>OX411551.1:17980345-18667210 GCA_948146395.1 Fragum whitleyi | reverse complement strand
CAAAAATGCAGGAAAATTGTGGAATAATTTTTATACCATACTTTAGTCAATACCTTTTTAAATTAAAAGTCAATTCAGTTTTGGATAAAGTATCGCATGCTGCGTACGCACAGGCAGAACTTAAATTGTTGAGATTTGACGCCCTTTCAACTTTTTCTTTGGTAAGAGCTTTGTGTTGGTGTTGCATTGTAAGGTTTTGGAAGCCATTCAAAGCCATATTCGAACAAAAGTTTTAATTTTTATGCAGACGTTACGTGTACGTCAACGATAGACATTGCTACGTTGTTAGGCCAGTAACTTGTCGTTTGAACAGTGCTATGGTGTTCTATCACATCTCGATTTGCTTAATAAAAGCCTTACAAAATGACGACCTCGATTTCTATTGGAACATAAATGCTCAATCAATTTTAATGACGTTCTAAATCTGACAAGGTTTGATTTTGTTCAGCAATGTTTATTGGTATTCAAATCACGCTGTAACATCATGCATATTTGTATCAAAGATGTGAATTTATGCTTAGGAAAGCCGCAAAGATTCAACTGAATGCAGTTTTAGACCAATTATTTGTCTAACGCACGATGCAAATGCAAAATATGCAAAATCAAATGTCTCAATTTAGCAGAAAATATTTGCAAATCGCGCGATTTTTGTTTTCAAATATCGTTTGCACATACTCTTGGGGATAGTCATACGACGTTTCATAACGATAGATTGTCTAATTTCAGATATATTCAAAATTCAAAAGTGCACACTTTCTTTTGGAACTAAGTATACTTAAAAGTTTCGAAATTAGTCAGCCTGCGCAACCCGCACATGCTGACTAGGGACACAACTTAACGCAGTAGTCGCTGTCCCTAACAGGTCACATATCTAAAAGAAAGTTGACCAAGTCTGAAGATTTGAGAAGGAGAAGGTGGAAAATAATATGACTTACTTAGAGAAATAGCAGCCCTGCGTTCAGGATCACCAAACGTTGCAAACAGTTTTCCACTTGAACCCCGCTTTGCACGTGCGCTTGCGTGCGAAGCGGGGTTCAATTGGAAAACTGTTTGCACCGTTTGGTGATCCTGAACGCAGGGCTGATGACATGTACAAGAAATGTATTTTTTTCGATAAGGACTAGTGACCCTATCTTTCGAAATAAAAACATGCGATAAGAAAAAGAATTTAGTCCGTGTTTTTTTTTTTTTTGGTTTTTTTTTTTTTCGTATATTTATCGTCTCTATAGTGCAGCCGCCATCGGCGAAGCGAACTCTGCACAAAAAAGCTGTTGCGTATACACATCGTGACGTCAAATTCGGAATACAGAGAGGTATAGGTAGATCTTACGCGGTGAGCCGTGAAATCAACTTTTTACTGTTAGATTCTCGTGCCATTTATTCGGAATAGATGACAGGTTAAAATAACGCATTAAGGTAGTCTGACACCATTATGCACTTGTTCCAATCTTTATCAAATAAATACATTTCGAAAAGTGCACGTTACCGATAATGTGACCAAAAATATATTTTCAAAACAACATAGCAATAAACTACCAAAACTAACGAATCTTTGATACAAAAAATAACGAAAGGGATATTTTTTATTAAAGGGAGGTAATATTTTTGCTAAATCGAGTTAAGGTTTCCAATTGTGTCCGATAGCCTTAAGAAAGTTAAAGAGTTACCTTTTAAACCAGCGATATTGCTTGTCTTAAAACGTAAGGTTCACTCACACATGTATACTTTCATAATTTCGGTGAAGGGATCAGGTTATATTCCTATCATACGATTTCTAATTATACCCGGTTTTCCTATGATAATAGACTCAGCGCCTACGTCAGAGCTAGGTTTTGAAAATACACCTATATTGGTGTATTTTTGATACTGAGTTCTGACGTAGACGTTGAGTCTATTGACGTAACGGCAAAAGTCAAGTCAAAATAGGCGATACATTTACACCTGAAACCATTTATTCGCTCCTAACATGTATTTACACATATAAATATAGTATCAAATAAAAGGTCTTTAAAGATAGATTATTTTGATTTGTGTTATATTGGTTTTATTCAAAAGATAATAAACGTAATAGCCAAAACAACCAAAAAACCTACACCAGAAATGGCGCCGTCAGATGTAACAAAAAACACCAGGTCACTAAAACTGTCATATCATTAAGAATAATGGCTGGAGAGTCGCGAAAATTTGCCATGTTACGTGAATAACGGCTCATTGAATATTATGTAAATTTTATGCTCGTTGGTTGGTTCAAATAAACGCTAGCTTTCATGAAAGACACATGCCAGTAGCGTCAGATTGCTAAAAAAACGTCGTTTTTTTCAATAGTCATTTTTTTTCGAAAGCGTTTTTATTCATTTTTTCTCCAAAATAAAATAATAAAAAATAAAATTTGAAATACGTCTGAACCCAAATTGATGCATTCAAATTTTTGTTCACATTCGACTTCATCTAATGAGTTTATTATTATGTTTTCTCATTCTAAAAATTGTCCCACTTTACGCAAAAAGCGTTGTTAAAATACCAGTGATATTTTGATGCGTATTTTCTTTTTACAAAAATCAACACATTCTTAATTTAACTTCATATTAAATTACATCTAGACCATATTCCGTAAAAATATAAGCATTCATCAATATCTTTTCAACTAAAGGAAATATAAATCGTACTGTTGGTCTTAAAATTGTCCCACTAACGCGTTTTTTTCGACGTTTAAACGTCCGGTCATTTTATAAAAACTTACTAAAAAATTTCTCCTTCACAGAACAAGTCGAAATCTTGTATAAAAGTTAAACTTCCATTCATTAAACCTTACTAAGTTGCAACACCGTTTTTTGATTGAGCTTTTTAATTTTTTTTGATTTTGCTTTCAGCAGTTTCCATCGTACTACTCTCTCAAGTTTATTGTATATTGAAGATGATATATATCATACCTCAGTTACATGTAAGCATGTTTACTTTGATTAGATTATATATCATTGTATATTTTACAAATGAGTGGTGGACTATAAACTATATTCGTTGCTTTTTGTCAAAATTTACTCGAAATCTTCTTTAAGGTAACTGCGGACAGATAACATAGTCAAATTTTCGACTTTCATAAAATCTCACAAAAATTGCTGAGATTTATATATGAAATGCGGGCATTAGCTAACACGCAATGAAAAGGGTCCGAAGCTTAACCATTTTACGTCGTGACGTCATTAAGGCGCCAACCCCTTTTCGACCCGCAAAAATCAGTATTTGTATATATTTTCTAAATAAATCGGCCGATTTTTACGAAAAAAGTTTCATTTAGAAAGTCGTAGAACGCCCGAGCTAGTCGTTTACTTTCTCTGCATATTCAAATAGAAAAACAGGCCCGAAACGTTATCTATTTCGCGAATTTTTAGATTTGACGTTCCTTTTTTCATTTCATTTTTTTGTAAATAAATAGAAATTTCTCAAAATTTTGTCCGGTGACATATGCTGATTTTTTGTTATTTTGAAGCTAAAAGAATATGCTTTGCTTTAATCAAACAAAATTTATATATCTTCGGGTTAGAATTTTTATTAAATTCGATTTTGTCAAATTATTGCAACATTTTTTTGTCGAATTCGACGTCGCACCAAAACCATCGATACTATGCTCATTTGGAGCCAATCTCCATGCAATAACGTATTCTAAAATATTTGAAATTAAGATTTATTGTAAAATATAGGCTTCAGTAGTATTGAATCTGAATGTGATTTAAAGAAATACAAAAATTCACTTATTTTTTCATCATTTTAAAAAGAAAGCTTTTGTGAACATTTGACGCGACGTTGAAATATCCTTTGATTTGCGATATCTTTGCGGAATCGAATTTTACAAAAAAATCTAACCTGAAGACACATGGTTTTTATTTCAAAAATCTTCAGCGGAATGGTTTGGCAGCAACATATCTAAATTTCAGCATAGGTCATCAGACAAATTTTCGAGTAAAAAGGCAATATTTTCAGTAACTGTACTCGAAAACAGCAACGCAGAAGGCATTTACATTTAATACGTTACACTTAATTGTTTTTCTTACGCTTGCATCTTCATATCAACCAAAACAAAACATCAGGCGTCTTTTTACGAAGCAAATGGCGTTTTCGGGATGAAAATCGGTTCATTATTTCCGAAAAAATGGACAAATGCTGAATTTGGTCCCTAAAAAGGGGGTCGGCCCCTTAATGACGCCATGACGTCAACTCTACGTTATGAAATCCCCTTTTATGACCGAAATATTAAAGCGGGTACTTCAAAGTTCAGTTTAATCGCATATGGCATGATTTGCAGACACTTTAAAATTTGGACCTAAAATGGCCTTCTATGTGTCCGCAGTTACCTTAATACGTTATATAAAAACTGACGTCATTTGTTACAGTCGTGACCGCCAACTTTTGCCGTTACGTCAAACCGTAGGTATATCGGGTATATTTGAAAAGCATATGTTAGGATTTGAACGTGCTCCCTCCTTTTCATCTTTGAAAGATCATGAATAAGTAAACCTTACGATCTAAACCATGCAATAAGTTTCATTTGAATGGTAATTTGTATCTTTTTTAGGTAGCGTTTTATCTATTTTGAAAGAATAACACGAGAATTTAACCGTTAAAGGTAGATTTCACGGCTCACCGCGCAAAATCTACTTATAGCTAGAGTGAGAAGAATATCATATATTCTACTCAACTTTTGCTAGGGATCAAAAAGGGATACTATGTTTTTTCCCTGAAACACGTTCAATATATTCTACGGACTGAATACCATCGTAATTTATACGAGAGGACTACGTGCGAGTGGAGGCGATGGATAAGGCAAAATATAAGTAAAAGGGAACATTATTCTTACAAAAATACTTCCAGAGTTAACCCCCTCTATAGCGCGAATAGATTCAAAAATTTATCTTCAATCACAGCAGCGATAAGATCAAGGTTAGGGTTCACCACACCAACCTTAACGTCTGCGACCCGCCTAACATGCTTAAAGGGCGCCATTGTGATAACAATAGCTCGACTTTTTGTTCAAAAGAAGCCGAGCTAACGAAATGATAAAATATGGACCAAATTTTGATTTACATAATTCTAGGTAAACAAAAAACAATCTT
The DNA here is from genome assembly GCA_948146395.1 of Fragum whitleyi. Classification (NCBI taxonomy): domain Eukaryota; kingdom Metazoa; phylum Mollusca; class Bivalvia; order Cardiida; family Cardiidae; genus Fragum; species Fragum whitleyi. The sequence goes on along the minus strand of OX411551.1, from coordinate 18,662,102 downwards.
TCGGCCTTCATCTTTTGAACAAAAAGTCGAGCTGTTGTTATCACCTTGGCATCCTTAGCGTGTTTATATATACGAGTATACATTAAAAAAAAAACGACATTAGAAATCAATTTTCATAACGTGCCAACCGGGTTTCGCTGCTGCTCATCAGGGCGACGTTAATAATATATATAAAGATATATATATATATAGATAGATAGATGCGCATATATTGAGCGTTTCTCAGGCGTCAAAGCAGCTATGAGTAATTCTCCTGCACAAACACACCCCTCCCCAACATTTGTCAGAGTCGGGTACCTCCTGGGTCCACTGCGGCACCCCAAGAAGACGCAAATACAGATACGGGCAATCTTTGCAAAACGTTATTTTGTCATACAGGTTATATATAATAACCTGTATGACAAAATCAGATTATGAAACAATTACCTGTTGGTACAGGACGAAACTTTTGACGAGCTTCACCTGACCTTCGTTCAGGATAATGAAATGCTCATCTCGAGAGGGATTTGGTTTTAGAAAATATTAGACAATTACCTGTTGGTACAGGACGAAACTTTTGATGAGCTTCACCTGACCTGACCTTCGTTCAGGATTATAAAACGCTCATCTCGAGAGGAATTTTGGTTTTTAGAAAGTATTCAAGACTACATAGAAAATTGATCGATTGATTTTTTTGACACATTTATAGTTACTGTAAGAGAGCTTTATAGTTGAAAGAACAATCTAAAAAGTAATATGTTGAATTTTTTTTCTGATCAAATTGAAAATATTGAAAAAGTACTTAATTTTTTCAGTTTTATTTTTATTTTCATTTCGGCTACAGGTCTAAAGGCATCATCCAACCACTTGTCTTGTTTTATTTGTCCCGAGAATTATAAAATAGTTTTCATTGAATTTAATGGAAGGTGATCCATTATCGCAAAGTTTGTTCAGGATGATTTTAATAAGATATGCATACAAAGCCTATAGATAGCTCCCTATTTCTTCAAGAACCTATTAGATGCTCATTATTTCAATTATGTTATTAAATCGCGATTTTTTTCTATTTATATTTATTTCGAATGTAGTTGTTGATCTTATAATTTTTCGTCATTTTGAGCGTTTTTGAATGGTTTGAGTAAGTGTTGAGAATGAATGAAGCGCCGAGTGAGAGATTTTGAATAGTTTTGATCGCGATGAATGTCGAGATTACGGTGTTATTTACTGTAATAGCCTAATTAATGCAGTGTACCATCTCAGGTTAGACTGGCTGTACTCGTTTACGTTTTGAGTTTTGTAGTTTTTTGTTGTTGTTTTTTAATCATATTGTATATATTTCTTCTGCAATCCAAACCTCTTTTTCCCGACGAGTGCTGAACAAAAAGGGACTCAATTGAATTTTTTTAATGGCTACCGGATTTTAATCCTTTTGATGATAGCCGCCGTCATAGCGCAGTTGGTAGCTCTTCGGACTGTCAATCTAGAGGTCCCGGGATCGAACCCCGACGACGGCACTCATTCTTTCCGACTTTTTTGTCTCTCACCAATGTTATCGTAGTCCTGTGTGAGATAGCAGCTGGATGCTGGGAAATGATGTGGTGGTTGTACTGGTGAGGGAAATGCCAGGAAACCATTGTTAGGTGCTCCAGCCGCCGCGATATAACTGGAAAAATGTTGAAAGCGGCGTTAAACTCCACTCAATCAATCAATCCTTTTGATGGATTAAACATTAACGAAATACAAACCAATTTACAAAGTAGTTTAAAATCTATACTCTCTTGGTGTTCAAATAATAATATGCTTGTCAACCCAATTAAAACAAAATGTATGCTTATTGGACCTAAAATAGATTAAAGAACATTAACCTTTGCTTACAACTAAACGGTGTTTGCGTTGAAGTCGTTGAATCTCATAAGATTTTGGGTGTACATGTCGACAACCATCTATCTTGGAATACACACATTGAAAAAACAAGTTCTAAAATCAACAGTAAAATTACATTACTCAAACGAATATCAAATTATCTCACCTTAGAAATGAAGCAACTGTTTTACAATTCGTATATACTTCCTCTCTTTGATTATTGCTGTACAGTTTGGTGGAAAAGTGCTAAATATAGGACTGCTAAATTATCTATACTTCAAAAAAGAGCAGCTCGTGTTATTTTGGGCGCTTCTTCAAGAACACCATCGATTGAACTTTTCACTAAACTAAACTGGATGACATTTGACAACCGAGGTAATTATTATACTGGTGTTTTAATTTTCAAATGCTATAATAACCTTTTACCAGAATACATGAATGAGGTTATTTCATTTTGTAAAAACAGTAACTATAATTTAAGGTCGTCTGCACATAATGACATCACACACTCAAAATATAATACGTTGTACAAAAAACGTTCTTTCTCATACAGTAGTATACATGTGTGGAATGAAATCCCAATTTCCATTAGAAATGCATCTTCTTTATCTAGCTTCAAAAACAAATTTAAACAGTATTTGCTCTTAACTAAATCAACAGTCGATGCAGAAAGCATCTAATTTATTTAAGTAAATGGTGTATCTGTCCGAAGATTTACTAATACATGAATTTTCTTGTATATTGTGTCCATTGTTATTTTCATATGTCATCATTTGTCATCATCTTTTTCGGCGACTTTCATCATATTTTTTTATCATGATATCATTATTTAAACAGATTATCACTTTTCATTATTTTTTCTTTCACTGAAGGCAACATTGTAAAAAAGAGAAATTTCAATTTGTTAATTTTGAAAGATTTGTCTTAATGTTTCACCTTCATAAAATAAAGATATATTATTATTATTATTATTATTATTATTATTATTATTATTATTATTATTATTATTATTATTATTATTATTATTATATGATGAGTCTGGCAACCAAACTACGCAAAGGCTGATGGACGTGTTTTGTAATTTTCCGCGATGGCGATAATTGCAAGTTGAAATCGAGTAAGAAATTGCGAAAATGCGACGAGATTGCGAGGGCTCTACGGCGAGATTACAAGGGTACTGTGTCGAGATTGGCGACAGTATTTTGGGGGTACGGCGATAGGATTCCGATAGCTCATCTGTAAGATTTCGTAGGTACACTGGCAATACTGAGACAAATAGACAACGTGATGGCTATGGGACGAAAAAATATGCAACAGTTTAATTACAAAAATGTGAACGGACAAGACGACAATTAATGCGACGGTGCTGTGTCAAGATTGCAAGGGTACGATGTAAAAAGTTCGGGGGTAGGATGACAAGAGATCGATAACACAAGGGGAATACAGCGAAAGGATTGTGAGAGCTTGAAAACGGGATTGCGAGAGTGCGGCTTCAAGATTTCTAGTATTATATATTCTTCTAGTTTGGCGACGAGAACGACGACATAATTGTGAGGGCTTTACAATAGGATTTTGAGCGTACGGTGTCAAGATTTCGAATGTAAGAAGACAAGATAGTTTTCGAGGAAAAGGTCTCAAGAATAAAACAACAAGATAGCAAGAGTTCGACGGCGTAATTGCAAGGGTACTTCAACATAATCGCAAGATTTCGACGATGAGTTTATGTGGATATAACAACAAGATTGTGAAAGCTCGAATAAACGAATAGGAGATTGCGACAACAAGATTGCTAAGATACGGCGAAGAAGTTTCGAGACCTCAACGACATGATTGTGATCCTTCGACGACATAATTGCAGGTGGTAGACGAAATTGCAACAACTAGACCACGGGATTGTGAGATTACGGCGACTAGATTTCGAATGTTCGACGACAATATTGCTTATACCTTTGTTGTTTAACCCCTGCTTTTTACGGACCTGTGATTTTATGATTGAGAAAACACTGTGAAAAAAAAAAGAAGAAATTGATTCTGACAAGCAATTTCTCTTTTTTTTCAAGACTGTTTTCTACCCTACTGAATGGTTATTTTTCAAATTACATTTGTTGTAAATCCACTTTTAATTTTCGTCTGCAAAACCTTTTAATTTGGACAGTTCCAAAATTTTGTAAAACAAGAAAGGGTTATATATAGATAGGGAATTAGACTGCGAGGGTACGAAGACAATACTTTGTTAGTTTGACCATACAATTGCTTTGATTTGATTTGAATTGGGGTTTTACGTCGCTTTCAACAATCTCTCAGTTATATCGCGACGACTGGAGCACCTAACGATGGATTCCTGGTATTTCTCACACCAGTACTACCACCACATCCCTTTCCTAGCCTCCAGTTGCTATTCCACATAGGTTTACGATTATCTACCCATTGGTGGAAGACAAATGTCGGAAAGGATAAGTGCCGCGGCCGGGGATCGAACACGTGCGAATATAGACTCCTGGGGCCAGTTTCATCAATTCATTTAAGAATTTTTTTGTCTTACTGTTGACCTTCGAAACAGTAACAACAACAATCACTTTACATGTGTATTGATAGATTGGCGATACATTTTTTATTTGTCCTAAATTAGTGGTAAGGCATCGGTAGGACAAAAATGTGTCTTAAATGTTTTGATGAAATTGGCCCCTGGATTAGAAGTCCGGCGCGCTACCAACTGCGCTATTGCCGCGGCTATACAATTGCTAGAGTTTGATAATAGGGTAGCGAAATGATGATTATTCGAGTTACGGTAACGACATTTCGAGGTACGACAATGCTTTAAAATTCAGTCTGCGCAGATTCACAAAATTACGCAAAGATGATATTTCAGAAATATTTTTTTTTATCAAAAAAATATGGAAAGTCTTGAAGAAACGTTCTATGAATGTCTTCTTTTTTGTTGTTGTTATTGTTGTTGTTGATGATGATGATGATGTTGTTGTTTGGTTGTTTGTGTGTTTGTTTGTGTGACTTGATTTGCTCGAAGTCTTTTTTTTTATTTACAGGAGATTTACAGTTGAGAAGACGTGAAAAATTGCTAAAAATGAGGGTCTTGGCATTTTTGGCCATTTTCTTCCACGCCTATTCAACTATTACTTCTAAGACCCCCCCCCCTTCTTATAGAAATATGATAACTGTAACACACCGTACAACCGGTTGCGGCGGTGACGGGTGAGAGTCAACGATGACAGCATCAGAACATTATGCCGAGGAGACGGTAGGTCCCATGAAAAGTTAAGAAATTAGCCATAAATCAAAAAAATAAACACACAGCGGGTCCCCAAAGACGACATGTAGTAAGAATAATGTTGCCTCTGTAGACAGTCGGAATTTCGTCTTTGGGGACCCGCTGTGTGTTTATTTTTTATTTTTTATTTTTTTTTTTTTTTTTGAATTATGGCTTCAAATTTAGAAGAAATATCGGCGGATGATTAGACTTCAGCTGTGTACAAGTTAAAATAGCATTTGTTCAGAGATAGGCGAAATATGAGAGCATAAAGTCTAATTTCGTAACTTTTTCATGGGAAACCTCCGAAATAATCAATGATTGTGGCCTTATTTGGGAGGGATATGAGAAAAGAATTATTCTATAGAAGCGCTAAACACTTACACGATCATTTATCTGCTTTAGAATACCAAAGCTTCAATCGTTTATTTACACGAATAAATTTATTTGACCTACCGTCTCCTCGGCATAATATTCCGATGCTGTCATCGTTGACTCTCACCTGTCATCGCCGCAACCGGTTGTACGGTGTGTGTAATAACCCCCTGGTTAATATTACATATTAACGGTACATGTAGTTCATTTAAGAACAATTGGTATCAAATAAGTACCAAAATGTGTGCTAAGACTTCCTGTTCGAATAGAAAAATTACGAAACGGACACCAAAAGCTCGTAACTACAGCTTGAATAAAGCTGGAGTTACATGTTTATGGTCGCCTACAGACATGTAAATACACATTGGTGATTCAAGGTGACAATGATTCCACTTTTGCGATAAAAATATACATTTCAACACTAACTCGAGAAAACCCATTTCTTAGTTCGCACTTGCCTGATTAGAGGTCAGACAACAATGATTCGTAAGTTAACAGGTACAAAAATAGTTCATCGATTGATGCCAAAATGTAACAGGGTGTTTAAAGCTGCTCTTGCACAGATTGGGAAAATGTGAATTTTAACATTTTTCGTAAAATCAATCGGAATAAACTACCCCATCATGTTGAAGCCTTTAAAATAACAAGATTCGATCTGGTAATGCATCGAAAGAAAGACCGATATACCCGAATTTAGGTTAAATTCATTCTAAAAAATAAAGTGACTACTAACGCTAAAAAAATCATTTTTCAATTTCGGGCCAACTATTTTTGCTTAACATTCGGCATGTTTGTCTTATTCAATCAAAGATTAAGGTTAAAGTATTTGACAGCTAGAAACTTCATATTAATACAGGCAAAAAAATGAAAGGTTATTCACGGAAAATAACGATTTTGTAATAAATAGACTAGAAATAAATAGACTGGATACCTTACTGAGCTTGCCACTTCGAAAAAATGAGTTAAAAAATTATTGAAATATGTTGTTTCTAGTGCCAATGCTTTGGGCCATTCTTCATAGTCTAAAAATACACACATTTCCAAAACTTAGAACAAGTTTTGTATTTTTTCTATGAAAAACTGTGCAAGAGCAGCTTTAATCGTTTTGTTTTGAGATATTGTTCCTGTTTTTTTTTGTCGATGTTGTTTGTTGTTTTGTTCTTTTTTGGTGCTCTATAGAGAGTAGTAGCGATGGTTGTTATTGTTGTAACTGTCGTTCCTACAGCTACTTATGCTATGGATACCGGTGTATTTCATTTATAGCATTGTAATTGTTTTGTATGAGTATGTGCTTGTGTGTTGCGATTCTGTTTTCTCAGGAAAATTGTCTATCGATTACGCTTTGGTTACAATCCATGATTTTTGCCATGGCAGGGTGGGCCAAAGTACCGGGTCGTTGCATTTAAGGTTAAGGTAAATCAGCGTTTAAGGTTCATGTAAAGTGTTTGAGACCCAATTTTTAAGGCACTTCATTTTCCAAAAAAAAGCAGTATGTCCAGGTATATTATATATCAAAATGAAGCTATTCGTGAGCACAAGCAGTTAGGCAAAATAAGACCGCCATAGCTATAGCGTTATAGCCAAAATATTGTGGAAAAGGGTCATTTTGTACAGAACAAGCAACTGCATGACGACTGCATAAAATTGCCCCATATTCTAACAAAGTACAGTCTAAAGTACCATCCAGGTAGTGCTACAACCTTAGATATAAAACTCAGTCTCAAAAGGCTCTTTTGAAACAATCAATTTCCATTTATTTTGTCAACATACATGTCAAACCGGTTTGGTTTGTTTTCAAAATAGATGTTAGGTATGGTGCAACATCACACCAGAATATTGTGAAATATTTTTCTGTGATTTATTTCAAATTATAGTTTTTTTTAACTCAATGATCTACAATATTACTATATATTTATCATTCTGTGAAATAGAAATTTGATTTATTGCTAAACATCCTTACAGTTATATAAACAATAAATGTCCATTTATGTTGTGATAACACACCATACCATAAAAAGATCTACACGTTTACAAAATTAGAATGACATATATGACATATGTGTTTATAAAATAAGTCAAAATAAATTGCTTGCATAACTACGATTTGGGGCTGAGTTTTATACCAATGGTTGTAGCACTACCTGGATGGTACTTTAGGCTATACTTTGTTAAAATATGAGCCAATTTTATCCAACTGCCATGCAGTTGCTTGTTCTGTACAAAATGACCCTTTTCCACAATGTTTTGGCTATACCGCTATAGTTATAACAGTCTTGTGTTTTTCAACTGGTTGTGTTCATAAATAGCTTCATTTTGATATATAATATTCCTGGACATACTGCTTATTCTTGGCAAATGAATGCCCTTAAAAGGGTCTCAAACACTTTACATGAACCTTAAATCACTTTTATAGATCATCTACAATGCAAACTTGAGATGTTAAACCATCGGTGGGTAACTTAACCCTTTTAACTTCAGCTTAAACAATCTGAAGTTACTATGTTTTGGTAATCCAACGGTGAAATGTGTTCACTTTTGCTTTGCACGTTTCGAAAGAAACCAAAATATTGAAAAGTATACTCGCCTTATCACGTCACGACTAATCTACGCCCTGCAAGGTGAATAATAACGAAGAATATTGTTGGGTTTTGTTGTAGTTGTTGATGTTGTTGTTATTTAATTCTGTCCCTTTTTACCCAAATGATTAATTAACGTCTGTAACCTTTTTAAATAGATCCTTTGGTTCCGCCCCCATGGATTCGCGAATGCTATCCATGAAAACGTTTGAGGCAAAATTGCAGAAAGAGTGAAGGAGGTCAATAGTCATCCTTTTATAAATAAATGATTTGATTTGAGATTGTGCATGACATTCCCAACCATTTGACAAGTGTGTGAAGGGCTAACAATAAACAACATTGATTGTCATGTAGTAAAATTACAGGATAACCTGACTTGCTAAAGACACTTTTGGACCTTATCGTTCTACAAAGTGCAAAGTGAAGACCCTGGTCAGACTGTGCCGATGCACATGTTGGCCAGAGTCTTTGCTTGGTACATATTTGAAATTGTTGGAAATGTCACGGACAGGCTCATTTGTCAATCGATTAATTTCTTGACAATTTTGATACGTTAATTGATGTGAGAGTACATAATAATCAAATGAACCAAAATATTTAAGTCACAGGCGCCATATTCAATCAGACAGCTGAGAAACCCTGTTGAAAAAAATGAACCAATGGCCAATACACGAATAAACGTGTTTCGCGTATTCACACAGTGCGGTTTTTTTTTTTGGTTTTTTTTTTTTGTTTTGTTTTTTGTTTTTTTCTTGTTTGTACTTTATGTTTCTTATTTGAAATAACATTTCTGGGACCTTTAGCAATAGGGAGCAAATTTATCGTTGTTACAAAATATCAGCCCTGTGTTCATGATAAAAAAACGTTTGCGAAACGTTTTACAAATGATATCCCGTACACTCGCGTTCAAAACGGGATGCCAATTTTAAACGTTTGAAAAGGTTTTAAAATCCTGAACGCGAGGATAGACGTGCTTGAGAACCCGAGCGCGACCAATTTGAAAAATGAAAATTTGAAAAATGATGAATTATGTAATAGATCTTTGTACATTTTACGTCTTCGAACTTCACAGCTGGATTTGTTTGATGCAATAATTTTATCACGCAACGCCCACTTTTGGCTTTATTTTCATTTACCTATGTTTTAATGCACCAGTTCACCAGAGGTAGATATGAATGAAGTATAACCGGCATTTTTTTCTAAAAGAGTTTTACTATGCATTATCTACTTTGAAACTGCGACAGTTGGTGGAATACGCGCTTACTTGGGTTTCATTTGGAACCAAGCTCTGTGTGATAATTATTATGAGTATAATAATCACGTGACTTGTCTCGCGAGAAGGGACAATGTTGGAATACTTTTTAACGGCGTTTTAAAGCCCGTCGTTAGCCATGGTCATTATGGGCTCAAGCACGCAAGGCAAAGAATATACATTTGAAAAGGCGTTTGGATCCAGCGCAGGTCAACCAGTTGTCGCATTTCGAAAATGATTGTATGAGAAGGTAGAACGATGATTCCAGATTCAGATTGTCGGCCAAATGCCACTCGCTTAGGCTAACCAGAATCAGAATTTTACGCCCCTGGAATGGCCATTTTTCACATGATGGTTTACAGATATTTATTGAGTATATTATTATAGACATCTACCCAATCACGAGACTATCATATATAAGTGTCACATGTCAGACACGTGATTTATTACGTTAACGATCGATGTTAATTACGCGGAGGAAAAGGCGCAAGTGGTCCGAACTGACCCAACCATGACTTAATGGCCTCGTTATATTATGCTATACATCATACTTCCTGACAATTACCGATGTTAGGTTCAGGGTTAATTGGGTTCTCCAGTCGACAGGTTTTGTTATTTCAAACCTACTGACTTACTTTAGTTCTTCGCATCTTAGGACTTCAGCGTAAAGTCAACGCACCGATTCAGTGTATTTGTAGGAAAGTAGCTTGCTGAAATTGAAGCATTGACAAGGAGATACCAACAGCTTCATCGAGTGCCAATAACCCACGATGGAAGGGTGTATACTGGCAGCGATAACGTAACCCTCTCCCCTCTGATAGGTAATAAGATTCTCTCCAGCACCTCATTAGAGAGGCGGCTACGTTATCGCAGCTAGGGACAACATATAAAGGCCCAATAACCAACGGTGGCTGAAGGGCAGCGAGTGTGTATTTTCGTTTATCTATCGTCGCTAGCGTAGCGTATTCCCATATGAGCGACGCCCATAGAAGACGGTTTGTTGTAACGGGATTGAGTGCAAGGATACATGACGAAACTACTGCTGAGATCTGCCATTGTTCTCAAACATGCTCAGGCAATATAAAGCCCCGTCACACGGGGCCTCGATTTAACGTCTCTCCGAAAGACAATGTGTTTGTTAGTACGACCAGTAGGACAACCAGTGTAGGATATATGGGTCTCCTTCGGATTTTTTTTTTCTATTTTTCTAGTTTAAATTCACTTGTCTAAATCTTTTCCCTTTATAATAATATTGGAATGGTTCTTTATTTCGTGTATTTTTCTCGTGACATGCTTACCAAAGATCCGTGGTGTAAATTCAAGTTGACAAGTCTGATCAATACAATTCTGCCCTCTATCATATCGCCAGCTGTTCATATCCCGAAATAATCTATCCGCACGTGCTGATATGTCTCGTGACATATCAGATCTAGAACAGTTGGTATGACATTAACGGACTTCTCCGTCAAACGAGTAATATGTAAGCAGATTTAGACCACGGTTGAAGCGAATCGACCAATCAGAGAACAGTATTTCAAAAGTATATATCGCAGATACAACTCCCAGGCGTTGTACTTACAGATATACGATCGTAGAATACCGAGCACGTGAATGTCGACAGGTTTTGTGTGCCGAGTCATTTCTAAAAGATGACGAGCATTTCAAATGGCCCTTTTTTTCAAAGACATTCTACAGTCGCAAAAACGCATAAGATCTGCAATAAGTAACGGAAATAGATTCATAGGTAATTTTTGTATAATCCTCATACTTACAGTATAATCACCGTGATATTTTTCTCTTTTTCGCGGTTAAGAGGTACGGGTAATAAAAGAAGACATTATTAAAAAAGCGGTGTCTAAGTTAGATAGAAAATCTCGTGCCACGGTAAATGGAAAGTCTATCAAGTTCTCAGAGCGCCGATTCCCTTCCCGTCTCCAATTCGAACAGTGAAACCCACCGATACCATAAGTTCAAAATGACATTTAAAGTTCTTGTACACCGCTTTGTGTTAGAGTTCAAAATAATTCTCAGTCTTCGTTCTAAGTATAGCCGAGAAAACGTCGCATGTTTATTTTAATAGATGGAGAGAGACTTTGTTGATTTCAGCGAGGTATCAAACTAAAATCCTAACAAGACTGTAGTTATACGCGAAAGACTCTCTCTCTCAGAACTTAAAATTTAATAGTATGAAGTAAAAAATGTTTGGTTTTGTCAATTATGAAGCAGACTTCTACCAAATTGCTTTTATTTCTCAATGAAATTAATTTTGATTCTAATGCTATTTTGTAAGCTTCCGAAAAAAATAGTCCCATAAGAAAACTGCTTCATTGTTGATAAATCATTACATTTTTGGCTTCATGGTATTAATTATAAGATATGAAGAGATAATTTGATTTCATGGAAGTATGGAACTAAAAACCTAATCGCGCTTACACATGAATTCGCTCCGCGTATTCATACAGTGTAATTAGTTTTTAGTTTCATACCTCAATGAAATCAACGATTAATCTCTATATCTCTTAAATAAACGGAATACACAAAAATGGTGGCACTGCATCAAGAATAAAATGATTTCCTTGTGAAAACGAAAACAACTTTTTTCAGAGGAAAATAACTGGAATCCATCACTTAGCCTCGCCGTTGACAAGTAAATGTATCGTTAACTGACGAGCTGATAGGAAGCATGTTTTGTAGGATAACAAAACATGCGGTCAGAGATAGCTTGATAGACACCTCGGACCCTTAGCTCTTAACCCTTGTCATGCTGAATAAAAAAAAACTTGACAAAATTGAAAAAAAAATCAAAGTACTGAAAGCACTGGTAGTGCAAATTGTGAGAAAGTTTTTTTTTTTTTTTTTGATATATAAATTTGAAACTTTTCTGGTTTAGAATTGAAAGTAAGGTGGCATTGACTAAGGTCAGACTGCACGTTTGTGCAGGCTGATCTTTGTCCTTACCTCCTGTTTAAGCCAGAATATTCCGGGCTTAGCATGGCAAGGGTTAATTCAATTCAGGTATTTGACTTCATTCTAGACGGTAACAAAACAAGCGGTCAGAGATAGCTTGATAGACACGTCTGACCCAGAGCTCTCAATTCAATTCAGGTACCTGGCTACATTCTAGACTGTAATCAAACATGCGGCCACAAATAGCTGAAAAGACAACTCTGGCCCTAAGCTCTTAATTCAACTTTAAGGTTATTGGCTGCATTCTAGTATATAAAAAAGCGATAAGTGATAGCTTTATAGACAATTCTGTCCCTGATCTCTTGATTGAACTTCAAGGTATCTGGTTATATTCAAGCCTTTAAAACGCGGTCAGGGATAGCTTAATAGACAATTCTGACCCTGAGCTCTTAACTCAGCTTTAAGGTATCTAGCTACATTCTAAATTAAAAAAAATGCGGTCAAAAATAGCTTAATGGACAATTCTAGCCCTGAGCTCTTGATTCAACTTTAATATGTCTTCAAAGAACACTTTCAAGGGTTAAGTTTTCAGTATTGCATCTTCTCATTGCTGCAAATCATTTATGTTCAGTTAATTAGCTTTATCTGTCTCCTGCATAACTTTTAAAGAGATTCATATTTAATATGATATAGGAAATTCATATTTTATATGAATCTCTTAAAAAGATATTAGGTAGAAAATTAAAGAAGTCAACCTACTTAACAAAGAATTAAAAGATTCGCGTGTATTGCTAATTATCAACTCATTTCAATTTGCTTTGAGCCCCCACCCCCACCCCAATCAGCAGCAGTTTTTAAATATCTTTTAAAATATCAAAGTCAAAGGTAAAAGAATCCCGAATCTAAAAAGAAAATACCTGGGTGTCTGACCATGTTATAGACCAGGAATGTTTCAGTTGGACTCTCAGACAAAAGGTCCCAGGTTCGACCCTCGGTCTCGACATGTTTCCGCCACTGAGGTTGGAACCTATGTAAACCAAAGTAGGATTAGTAGCTGGAGGGTCGACAAAGTATGTAGTGGTGAAACCGGTGTGAAAAATATAAGGAAACTATGGTAAGGGGCTTAATCTTCCATGATAGGACTGAAATATTATGAAAAGAATTGTTACATCCCTTTCATTCTATTAATCCAGTTAGAAAATATTCACTTGTAAGACTGTACAAAAGTTTTCTCATAATTTCGATTTTTATCACTGTTCATTCTTTTTCTAGCCTATTTTCACATTTTTGTCTCACTAAACAAACCTCGAAACAAAAATGTGCACTAAGACTTTACACAAGATTGATTGATTGATTGAATGGAGTTTAACGCCGTTTTCAACATTTTTTCAGTTATATCGCGGCGGCTAGAGCACCTAACAATGGTTTCCTGGTATTTCTCTCACCAGTACAACCACCGCATCCTTTCCTATCCTCCAGCTGCTATCTCACATAGGTCTACGATTATCAACCCATTGGTGAGAGACAAATTGTCGGAAACAATGAGTGCCGCCGTCGGGGATCGACTTTACATGAGAAGAAAATTTTAAATAAGATAAATAAAAATGAAGGGACAAAAAGTTTGCATTTGTGCATGAGTAGGTCATTAGAACTTTTAACAAATTTCACACGCATTCCATGATCAAACAAAATTAAACACTTCACGTATTATGTAGGATCAAATGATACGTTTAGTGGGGTCGTGTAAAATGCATCAAGAGACCGCAAAAATTCGATCAATAAAATGTGGTTTAATGTTATTATGTGCGGCATGCTAAACGGTATCAAGTAGGACCCCGTCTGATTGTAATGTGTGTGTGTGTATTTCCGTTTATTTATCGACGCCCATATGAGCGACGTCCCCAGAAGACGGTTAGTTGTTACGGGGGATAGTGCAAGGATACATGGCGAAACTACTGCTGAGATCCGCCATGGTTCTTTAACGTGCTCGGTGAAAAGCACCGTCTCACGGGGCCTCGGTTTAACGTCTCATCCGAAAGACAATTAGTTTTTGTTAGTGTACCAGCCCGGGAATCGAACCAACGCCGTCGAACTTCAATGGTTTCGAAGTCCGATGCTCTACCAACTGAGCTAATCGGGCTGATTGTAATGTCTTGGCTTGGACTTTTTCAAAAGTATTCTGCGAAGTTATTCACCTGACAGGTCGTGGCTTAGCCGTGACGTAATTTGACGTGTTAACTTTTCAATGCTGGGGGTCCGTTCAAAAGATAGCCGATAATTAGCCTTAACTTGCGTAAGCAACGGTATCCTAAAACCAAAAGGATAAACATGCTTAACAAAAGTGAACTCATTTTATTGTTTGGTCACAAAACTCTCGTAAATTCAGCTTGTACAGGCTGTAGTTAAGAGGGTTTGGCTAACCAATGACGGTTCAAGTTTAATAGTGTAGACTATCTATAAAAGCGAAAAAAAAATTCAAAGGGCTGATTTACCTTTACTTTAAATGCAACGACCCGTACTTAGGCTCCGCCCTGCCAGGGTAAAAATCATAGACTATAGTAAACTGTTTTCAATTAGCCTGACATTTCAAGCAATTTCAAATGTGCACCAAGCAAAGACTCTGGCCAGCCTGTGCATCCGTACAGCCTGACCAGAGTCTTTACCTTGCGCTATACAGAGAGATAAGGTCAGAAAGGATCTTGACTAAGTCAGACAAACTTCTTACAGCACTTTGTGACTGTATGGGCTACTCAATGTCTTTTCTTCACACACTGGAGCAATTGTTGAATTTGTCATGCACAGGTTCATTAAAAAATTCAACGGCTTTTAGATCTGTATGGCTGTTGCCCTTTGCCACAAAATAATGTATTGAAAGACTATTCGGGGCAGTTTTAACATGACATAATTCACTTAATATTTAAGGTTTTAATGGTTTCCAATCACATACATACTGTGCAGTACTTTCTTAGTGATTTTGATTTTTAGGGGATAAGTTGTGGATGATTTAAGTTGTCGTTTAATAGAATTGGTCGTTCACACAAGGTTGACTGTTATTTTCATTATTTATTTATTTAATTCTATAATTATTTTTTTTTCTTTTTTTAATTAAAAAGTCAGCTTTTGGTTTTGGTGCTCTATGACTGCTGTCCACTGCAATAAGATTATTCCTAGAAAGACTATTCAGGACAGTTTATCAATGGCATAATTCATTTATGATAGTGATGAGTACAAATTACATACATATAGTTACTGTGATTCTTAGACGAAAAGGTCCACTGTCTTATTGATTTTGATTTGCAAAAAGGATAATTTCGAAATTGATGCCGTCATATAAGTGGTCGTTTAATAAAATTGGAAGTTCAATCAAGATTGACTGTAATTATTATACAATATATTCTAGAACAATAAAACTTGTGTGGAATTATGATTGGCTGAAAAAGTTGATGCATACTCCCAAGAAATACTCCTTTTTGGAATAGAACTACAGTAAAATCTCAGTCGTTCGCACGCCGGTGGTTCGTAGGTATGTGTTGGTTCGTATGGATTCTTTGGTCCCGATTTTCTTCACTTCTTTATCCTTGTAAGAAGGCTCCGAGTAATTCGCGCGTCAGTGGTTCGTAGTTCGTAGCCCATGTCAAGTCCCGATAGTTTCAAAATAACAAAAAATTCATATGTTTAATCCGTAGGTGTGAATTTTGCAATCAATAGTTGTCCAAGGTGTAACAATTGACATTTACCTTGATTTTCACACCCGTTGATTGGTATTACTAAAAGTTATTGTTTTGCATAAATATTTACAGGCATTGTTTGATTTATAATTTTTGGCGGGTTTAATCGAATAAAGAATCAATCAGCGACCTTAATTGTATTTCATGTATTTCACTGATCATGCATAAATGAATGTGCAAACCTTCGTACACTTAGTTTTCTACAACACAGATTCATCGTAATGCAGAGATTTCATCGTCCACTGAATGAGCACTCAAAGTGATTTGATCCAAAGGGAAACTACTCTGTTGAAGTTCATTATTGGCATGTAAATAATTGCCGAAATTATTTAATTTAGGATTTCAATATGGACTAAAAGAAAGATGATCATTGTTCAAGTGAGATTTGTTGCATCTTAACTCTCTACAAAAGGGTCTCTTTAGAACTTGATTTAAAATACATTCCATAGGACCTTAGAATAAAGCCACAAATATAGGGTACCTTAAGACCATGTCCGATCTGAGCCCTCAAAAATCTACCGACCGCTTGAAATTGGTTGGTTCGTACTATGTTTAGTTCGTATAAATTGTCCTGGTCCCTTGAGATACGAACTCACCATAGCGCAGTTGGTTAGGCATAAGACTTCCAATCTGGAAGTCGTGGGTTCGATCCCCGGTGGCAGCAAATATCCTTTCCGACGTTTGTCTTTCACCAATGGGTAGATAATCGTAAACCTATGTGAAATAGCAGTCGGAGGCTAGGAAAGGATGTAATGGTAGTACTGGCGTGAGAAATACCAGGAATCCATTGTTAGGTGCTCCGGCCGCCGCGATATAACTGAAATAATGTTGAAAGCGGCGTAAAACCCCAATCAATCAATCAATCAATTGAGATACGAACTACCGAGATTTTACTGTACATGTATTTCGCTATAAAACAAAGCAAAAAGACCTAACCAACAAAATCATGCGTAATCGACATGCAAATGTTGAAAAGTATATAATTCTTGTAACCTCTACTAACTTTCATCTTTCTTCGTCTGCAACTTCTGTGAATATCAATTTTAAATTAGTCTTTAGAGGAATTTGTCGTCTGGTTAAACTTCAGTCGTTGATCAAAATTTGGATGGGAAAAAGGCAGCACGACGTTCCGTCTGTCGGTTTAATGTAGTGGACCCGTAATAGTTCCACAACGTTTCGGAAGTCATGAACTTTAACAGTGTTAACCGAGGTTTCCTAATGATTTCGGTTAACATTGTGAAAGATCATAAGTTCAAAAACGTTGCGGAACTATTACGGGTCCACTGCCTAAAATTCAACCTTTGATCAAAATGTTGATGGGACAATGGCGGTTCAGACATGATATTGACGGTTTAATTCAAAAGCCTCGTACCTAAATCTTTATGTAGCTGTAGTTACGATGTTTTGAATTAAATCGACGTTTTGTTGTTGTTTTATCACCGCTGAAAATTAACAGGTATTAAAAAGTTTGATGCACATGTGATAAATTGATAGGTCACGTTATTGATGGTGTAAGTCTTTGGTTCTACCTTATATGGCCGTTTTGATGGTAAAATTAAACGGTGGGGTTATACCCAAATGTTGACGGTCCTGAAATTTGAGACTCATTGAAATTGTCTAGGTTTCTTATTTTTTTCGGATAATAATGGCGGACATATGTTTCTTAAAGCTCGTTAAGTTTATGTTCATACTTCAAGATGTACCTACGCAGTTTTGGCTGTCAAGCGATGAATTGAAATTTCTGTTTGCCAAGGCGAAGGGGAGGGGGGGGGGGCTCTTATCTACGTGTCCACTCGCCTTGTGGTTCACAGGCAAATGTTTCATATGCTGATTTTGTTATACAGCTTAAATATATGATAATCTATATGGCAAAGTCATAATATGAAACGATTGCCTGTGTTTTTTGGTTAAAGTGGTTTAAACCTATATATTTATTTTACATCGACTAGAAAGCAAGTTCTAACAACTTAAATTAATTCCCCCCGATTCTGCTTCCTGGGAAATTCATCAGTACTCGCGCCGAATGTGTGGGCCAAAGAAAGAACCAAGATCGATAGCAGCTCCCGCGAATCGAGGTTAGGACCTTTGAGTCAAGAGGCCGACGCTCTAACACTAGACCACGGACACCTATGTTAAGAGTGGGGCTATGCTCCTTGTTTCCGTTAGTGATTATTGATACGCTACTTTCTGAGACAAAGTTTAAGAGATGAAAATAATAGAGCAAAGAAACGAAGGATAATTTCTCATTTGTATTAAAACCTGTGTTGGGAAAAGGAAAATAATAGAGAAATAAGTAACGAAGGAAAATTTCTCAATTATATTATAACCTGTGTTGGGATACGACAGGCACGAATATCGAAATTTCATTCACCTTTCCGATGTGGGAACGTTTAACTATTTAGCTGAACCGAATAATACCTTGAGTGCTTTGGTGATAGACGGACGTGTTCTCAGCTGATCGCAATAGTCGCCAAATGCAACGCACGTTTAGCTAAACACAGTCTATCATTCACAGGAAAAATTGCCGAAATTTTGATGAAAATTGTTTATGGATGAAAAGTGTGCTGGTCGAATTTTATAGCCCATTTTTATCGAAAGAATTTGCATTTTTATTGAAAATTAATCCGCGGGCTATAAAAAGGTGTTACGTTCCTGCAAGGATTTTGAATGAAGAGATGGATCGCTTTTGTGATATATAATAAAATTGTGAAGTAACTTTAATGGTATTTTAATGGGAAAACAGGCGAAAATAATGCCAAGAGGATTTATAGATGAATGAAGTAACTTTTTAATCAAATTTATGTGGAAAGTTGTGAAAAGTTGGATTTAAAGTTTGTATTTAACATAAAAGCTACGTGTGAGAACTAGGTCGTGTTTTGGATTAATTCGGAAGGATAATTTAGACGTGTTTCAATGTTTGATGACATCAAACCGCCGTCCGTCCGTACTATGACGTCAAATGGGAAGAATAAACACGTGGACACGAAAATTTGTATTCTAGGAAGCCCGGGGGTTGGAAAATCAGGTATATAGCCTTTTCGTTCACGAATAATAAGTCGTAATTACTTTTAAGAAAAAAAGAAATATTTTGTTTGTCCATCCATTAAAATATGTATGATTAATGGCTGTAATACTAACAGAAATGATAAAGGAGGTAGAAGTAGCAGTTGTTGAAGTATAAGTATTAGTAGTTGCTGCTGCTTCTGTTATTTTGTTGTATAAAAGTACTAAAAACAGCAGTAGTAAGTTTCAATTGTGTATGCTACAGATTGCATTCAAAATGTATATATGATTAAGATATGAAGATGGTATTTATTGATTTTATGGAGGTATGTAACTAAAAACCTTATCACTCCGTATGAATACGAGAAGCGAATTCGTACATAGGTAGCTGATTAGATTTTAGTTTCATACCTCCATAAAATCGTCAAATATTCTATTCATATCTTATCATTTAATATCAAGAAGCAAAAATGTAAGATTCATCAATTTTGATAGCAATTTCTTTTTTGTGTGTGTGTGTGTGGAAGCTTACAAAATAGCTGCATACTCAAAATTATTTTCATTGAGAAATAACACCATTTTTTCGGCTAATAAGAATGCGCGAAAATTGACGAAATCATCTAAAATCAAATTGTTTATCAATGTTCAATATTTCCTGTACACAATCGATATTGTTGTCAATCCACGTGATTGGCAATAATATTCGTCATATATGGAGCAATATAGAAGATTGGTTGGATATTATTCAGGGCTCGTGTTTGACCCTTAAACCAGGGTTTGACTCCCAAAAATCCCATTTTGACCCTCAAAAGTTTTGCTGCAGAGGGTCATTTTGATGCTTTGAATTTCCAGTGGTGCAACCTGAGCAATATATAAAAGATTTTATAAATCATTTAATTTCTTAATACTATTACAAAAGATCTACATAAATGATACAACATAAAGAATAAAGTGTATCTACACTTTATTGTTTACGTTGTTTCAGTTATATACAATACTTTAAAGACTGATAAGTTTTTTTTATGTTTTTCTCTCTTTTGACCCCTACAAAACCAGTTTTGACTCCCAGAATTTTATGGTCAAGGGGTCGTTGACTCCCTAATTAAAAAAAGCTAGCAAAAGCCATTTTATTGTCAATATTTTATTACGGACATTTGATCTGCACGACTAGTAGGTTTCTTGTTTATTTTCATAAAGGCTTTGCCAGGTGTTAAACATTTAAGTGACAATAAAAATATTTTGTGTCGGTGTAAGTAATCGACTGAGCATAATTTGTTACGAAAACAAAAACGAAACAAAACATCCTTTCGGATGAACCTCTTCACGAGTATTAACCCTGACCACTTTATTAAGGGGGTCTAGAGTCAAGTTTATGTTATCATATATAATTTGATTTTTATTCATTTATTATTATTATTATTATTATTATTATTATTATTATTATTATTATTATTATTATTATTATTATTATTATTATTATTATCATTATTATTATAATTATTATTATTATTATTATAATTATTATTATTATCAAAATATTTTATTTTTACTAATTCAATTCATACTTTCACGAACAAAATTTTGAGTTCGCAATTAATTCATTGCTTAAGCAAAGTTCCATTTACAAACATCTTCAAAGTACATGTATTAAAAATAATGCTCTTTTCACTTAATTTTATGAAGTTATTTATGAGACAAAAAATCCTAAAAGCACTAATGTATTATGAATTGGTGTTGTTATGAGCCATTCGATTAATTGATTTGTTGGCAGCGGCGATCCGTCAATCGGACATTCTGTAAGTCGAAACCAGTCGGATAAGAGTTTGTCAAACTTTGTACGATATAAGAACAGGAAAAGGGTAGGACAGTGAATACACGAATTATCAAAAATCAATTGACATTGACCTGTCTGCCTTATCAGTATTCAAAGCTGTCAAATAGTTTGATAAATGACATGGACCTTATCAACCAGTGTTGACAAAAGCATGTCTCAGTGCGTCATGTAGCTTTCGAAGATCTACCACAGTCCAGGATACCTGGGCCCCTGATCATATGAGCCTGTGCGTGACATTTCCATCAATTTGAAATGTTGGTGAGGTGCACACATTGAGCAGCCTAGACAGCCACATACTGCAATTATAAAGTAACCTGGTGGTCTACAGATACTTTTAGACCTTATCTATCTACTTAATTCAGAGTGAAGACTCTGGTCAGACTGTGCGGATGCATAGGCTGGTCAGAAACGTTGCTTTGCGAATGTTTGAAATTGTTAGAAGTCTCGGGCACAGGCTCATATATAAAACAGAGTGTCTGGAGGTCGCAAATGCCTGCCTTTTCGTTCTGAATGCACAGAACGTTTTGAAATTATACCCCGCTTTGCATGTGAACATACGTGCAAAGCGGGGTTTAATTTTCGAAGCGTTTTTGTGAATGG
Source organism: Fragum whitleyi (assembly GCA_948146395.1). Classification (NCBI taxonomy): domain Eukaryota; kingdom Metazoa; phylum Mollusca; class Bivalvia; order Cardiida; family Cardiidae; genus Fragum; species Fragum whitleyi. Next base: position 18,640,720 of record OX411551.1, on the reverse strand, counting down.
TTTCGTCCTGATCGCAAGGCTGATAAGGCCTGTGTATAGGTATAAGGTACCTGTTGATAAAAGAAATGTGGGTATAAGGTATCATTTAAAGGAGAGATAAGTAAAAAAGAAATAAAAAAAAAATCGATTGACTCTCAGATGGTTTGATGAAAAACGTGGACCTTATCAACCAGTGTTGACACAAGCATGTCCTACTGTGTCATGTCACTCTTGAAATCTGGTGCAAAATAAATATCGTTATGAGGGCATTCTTTGTATTTTGTTTTGTGAAATTATTTGAATTTTCACTGAACGGTTCAATTGTTGCTGAAATATCTAGAACTGAGTACAGATTTATGGTCAAACGTAACGTTAGCTGACGATTTAGGATAAGTTTAATCGTTATGAAATATATTATACTCGATTACAATCGTTAGGAAAAGCTTTGTTTTGACTAGACGGTTTATTTCATTTCTCATAACATCGACAATATGTTTAAAAATTAACAAAAATATATTCTTGAAACACATACATGTATTTTCAACTTTCAAATACTTAAATGTAAACGCCCTAAAAATACAGATAAAAAAGGGGCACCCAATGTAAAATCTCTATTTCTCAATGAAACCATGTGTTGTTGGTATTTATTTCATCCGTCTCTATTTCTGCAAGGAAATGACGAAATCTCACATCTAAAATAACCCTCATATCTGTGACTGATCTAAACACCATTTCTGACATGAAAAAAGGAATCGACAATATATTTTTTTTTTCATTATTTTATTTTAATTCATTTATTGTTTCAGAAATTTTGCTTTTGTAAATGAATGATCAATTTGTTCTTGCCATTTACTATTCTTTAATTAAATCAAGTGCACAGTCTAACCTCAAAAAAATAAAAGGAACATTGTCTAAAACAAAAAAAATAACGCTGGTATAAACACATTTAATGATATTGAAAAGAGAGTCAGAGTACTATTACATGTACATCCCCTCGTAACTTAAGCTTATTTATATATATTTCAAGGTGTGGTTAAATTCTTTTTTGGTAAGGCACTGTTATTTGCATCTATAAATAACAAATCGATGAGATTTTAAAGGAAGACTTATTTTATTTATCTTAAATGGTTAAACTTCAAGCAGACTTTGTTACAAAATATCATATAACGAAACACTAGATTAAATCTAATATCTAAACAATCGGTTGATCGATATCACGGTGATCGATCCGTCTGTTGATGATTGGTTTAACCCTTTCCTGTTTTACAAAATTTGGGACCTGTCCAAATTCAAAGGTTTTGCAGACGAAAATAAAAAGTGGGTTTAATTTGAAAAATAACCATTCAGTAGGGTAGAAAATAGTGTTGAAAAAGAAGAAATTGCTTGTCAGAAGCAATTTCTTCTTTTTTTACAATGTTTTCTCAATCATAAAATCACAGGCACGTAAAAAGCAGGGATTAAACAGCAAAGGGTTCAGGTTTCTAACAAACAGTTCGCTTGACTTGTTTAAAAGAAATGCCTAAGTTATTGGACCCGTAATATTTCCAAAACATTTCGGGACACATGATCATTTACATTGTTGACCAAGGTTTCCTAATGAAAATCATTAGGAAACCTCGGTTAACAATGTTAAGGAGATTACATCCGAAACGTTGCGGAACTAGTACGGGTCTTCTACCTTAGGCATTTCTTTAAAACAAGTCAAGCGAATTGTTTGTTAGAAACATTGTTTCAAAACGAAACTGGTGATTGTTATCATTGAAACCAAATGCCTCTCTTGTTAGATCAATTGTGATTACGTAAATTTGGAATGACAATATGAAAAGTTAAATGATGATTGTTTTCTTTTCCTTTTCATAAAATCAAACAAAAAAATCTTTTGAACTCTCTCTTTTTTCGCTTATAGCATTTTCAAAAGATGTTATGTAATTCTTCAATTCTGATCCTAAATTCGCCGATTTTTAAACATTTTGTCGCCGTTTTCTTTTATTCAAGCAAAGGTCTGACAGTTTTAGTACCCCCCGATCTAAATCACGTGCAACATTTCTGTTGTTTACCGCCTCTCACTAATTCGTCGATCCCGGGTTCGATCCCCGACAGCGGCACTCATTCTTTCCGTCTATTTGTCTCCCACCAATGGGTCGATAATCGTAGAACTATGTAGGATAGCAGCTGGAGGCTAGGAAAGAAACATGTAACGGTAGCACTGGTGTGAGAAATACCAGGGATCCATTGTAAGGTGCTCCAGCCTCCGCGATATAACTGAAGAAAACCCCACTCAAACAAACTAATTCGTCGTTTTGAAAACCAAAACCTTGTAACTGCAGCTTGGCAAAACTGTAGTTACGAGATTTTTGTCGGCCAACGAAAATTTTGTAGCACGATTATCCAAGACATTGATGCCAATATGCAGCGAAAACTAATTAGATAAATCAAATTAGAAAATGATCTCGTGCTCTTTAAACGTGATTTAAAGTTTAATTTAAAGTTTTACATTTTTCCAGGGGAATTTAAAAGTACTAAATCAGAGAGAGAAACAATTAGCTGAATAATTTGAATACTATCTCTTCTTCTTGGCAATTTAAGATGCATTCAAGAGCTTGTAATATGTACCGCAATTTTGTTTAACGATCTACATTAACAGCTGAATTAAAACCTCGAGCGCATATAATTTTTTAGATTTTTTTTTTAATCTAACACAGTAATGTGAAAATATTTCAATACAATAAATTTTGTAGCAAAAATTAATGAAATTATTGCAGCGTTCAAACGTGTGACGCATTCGCAATTTAAGCTGCAAAGAGAAGGAGATATAGATCTAACGTTCTTCAGGAATGAAAGAAAGTATATACGGAAAGATAAAATATTTGAAATCAGAATTTGGTTACATTCGTGTTTAAGGTAGTGGAGCCGGAATAGTTTGCAATGTGTCACAAGTCATGAACTTTCAACAGTGTTTACCGAGGTTTCTTAATGAGCTTCATTATGAAACCTCGGTCAACATTGTGAAAGATCATGAGTTTCGAAATGTTTCGGAACCATTACGTGTCCACTACCTTAACATATATAACAATAAAAAATTGTTGATACTAGCTAGAAAGCCAATGGTTGCAGTGCCAGCAGAATGGCCGAGTCCGGTAAGCTCTGTAGGTAACACGTTCAGCTCTTAATCCTGGGTACCTTGGTTCGATCCCCGAATCGGCGACCTCTCGTCTGACGCTCAACAAAAATCATTGTTACAATCGTCGTTTGCATCCAATGAGTTTTGGTGCGATGAATATCACGCAAAAGTTGGATGAGTAGCTAAAGCTAGATCGTAACGGTGTGATTGTACTGGTTTGGAAAACAACTTGAAGCCATGGGTAGGTGAACAAGCCTTTGCGATATAATTGTAAATATGTTTAAGACGACATTATACCACACATATCCGACAAATCAAGCAAAGAAAATGACATTAGAAAATCGTTTTCTGCTGTGTGCTTATTTCTTTCGCATACATGAAACACCTTTCAAGTAATAAAAGCGGTTATTCCAAGTTTTGGGCTGAAAAATATGAAAATGTAAATCAAAGTTCACATTGAAGGCACTGACACTAACACCAACAAAAACAACAGTGCTTGGACTAGACAACATATCAATATGATGTTGTTGTTGTTGTTTTCACAGAAAAAATCGTAAATAAAGGATATTTTTAAACTGCACCGCAAACGTGTTTTCAATTAACAAGTTCTTCAAAAACACGAAGTATCAATATAAATCATTGTTATTTATGGGAAAGTAATTTACTGATAAGAAAAACGCCGTTGTCTAACAAAATTAGGTAAACTGGGAGTATCAAAATGATGTTCGGAAATATGTATCAAATTATATATATTGCTCTCTCCAAAAAGTTTTCGACACCACTAAAATAGCGTTAATCTCTCAAATACACAGTATAATGCAAAAATTCGATGACCGTTTATTTTTGTTAAAAGAAATTTGTGATTTAAGAAATTTAGAAAGACGTCAACGTCAGATTATGTAAAATCTGCCTTTCTCAAAAAGCACGTGCACTTTCAGTTTCATTGGATAGTCCTGACAGTTCTCTATTATGTTGCGATTGAAATGCCATTAATAAATTACTTTTGGAATTAAACTTCTTTGTACAGATTAGTAATGGAAAATAGTTAATTTTACGGATGTAAAGCGCCATATTGCTATATGTGGGTTCATAAAACAGGCCGTTGTAAATTACTTTGTTGTTTAGGGACAGACCATCTCTAATCTCTGGCACCGTTATAACGTCAATCAATGATATAGTTTAAATATGTATAGGACTCATGCAAAAAAAAACAAGTTCGCCTAGGCCTGCACATACCGTAACAATATTTGGGTTATTTCTCTCTTACCACATCTTCAAAGACAATTCTAGTCCCTAGACTGCATAGGATTCGAGAAGTCGGGCTTGCTTCAATAAGACACGTGCGACCTAACGTTACTTACCGACGTTATCTTACAGTTCTTTGGTTAAAAAAATGTTTTCTGTTTCAAAAAGATACCTTCACACCACCTACTATTTACTTTACATTATATACAAAGATATTTTTGTCGTAGTTAAAATATATTGGCAATGTCTAAAGAACCTTCTTGGTGAGTGTATGAGACCTATCACGCTATAGGGGATTATTTTGGAACCCTGCAGAGTAAATATTGAAAATAAAAGAGAAAAATAATCTAGCATTGGTCAACCCGTAGGCGCACGCATTACAAAAAACGTCGCATGGAAATAATTAGTCCCCTCAAGCTGATAAAGACAATCCAGAATTTTCTAACGCTTAAGTTGGGTTTGAAGATTTCATTTATCTTTGAAGATTTCATTTATCAACGATATCTGCCTTTGAATATTGTCTTATTTCAAATAACCCCGGTCTATGTTAATTAGAACCGAACTATTTCGAGTGTTTAAGGAATTTGAGTCGGGAAGATCGCACCTTTAATTAGAAATTCGTCAAATATTTGAACTTTCATTCAACTATTTACTCCTCGAGAAAGGACCAAAATCGTTTAAATTGCCGTCAATCGGGCTGTAAGTTTAGACTGAACCACAGGCGATTGTTGTATAAGTCGATTTTTTCTTTGTCATAAAGGTAGATCTAATTTTATGAAAAACAGAGATGAAAAAGACTCGGATAATTAAAATAAAACAGCAAACGATTGCTTGTTGGCTAAACATAGTTCGCTGTTTGCAGATGAAACCTTCGCGCGTGATGGGTTACACGTGCCAAACAGTCCCTACTGCGTATACACGACTCGTCACGCGAAAAGGGACCATCTGGGTAGTGTGTTAAGCGTCGACTGAGCGGAATGCGAAACATTTTTTTTGCACCGTGCTCATTCTCAGAATCTAGAATTATCAATCTACCTTTCTGTGAGAGAACTTTTGAAATGCGACCTAGGATGGTCTATACAAGAACCAATCCCGTTTTCAAATATTTATCTTGCAGAGTTCCCAGATGGTCCCTTTTCGCGTGACGGGTCTCATATTAATAAAAAAAGTCACTGTGTAAGAACCCTTAAACATTCTCATGCTATTCACAGCAAAAACATAAAATTTGCAAACGGTTTAACCTAAGATCAGACTGCACAGACGTGCAAATATGATCTTAGTCTATTCTGTCTGTTTTTATTATTGTTGTTGTTGTTGTTTTGTTTTTTGTTGTTTTGTACTTAGTTGGGATAATAAGGGATAATATTGGGGAAAAAACTGATTAAAATATCCCAAAATATGCCCTTCGTTTGAAAAAAAACATCAGAATAATGGTTAATATTTCCCAGGGTCAAAGGTTAATACTATTTGACGGGTGAAAGATCGCAGATATGATGTTCTGTCAATGCCAAATTTTGAGGCCATTCAACGATTTTTACATCTACCGCTCCGGGGTATGTCTGGTTTAATATTAATATTTCATTACGATTCGGCGCACATTTTATCAGATTACCCTTTTATAGTTGAAATTGATTATAAAAGTTTAGAAAAAAAGCATATAAGCCGTGATTTTAGAGTGTTTGACTTATGTACGTTGAAATACCAATGGTTAGTGTTTGACTAATGTACGTTGAAATACCAATGGTTAGTTTAAGCTAAGAATGTATACGTCTAAGTTTTACATAATCTCACAGACAAAGATTGTAATCTTTTCATTTCCTATCTAAAAAGTAGATCGCAAGTCATCAAAGATTGCCCGTTTGCATCTTTTATTTTTTTTACTCGAGGATAACCCGATAAAGGGTCGAAAGACTCTTATTTCCATCGTGGTCCTAACTCATCCCAGATCTTATCCTGCACATATAGAGAGAAGCGATGGATTCTAACCACTACTACCCACTTTTACAGCTAGGTAAACTGGTGCTCCTTATGTAAAGCTTACTGTCAATATACTCTACTCGCCTCCGGTGGGGCCCGAACCCGCAACTATCAGACTACGAGTCGTGCACGTTAACTACTCGGCCAACGTGATCGGAGATGCAGCAAGATGATTGGTAATGCCCGACGACGTTGCTCTAGATTTTTTTAATTTACAGGTTCAAAACTGAAAACCAAATTATTATGAATGAATACATGAATATAGATTAAGTCTTTATTTCATACCTCCTTGAATTAAAAGAATATTCTCTTCATATCTTAGATAAAATCTAGGCAAAGTGTTAACTTCCTTGCTGACTGAACTTTTTGACCTTACATTGGCTGTCTATCAGTGAATCACAATGAAAAGTAAACAGGCAACAAGTACGAAACCATTTGTTATGATTGATATTTGGAAATACCTGTTACCATGACGTAAAATATGTGTGATCCTATCACTCGAGAAAGAACCACGCTTTGATTCCGTGAAACAGTCGTTGAAGAGAAGAAGAGGAAGAAATTGCTCCCAAAACTTCGAAACTACAGTTTTATACAAGCTTTGTACAGCTGTAGTTACGACATTAAAGAAAAAAAACGACGATTAACTTAATATAGTGAATCAATCCGACATAGTTTTACTGGAGACTTCTTCTTCTTCTTCTTCTTCTTCTTCTTCTTCTTCTTCTTCTTCTTCTTCTTCTTCTTCTTCTTCTTCTTCTTCTTCTTCTTCTTCTTCTTCTTCTTCTTCTTCTTCTTCTTCTTCTTCTTCTTCTCGAAATATTTCAGAACTCATGATCGTTCACAATGTTGACTGAAGTTTCCTAATGATAATCATTAGGAAACCTCGGTTAACACTGTTAAATTTCATGACTTCCAATCTGTTGCGGATTTATTACGGGTTCACTACCTTAACCGCCGTCACATATACCCCCCTTTCTGATTTCAAAACTTTATTTTCCTGCGAAATATATAGTTAGTGAAATAACCATCAATTCGTTGGAGGTCGATCTAAACATGGAAACTACAGCTTTATCAAGTTTTTTTATTCAAGCTGCAATAACCACGTCCTTATCGCCCAATTACAAAAAATATCTTTTAATAATGGGGAAAATGTCAGAGTTCAATAGGCATCCCGTTATAAGTTAATGTTTTGATTAGTCAATAACAGTTAACATCATCGCGAAATTGACAAGGTGGATGATTTTGGAATGAAATTGAATGAGTAGGAAGCGCGTGTCGAGTGAAATTAATGGGAGGTAATCCAATATCGCTATTTTGTTTCGCATGAACAAAATTAGCGATATTTATTACCCCTTTTAATGAAATATGCCTTCATATTATTTAAATAACTTCCTATTGCTCCAAGAACCAAACAGACGCTTCATCATTTTTTCAGTGATTTTGGAGCTTTTTTTGAATGGTTTGAGTGAGTGTTTGGTAACTAATGAATGGAACGATGGGTGAGCGATTTAGACTGGTTTTGATGGTGATGAATGTAAATTTCACGATTATTTTAAATGTAATATTTCGATGGGAAGCCGGGATCTATTAATCACTGAGCTATCGAGACGATTTTAGACCTGTAAGTTTGAAGCGAAAATATATATAAAAGATAGGGACTTTTTGCATCGATAGAGGTTAAAAAACAAAAAAATCACATAAACAATTTATAAGCACGGGAAGATGATTCATACATGACGGTCATCTGGTCTTCAGATTCATATCTCCATGAAAAAATCGATATGATTTGATTACATTAGCCTAAAAAGCGCAGTCAAATTCAATTAATTCTGAAATACTTTATAGGTATAGATCTATATATCTTGCGCAAGCACGCAAAACACATGTATGTAAATATTCAAAATTCTGTTCATTGAAAAATGAAAAAATAAGATCAGCCAACCAGAAATGACAGAGTCTTTCAGATAACACTAAGAATCAAATCATTGCCAAAAAGAAATTAAGAATTGTGGAATCTGTGCCCATGATGCAATCGAGCCTATCGGTAAACGCCTGGTGTCTGTCGATAATAATATTTGATAGCTTTTGCACTTACGATGCTCGCCTGGCAGTAGTGTTTTATTTATGATAACCGCGATCTGGCTTTTCAAGAAACGTTTAACCCTTTTCATTTCGTTCAAAATGGTTTTGTATTAAATTTTTATGATAAACGCGATCTGACTTTTCAAGAAACGTTTAACCCTTTTCATTTCGTTCAAAGTAGTGTTGTATTAATTTTTATGAAAACCGCGATCTGGCTTTTTAAGAAACGTTTAACCCCTTCTCTTGGCAAATTTTTGTTCGCCACAAAGCTTTAGCAGACAGTGTAGACTTAGATCAGCCTGCACAGACTTGCAGTCTGATCTCAGCCTACTTTGTCTGCTTTTTCATAAAGAATATTGTGAAAATCTTGAGTCGTACTGTTTGAAATGCCCTGAAGTGGGCAATTTGCTTGAATCATAATTTAAATTCTGCTGGATAAGGGTTAACCCCCTCCCTTTTCCACTTCTCCGAAACTTTAGACTTGTCCAAATTCAAAGAGGTTGTAAATGACAATAAAAATATGGTTAAATTTTAAATAAAACAATCACAATTGGGAATGAAATATTGTGACAAAAGGAGAAATTGAATGTTGCGAGCAATATCTTCTCTTTTATCTTAAAGGGGCTATTATAATCGCCCAAAGTCCGGCGACCGTACGTCCGTCCATGCATTATTTTGAAAAATATTCCCATGCTAAACTATCCATCAGTTTTTTACCAAATTTAACATAAATAATTCCTAGGCCTAGGCTAGATCAATTGTTTCATAGCAATAGACTATAAAAGAGGGTAAAATGATCTGACCTTCTATCAAGGTTAAGGTCATCATTCAGGGTCACTGAATGGTTTGCGACACCCTTAAAAGTGCATTTAATGGTTTTATGGATTGATTTCAGAAAAGCACTTCAGATGTTTGTGCCTTTTGTCGCGGCTGTGTACTGAGTACAAGATCGGGTGAAAGTGGAGATCTCAGTTCATTGTCAATTGACCAAATGCACAATCTCTTTTGCATATCAAAATACTCTTTGGTGATTTCAAAAATCATTTCAAATGCTTTTGCAATTTGACAAAGGGTGTCCATAGAACTCGATTTGATAACCTGTCGGAAATGTCAAGGTTACAGTTCAAGGCTAAATGACCAAATTCACCATGTCTAGTACATTTCATCCATATTTTTCATTGGAATTCTAAAGAAACTGACAAGCCTAGGCAGCTTGACAAGGCAGTGTGAAGAGACCAATATTATCGGATCTTATTCAAGGTCATCGCTTTAGGTCAAATGACAAAACTGTACTCCATCCTGAGCAAGTCTTTAATAAAATTCGTTGCATTTAAGAATAAATTAGTATGCAAACTCGCATAGCCCTCCTCATAAATAGATCCGTATGAATGTGCAGAAATAGTTGCGGTAGAGGACCCGTAATAGATCCGCAACGTTTTGGTAGTCATGAGCTTTAACATTGTTAACCGAGATTTCCTAATGATTTTCACCAGCCGTCGCGATATTACTACTATGATGCTGAAAGTGATGTTAAATCCCACACAAACGAACAAAATATTAACTTACCAAGATTCTCTAAAGACCACACTTAGTTTTGCTCTTCGCTGCATCAGGGTAAAGATGGTGGACCCGTAATTTTTCCGCAACATTTTAGAACTCATTATCTTTCTCAATGTTCACCGAGGTTTCATTAGGAAATCATTATAGTCCATGAGCCAGAATGGGTTTTGTTCCCCCCCCCCCCCCGGGGGAATTTTGTAGACCATATTTTTCTGAAAGCCTATGGTATGTAGAACATTTTGAGACATGTTAGCACTCTGGCGAGTGGGGCTTTTGTAAGATACGTTACTTAAAGTAGCACACCCTACAAAATTTTGAAAATGAATTTTAAAGGACTACCCAAAAATTTGAAGTGTAAATGACAAAAAGTTGACTTTTTATGCATATATTTGTGTTGCTGATTAACTGCGGGGTCCATTTATGGATTTTTTTGAAAAATCTGGTCATCTTAAGAGTCGTGATATTGCAGTAAAATACGTTACCCTTAAATTTCATAGAAAACTATGAATATAGAAATAAATTGTCTATCCCTGCCTCACTGGGAATTTTGTTAACATTGCCTGTTTGATAGTCCATGGTATATAGAACATTTTGAGACTTGTTAGCACTCTGACAAAAGGGGCGTTAGTGAGATACGTTACCTCAAAGTTAGTTACCTATTAAATTTTCAAGACAAGATTTTAGGTTTGTAAAGTGAAAAAATGAGTCAAAATGACCAGAAGTGATCTTTTAATACCAAAATTTATGTTGCTGAATGTATGTAGAGCACATTCATAGTAATACTTTGTAAATAAACCCCCCTCAATGGCATGATATGGAAGTAAAATACGTTACTTTTTAATTTCAAAGAAAGGCACATAGATATAAATGATTTTTCCATAGCTGCCCCATTGGGAAGATTGTTAACAATGCTTTTCTAAAAGCCTATGCAATATTGAACATTTTGAAACTTGTTAGCAGTCTGGCCACTGGGGCAAATGCGAGATACGTTACATTTAAAGAAACCAACTCATAAAATTTTTATAAAACAATTTTAGTTGGTTGTCTTGTTCTAGAAATTACCTGTAATTTGGTAAAAATTAAATGATATTGTGTTTTGTTAATGATATTTGTGATTCTGGAGATATTTGAAGCCCATTTACATTATGACTTGAAAAATATAGCCCTTAAAAGCAATGCATAGGAGTTAAATACGTTACATTTATATTTCAATTTAATGTATTCAAAAGAAATGTTATATTCATCAATGCTCTACTGAATGTTTTGTTTACTGTGTTTTTCTATAAGCTTCTGTTCTTTGGGTGATTTTAATTAGTTTTTATGCAAATCTCCATCAAGCTATTTGCACAATACGTTACTCTAAAGTAACCAATTTACCCATCAATTACCATAGGCTTATTCATATCTCAGCTGATAACAATTATTGTAAAATCCCTCATTGTCTAAATCAACTATAAACCACAACTGTTCAAAGTAAGTTTAAGGTATCAATATAAATTTCAATCATTTCAAGACTCAGTGTGGTTTTAAAAGCGTGGAAAATACGTTACAATTTATTTATAGGTATAATTATTATTGAGCCGCTATCATAGTTTACGGAAATGCACCAAACACAATGTTGAGGCAGCTTCCAAACACAATGTTGAGGCAGCTAATGGTTTCTTCTATGTTTGAGGCTTTTTCCACATTTATAGAATAAAACACAAGTTATATATGTTACTTCTGATGATAAGAGACAGTTTTCATTGTGAAAAATGATGACCAAATAAATGAAAAAAGCTGTTCCTACAATATTTTTAAGCAATATTTCCATCAATTTAGTACAGAAAAGTTAAAAATAATTCTTAGAGTTGATCATGATCGTAGCCCAGTTGGTAGCACATTGGATTTGGTAGCGCATTTCACTCCATATCATAGGTACAAGGTTTCATCAGCCAGTACAAACGAGTTGATTATCGAACATTAATCTTCGTTGTATAAGCATCGCACGGGTTCGATCCCCGGCCGCGGCACTTATCCTTTCCGACATTTGTCTTCCACCAATGGGTAGATAATCGTAAACCTATATGAAATAGCAACTGGAGGCTAGGAAAGGGATGTGGTGGTAGTACTGGTGTGAGAAATACCAGGAATCCATCGTTAGGTGCTCCAGTCGTCGTGATATAACTGAGAGATTGTTGAAAGCGACGTAAAACCCCAATTCAAATCAAATGGTTGTATAAGCAGCTAGAGGCTTAAAAAGGATGATGTGATGAATGGAATGATGTGTACCATAAATACAAGGAATTCATTTTTAGGTGGATAAACCACCCCAATAAGAGTGTTACTGTTAAAATGGTCTGAAAATTCCTTGAAGCAATTAAGCTCTCTATTGTTTCCAATTGATTGGAAAGTACATTGCATGCAATCCTAGTTTTGCCAAGAAACTGCGCAATTGAGTTCAATACTAAAAATTTACATGAGTATGACCATATTATGTTCAAATGAATAGAACATTGCCATATACATTTTAATTTAGCTATCAAAGAGAGTAATATATGTTACATTTAAAAGACCTTTTTTTAGGAAATCAAACAAAATCACTGCTTCTAAAGGACAATTAGATGCACACCAATTGTAATGCTCTTGAACATGATTAGTTCTTACAAAAGTAAAGATTTTAGTAAAACAAAGATGCTTAAGAAATGCTTTAACTTTGAACTAGATACAAACTACAAGTACTTTTTATGCAGAAAGAAACATATCTTAGATAGAATAAGCATATCTTTTATATCTTACATTCTAAAACAATAAAAGAATTATGATAAATTGCTTAAGCAATAGGATTTTATCAATATCAAGCCCTCATTCAAATACAACGGGACAAGATTAAAGATAAAATATGAAAATTGCATGATGGGTCTATAAGTCGAATGCTTATAAGAGCTTTATAGGTGTTTATGTGTAAATAGCTGATGATTTAACATTCTATTTGTATTTCTGTTTGACATTGCTGGCTGACTTTCAATATATATGTACATGCAGTTTGTTTTAAAGTAGAGAAAAGAATTGAAGAATGTCCATTCTTATTTATATACTCATGGTTCTTGGGCATAACTCTCATATTTTTCTCATGAGCACAAGTACACGACTCTTCTACCATTAAGTTTTATTCAAACCACTTGGCCAACATTCCAGACAAACAATTTGAAAACCATGCAGTTAAACCAAAAATTCCATCTAAATCAAAGAAAAATAATAATTTTGATTTAAATGGCTAAAGTTTTGACACTGAAGTGCATTTAAGATAATTGAGACTTGTTTCATACAAATGGTAACATATGTTACTAGATTATGACCATCAATATTCTGTTTCAAAACATTTATTGGCGACCAATAAACCAATGCAGGAAATTAGAGATAAATGATATACATACTTAAGTGACTAAGTAATTTTGAAAAAAGTTTCAATTAATTGAATTCTTTTAGCTGTCATGCTGCATTATGTGATTGATAGATACGTAATTGCACTGAACAGACATTTCCCTATAATGAAATTAAACAACAGGTATAGTACAACACAAAGTACCTATCTATATCTATCAAAAAGCCAGTAATTTCATTGAATATTTCAAGATATTTGTAATTTCTTATGTAAAAATGATTAGCAAGATCTGTGCTGATTTAGAAGGGTGTAGGTATTTCAATTTCAGCAATTGGATATACATGTTTTTATGATTTGGCTATTTTAAAATTATGATCTCAAATCTTGTTATCATGTTTTTAACTTTGTGGGATGGGATACTACAAATGATATTAACTTCAATTGGTGTGACTTATCACTTTACATTAAAAGACAATATGTAAAAACTAGCATTCAATAAGAATTTCCTTCTTGGATGTTCATAGATATAAAATTGACTTCTCAATTAATGTGCTAGGAGGTCTTTGATCTTTTGTTGGTCACGCATTTGCATTCAGTACCGATGCATTTTCTAAGATACAGAACTAGGAGCTATAAATTCAAAGAATTTTAATCCTTATTGATTAAAAATAAAACAGTTTAAACAGGTCTGGTAAAATATTTTGAGGTAACGTATGTTACAACATTCCTTTAGAGACATAAAGCATTTGTTGTTATAAGGATATCAGTTATAAATGATATTCTTGTTTTATTATGCATGATCAGAGTAGTAAATTGCACTTTCCATTCTCCTTTATGTTTATGAACGGCATATGAAATTACGTTGTATCAAGGGTTTGAAATGACATGTACTCAAATCTATTCATTACTACGTATAAAACAAGTAATATACAGGCCAAAATAAGCTATATAAATGTGAATTCATCATATTATCTTGTGAATTTTGCCAACAAGTGATGACTTTGAATATTTTTGGCGCCAAAATGCCAATATCTTTATATAGGCGAATATTGAGAAACAATTTTGTAATTGTAACGTATATTTCACGTTTTTTTCTTGAATCATACATGACTCTGTGGGTGTTTTATCACTCATACTCAAGAATCATGTATGACATAGTACAAAAAATCGCAATTTGCCCAAAGAATTTCGCAAATATGGAGCAAAATGTAGCATTTAATAAGGATCTAGGGTAGGTGATTTCAAAGTAACGTATCTTTCAAAAGCCCCACTCGCCAGAGTGCTAACATGTCTTAAAATGTTGCTTATACACGTACCTTTCAGAAAATCATAGTGTACAAAATTCCCCCTGGGGGGGGGGGGGGGGGGGAACAGGGGTCCCAGTAGCCCATAGTCTATTAGGAAACCGCGGTCAACACTGTTAAAGTTCATTTCTTTCAAAAAGTCGCGGAATTATTACGAGTCCACTACCTTGAATTTAATGAAATAATCAATTAAAATATGCTATCAAATAATCATTCTGACAATAGCTTGTATTCTTTTGTTTAATCTTAAGATAAACCGACAGATTGTTGATGTGAAAATGCTTGGATTGAAAAAAAAGTGAGGGAGGAAACCTGATTTTCTGGAACTATTCTAGAATTTCAAAATATTTTGACAGATTCAAAACAGATTCAACACCTCGGAGGTGAAATCTGTAACAGATCAAAACACTAGTCAACTTTTTAAAACTTCTAAGTAATTAATCTGTTCTAGAATCAATAAAAACTTAAGATTTTCATGCTGCGTATTAATCAGAATTAATGCACAGATTTATTTTGGGGAATCGCAAATTATACACCCTTACACTTTTTTAAAGACGGGTTACCAAAAATGCCTTAGGCTTTCTCCTGCTTGAAGCAACATTTTCTTGATGAACCAAAATCTTCAGCAGGTGGTTTAGACTAAGATCAGCCTGCACAGACGTGCAGTCTGATCTTAGCCTAAATTATTAGCTTTATAGTTATTAATCGTGGGGAAAACCTGATCTAGACTGATTATAATTTATCTTGTAACTATACAAATATCCGTGTGATAATACCCCATACGATATTTTTTATGATATCACATCGATATTTTTAGAACAATGATATAATGCCGTTGTTTTTAGATACTTATATTTCTGTTAGAAACACCGACGTAAACAAGGCAAAAAGAGGTTATAAGATAAATATAATACATACTTAAACGTATTGTTGGAAAAAATATCTAACTCGGCTGTGGGAATAGCAGAGCCTCGACAATTATCAATTCCCCCAACCTCGATAGATATTTTTTCATAAAGAACACTAAGTCCGTATTAAATATATAAATCTCAAAAAGGGGTATTTTGATTGAAACCAAAATTCGAATTCAGCGGGGTAAGGGAGACTTTAGATTTCTTGCAAAAGCAGAAGAATTTGTCGACGATGTGTTTTTTTTTTTTTTTTTTTTTGTTTTTTTTTTTATTTTTTTATTATTATTATTTTATTTTATTTTAATAGTTATTTTAGTTATTGGAGAAATTATATCCCCAAATATAGATATACTAGAATCGGAAGAAACAGTTGCTTGGCTTACGAAAATTGCTA
The DNA here is from genome assembly GCA_948146395.1 of Fragum whitleyi. Taxonomy (NCBI): domain Eukaryota; kingdom Metazoa; phylum Mollusca; class Bivalvia; order Cardiida; family Cardiidae; genus Fragum; species Fragum whitleyi. Next base: position 18,624,783 of record OX411551.1, on the reverse strand, counting down.
GGAATTTTCAGCTTTCCGATTTTTTTTCTTAATGCTTGAATTCATCTATTGGGCTTTGGCAATATATTTTTCTTGTTTTACGAATAAAAAATATTGCATCTTTTTCGAATAAGATTTTATTTCTTACGTCATTTTTTGTCATTAATACAGGTTCTTCTTGAGAACAGATCATGTTCATTCCTCCAGGGAGTCAATAGAAATAACCAAAATACTTTTTGAATTAGACTGGCTTTGAAATTTTATTAAACATAAAACTCGTTCAGACCTTCCAGATGGTTAACGCCCTTGAATTCTGCAACCTGCGACTAGATATCGTTCTATAATCAGTTGGTTATCAGCTCTGTTTTAAAATGCATTTCTGATATCGAAATTCAAACGATTTACACTTTAAAAAAAACTACCTTAACATTCAAATCGTATCTGGTTATCCCTGAATGTAATGAACGTCAATTTAGTTGTGAGTTATGATTTTATAAAGATAGGACCTCATGTTTTTATCTTTTAATGGAACTTCGATCTGTGATTCGTCAACCGACTTCGAAATACATCACTAAATTAGACGTGGCAAATAGTGCCCTGGGGCCCGTTTTACTAAACTTCTTACGAAAAAGTAAATCGTAAGTTAAAATCACAAATCGTACCCGGTATTTTCGTTCATCGTTAGATTCTGCCTTGCAATGTGTCATCGGAATCGTCTTTGGAAGACGATTCCAATGAGATGATGCATGAAAGAATTCCGTATTTAGATATGACTATGGAAGCATTTTTAATTTTTGACTTACGCAAAGAAAAATGATCGTAAGATAATTTGTAAAAAAGGCCCAAGCTTTCAGGACGGCGAAAATGTCTCTTTGAGTAGAAAGCGTAGGCAGACCAAGATAGAAATTCGAAAGATATTGTGAATCAAGAATGATTATTCTATCTACCTATCTTGATATTTATTGACTGCAATCTATGGTTGACCTCTGTTGGATCTAATCTACTTACAATATTTATTTGGTGGATTTCAGAGATTGTCCCTGCTTGTTTAACATATGTATGGACTTACATGAAATTCCATAAATCACGTGTTTAAATAAGAGATCGTTTAGAGCAGCGGTTAGCCAATGATCGCATATCGAACACGAATACCGTAGGGGGATGCCAGCTCTTAGCTTCAGTGCCTTGTTATATATAAAACGTACTTCGTGTTTTGTATGAAAAAGATGTTGGGAGAATTGATCATTGTCGAGGCTCTGTCGAGAAAATAAACAATTCCCACAACAGAGTTTGTTATTATTATATTAACACTAAGTAGTAAGTAAGAATCATATTTATCTTACAACCTCATTTTGCCTTGTTTTCGTCGATGTTTCTAACAGAAATGCATGTTTCTAAAGATAACCGCATTATGTCATTGTTCTAAAAATATCCATGTGATATCATTAAAGATATCATACAGGATGTTATCACACGGATATTTGTATAGTTTTAGGATAAAGACCGATCAGGCGAAAAGGAAACATCTTGGTAGTACGTAAAATATCGACCCTTTTCAGACTGCGCGAATTACCTTTTGATCAAAATGTATTGCCCCGGTAATCTCAAGACAAATATCGACGTCGCCTTCAAGATTCGAAACCCGGCGGCGAAGCATATATCTTCCGGCAATGGGTGGATAATCGTAAGTGGGATAGCAGCTAGAGGCTAGGAAAGGGTTTAATGGTAGTACTTGTGAGACAAATACCACACTCTCCCTAACTCTCTTCCTTCACAATCCACTCTCCCCTCACTCTCACACATAACTCTCCCCAACACTCTACTGTATCCCGTCCCACTCTCTCCCTCCATCTCACACTCCACCCCCTCCCTCTAACACTTCACTCTCTCCCTCTCATGCTTCACTTCCCCTCCCTCTCATCCTACACTCTCCCTTCCCTGTCACACTTCACTCTCCTTACCCTCTAACACTGAACTCTCTCTCTCATCACACTCTATTTATCCCCTCGCACTCTCTTCCCCCTTCACACTCCACTCTCTCTCTCACACTACACACACTCTCTCCTCACACTCTCTCCCTTCCTCTCACACTACACTCTTTCCCTCCCTCACACACTTTGCTCTTTCCCCTCATACTCAACTCTCTTCCCTCACACTCTACTCTCTCCCTACCCACTTTCACTCTGCTCTTTCCCTCACACTCCACTCACTCCTCTCTTACTCCCGTCTCTCCCCTCGCACCCCCTCTCTCGCTCCCCTCACACTCCACACTATATCCCCCCCGCCACTTTTTCACCCACCTTTCTCTCACATGCCAGCCGCTCCCTTTCCAGTCGCTCAAACTCTTTTCGCCCTATCATTCCACTATTTCCAACACTCAACTGTATCCCTCACTACACCACCTCGATATGCATCCTCTCCTTCTCTTTAAATCTTCACCTTTTCTCTCAGTTTCCATTCTCCATGCCACATTCAAAGGCGCTGCAATTCAGTGGAATAAACATGTGTAACAAATAAGATTTTCAAGCGGGTGAGTCAAAAGGTTGGTTTCAAGATTTAAAAAAGCTCAATTAGTTTGCCGTACTTAGAAAAGGGATATTTTGGTACAGCCCTGCATTCAGAATGACAAAACGGTACAAACAGTTTGCCAATTATATCACGCTTTGTAATTGGCACCTTGTTTGCACTGTTTTGTCAACCTGAACGCGTGGATAGTACAACTACATATTTCGTGAATTCTAAGCAGTATTGTGCTATTCTGAAGTCTTTGGTTGTCCGCTTCTAGTGTGACAGAATGATTAATATGATAAGAGGGATAGAGAGAGAGAAAGATAGAGGAATGCCTACCGGACACTCACTCAAAATGTGTACATTCACATATCCATGAACGCACTTGAAGTGGATTATCAGCACTGACGTATCGGAAAAAGCTTTGTTTTTATTTAAGAATTATGTGTGTTTTCACTGTTATCAGGCGATGAATATTAAATTAGGTTTATTTGAAAAGAAGAAAAAAATCTTCCAAGCTTATTTGAATATTAGTTTATTATTATCAAAATAACTATAGGGGAAAGTTAAATTGAATTTAATTATTGGTACTCAATTCTTATTATCATACAGAAGAGAATAAATACTGATCGTTGGAATTGTTATACTTGAAAAATAAGTTTTTCGTTATAAAATGAATAAAATATATATAAATAGCCTCCGGTAACAATCGTTTACACTAATAAATACAATTTCGCCAGCCCTTGTACAAAGCCGCGAATTAGCTGTGAGGGTTAAACAGAAGATAAATTCACGAATCAACTATCCACTTATTTTGCTAGCAGTGAGGAGATCGAACCCGGCAAACGGTGGTTTAAGGTTTTCAGATTTTGACCAATTCAATAGATTCTTTTTATCTTTATTTTATTTCATTTTTTTATTATTTTTTTTAGTTATTATTTTTTATTGTTTTTTGTTGTTGTTGTTGTTGTTGTTCTTGTTGTTTCCTTTCTAAGTTGAAATTAATTTCATATACGATTTATAATAACTGCTGTATAAATAAGGAAAAGGAAGTAATGAAAGATAGAGACATTCATTAACTGTGACCCGTCAAAAAAAAAGGCGGAATAAATTGACCGATTGGGTAGTGCGAAAATTATCGATGCCGATCCGTCTTTGTGCATTGCGAAGGTTGGCCAGGATCGGACTTTTCACAAATTCATTTGATTGAAGCTTGCCGAACTTGGGTCAAAAGATATTTACATTCAGCATATATTTACATGTATAGTATCCCTTTTTCGTCTCTTTTTTTTTACCACAAAGCATAACAGAAACGTCCACTTTCAGTACGTTCAGTGCTTTGATTGGTATGTGAGTTTGCATTCATTAGCCCTACTTTCAGGATCACAAAACGGTGCAAACAGTTTTCTAAACATACCCGCTTTGCACAGAGGTGCACGTGCAAAGCGGGATATATTTAAAAAAAAAACTGTTTGCACCGTTTTGTGATCCTCAGCAGTTGTAGAAAGACTTTGAGTTGTGGTCAGGTTTATCGGTATATTTAGAAAGATACGAACGCTGGGTTAGATTTACTAATTTTGACGCCGAAAAAGGACTTGGATTGTTATGCAAAACTAGAAACTGCTTATTGTTATTGGCATGAAAATGATAGTGTTCGGGTTTATTCATTTATAATTTAATTTTCATTCTTGTCGTCAAGATTTGTGCATTCTGATTGGCTAATATATTCGTTCTGTTACTCAATGAAAACAATTTCGATTAACACCTATTTTTAAGATTGCGCGCAAAGTAGTCCCACAGGAAATATGTCATATTATGGAGAAATTCTTCCATTTTCCTTCATGATATTAAATTATAAGATATGAAAAGGGTATTTATTTTTAAATTTCATAAAACCATAATCACACTGATGTATGAATCCGCTCCGCGTATTTATATAGTGTGATTAGGTTTTTAGTTTCATACCTCCATGAAATCGAAAAATACTCTCTTCAACTCTTAACTAACCAAAACGTTCTGCCAGGGAGTCAATGAAAGTGAAACAAGCTACCGTTAGTAAAGTCGAATAGCGCAAAACCATGAAATTTTATTAGACGTAAAAATCGTCTAAACCTTCCAGATGGTTAACGCCTTTGAATTCTGCAACCTGCGACTAGATATCGTTCTATAATCAGTATGTTATCAGCTCTGTTTTAAAATTGCATTTCTGATATCGAAATTCAAATGATTTACACATGAAAAAAACAACCTAAACATTCAAATCGTATCTGGTTATCCCTGATTGTAATGAACGTCAATTTAGTTGTGAGTTATGATTATAAAGATAGTTCCACAAGCTTTTATCTTTAATTGGAACTTCGATCTGTGATTCGTCAACCGACTTCAAAATACAGAATCACTATAAAAGTCGAACGTGGTCGTTAACGGTGAGATTATTATGCAAGAGAGAATTTTTTCGGTGTGCGTAAAGCTTCGAAACGCGCAGGCTGACTAGGATCTAAACTTTTCACTTTGGACAGATTTTCTAAATCTATAATCGGATTTCAAACAAAAGCACAACATGCGGTTGCCAAATCTTGGCTCCGAATGCAAAACATAGAACATAGCACTTCTTTTTGACGTCTTTCGGAATCCAAGTAACCCTGGGCTGACCCGGGATCAGAAGCATCGAGTTTGAAAGGTTAAATTGACGTTACTAGTGTCGAAACCGAAGTCGTTCGAATGGGAACCGGGTTAAACTGGATCGATACTGCGTCCCATACGAACTTAGCCTATCCATGGATAGTCCTTGTTATAGTGTGAACATATGCCAAGTTTCAAGAATGTATCTTCACTAACAATAGAGACATGACTAAATAGTAAGTTTGTTACACCAACGTCAAATGTCAATGAAAGCCTACTCACCAAGGACGACACCAAGGTGGTGACAAAAATTCGACTTTTGTTTTCATAACAGGCGAGTTGAAAATTGATCAATTATAAGTAAAATGAAATTCCCGATTTTAAAATATCGACTGAAAGAACAAATGATTCTTCCCTGGTCACCCATTTGAATCTGTGCAGCTTTCGATTTTGTTGAAAAGCATTTTTGATAAGTACATTAAATATCGTTTGAAAGCATTAAGGACTGCTGTAACCGATTTTTCAAGCAAATTATTCATATATGTATAGAGCAACATGCAGTTCCTTTTATCATTTAAATGCAGGCCGACTTAGACAACTTTCAGGTTGAGATCCGTCGGCCGAGAAGGGACCATCTGGTTAGTGCGTAGAGTCTCGACCCTTGTCAGACTGCACGGAATAATCTTGTTATTCAAACTGGGTTAAGATTTTTATATTTTTACAACTTAAATTATGCCTCGCATTTTTTTACCTTGAAAATTCACTATAACTTACCAGTACTTACGCCGGCCAAATGTGTTGCCAATGAATATACCACTAGAAAGGTTACCCCGTGAGTCGAATATGGGAATTTAATCAAGAGGTAAAGAGAGTAGGGCTCTGTCTTTCGAATTCTTACACAATTTCTGTTCGTTAGTTTGGTCACTTGGTACTCGATCACATAATTTCACTGTACGAGAAAAACCACTAAAGAAACCTCGCACAATTTTGAAACACCCAATTAGGAGCCATTTTTAAAATTGATGTCATAGGTTATTTTAACACTAACTGAGATAACGGTGATGCCCTTCGCCCAGGTCGAGGAGCAATGATACAGTTAGTAACATCGTGAAATTGACATATACCTAGATCATTCTAAATCGCTCACACTGCGTCCATTCCAAACACCGACTAAAAACACTAAAACGCCCGGACCTCATAAAATCCATTCGAAATCGTTTAAAACGGTCAATCATTTATCAAAATTCACCAAATCATTCCTCTATTTTTCTTTTTTTTTTCTTGCTGTTTTGGATTTTGTTAGTGTCTAATTGATACACGAAGACATACAAATAAGAAAGTACATATATTTTTAAAGGAGGGTAATAAAATTATATTATCTCTTAAATTTCACCCATAACTCGTTATTGTTGTCCGATGAATTCGGAGGTACACATAAGAGGTAATAAAGACAGTCTGAAATCTTAATTCCTCGATAAAGCCCTATGTTGTGGGTGTGCATTTAAATCGCCTCGACTAGTCGATTACAATGAGTACAAACAACATAGATTTTTCTACTATTATTTGTTAAAAAAAAACTTGATCTTAATTATAAAATACCCCTCTATCAGTCGCTCTGGATGGTTTTAACGAACGCTTACGATTGAAATTCTATACACAACGAAAAAAGTATTGCAGCATCTTAATGTATGTAAATACGAAAGTGCGTTCGATAAAGGCAAAGTATGAACCCCATCGAATATTTATTAGGCATTCTTGGTTGCCAACCATGCGAGCTGTTACCTCCTAATCAAAATCTTGCTGAGTTGTCACAAATGCTGCAATAATAATGACGATGTTCATATACTACGTCTGATCCAGGGGCCTGTTTTACTAAACATCTTACGATCATCTTTTGCGTAAGTCTAAAATAAAAGTTGCTTCTAGATAAATAACTAAACATCGAATTCTGCAATGCGTCGTCTTATTGGAATCGTCTTCTATAGACGATTCCGATGAGATATTGCAAGGCACAATGAATGAAAACACTAGGTACGATTTGAGATTTTGACTTACGACCATTTTTTTCGTAAGAAGTTTAGTAGAACGGGGCCCAGGGTATTAGGAGGAAAGTGGGTGCTGTGATTTTCGTTGCTTTTGCTTGTACAAGATATTGGTTGTAGGCCTAACGTAAGCGAGTGGATTACTCTTCGATAAGAGACAATAATCAGGTTGAAATCCCATCTTGCTCATTCGATGCAGCCAAAGTTAATAGTGTACGAATAATTGATTAAATCATCTTCTTTTTTAAATGGCCATTAAATGACAGAATTTGGGAAAAGAGTCTTGTTTTTTTCAGTTTTATTACCAATTGTAAGACCAACTGAAAAGGTTTTCTTGGGCATAAATTGCGCCAAGTTACCACAGTTCACTCTTGTTCAAAATTACTTCGGTGAAAATGGGATGTTGCAATACTTTTTTCTTTGTGTTTAGTTTGGCTTAAAGTGTTAAACCCGTTATAGTTCCGCAACATTTTGGAAGTAATGAACTTTTCATTAGGAAACCTCGGTCAACATCATGAAAGATCATCTGGTCCGAGATGTTGCGGAACTAAAACGGTTCCGCTACCTTAAGGAATTCTAGTCTCAGCAGACACAATAATGAGTAGTTGTAGAATGTTTACAGTGTAGTACACAACGAGTTGAAGATAAAAAGAGAACACATCTTCACATTCCGACCCTGTTTGTCTGACTCTCAAGTATCCACCTACAACTCGTCATAAAAACCTTGACCCTTGTCAGTAATAAAAGTAACTGTTTGCACGTACTATCCCTGCGTTCGGGATGACAAAATAGTGTATACTGTTTGCAAATTATACCCCGCTCTGCAATAGTTTGCATCATTTTGTCATCCTGAACGCAGTGCAAAGAATCACCTTTTACAATGAATGCCTCTTCTAATTTAGCATTGTCAACCGAATGTATTGCTAATGTAATCTGTTGAAATTACAAGGTCGCCATCAAGATCCGAGACCCGGTGGCGGCACATATTCTTCCGGGCATAGGCCTATATCTCCAAGTAATTAGTGGATAATCGTTAACCTAGGCGGAATAGCAGCTAGAGGCAAGACAAGGGTGAGAGGAATACCTTGAATCTATTTTTCTGTGTTTCAGCCGCCGAGATATGCCTGACAGAATGTTTAAATCGGCGTTAGACTCCATTTTAATAAAATCAAAAGATCCGAAAATTCAAGGTATCCGAAAAACACAGTTTCCATCAAAGTGCCGTAAACACTGCTATCGTTCATCGCTGCGTGGTCTTGTGGAGAAAATCAAAAAAAAAAAATAGTTTGATTTCGTGTTTTCAGCTCGACTAGAAATTCGGGTGAGAGATCCAGCGCCATCTTTATCCTCTCATATTTTTCGTGGTTCGTTAAATTAATTTTATGCGATTTCTTTATTAACAAGACTCAGTCCAAACTGGCGGTTAAAGTGTCATACAATACATTAGTAGGTATACTTAATGTTTATTTTAAATTGTTTTACGTTGTTTTAAGATATGATAAAAGGTTAGATGCCATTTGAAAAGAATATTGAAAGATAAAACGTTAAAAGAAAAGAAAATGTTCAGTTTGATGGTAAACTAACCATGTGATACAGTTAAAACATCGTGAAACTGACAAATTTAATGATTGTATAATGATTTCGGAATGAAATTGAATGAGTGTGTCGAGCGAGTTTTGAATGAAAGTTTTGGGATTTAATTCAATATCGCCAATTTCGTCCAAATTTGACGAAATTGGCGATATTTATTATCTTCCTTTAAAAAATCTACATACTTTCCAGTCTTTGTGTATACAGGTACCAATCAAACGCTTTAAAAGTCCGAAAAATCGCGGATTGATTCGATCAATATCGACGAAATGTTGATCGTTTTGAACGGTTTCGAATTATTTCTAAAGATTTTGGGTGTTTTTTAATGAAAACCAGTTATTCCAAAATTGTGTAACTGTAGTCTGTTAAAGCTGTAGTAATAATAAAAATTCTCCCAATTCGAATTATGGTTCTATTTGTTATGCCGTAAGCTCAAATTAATACCATCTCAAGTCTGATACGTATCACACTTTCATTTTTTTTTCATACAAACTGCTCCAGTGCCCTACTTTCGTTCCTGACGGGTAATCGTGCTCTATCTAAGTTGATCTATTGACTATGTGATAATAGAAGACATTTTCTGCAGGAATGAATCTTTCTTCGTTCAACAGATAACCGCTATCTATAACTAACACATGTTATGAAATGAAAGTCATTGGAAACCTTTTTTAAGGGGTGGAGTCATTCATATTTTGTTCCTTACGGACTAAAATATCGAGCGTATCTTTTAAAGACGTGCACGTGTACAAAAAAAAATCAAGCAAACTTGTAATTAAATACATGTAGTATATTTAAGAATTAACAGAACAGTGTAAAATCTTATTTTCATTTATTATTTGATAGCTGAGATAACATCTTTCGTAGATCTGAATTGTGACCTAAAGATGATTCAAGAGTTCAAACCCATTCCACAAATGGACCTCTAAAACTAACGTTTGGAAAAATGCATTCGCCAATATGAATTGCTAGGCTAGGAACATGTATTAGACTCGTTCGATTTTGTTTGTTATTTGTTCGTTTGTTTGTTTGCTTGCTTGCTTACTTGATGGTTGTCTAAACGTCGATTTTAGTCATATTGTGGCAACTAGAGCACCTTGTCATGGAATACTGGTAATTCTTTCGCCAGTTATACCACGCCATGACAGCCTTTCCGATCCTTCAGCTGCTCATCCCAAATAAAGTTGATTGTGCACTAATTTGTGGGAAACACGCGAAAAGAATGACGCTCCACCAACTGTACTGTGGCGGCGCTCTTGACCCAGTTGTATTGATAATAACCATTGGAATTATTCTATGCGGAAGTAAATTTCAGCCAATCAGTATTGAAACCTGATTGATTGAAAATAAGTTCCTGTCTATATTTAACCAATTGTTATCAACTAAACAACAACAATATGGAGGCTGGAGGTCATTTAGATTGATTTATTGAATAGAGTTTTAGGCCGCCTGCAACATTTTTTAATTATATCGCGCTGGCTGGAGCACCTAATAATGGATTCCTGGTATTTCTCTGACCAGTACTACCATCACATCCTCTCATAGCCTCCAGCTTCATATAGGTCTATAGGTCACATAGGTCTACGATTATCAACCCATTGGTGGGAGACTGGAGGTCATTTAGAAGAAACCCAATCTGATTCCTCTGGATGTTTAGATAGTTCTTCAGCAGTTTATGACAGCTGAATGCAATATGTGGCGTAACAGAAGGATCGGAAATGAGAAGGCGATGTGTTAATTGAGATCTATCTAACACTACAAAAAAAAATGTTTCCTGGAAAAAAACTATGATCAAGAAAGCAGATACGCGTAACATGTCAGAAGAGCAGCTGTCATCATTTATTGCTACAACTATTTTTTTTTGTTTATCATGGAGACTTATACTGTTGATCATACTGTGTTTACTTGTCGCCGGGTTGAGATTTACAAGTTTAAGTGAGTGATCAAAGGTCAATTTATCGACCACTAAATTAATGTGAGACGGGGTGATAAACGTACAAGGTATAGTGAAGCTTTTGATAATTTTGTCCATTTTATTTATATCGAGGTCGGTGGAACGAATCAAGCGCTCAAGTGCCTCTTGTTGTCTTAGCTATTTGTGTATTTGTGACCCGTCATGGGAAAAAGACTAGTCTGGGACTCAGTAAAACAAATATCCCAAATGAAAAAGACTTAGCAGAGGCCAAAATACAAATTCTTATTTTGCACAAAGATGGATCTCAATGAAACGCATATGATGAAACCAATGTCAAGGCCAATGGAATCTATCAAGAGTCAAAATTTGTCTAAAACTCACGAAAATTTCCGAAAATTATCCAACAAACCAATTTTTTTTTCAAGGTATAAAGCTTAAATTAAGCATGGTGATAGATATTAATATGAAGCATCTACTGACGTGAATGTTATTATAATTTGACGAAGTCGAGGTCATCTATTAGGGTCCAATATTGGCAAATTATATTCAGAAAACTTTACATTGTTAATTACGTTGATACTAATTGAGATACAAAGCTCAGTTTTGAATGATAATAAATATCAATATCTACTGATTCCAAGGTAAAGGTCACCGAGCTAGGTCAAGGTCAAAAACATTTATCAATGTCAAGCTTTTGAAAATAATGTTGCTGTTTGGCGGGCATTTTTAATTCACAAACACATTTGTTTTAAATCTAAAATGCTGAACATATAAAACGATAACTGTATTGTATCTTGAAAAAGCGAAAAGTTTCGGATAACACAGACTGACAAGTGTGTATACTTTGCATTTTTAAGACGGCATTCTTTCGTTTGACGGATTACACCTACAGTGATTAATATCGTGAAATTGACATTAATCCCAATCAAAACCATTCTAATTCGCTCAATCATCGCTTCGTTCATTCATTCCAAACACTCACTCAAACCATTCCAAAAACGCTTAAAAATGACTAAAAAATATGAGATAAACAACTAAATGCAAAATAAGTATAGGTAAAAAAGATCGCGATATCACTGACATAAATGAAATTGTAAGCGTCTGATTGGTTCTTGAAGAAACCGGAAGCTATTTATGGAACTTGTATGCACATTTTATTAAAGGGAGGTAATAGATATCGCTTATTTTGTTCATCTGAACAAAATCAGCGATGTTGAATTACCTTCCTTTAATTTAACTCAAAACTCGCCCCTCGCACTCATTCAATTTCATTCCAAAATCATTCCAAAATCATTCATCTTGTCAATGTGATGATGTTGTTAACTGTATGACTGTTATAGTATTAAATCAATTCTAAATTTAACATTGAATATATTTTTCAGCTCTGGTAGTGCGGTTTCTGACAAAAAGATTTATCTGGGAATACGACCCTACCCTTGGTATGTACTTTTTTCTTTAAGATGTATTAAGATGCTGTCAGCCTATAAGCTCACGGGAGCTACAATTAACAAAATCTGGCAATTGACTATCATTCCGATCAAAACCATTCTAAATCAGCACTCCATTCATTTATTCCAAACACACTCAACCCATTCAAAAACGCTCCAACTCACTAAAAATGATAAGCTCAACAACTACATTCAAACTGATAAACGGTTTAAAAAAAATCCAGATTTTACTGACAAAATTGAATTTTGTAATCGATTTATGCGTTTGGGAAGACAAGAAAGCTACTCATAGAACCTGTACGCATGTTTTATTAAAGGGAGGTAATAAATATAGCTAATTTTATTCAAGATTAACAAAATTAGCGATATTGGATTGCCTCCCTATAATATCACTCAAAACTCGCTCCACACACTCATTCAATTTCATTCCAAAATAATTCCAAAATCATTCATCCTGTCAAAATTTCACGGCGTTATTAACTGTAGAAGTACGGAAAATATTTTGAACTGGTGTTCATATTTATGAAGATCATACGATTGCCTCCTGAAAGCAGATTTCCTAAAAGCAGATTTTAATGCTAAGCATAAAGAAGTTGGCGAATAATTCATAATTCGATTCATGGCATATATGAAACCCGTGTGACGATAATAAAGTTTCGAAAAAAATGCCCAAATCCTCTTTATGTAATGAATGAAAAGCTATAATGTACAAAAAGAATTCAGCTAGGTGTAAAACTAAAATGGCTTGCGATTCGTCTTCTATTTGATAATTATTCCTTTCTTCAATGCATTTTTCTTGTTTTCGTGTTTTTTGCATGATATCGAAAATTAATGCAGCCCCACGTTCAACATGTTAACGTTTGCAAAACGTTTGAGAAATGTTACCCAGCTCTGCACGTGTGCTCACGCGCAAAGCAAGGTAACATTTCTACAAGCTCAAGAACTTATTGCATCCTGGGGCTGGTGTTATAGGGTTAAATGCGTCAGTGTGCTGTATTTATCGACTTTTTCTTGGTAAAACTCGTCTATTAGGAACAATATAGATAGACGTGTGTTTTAATATCAACAAACTGTTGATTCGAAAGAAAGTAACTAGACAAAACTGTATCTAACATGACATGTATATAATTTGATCCGTTACGCGAAAGAGGGCCTTTTGACTTCTCCATTTAAAAAAATGAGAAGCAAATTTAAACTATTCATGGTCAACTAGAGCGTTCATAAAAAAGTGATATCTGTGCCAGAGATTATAAAAAAAAATTTGTACCCCACTGAGAATTTTATCAAACTTGTATTTAAGATTGACGTATCAATATAAAAGATAATATTAAAAAGATATTATTTGTAAGAACTTATCAATAACATCTTTAATTTTCGTAAATTAATAATATTATTACAACAGAATCAAATTTTATATTGGCAATGGACAGCAGCCTCCCGAGTCTATAAACCGGAAAAGGTTTCTTTTATTTTAAGGGTCTTTTTGCGCGTTGATTAAAAAGACCGGTTTTCATTAGATTCTGCTTATGGAAATAACGTAAAATATTGATAGTAAAATTTCATAACTTAACTTCTTTTCAACATTTGGTATTAATTGAATGACTGGATCATAAAGTTCAACAAAAATATGTTTTAAGTGTCATTCAATTAGGTGGGTTCATTATAAAATAACGAAAAACTTTCTTATTTGCATGGAAAGGCATTCTGATTTTTTTACCAAATAACGGAAAAACATGGTTTTTAAACATATCGAAAATTAAGAAAAAAATCATTGGGTAAGTTCGTCAAAACATAGGGTTTTGTGATATTAAAACCCCTTAAATTTACAAAAAATACTGCATTTTTTACCTTTGAAGGCACATTATGCAATTGCAATTGATCAAAGAGAAATTTCCCTAGAAACATCTATTGTGTACATGCATAAGGTCTTTAAACATATATGTGTTTTTAGCTATCAGCTGGTACCGCGTTTATACTAGACCTAAAACGAATATAAACGTTTTACTGTGAAATGGCCATTACCACTCAAGGGCAAATAACTCTAACATGAAAACGAGCATGTAAAGGTACCTCCACATATTTAAATAATGTCTATACAATGTCAATCGACAAAAAATGTGAACAAAAGAAATCGTTGGGCAGAAAAAAATGACGCCATGTGTCCAATGCTACCTTAAATCTTAGGTGAAATTGTGAGTAAATTCTCAGTTAAGAAAGTTTTTTATAATCTCGAGCGAAGATGTATCTAGCTAGTTTCGTTGTGCAAAGACGCCATGATCGATAGAAACTGAGTAGGACCGCTTTCTTTGTTATAGTTTTTTTTTTTTTTTTTTTTTTTTCTTCTTCTTCTTTTTGATCGCGATATGAAAAAAGGTTTATATGGAAATAAAACCAAAAAATAAGTATTATTCTATTTCTTTTATATATAGCAAGAAAGACATGATTGTGTAATTGTTTTGAGAAAGTCTCATTTTGCATTTAACTGATATGGGTATGTGACGACGATATCGATACGTTATTATATGTGACCCGTCACACGTAAAAGGACCATCTCGGAAGTTTGTAATATAAAAATTTGAAAAAGAGATAGGCTCTAGTACAGGATAATCATAGGTCGCACTTCAAAAATTCTTTTACAGGAAGGTAGATTGATTATTCTAGATTCAGAAAATTTGTAAAGTGCGAAAAAATTTCGACCCTAGTCAGTCTGCATATTCTACGCAGTCTGACTGAGGTCTACACTTTACGCACTACCCAGATGGTCCCTTTTCGCGTGACGGGTCACATATAGTTAGGTTCAATTATGTTTGGTTAATCCTTTAACGGTAGTGAGATAAACCAATTGAGTAATTTTGGATAATTAAGCGGTTACATTATCAAGAGATGAATTTCGACATTCCACTAAAAAGCATAAAGCTAAACGATATACAAGATACGTGTTAATGATTAAACAAAATTCGTAATCAGTTTTGATCTCCAAAATTTTATGCACGGTGTTTTGCACCATTGGAAACCTGGGTTAGATAAGGAAATCAAACGTTGTGGTAAACGTGCTTATAAGTTCTTGAGAAAAAAAATAACTTTAACTATTCATAGCATCAGTATCTTTCAGAAAATCATTATAGCAGAGAAGCGTTGATAACCATATGTTTCTGATGTACTTTGTTTATATGTATCAAACTGTAATTAGATTATTGCCACCCGAGTATATTGGTCTTTCTTTAAGGTAGCAATGGACACATGGCGTCATTTTTTTCCGCCCAATGAATTTTTTTCTCGGTCACATATGTTGTAGATTAACATTGTGTAGTCATTATATCAAAATTTGAAGGTACCTTTCCACGCTCGTTTTCATGCTAGAGTTATCTGCCCTTGAGTGGTAAAGACCATTTTTCAGGAAAACGGTTATATTCGTTTTAGGTCTAGTATAAACTCTGTACTAGATTATAGCTATAAAACACATACATTTTGATAGACCTTATACATGTACACAATGGCTATTGACAAGAACATTTCTCTTTGAACACTTGCATCTGCACAATTTGCTTTCAAAAGTTAAAAATGCACTAATTTTTGCAATTTTACTAGGTGAAAATGCCACAAAAACCTACTTTTTTAAAGAAATTACCCAATGAATTTTTCTTATTTTCCGATATGTTTGTAATCCATGTTTTTCCTTTATTTGGTAAAAAATTCAGCATACCTTTCCATGCAAATAAGAAAGTTTTTCGTTATTTTTCAGTGTTCCCCCCTAAACGAATGATGGTTTTGACGCTTTTTTATTGTTTAAATTAATGATCCAGTCATTCAATTAATATCAAATGTTGAAAAGAAGCTAAATTATGAAGTTTTACTATCATTATTCTACGTTATTTCCATAAATAGAATCTTACGAAAACCGGTCTTTTTAAACAACGCGCAAAAAGAGCCGTAAAATAAACGAAAACCCACTTCCGGTTTATAGAGTCTGAAGGCCGCTGTCCATTGCCACCTTAAACAACACCCACGCCGTATTGTAAACAATAGCTTGCGTCTCAAAGTAATACACAAAAATGAGAAAATTTGAAACAGAACCAATGTCGGATTCTCTAATATTAAAAATAGATTTCACTGCTAACCGCACAAAATATCCCCATATAGACTATGAGTTAACAATCAGGGGCCTGTTTCACTAAACATCTTCCGATCTTTTTTGCGTAAGTCAAAAATTAAAGTTGCTACTACAGAAGTTACTAAATATGGAGACCTGCCCTGCGTCATCTTGTTGGGATTCCAATGAGATGTTTCAAAGCAGAATCTAATAAACAATGAAATCACCAGGTGATTTTGACCTACGAATAGTTCTTTCGTAAAAAGTTTAGTAAAACGGGCCCAGAACTCTTATTGACAGCACTATGTTTTGATACTCCATTTACTTGAACATTTAGACTAGCCTCTCTTGAGTGTTGTTTTCACATAATTGCAATTTTCACCCTTTTTAAACTAATTTTGTAAATTTTATGTTTCAGAATGTACGTATAAGCATCAGACGACAATAGACGATGAACCTGTAGTAATGGAGATCCTAGATACGGCAGGACAGGTGGGGTATTTTTTTTTATTTTTTTATTTATTTTATTTTATTTTCAAAAATTACCTTTATTTCCTCAAAATTCCATTTTACGTAATGTATGCGAATACTTAATATTTTGTTTTGTCTAACAAAAAGAGGCCAAAACATTAGAAGAATGGAACCTTGCTCTTCGTGTGAACTTGCAAAGCGGAGTACCATTTTAATCGTACATGCCTAGATTTAAAACGTGCTTCTGTGCTTTTTTTCTTTTTATTGTGTACACCCTTCGAAGAGATCTTTTCACTTGAACAATTCATCATATTACTCAAATTAACTGAAGTACATTAGGGTTTACTTTCCATCAAATAGTAATAAAAAACGCTGCCTTTATTCCAATGACGTTTGAAGATAAATATTATTTTGTACTTACATGCAGAATTTTACTGAGGCCTATTAAAAGAATGGAAATATCTATGCTAATTCCGAGTATTCTTTACGGAAAAAAATGTATATTTATTTGATTTGGTTTTGTTTTTTTGTTTTTTTTTTTTTGGTTTTTATTTATTTATTTATTTATTTATTTTGCTTTGTTTTGTTTTGTAGTTGTTGTTGTTGATTTTTTTGAAAATTTGGAAAACTAGGTACATAATTTTAATATAATTTGAGTATCACTGTACTGTATTTGATTGAATGTTATTAAAGGTAGTTTGTGTAATTTTCAGGAGTGGACTATACACAGAGAAGGTCATGTGAGATGGGCTGACGGTTTTGTCCTTGTGTATGCAATAAACGATAAACAAAGCTTCGAGGAAGTGTCCGCCATTAAACAATATTTAGATGACGTGAAAAAGACTAATGTTCAGTGTGTGTTAGTTGGAAATAAAATGGATTTATTACACGAAGTGTGTGTGCCAACGAGTGATGGAGACAAACTCGCGTCGGACTGGGCATGCGCTTTCTACGAAACTTCCGCTTCCGATGGAGGGGCGGAAATAAGCGAATTCTTCCATGATCTCCACAGAGAGATAAAACGTCGGAAAATGCTTGAAAATAAGCCAAGAAGACGTAGTTCCGCTCATCAGATGAGACAAGTTTTCACGAAAATGTTTAAAACTCAAAACAATAAGATAAACAGTCCATCTTGAGCCAATTCCAGGATGTTATGCGTATGTGTGGAAGAAAAGTTCTATCACGTGATCGTAAATCTTCTTTGAATCTGCCCTGCGTTAAGAATGACACAACGGTGCTAACTAATTGCGAATCATATCCCGCTTTGCACGTAAGCGCACGTGCAAAGCGGGGTATAATTAATTTGCAAACAGTTTGTATCGTTTTTTATCCTGAACGCAGGTCAGGCCTCTCTAAAATTGCCGCTTTCTTTTAAGCGGCCACAATGCGATGTCCCCTCTAAAATACAGATACTGGTGTATGTAATTTATGAAAGTGAAGACGGCTTCTCTTTTTTGCCCCTTCTGGAATGATTTGACCACTTCAAAAACATCAGAACAATTCGATCGTTTTATCAATAAATCTAGGGCGTCGATATAAAATTATAAAATACCGTTTAATCCTTTCGTTTGTCGCCAAATCAAGTTTTTGACGATACGAAAGTTTCTGCAACGATTGTCAGTGCTGTGAAGGTGAACTTGGAACTATTTAAAATGTGATAAAACTTTTATTGTTTTCAATTATAGATCGGCTGTTTTAGGTGAAAACCAGGGGCCTGTTTTACTCAACATCTTACGATCTTCTTTTTTTGAGTAAGTCAAATATTAAAGTGCCTTCTACAGTAGTAACTAGATATGGAATTCTGGCATGCTTCATATCAGCGGAATCGTCTTCTAAAGACGATTCCAATGATATATTGCAAGGCAGAATCTAACAACGAACGAAAACGCCAGGTACAATTTGTGATTTTGACTTACGATTATTTTTTTCGTAAGAAGTTAAGTAAAACGGGCCCCACAGGTTTTGTCATCACCTTGGTGTTGTTAGCATTGCGTTGTTCGTGGTATTGGCGTAGGCGAAAGCGTTGGTGGGAAAAGCTTTAACCTTGGTTACATCTTTTGTTATTAAAGGTATCTACTTGAAACTTGGATTGTGTGTTCACCGTCGCAATAACTATCCAGACTTTCAAGATTGATCAATCTGAAAGCATGTTTGCAAGAATTATGCCCCCTTTTCGAGTTAGATTGTTCACATCATCCAGCACCTGCAGTCGAGCGTTGGCTCCCGTAATCAGTGCTCTTGTTGTTCTATACTATATTATATAAAATGCTATTAACAGATGACTAATAAATAAAGAAGATTTTTTTTACTTCCATCACTGTCCAGTTATTTCACATACAATTCCCTTATATACATAGTCATATCCCCGGATTGGAAATAAAAATAGTTTTGGGAAGAATCAAGACGTATATATTCAGAAGTTGATATTCAAAACAGAATGGTGGTCAGCGGTCGCCCAAAATTGCGTTATAATAGCTGGAGCTAAACAAAAAGAGACAAAAAATCGGCGAAGTCGACAAGCATTTCTTAAATTTCACTATTCAACACATTCCATGCGGTTCTTGAAAACCCTGAATTTTACGCAATTGTGATTTTATTATATTGCGAAAAAGGAGAAATTGCTTTTAACATGCAATTTCCCATTCCCGCAATACTATTGATTTCTTTTTAGCTTACACCCAAATTTCTTGACTGCCTATAAGTGAATAAGCAGTTATACAACTATTTCGCACTAAGCCATCGATATGCATTCTTGCAAATTTAACACGATATTGTGCCTTAACAAAATAACTTAACCACAAATATTCTACAAAAATAGAGATTGTCTCAAAATTTCCAAAAATAAATAGTTTCAGTGAACAATACCGTGAAATTGACAAGGTAAATGATTTTTGAATGATTTAGGAATGAAATTGAAGGAGTGAGTGGAACGAGTTTTGAGTGTAATTTAATGGGAGGCAATCCAAAATCGCAAATTTTGTCCAGGATGAACAAAATTTGTTATGTTGATTACCTCCCTTTAATAAAAAATGCATACAAATTCTACAGATAACTTCCTATTTCTTCAAGAACATATCAGACGCATATGATTTTAATTATATCATTGAAATCGCAATTTTCCTCTATCCAAATTTATTTTGAATGACGTTGCTGATTTTATATTTTTCAGTGGGTTTGAGTGCTTTTTGAATGGTTTGAGTAAGTGTTTGGAATGAGAGAATGGAACGCTGAGCGATTTAGGATGGTTTTGATTGAGGTGAATGTCAATTTCACGATGTAACTAACTGTAACAAGGGTATGTTATGGTAAGTTCTTGGCGAACTATATTTTTTCGCGGAAGTGTTCTGTGAATTAATAAGAGAACTAATCAAAGTACAATCACTGCCTCGAGAGATCTGCGAAAACCATCAAATTTTAAGAGCTGGCACAAAAATCACTATAATATTTACATTTTTTGTCGGAAATAATCACCCTTTTTGCCAAAAAAATAACAGAAATTTCGATTTAAGTTGGCAATTGTGAAATATATTCAATTCAACCGAACAAACTCATTTTAATTCCTGTGAAAGTTTTTTGGCCTTCGCAGTATGTTATTAAAAGGAAGCGGATTTTAGTCCCTCTTTTTCACTTATCAGAATAGATGTTGCCGTTCTTAAAGAGAATGACCTTTCTCAACAAAGTGTACTAGCATCTTTATCATTTGAATCATTCTTATTTGATTTATTTGCTTTAATTGTAAAAACGCATTATAATGAATCTTTATGGCCCGTTACTTTACAATAAAGATGTATATGAGCCTCAACAAAACCGACATGACTACATTCAAGATAAAAAGTTCGCGAAACGTTTAAGAAATGGTACCCGACTTGTGTAATCACTCGCAAACGAGGAATAATTTCTCAACTTTCTCAAACGCTTTGGCATCCTGAACGCGGGGTAGAAAAGGGCGAAAGCATGCCTATAAGTATCACGACTAGGAAGAATTAAAATAGATGAAAGGTAAAAAGTCCAATATGACGCTTGTCGAAAGTTGACTTTTTTCAACACAGGAACCAAATCTATACCTACTGTGAAGCAAGCTATTGAGCCAAAGACACATAGGCCTTTGGAATACTTGAATCCGGCGCGTAATGATCTAACACTGAAAACTGATTTTAGAAAAATAAATATTTGAATAAAATCTATTTTAAATTTCTTTAACTTTTTTTTCTAAATTAAGATTCCAAGGCAATCGCCATGTACCGACTCCCTGTGGAATAAACGAGCTACAGTTAGTAACATCGTAAAATTGACACTAATACCGATCAAAACCATTCAAAATCACTCGCTCAGCGCTCCAATCATTCATTCAAAACACTCACTAATCCAATCAAAAACGCTCAAACATCAACAACTACATTCCAAATAAATATAACTATAAAAAGATCGCGATTTCACTGAAAAAAAAAAGGAAATAGGAAATTTAACACGCCTGGTAGTGTCCTGATGAAATTTGAAGCCATTTATAGAACTTGTCTGCATTTTTTATTAAAGGGAGGTAATAAATTTTCTAATTTTGTTCATCTTGAACAAAATTAGCGATATATGATTAACTCCATTTACTTTCACTCAAAAACTCTTCGCAAACTCATTCAATTTCATTCCAAAATCATTCAAAGAAACTTTCATTTTGTCAATTTCACAATGCTATACCTGAGCTGACTAAGCCCGTGAAAAGGATTTCAGTTACAAATGAGAGGTTATAATTGTTAATCTTTATTGCGGAGCATGTGTAGTCCTTTGTCAATAAATGTTCCACTTATCATCGAACATTAAAGGAATCTTATCTTCTGTGAAGATCATAATAGTTAATGCACTCTGACTTTAAAGACCCCTGAAGACAACTACAAACCGTACACCTGTATTGTTTTATTGCCCTGTAGATGATTTTAGTTGGAATTGCATAGATTTGGGGATTTATTAGACTGAGAATGGTTTTATTAGTAGTATATTCGTAAAATAATTTATGTTTGTAAAACAATTGAAAAGTTCATTGCAAAGACAATTATCAAATCATAAACCGTTGGTGGGTCATCAAAAAGCATTTTGCTATAAAATTTAGCACGTTTGAAAGAACACTATTTCTCCATGAAATCTATGTCCAGTAGATGCTCTCTTGAGCGGTTCGTTTTCTCACAATCTTTCATGGCGAACAACCATCCTCGAAATTCTCTTGGTACAAAAGAGTTACTTTAATAGGGAACCACAATCAAAGGTCAGGCTCCAAGAAAAAATAGTTCCCACCTAGATTCATCTAATACTATGCAAGAAATGTAGCAGGGATCGGACACTTAGCTAATCCCCATTTCAGGCCATTTACTGTTATTTAAACATTAAAAATATTGTGACAAAAGGAGCACATCGATTTTTCTAATCCGACTATTTGATGGCACAACGACCTCGGAAGTAAACATAGGCGTAGCTAGGATTTTGAATTTTTTACGCATTTCGAAGGCGACCACCAAAGAATATCAAGGATAAAGGCGATATGTGGAGTGTGGCTAAAGACTTATGCCCTCCACCTGCTCCCCGTTTATATGATTTGGGCGCTGGTGGATAATCAAACATCGTAACTACAGCTTGAATAAGCTGTAGTTTCGATGTTATGATGATTCACCAACGAGATTTTTCGAAAGAGGATTTATTTACATTACGCAATTGCGTAATGTGCGTTATGGGAGCTACGCCCCGTGTAAATTATAACAGGAGCGGATCCTGTTATTCCTTGGGCCTATTCCGTAGAATCGCCGAGGAGTTCCCCATTGCCAGATAACTTGAGACAAGCGATTTCGAGAACTGCACTTCAAAGTGGTCAATATTCAACGAAATAATCACTTTATTATTAATATCTGGATATTACACATCATCGATCTAAGGTCGAGTCCTAAATATTACTTGTAAACATACCGTTATCAACTTTAGAGTACAAAGTACTTATTAAAGTTCAAACACGAATTTGCAAGGGCGGTTAGCACCACTCGGGTATTTCCTTTGATCATCGGTTTAATAACGAATGGTAGATAACAAATTACAAGTGCTTTAAGGTGGAGATGTATGTCAAGGTCAACAACTCAAGGTCAAGTTTGTTGCGTGTATGCCAAGCGTGATATACCATCTAATATTTAATGACAAAGCCTTAATGACAAAATATTAAAGATCCCACTTAGCCTTATAGGTTTATGCTACGGTAGTGACAAGAAATTAAAAAAAATATAAGAAAACACAAATCCAGCCCATTTAGCTTAGTCGGTTGAGCGCTTGACTTCAAACCTCCAGGTCGTGGTTCGTTTTTTCAGGATAGCACACTAACAAACTTTCGGATGTCCCATTAGGAACACCGCTCGGACTTTTCTGTAAACTGGAAAAGACCTCTACTTTGGTTATTTAATACGCTTGTAGAAAATCGCATTTTGTTAAATCTTTCCAATCATCTGGGGAGATATCTGAGGATAACTATAATTTGATAACAAAACGCAGTAAAACACTACTTTTTGTTATCAAATTTTAAAAATGTGCACAGTAGGCATTTTGATCTATCGTTGATTTTGTTTTTCTCGACGTTCTAAGTGAAGATTTTTGTGAAGCCATATAAACCTACGTGCGAAACGACGCGCTTTCATGACTGCGCCCTTATTATTCCAGGGGCATATTCTCTAGAATTACCGAAGGTTTCCGAATGCTCTGTCGGTTGAGCACTATACTCCAAACATCGAGGTCGAGTGGTTCGATTTCCAGGCCAGCGCACTCACAAACTTTTGGATGAGACGTTCAACCGAGGCCCGTGCGGCTGTGCGTTTTATCAGGCGGAACTAAGCATTCGTTTCCTCTGTATATCTACTAATAAAGTTGCCGTAACAACTAACCGTCCACTTTGGGTATTCATTGTATCTAGCTGCCGTCATTGCGCAGTGGTAGCTCGTCGGACTATCATTTAAAAGGTTCCGGGTTCGATTCCCGACGGCGGCACTTATCCTTTCCGACTATTTGTCTTCCACCAATAGGTTGATAATCGTGTACCTATATGGAATAATGGCAAGGGAAGGATAAACTGGTAGTACTAGTGTATAAAATACCAGGAATCCATTGTTAGGTGCTCCAGCCGCCGCGATATAATTGAAATATTTCTGAAAGCGGTGCTAAACCCTTTCAAAAAAGAACAACAGAAATCTTTGGGCATTCAAGCCGTTGTTACGTTATCGACAATTAATAATCGGAAAAACGGACAAACAATTTGCAACTATACATGTAATATACTCCTTGGATCTGATTTCAAAATGTATAGAAAAACCTATCCTTCCGTCCTAGGCTGAGAATTGGATCTAACTTCAAGTTTGAACTAATATTCTTTTCGAATCAAACTCATCCCTCTATGTGAAAAGCCATGACCATAATTTTCCAAAAGTCAATCTATACAGTTAATAACATCGCGAGGTTGACAAGATGGATAATTTTGAAATGATTTTGGAATTAAATTGTTTGAGTGCGATGAGTGAGTTTTAAGTGAAATTAAAGGCAGGTGATCGAATATCGCTAATTTTGTTCCAGATGAACAAAATCAGCGATATTGATTACTCGCCCCCCCCCCCCCCCCCTCTAACAAAAAATCACTTGAAAGAAAGAAAGAATCTAAAACAATTCAGCCTGATTAATTATATAGAAATCACATAGTTTGATTATTTTAAAAACTGTTCTTATATCCTACAAATATACAAAGAGAGAAAAGTTTTTACCCTATCCAGCATGCACAGTTCGCACATTATGACCCGGTTCGTGGCTTTTAGTAAATATCGCTCCTATTTTTCGTTCACCATCCCTTTTACGAAAATGTAAAGCACAAAATACCGATCGCGGTTTGCGCAGGCTGACCAGAACCGAAACATTTCGCCGTAGCTACTGTTTATTAATATAGAATGAACTATATCACTTTATACAAGTACATTGTATATATTAATTTTCGAAATCCGACAACTATCTTTTAAGTATTCACCTCGGCGTTCCCGGGTTGTTTCTTTTGGGTAAATTATTTATTAAGATCTACGTAATTTCCCCCGTAAAATTGTAAATTCCAGGAGGAAATGGCTTCAAGTGTTTTTGAATGAATTAATTGCTTTCCTATCTATTCTCGAGAACCTTAGATCAAGTGTTTTCGAAAATGCGGAGTGCCATGCTAGAAGGTTTCATAAAAAAAACAATGATAAAACGAGATCGTTCTATATACGGGAGGAAAAGATGTTTTTTCTTATTTCATGAAGGTGTGAAACTAATAACCTTATCTCATTGTATGAATACATGTCAATATTCCACTAGAAATATAAACGAATCCACGGTGAAAAAACACAAGCTTTATTTTCACGATTGGCTTCGCTTCGCTTCGCTTCGCCACTCGTGAAATTATAGCTTGTGTTGTTCATTTCATAAAAGATTCATCGATCTTAAACGAAAACAAACGATTATTCTATTATTTTTTTTTTTATTTATTTTGAGGTCTATTATGTTAAAAACAAATCGTCCAAAACAAATCTGATGATTGGCCTGGCTTGTAATTGTTCTTTCATTTTGTACTCCGTTCGTGTAGGTGCTTTGTGTAATATCCGTGCTTTGAAACAATTAGAAATTAAACAAAAGCATCCTTATTAATTTACAAATTAATTTGGCAGCTGTCTGGGGTAACAATATAATTAAACATTTTGTTATTTAATAGCTAAATATAATTCCACTAAATTTGGTTACACCCACGCATAAAAATGCTCCAATTTTATCGTAAGGTTATCTTAGAAAGTATTTAAAGGCATTAAAGAAATTTTCATGAGTTCTTTTCCGATCTAAAAGTTCGTGCATAAAAATCACGGCAATATTTTTATCCTCAGAATTATAAAGGCCGTTTCGCCCCATTTGAATCACACCAAAACTTGTTTTAAGCGACCACTAAGAGTCATCAAGCGGTCACTCATAGGAAAGGTAGTCGCTAAATATATCATTTCATAATATAAAAGGGCAGGTTATTTTGGTAGCATAAATGTAACCCGTCACGCAAAAAGGGACCATCTGGGAACTTTGTGAAAGGAATATTTGAAAAAGAGATTGGGTCCAGCATTGGTCAGCCAGAGGTCGCATTTCAAAAATTCTTTCACTGGAAGGTAGACTGAACATTCTAGATTCAGAAAATAATCCCATTTCGAAAAGTTTCGACCCTAGTCAGTCTGCGCAATCCGCGCATTCTGACTAGGGTCGACACTTTACGCACTACCCAGATGGTCCCTTTTCGCGTGACGGGTCACAAATAGATTGTCGTATACTTCTCTCTGAATCCTATGATGGTCGGACTCGTTAGAATCGTGCCATTGAGACGATTCTAATTGGGTTCTAACTATATAAGATTCAATAAAAAACAATTATTCGTCCAAGAACATCCACTTTATCAAAGATTTTGCTTACGGTGAAGGGACTTTTTAAAATGGTCGCTCAATAAAAGTAGTCCGTAATAAAAGGAGTCGCTAGAAATAATCAGTCGCTCATTCATTAACAACTTTAATGTCTTATTAAACTCATTTTAAACAAAACAACTTGAAATTTATTGGTTAATAAAGAAATATGTTCTCCACGAAAGGAAAGCCTTAATGTAGCATGTACCATTCTTTTCGATAAGCAACTATCATACTATGTTCCAAACTGGAAAAAAAAATGATCAAAGTAAATCGATTTCCTTGGTTCTTCAAAAACAACTATGTAAGTAAACCGACTCAATCTTGAAAGAACCAAATTCACGAATCATATAAAAAATAAAAACAAAAGCTTTAAATCAACGGGGTTCCTTGGATATACTAGATCAATAGATATCTGGATTAAAATGTCAAAAACCTATTCACTTTATTATCTCGATATAATTCATGGTGTCACGAATCAAAATGTTATCGGTTTATCAATTCATACTTATTCAACTTACATTTTCCAGCATTACCGTAATTTCCGGGCAACAAGCTGCATCAAGTTGACTAGGTATTTTTACCCATCAATAAAAAGACACCAAATCAAGCCTGCACGTTTAGTTTTTTTGTTAAATGCTTTCTTTTGAGGACATTGAACTTTACATTAAAAAAATCACCAAGGTTTATTAAGCTGATAGGTCCGCGTAGCATCTGTTCTACCCTTTAAGTAAAATATGTATTTAGAAAGCATTTATTGCCCTAAAAAGCGGTAGTTAAAGAGAATGGCCGCTTAGTACGTGTTTCGTTAACATTTAAGAAACATTATGTTCATTGAATATTCATAACACTCCTATGATGTACCGACACATAGGAGTGTCTAAATGAGACGAATCTGTTGGGCTGTTGAACATAGGATTCATTGACAATAATTTTTAGAGCAATAATATCTACTTTAAAGATATTTTGAATTAAAGAGAGGGCCTTTGAAAACGATCGCCTAATAAAAATGGTTCCGCATTGGACGTGGTCGCTCAAAAACGGGTCAGTATTTATTTTTTCATATGACACTGCCCTTCATTAATTTTCAGGGCTGCTGTAATATAAGGCTTATTACTTTTCGTTTGTTATGAAGCCGCCGTCATAGCGCAGTTGATAGCGCATCGGACTGTCAATCTAAAGGTCCCGGGTACTATCCCCGACGACTGCACTCATTCTGTCCAACTATTTGTCTCTCACCAATGGGTTGATAATCATAAACCTATGTGAGATAGCAGCTAGTGCTAGGAATGGATGTTATGGTAGTAGTAGAGGAGTACCAGGAATCCATTGTTAAATGATCCAGTCGCCGCGAATTAACTGAAAGATTGGTGAAAGCGGCGTAAAACCCATTCAAAACAAAAAAATCGTTCGTTATGACAGAAGTTCTCGAGAGTTCATGTTTTAACGAGGGAACGATTATGACATTCCGGTTCAAAAAGGTCGTAAGTATTTCCCCTGCTTTCAGGATGCTGAAATGATGCGAAAAGCTTACCAATTGTTCCCCGCTTTGCACGCAAGTGCACGTGCAAAGCGGGATAGAATTATCAAACAGTTTGCAGCGTTTTGTGATCCTGAACGCAGGGCTGTTGTAAGTGTCTACGCGTATATTTCACATTAGAAAGTTTAAGATATGGATTTTTTATTTGAATTGGGGTTTTACGTCGCTTTCAACAATCTTTCAGTTATATCGCGACGACTGGAGCACCTAACGATGGATTCCTGGTATTTCTCACACCAGTACTAACACCACATCCCTTTCCTAGCCTCCAGTTGCTATTCCACATAGGTTTACGATTATCATTTGGTGGAAGCCAAATGTCGGAAAGGATAAGTGCCGCGGCCGGGGATCGAACCCGTGCGAATATAGACCTCTGGATAAAAAAAGAAAATCGTTTGTGGCGTCAAAAAGTCGTAAATACAATCTTACAAAGTTCTAGTTATGGTCAGAAAATTAAAGTCATACATCCATGAAAACGTTTGGCACAAGTATAGGCAAATGTCGACTTTTAATTTCTGTTTTTGAATTAAGGAAGTGGACCCGTACTAGTTCCGAAACATTTCAGAACTAATGAACTTTCTCAATGCTGACCGAGGTTTATTAATGAAAATCATTAGGAAACCTCGGTTAACACTGTTAAAGTTCATTACTCCCGAAACATTGCGGAACTATTACGGGTCCACTACCTTAAGTACCAATCGATTTTAGTTGACTTCGTCTGCTTGTTAATCGAATCATACTTGTTTTCCTTTAGAATGACTCGTGTATATATCATTATCTAATAGTACAGAAAAACATATCTCTTACAACACACAAACAAATGAAAGGCGCCATAGGTAATTTAACTTCTAGACCTGTCCAAAGCCATCAACTTGATGGCTATCGACAAATGATGCCGTGATATTTCTTACCGTCGATTGATTGAATGGGGTTTTTACGCCGTTTTAACATTTTTTCAGCTATATCGCGGCAGCCGGAGCACCTAATAATGGATTCCTGGTATTTTTCTCGCCAGTACAACCACCACATCTCACCAATGGGTTGATAATCGTAGATCTATGTGAGATAGCAGCTGGAGGGCTGAAGACCAAAATATCGTAACTAAATCTAAGATTCTATTTCATTGCGAGGTTGCGTCACTTATCTTTGAATTGGTGATAACAAAACCGTCTTTAGTTTGCGCAAGAGCTAAACTAAAAACAGAAAAGGATTCATACAGGGATTCTGCTTTTTTGACAAATGTTTGAAATTTGCGTCGTTTTCTCTCACAACTAAAGTAGTTTGATTGCAGAATCTCTCATACCAATTCAAAAATGCCTACAATGAAACATGTTCACAATTGAGACATGTCGTTTGAAAATGGACCATATGGGAACTCGGTAAATAAATGATTGAAAAGAGATTGGGCCCAGTTTAGGTAAAAAAGACGCCGCATTTCTTTCGCGGGGAGGTAGATTGATCATTAAATCTGGTTCCCATTGGCGGCACTTATCCTTTCTGGCTATTTGTCTTACACAAATGGGTCGATAATCGTAGACCTATGTGAGATCGCAGCTGGAAGCTAGGAAGGGATGTAATGATAGAACTCGAAAATACCAGGAATACATTGTTAGGCGCTCCAGCCGCTCCGATATAACTGAAAGATTGTTGTAGCGGCAAAATAGCATCAAACAAAAATATTTCAAACTTGCCTTTAGTTAGTTGAATATATGCCTAGCAAAAAAATCATCAAATAACTTGTGGTTCGACGACTTGCGATAAAAAAAATATATGAGTATTTTACTAAGTGCGCCAAACGTTTATCAGACGGGGATAAAATTTCAGTCTAGAAAAAAATTAGAACGTTTGAAAACTGTAAAAGATAGAAATAAGCACGAGCCTATTTCCCTTTTTCTATCAATGAACTATCGAAATACATGTAAATAATTTGATCATTTTTTTTTTCAATAACCTCCCTAAGATTTCGATAGTTTTTATTCATAGTAGGAAAAACATTATAAAAATCAATATGTGATCAATTTTGGCAGAAATTATATATAAAACACGCAGCTGTTTTGTTAGCTTGCGCACAAAATAATTTCATAAAAAAAGGCCAGAAATATGGTAAGTTATTTCATTTTTACCCGATATCAATGAATTGTAAGAAACGAAGATTGTGTTTTTTTAAATAACGTTATTATATGCAAACAATGAAATTTTAGGCAAAGCTATATGAGTAAACATATCCAAAACGTTATATCATGCGAACAATAAAATCTTCAGCGAAGCTATATGAGTAAACATATCAACAAAGGAAATATGGATAAAATACATGGCTAGTTGCGCATTTTGGAAAAAATAGTTAGTCTATCGTTAAAGCCTGATAATATTTACAATATTTCAAAACTAAGCTAACCCTGGCAATCGGTAAAAAATATGTTAACACTATAACGATCTTTTTATGAGTTAATTAAAATTAGATGGTTTTAGCAGGTTCCTAGTGGCATTTACTTGTAACCTTTAGTAATAAGTGATTTATTTTTAACGAGATCTAGTTTTCTGACAAAATTCTTCGTGAAATTCTTCTAACTTTTTACATTTCTACCGCTTTTTATAGATGTGAAAACTAAAGCCGCTCGTCGATACACCCAAATGGAAGCATTCAAAGTCCTAGGGCTTTACAACCTTTGAGATTTTTCGATCATAGCTCGACTGTATTGGATAAGAAAATAGTGCCTTATTGCCGTACATACCTTACAAAATTAAGCCTGAAGTCTTTATCAGATTGAGGTTTTGTTCTTTGTTTGTTTGTTTGTTTGCTTGTATGCTTGTTTGGGTTTTTTTTTAAATGAGGTTAAACGCTAATTTCACATAGATGTAACTACAGTTATGTCGCGGAGGCTGGTGCACCATTCCACAGTTTTCTGTCGTTTCTCACACCAGTACATCCACATTTCACCAGGGCCTTTAGCTATTCCCACTCGTGTGTATTACTTATGATTCGCCCCTCGTTGGGAGACAAATTACTTGTGTCACAATACCTTTTGTCAAATGTCGGATAAAAGTTCACCGTGCCAGGCATCGAACTCGCATACTAGGATTAAGGCCAAGCGCGTTACTATTCCTATCTTTCGGCGAACGTATGTAAATATTTATATACATGTATGATAAAATCCACGTTTTGCAGGAAAAACAAACATTTTATGATTGGTTGGCAAGCTGCAAAGTGTCCTAAAAGAAGTTAAAGAAAAAGTTAAATTACTATACATACTAGTATATATCTTGGTAGCAGCCTGTTTCCCAATTGATCCCTATTTAAACTTCATGTGTCTACCATGTCTCCAGATAACATGGGGTAAAGCCAGTCTAAAACCTTAATTCCTAAATAAAACTCATTGTTATAGGTACTCAATGAGTCATTTCAAATGAGTACCAACAACATAGGGTTTAAGTAAGGATTAATGAAATATTAAAATTTGAAAACCAAAATACCCCCTCTATCTGTAGCTATGTCAATGCCTACTTTCAGGATGACAAAACTATACAAATTCTTTGCAAATCATACCTCGCTTTGCACGTCCACTAACGTGCAAAGCGGATTATATTTTTGCAAACGGTTTGCACATTTTTGCCATCCTGAACGCAGGCAATGTTAATTTAAGTTAGGATTATGTTGTTTACATACAAAAACATTAATGTTTGCTCTGAATATAAGCCATTAAAGGTTCAAGAACAGGTCATAGACTTGGGAACATATGAATCATTATAAAACAATAATCGTTGCCTAAACCCCCCACCATTGAACCAGGTATTATTTATCCATTTTCCTAAATCTGTGTTTATGAGTTTATCTATTTGTAGCTCCATGACATATGTATATTTAATAATCAAACCGGGATCCGAGAAAGTGGGGGTTGGAATGATGGTGCTTTCTTGTAACGATTTACAATCTTAACTTACAGGGCGGTCTAAAATTAAGCAACGTTAATCTATTTTGGTGATATTAACACATTGGAGTAATAAATATTCATAAATATGACGCTTAGAATCGGGGGTCAAAACTGCGATAAATAATGTTTGCTTTATACATTGTTAAAATTATCATTATGACGTGTGTTGTAGATATTTTTTAAGGCACCTTACAATGGATTCTTGGCTTTTCTCACATCAGGACAACCAGTACATCCTTTCCTAGCCTCCTGCTGATATCCAACATAGGTCTACGATATCCAACCAATTGGTGGAAGACAAATAGTCGTCGGAAAGAGTGCCGCCGTCGGGAATCGAATCCGGGACCTTTGGAGTGACAGCCCAACGCGCTACCACTGCGGTGTTGTTAATCTACTTAACATTCCGTTTCGCATTCGTAAAATAACTCATGACATACATTCTAATTAAGCAGTTTGCATATCAAAAGAATTTACAAATGCAAATCAATTGCCAGTTTCTTTTTCGCGACACTGTATAAAGCCAATAGTAGAATTAGTTCTTACATAAGCGTGGTCAAAATTTGAATTTGCATGTGCTTGGTTGTGTGCTTTATGTTCATTTTTGACTACATGACCCTACTATAGTTTCGGGTGAATTAATTTTGTTATTTACATATGTGACCCGTCACGCAAAAGGGACCATCTCGTAACTCTGTAAAACTGAATATTTGAAAAAGACGTTGGCTCCAGCATTGGTCAACCAGAGGTCGTATGTCAAAAATTCTATCAATGGAAGGTAGATTGAAAATTCAAGAATCAGAAACATTTCGAAAAGTTTCGAGTCTAGTCAGTCTGCGCAAACCGCACAGTCTGCCTGGGGCCGATACTTTACGCACTACCCAGATGGTCCCTTTTCGCGTGACGGGTCACACATATGCATGATGTAAATGCGTTGGTTTGTGCAAACATAATTAAAAGTGGAATTTTAGACGCAAACAGTAAATCGCTGAACACTGTTGAAAGCGTTTAAAGTAAATTTCAATCTGATTAAATAATTATCTTCTACAACGCCAATGCGTAACCAAGAAAATGCGTAGCGGTTTCATCGAGATAGTTTTAGATAAAATATAGATTTTAG
The DNA here is from genome assembly GCA_948146395.1 of Fragum whitleyi. Taxonomy (NCBI): domain Eukaryota; kingdom Metazoa; phylum Mollusca; class Bivalvia; order Cardiida; family Cardiidae; genus Fragum; species Fragum whitleyi. The sequence goes on along the minus strand of OX411551.1, from coordinate 18,592,074 downwards.
GTAAATTCCAAACGTCCAAGAATCGAAGTCTCAATTGAATAAAGCTTGTAGACTGTTACATTTTCCTGTGAATCCGACCTTGATTCCTGTTGTACTAAACTGAGCATTTAATGATCGTTTATGACCACCCGTCTATATAAAAACGTCCCGTCACTTGAAAGGGGGCTATCTTGTTCTTCCGTTAAAAAATAGTTTGTTATCCCCCGCCGTTTAGGCGAAGGGGATATAGTAATGGTCTCTGTCCGTCATTCCGTCGTTCCACCATTCCGTCACTAAACTTGTCCGGAGCATATCTCCTTAAGTATATAAGCTATCAAATTGAAACTTAATAGGTGGATAGATATCACGGAGTTGTAGTGCACAAGAACTACAACTATTGCTCGCATAATTTTAGACTTATTGCCCTTTGTTATCTACAATACCTAGATTTTGTCCGGAGCATATCTCTGAAAGTTAAGTAGCTATCAACTTGAAACTTTATGGTTGAATAGATCTCAAAGAGGAGAAGTGCAGTGCACAAGAACATCATCAGAGCTTGCATGATTTTGGAGTTATTGCCCTTATTAAGAATATAAGCTATCAACTTGAAACTCAATAGGTGGATAGATCTCATGGAGGAGAAGTGTAGTGCACGAGAACTACAACTATTGCTTGCATAACTTTAGACTTATTACCCTTTGTGATCTACAATACCTAGATTTTGTCTGGAGCATATCTCTGAAAGTTAAATAGCTATCAACTTGAAACTTTATGGGTCGATAGATCCCAAAGAGGAGAAGTGCAGTGCACAAGAACAACATCTCTTCCTTGCCTAATTTTGGAGTTATTGCCCTTTGTAATTTTAGACTCTTAGTCTTTGTGTATTGGTAAAACTCATGATGAGGAAGCTCAGTACAAAAGAATCCTTAAACTATAATCTATTAGGCTTAAATTTACTACCACGCTTTCATGGCGGGGGAGGCCATGTCCGACATGGCTCTTGTTTGTTTTGTTAAAATGTGGTTTAGAGTCGTTTTTGGCATTTCAGCCATATCGCGTTGTTTCGAGCTTATACAGTTAAAAATATCGTGAAATCGACATTCATCTCAATCAAAACCGTTCTGAATCGCTCACTCATCGCTCTATTCATTCATTCCAAACACTCACTCAAACCATTCTAAAACGCTCCAAAATCACTTAAAAGGATTAAATCATCAATTTCTTTCAAAATAAATATAGCAAGAAAAAAATCAACGATATCACTGACATAATTGAAATTATAAGCGTCTGATTGGTTCTTGAAGAAATAGGAAGTAATTTATAGAACTTGTATAATTTAATAAAGATGGGTAATGAATAAAGCTAATTTGTTCATCCTGAAAAAAATAACGATGTTGGATTCCTCTCCTTTATAATAATTTTACTCAAAACTCACCCATCACGCTCATTCTATTTTATTCCAAATCATTCACCTTGTCAATTTCACGATTATGCTAACTGTAACAATTGGTTCGTGGTATTTCTAGCACCGGTTATACTATCACATCCTTTTCTACAGTAAAAAAAAACATTGTGAAATTGACGCTCATTTCGATCAAAATCATTCTAAAGCTCACTCAGCGCTTTATTCGTTCCAAACACTCACTCAAATCGATCAAAAATGATCCGAAATCATGAGAAAACATTTCGAAATCGTTCAAGACGATCGACATTTAAATCAAAACGATAGAATAAAACCTACGATTTTGTTGGTTGGTGTGGATTTTAAAGTATCTGATTGGTCAATTAAGAGACACAAACAGAAAATCACGTATATTTTATTAAGGGAGGGAATAAATATCGGTAATTTTGTTCATCTTGAACAAAATTAGAGTTATTGAAATACCTACCTTTGATTACACTCAACACTCTTTTACATGTCGAGAAGCACAGACATATTTCCACAAAATGAGTAAAATGCATTAAGCTTATATCTTACTTTTAGGCCTGTTAGGCCTGTCGGTACAAATGTACTTGAAATCAACTTACAAAAAAGAAAAATGAACATTTATTTTAACAGTTGCTTTAATTGCTTACAGTTTCATGCCCGCCCGCTCGACGATTCTACTAATTCAATCGAGATTCGTGCATAGTTAAAATTATTTTTTCCCTGAAGTTTTTCAGTGCACTCGGTGAAGGTCGGACAATTTGTTGACGACTAAAGTATCGTGGCATGTCGGATGTTGCTTGGGTGAATCTTAACTTAAATTGATTAAGAAATTTTGATTGTTACCAAATATAGGCATGGCAAGGCGGGGTTTATTTTCACTTTTGATATTTTTAAAGTTTTCTCCTTCCAAATTAGCGGTATGAATTTTGGTATGATTGTTACATGTTATTCTAAAAAGACTTCGAAGTGTTGTTTTCAGTCTAAGTTAGATTTGTGTAATGAAAGTCTGGAGATGTTAAAGCCAATGGAGCGAAAAAGGCCCCCTGGACCTTTTATTATTATTATTATTATTATTATTATTATTATTATTATTATTATTATTATTATTATTATTATTATTATTATTATTATTATTATCATTATTATTATTATTTTATTATTATTTTATTATTAATATTCCATCATCATCATTATTATTCAATTTTACACAGAACTTCGGATGCCTAATTAAGACAACAGATTGAAAGATGTTAAACGGAATAGTTAGCCTGGTAGTTTAATCAAAGCTGTAGTTCCAGCAGTTTGGTGTGCTGAATAATTGGACATTAGCCGCATTGGAATCTTTGGTTGTTATCTAAACTGTCAGTGTCGATTTTCATTTGAGTTCTTTAAATGTCGTTGTTTAGTTTTAAAAGTGTCAGATTTGAGATAAAGTCGTCTCCTCCGAATACTTGCACGAGTGGAAACGCAGTATCATTTTCAGTTCATGTCAGATTTACGGAGGGAATATCATTGCCGTATTGAATTCAGTCATTTAAAATCGATATAAACAGAAATTTAAGCCATGAATTAAGCTTCGTCTGTTTTGATAACAGTGAAAACTGTGCTCTTAGTCTTATATGCGGTACAGTGTCGCGCTTTTTGAGCACTGTATAGACCCAATCGAAATGGCGGTCAGGAAAAACAACAAGACGTGAGCACATTTTCATTGGCTAAAATTCGGGTTTATTTCGCTGATTGCAATGGTTTAATAAGAAATCAGACATTGATAACATTTTCATTGCCTTATCACTATCGATTGGTTTCAAACAGTGAAATAGAAGCGATAATAACGCGTTTTTTACGACGACGACAACGATAGAAACGACGCCAGCGACGACGAATATAACAACGACGATAACAACGACGACTACGCCAGAGGTGCGTTCGTTAGAGAAAGATCATTGCGAAGGTCCCGCTTAATGTGATTTTTGAGACGTCATGGAGAACAATTTTCGATAATTTGAGTGAAAACATTCCACGTCGACAAGACTTCTCGTTTTAAGCCAGTGCAACCCCACAATGTTTTTTTTTTTTTTATTATTATTTTATTTTGATACTCTTACATTCTTATTTAGCCGCTTTGCAATTTCGCTCTTCCGAACTCTTTATCTTATAAATCTTAATAAGAATCTCGCCATAACGAACGCACTTCAGGGCTATAGCAATACCTCGGGGTCCTCCGAATACAGGCGAGCTAGAAAAGTTTTGAAGCTGATAAAATATTTTAGTTTCACTCTCCGATAAAAGTAATTTATACATACTGAGGTCTGATAAGCTATCCAGTCTCTTACTACAGTGAAAACAAAACAAATCTTATCTTCTCTTGGAAGAATTTAGTGATATACCTTTTGATAAGTTCTGTCTTGTATGTTAATTGTATGTATGTTCTTGGTGACAACCCTATAACTGGATTTTTTAAACCAATAAAGGAATTTGAATTTGAATTTGAATTTTGGAAGAATTTAAAATGCACTGATTAATTAAATATAAAAAAAGGGTTTCGAAAGTAATAAAATATTTCCTCTATAGTCATAAGAATAGAGGAAATATTTTGGAGTCGACTCAGTTATGAAACTGAAAATCTAGTTTGACGTATAAATTCAGTTAGATATTTTTTTTTAATTCTCCGATGAAAACGATCTATTCATACGGTGGTCTGATGAGCTATTTACTTTCATACTTCAATGGAAACAAAACACATCTTATCTTCTCTAAAAGGAATTATAAATGCGACCATTGGCCCAAGAAGTATTATAGTTGCGCGACAAAAATCTCGTAACTACAGCTTGAACAAAGCTGTAGTTACGAGATTTTGGTCGTCCACTGCGCACTGACGATACCTAAACGCCAGTATTACATTGAAGGAAAAGTAATTCCATATCGTTTCATATGAATTTTCAGGTGGATTGACCAAACTTTGATTTTGATAACCTATCTTAACCTACGATATTTATTACATGTGAGTAAACATTAATATTGTTCAATATCATTTAATTATTCGAACATAAGGCTATATAAAACCTTAATCGGGACATATTTGTTTGCCTTAGTAACCATTTTTTAAGCTCAAAAATATATTTATAAGTGTAATTGGGGTTTAAGATTCATACCTCGATGATTAAGAAAATGTTCTCTTCAATTTTCGTGATTTAACGATATTGATAACAAAGCAAATATTTTACTACACATGAGTCGTTTGTTGATGGGACTACTCTGTTAATAAAATTGTCGGTGTGCTCAAAATTGTTTTGGTTGGGTTTGAAATAAAATTTTCAAACAATAAGGAATTGTTTTTTGAAAGATGGTAGGGAAAATTAAATTAATTTTGAGGATGTAAGAATTCTTCTTTTATGTGTTAATCAACACAGCTGATTTTTCTTGTTTCACATCGGTGTTGAAAGAAGTTGGTAATTTTGGTACAAGTGCTATCGTTCTACATGCAAATACAAATGTGCGTGTTCGTGCGCGCGCTAAGCATACGTATGGATGAGCGTTCTGTGTAAATTACAGTTACTAACATTGTGAAATTGACATTCATCTCAATCAAAACCATTCTAAACCGCTCTATTAACGCTCCATTCATTCATTCCAAACACTCACTCAAACCATTCAAAATCGCTCCAAATTCACTGAAAAGGATAAAATCAACAACGTCATTCAAAATAAATAAAGCTAGAAAAAAATCGCGATTTCACTGACAAAATTCAAATTGCAAGCGTTTGATAGATTCTTGAAGAAAAAGGAAGCTATTTATAGAACTTGTATGCATATTTTATTAAAAAAAGGTAAACAATATCGCTATTTTTGTTAATCCTGAACAAAATATGCGGTATTGGATTACCTTCCATTAAATTCACACAAAACTCGCTCCACACACACATTCAATTTCACTCCAAAATTATCAAAAAAAATCATTCACCGTGTCATTTATACGATGTTGTTAACTGTAGCAGATTTTTCCCTGACAACACTTAAAAACTTCGGCACAAATTTCAGTAGCATTAATCATATCAAACGCACACCTGTTTTGCTTTTATATTGAAGACTGCAAATCGTTTTTGCCACCTGCAGACAAAAACGCCTGCCCTACTTCCGACAGCATTAGAATGCATTTTGCGGTTCAGTTTTTAAAGTAATATGTCTTAAAAGTTAATAGAAAAGACGCGCCATGTTTTTAGATTTGTCGATAAGTTTTTTTCTCTTTTTTTTGTGGGTGTGTTTTATGGCAGAGAATTGTAATAATCGGGTTTTTTTATTATCATTATTTCAAAATACAATTTTCTTATTGTATTTTAGTCCCGCCTATCAAGAATTCGACAACCATCGGAGAGGTTTAAAAAGAGTATTAATATAAAAGATTCACTGTTGCGACAAACAGACCAAAGTAGACCAGATGGGAACATGGACGGAGTGAATGAGCAGTCTTATTTGTTTTTTTTTCTATATGGAGACGTATCAAAAGCATAGGCGTAACTAGGATTTTGAAATCTATAAGCACTCAGGAAGGTCACCACCAAATAACATATAGGATAAAGGCGATGTTTGGACTGTGACAAATGATGAATGTCATCCGTCCGCGCTTCTCTTTTTATGATTAAAGCGTGGAGAATAACCAAAACGTCGAAACTACGGCTTAATTTGGACATGTAGCGACATTCGCATTCTGTACTTTGCCTTTCACAACTATAAAGGTGCACAAGTTTAATCGGAGAGATTACGGGACAATTTTGTCTATTTAAGCAGACAAAGTTGACATTTGGCCACTCACTTTAACTTGTACGTGTATATTTTTGTGTGTATCTGCTTTCGCAACAGTTTTATAAAAGCTGTCAGTACACTCAGTACAAAGCCAGTAATTAAGGTAGTGGATCCGTAATAGTTCCGCAACATTTCGGAGCCCTTGATCTTTCACAACGTTGACCGAGGTTTCCAAATGAAAATCATTTGGAAACCTCGGTCAACATCTTGAAAGATTATGGGTTCCGAAATGTTGCAGAACAATTACGGTTCCACTACCTTAAATACAATTTTCGTAAAGTTTTCATGTTGTATATATTTAATTTAGTCGAATAATTCAGAAATTAAGATTTCCTGCATCTTTATTTACTCATAAAATCTGTAGGCAACGTGATTTGTTTGAGGTCAATAGCGTTTCAGCTATTGCAGATATTTCCCGGTAAAATTTTCCCGTCATTACGCAAGCAAGAACAACCATGACATAGCAAAGTGTTTTTCGATGAAGAGTTCCCGAATTCAATCCTATAGAGGAGTAACTATAGAAATCTCGCGAGTGCTAGTAAGTTCCCTATGAACAATTTTCAATTCTGTACATTATCTCTTTTCCGTAAAAAAGTAAAACTGTAATTCTTAAACTCTGTTCACTTGACGTATAATATTAAAGAAAATATTGCTGAAATTAAGAGCACCGCAAACGGGTGCCTAGGGGCATAATCCGCACAAAATGAATCTAGAGTTATCCCCCTCGATAGTATTGGTTGCTCCTTTGATGGCTATCTAGTGCACTAAGTTTTAAGTGAATGTCTTCATTAATACCAGATGTCAGAGTATTTTCGCACAACGACAACGACGCCGGGGCTATAGCAATACCTCAGGTTTTCTCCGAAAACAGCCGAGCAAAAAACAATTATTTGTTACAAGCAATTTTCCAACAATTTTCTATACCACATGGGATACTAGTACCGTATTGGTCCTAATAAGGGAGCCCCTGGGAGATAAACTTAACATGGTCCTTGAGCTTTTATTTAGTATGCATTTTCTTATTTAAGAAATCATTGAAATTGATGTCTCTTTGGCCCAATTCCCTTTAACTTGAGGTGAATTCCTCTAAACAATCATATATAAATGATTGTTTAGAGGAAAGTCATCTCAAATTAGAGAAGAAGTATCAAAAGGTTCCTAAAATTTAGGCATTTGAAGTGGGTTTTTTTCTTAGAAAAAATGTAGGAGTGCTACTATTAGGGAGGACGCTATTATAAGAGGAAATACGGCAGTTCATTTTCAAAATTATAACCTTTTTCAATTTCGACCGGCCTTTAATCAGCTTGATTATTATTCATACTTTTTTTCGTTTCACAACTCAATTGAAACAATATTCATTCACATTGGACAACTCGTAAGTCATTGAAAGTATGTTGAACAGCCAAACCTTTAGTTTGAAACCCAAAGGAATCCCCGCCAGAGCTTAAGGGGCAAGTGCAGCATGAAATTAAGACTCGACCCATTGAATCTGTCAGTTGCAATTCTCCCTATTATCTCAGTGCACTGTAATCAAATAATAATTAGGTATATAATGGAGCAATTCTGTCTAGACGCCCGCTGTCGAAATCAAATAATTCAGAATTAAGAAATCTGCTCGGATTTCCTGTAAGATCGTAAAATTGATGTATTATTTCCACTATCCAACCTAATCAAAATACCTTAAACTCGAAAATTATCAAGACTTTCTTAGGCAGACTTGGTATCAGTGTTCGGAGCCGGTCTCTTGAACAAGAGGTGCAGAGTTCGATTTCTGGTAGCGGCTACCAGTCATGTTTCTTTCATTCGCGACAAAATTGTGTGTGGTCAATTTTCAAGGAAGGAAATTCGAGATGGATAACCTTATGTGTTAGAACACGTTTCCCAATCGATAATCAATAATGTTTACTTAGGGACGCTTGTTTCTCAATCCAGTTTTGCCATAAAGATAATTATATAACCCCCATGACAAAAAAACTTGATGATGAAACGATTGCCCCCTGGTTTACTATGTTATCAATTCCCCAGTCGAACAAGTTTATGAGCTACCGAGCAGTCGTCATTTATACTTAAACCAGTGTCGAATCGCATTACTAACATCCGAAGTTCAGCTATGATCTTGATCGTTCACCTACGTGACCGAAAATTAATTTCATTTGTATTGGGTTTAATGCGTCTCGGTGAAACTGTAGAAGAATCTGATTATTAGCTCCACTGGCTGAAAGCCACTGGGGCTATTGTCATGGCGTTGTGTCCGTCGTGCGTCCGTCCGTCCGTGCGTGCGGTCGTAAACTTTTTCTTTAAAAATCTTCTTCTCAGAAACTACTGGATGGATTTCAACCAAACTTCACAGGAATGATCCTTGGGTGACCCTCTTTCAAAGTTGTTCAAGAAATTTTGATCCAATGAAAAACATGGATTAAATGGGCGTGGCTAATTTCCAAATATGGTAAAAAGTGACTTTTCTCAGGTTCTAATTGATGGATACCAATCAAATTTTACATGAATGATCCTTGGGTGCCCCTTTATCAGTCTACAAAAAATTATTGAAATCGGATGAAAAATATGTATTTTATGGGCGGAGGTCATTTCTCCATATGTTATATAGTGGAAACTTTGAAAATCATTTTCTCAGAATCTAATTGATAGATATCAACCAAATTTAAGATGAATGATCCTTGGGTGACCCTTTATTAGTCTACAAAAAATTATTGAAATCGGATGAAAAATATGTATTTTATGGGCGGAGGTCAATTCTCTATATGTTTTATAGTGGAAACTTTGAAAATCATTTTCTCAGAATCTAATTGATAGATATCAACCAAATTTTACATGAATGATCATTGTGTGACCCTTTATCAGTCTACCAAAGATTATTGCGATCGGATGAAACATTTGTATTTTATGGGCGGAGGTCATTTCCACTATATGTTATATAGTGGAAACTTTGAAAATCATTTTCTCAGAATGTAACTGATGGATATCATTCAAACTTCATTAGTATGATCCTTGGGTGATCCATTATCATGCAGCCAAAAATTATTGTCATTGGATGAAAAATATGTCTTTTATGGTTGGACGTCATTTCTCTATATTTTATAATGTTGGAGACTTTGAAAATCATTTCAACATCAGTAAAAACCCAAAATATCTAAAAAATCTAGTCAAAACTTAGATTTGCTATTACAAGAAATTCAAGCCTGTGGAGTGACACAAGCCATTCATGGCTTTCTAGTTATTATTGTTGTATTATTTATAGTATTGTTAGCGCAATACAGTCAAACCTGTGTTTGCGGCCACCTGTATTCAGCAAGCAACCTGTCTTAAGCAAGCGGCCACCGAGTTCCGAAATGAACCAATTGCACTAAAATTGACCTGAATTAAGCAAGCACCTGTCTTAAGCAAGCACTTTTTGAATGTCCCTTGGGTGCTTGCTTAAGATATGTTTGACTTTAAGTTTTTTGGTTAGAGCACAGGAACGGTTTTAAATCTTGTCATGCCGAATTTTAATTTTGCAAAATGTTTCAAACAGAATATATATTCAGCAGGATAACAGCTGAGTAGACTAGGCATTGCAATTAAGGTAGTGGACCTGTAATAGTTCCGCAACATTTCGGAAATAATCACTTTAACAATGTTTACCGAGGTTTCCTAATGATTATGATTTTCAATAGGAAACCTCGGTAAACATTGTGAAAGACCACGCGTTCTGAAATGTTGCGGAACTATTACGGGTCCACTACTTTAAGTGCCTTGACCATTAGTACACAAGAGTGATGGTGGACTAAAACCATAGACCCCGGTTCACAAGTCTGGAAACATTTCAATCTAAACAAACTCGAGCCAATAAGAGATTGTTTCTCCAGTCAAAGTTGTTTGAATAGGGCTTAACACTGCTTTAAACAATTTTTCAGTCATATAACAAAGGCTGAAGCAACCAAAAACAAATCCCTGGTATATCTCTCACAAATACTACCACTAGATCCTATGCTAGCCTCCAGTTGCTATCAATCAATAAGAGAAATTATCCAGAAAGGATATGTCCTACTGGCGGGGGTCAAAGCCGAATGTAGGACGTTTTGGCCACGGACGTTTTGGCCACGGACGTTTTGGCCACAATGATTTTCCAAGTAGGACCTTTTGGCCAAATTTCTATTATATGGGTATAAGAATGTATATAGCCATTAAATAATATTCTTTATTTGTTTCTTTTCATTGGTCTTTTTTTCCACATAAGAAGTGTAGTTACTTGATTAAGATATTATACCTTGAACAAAATTTTGTGAGAAAAGGAGTTAATTTCTATAAAAATGAATATGTTTTTTCTGCTAAATATTAAATCGAGATTTGAAGATGATTTTTTTTTAAAAAGTTTCCTTAACATTAGACGATTAATCATTTTTAATTATGAAATAATGTTTTTTTGTTGTAATTTAGATATTGAAAATGGAACTATATATCCTATTTCTCATTCAATAATCAGGCTACAGTTTGAGGGGGGGTGGCGAGGGGAGGGGGCTGATGGGTTAAATCTCTTAATCTCTATTGAATTGTTTTTAATGACCAATTAAATGTTGAATATAGAATTTAACAAACTTGCTTTGATCTTCATGTAGCAGTTTCTGTTTTATCCTTGGTTCATTAATTGGTTATTATTGGTATTCTTTCATAACTAGTTGTTAGATGATTTGAATTAATAATTATGGTCAAAAGAAATTATCTAATTGTGCTTTTTGAAAATATTTTCATGTTGTTTTTCCTATATTGTCATATAATTTCTGAAAGAAATATGTATAGATAATACAATTTGTAAACTTATATCAGCGATATTTCAAAGTAATTTCAATTTATTCTTCATTATCTTTGTATAGAAAACATTTTTTTTTATTATTTTTCTTCAGATATATTAAGATATACTATTGAGCTAATAAACACATCAAAATGGTGAAAAAAAAACTATTTTGTTATCTAAATGACTAAAATAACAACTATAGCATCATTAAAATTTCATATAATAACTTATTATTCTAATTAATATTTCTTTGCCAAAAGGTCCTATTTTGAAAATCATTGTGGCCAAAACGTCCGTGGCCAAAACATCCTGGCCAAAACGTCCATGGCCAAAACGTCCGTCCACCGTCAAAGCCACGACCCCATGAACGAAGATTTGGAGTGTGATGCACTACAAAAACTTTAAAAGTGCCATAATGGCCATTTTCTCCACTTAAGGTAGTGGACCAATAATAGTTCCACAACATTTAGCATGGAATGAGCTTTAACAGTGTTAGCCAAGGTTTCCTAATGAAAATCATTAGGAAACCTCTGTTAACGCTGTTAGAGTGATTACTTCCGAAACGTTGCTAAACTATTACACTTCCACTATTGTAAAGCACAGAAACTAGAGACCAACAAATGCCCAAAGACAAGACATATTTGAGACATATAGAAATAAGAAAACCAAATGTCAAGTTATATAGGAAGCATTTATTTTTTTTCTCTACTAAATCACAGAGTAAGTCAAATATACAGTAGTAAAATACACAAACTCTCTACACCTATTTCATGTAAACCTTGTTCTAACCCTCTTCATCCCATTATTCCACTCATAATTTACAGAAAACTTTCAAGAAATATGATGCATTTGTGAAACAAAAATGCCCCCTAATCAGCAATTTTTCAAAACTTAGACAGATGACCATGTCACATGACCTTGACATCTGCGAATTTTATCTTGAAGATATATGAGCCAGTGTGTGACATTTCCAACAATTTGACATGTGGGAGATGTGCAAACATTTAGCAGCATTGACAGCCACCTACTGTAAATATGGTACCTGATGGTGCACAAGTACTTTAAGACCTTATCTAGCTACTAAACGCATGGCGAAGACTCTGGCCAGACTGTGCGCTGCACAGGCTGGTCAGAGCCTTTGCTATGTACTTATGTGAAATTGTTGGAAATCTCACGCACAGGCTCATTTTATCATGCTAAATATGAGCATTGTATGTTCAAAAAGCCTAAAGTGATTGGCAAAGTTAAGTTTTTGGTTAAGTTTTGTTTACAGCCAGAAAGACAGACAGATAGACAACACTAAAATAATGTGCCCCCAATCTAATCCCTTACGGGGCATAAATAAAATATATCGCGGTATAATAAAGGAGGCGTATCTGTTTAACAATATTGGGTAAAATATTTTAATCCTTTCCTGTTTTATTTCCAAATCTTAGACTTGTCCAAATTCAAAGAGGTTTCTGATAATGGGGAAAATTGGCCAAATTTGAAAAAGCAACCATTTTATGTTGAAGAAAATTTTGTGGAAAAAGGAAATTTTGCTTTTTACAAGCTATTATGTCTTGCGTCATAATACTTTTTTAAGTATCAAATAAGTTGGACTTAAATTACGAGAATCACACAGGAAAGAATTAATAAGCCAACATACAATCAATATAATTGACAATAAAGTTGAATCAATATATTGACCTAACTTCAATATTGCCCAAACAAGATCAATGATATTGACAATCTGGTGGAAAGACATTATCGTTGATCTTGTGTGGGCAATATGCATAAATTACTCATGATTGCATAAAATGTATGTATAAAAATGTCGGGTCGTTATAGACATACGTCAACAGACAAAACAAGGGCGTTTGAATAAATACTTTCTTTTTATGCAATAATAGCATCAATTCAGGTATTTTCAGGCATTAACATTTGCAGAGACCCTAAAAATGCTTCAACACCCGTCTGCTTGGCACTCAGGCTTTAAACCAATTTTTGGGTCTCTGCAAATGTTAACACCTGAAAAAACTTGAATTAACCCTATGATGACAATATTTTTTCCAATATATTGATCAAATCTTCAAAATCATCTATAAATGATTTTAAATAGTGACGAAATTGTAGATCGACAATATAATTGACATCTCATAGATAAAATGCATAAATTATTGTCAATTACATTGATTATGAGTGGGCAGTTTAAGATAAACAAGAGCCATGTCGGACATGGCAAAAGTCCCCTACCGGCTTTGTTTGTCTCAATGTTTTCCCAAGCCAATTCTATCAGGGACGTCAAAACCAGGTCTTGTTTTGGAAAGGGTTAAACAAGACTTACATGAGTTGTTGTCTCTGCTGTGCCCACTATACAATTCATGCAGGCAATAGACAGATGCAAGAAATAGTATCAATAACAGTTACCTTGTCTGATCCAAGATGTTTTTCTTCAGTCTTGTTGGTAAGAAATGAGAACTTTCACTGGAGGTGATAAATACTGCTGCATCACCACCCTGACTAACATGGCTTATAAATTTTTTTACATTTTAAAACAGGTTTCATCAAGTTAGCTTGCTTAGTTATTAAATTATTGCAGGATCCATTTTTTGCCATATTTTCACTATTTCCGTTACCATAGCAACCGCACTTTTTGTCAAAGAACAAAGATAAAATGATGTGCATAATCTACACATTGCCATCTAGTCATATACCAAGTCTCATCAAATTAGCTTGCTTACTTATTAACCTATCGCAGGATCCAATATTTTTTGCCATATTTTCACTATTTCCGTAACCATAGCAACAACAATTTTAGTCTAAAAACAAAAAAAAAATGATGTGCATAATCTACACATTGCCATATAGTCATATACCAAGTCTCATCAAACTAGCTGTTTTAGTTATTATCTTATCGCAGGATCCCATTTTTGGCCATATTTTCACTATTTCTGTAACCATAGCAACCTCAATTTAAGTCGAAAAACAAAAATAAAATGATGTGCATAATCTACACATTGCCATCTAGTCATATACCAACTTTCATCAAAAACGCTTGCTTAGTTATTAAGTTATCGCGGGATCCAGATTTGAGCGGACAGACGGACGGACGGACAGACGGACGGATGGACAGACGGAAGGCAAACCTATAGTCCCCTCCGGTGTGAACACCGGTAGGGGACTAATATGGGCAAATGACAGAGTAAATTTATCTTTTGAACCTTAAAACAAATTTTCTGATATAACTCCACTTGTTTTTCCTTAGTGAACGAGTAGTATAAAAATATTTGTCTATGTGTAGAATAATTTTAAAATATCATCTGAAAGCATTGGTTTTCTTCTCTATAAGAAAAATTTGTTTTGGTTGATACAAGAAAAAGAATTGTTACTCGATTTTGTGCTTAACTGTTTATCTATCATCAATACATTTTGTGCTTAACTGCTTATCTATCATCAATACAAATATCGATGGCTCAGTGCCAAACAGTTGTCACTGCCTATAAACATATAGGCAGTGACAGAGTAGGGTGATGCTCCAGACAAAGAAGTGGGCGCTAGCTACCTGGAGATACCATCACATAATACATCCAGTCTTTCGAAGGTCATACAAAAGGGAAACCAAAAACGTTTTAACCTGCTTAGCTGCATTGTCTGACCAGGGTCTGTACATTTCAATCTTTGCATTTTGAACCACTGGTCAACACAAGTTTTCCTTTATCTCTTTCATAAGATTTATTATTGAGAAAAACATCAAACCCTTAAGCGTTTCCCTAAAGTAAATTGAAGATCCTTCTTTTAATTAATGAATTTACAATATACATTGTATTGCATTAGCTCTAAAATGTTCATGAAATTTAAATCTTCATTTATAGTCAAAATTTACCAACTTTTCAAGTATATTGCACAAATTTCGTGTTTCAGTCTATATAAATAATTACTCTTGTAACATTGAGCAAGCTTAAACACAAAATACAGTAAACAAATACATGAACAAGGTAAAGTAAGATCTAAGGGGAGAGATGTTCTTATGCCAAAGTTTTTGTTTTATTGTTCTGCAACTCGACAAGTAAATTCTCCTTGATCCTTTTCCATTTTTCAAAATTTTAGACTAGTCGACATTCAAAGAAATTGCATATAATAAAATCCTTTTTTCCCCTTTTTGTAAGAAAACAAGCAATTTCTTCACTTTCATTATGTTTTCTTAAGCTAATTTCTTGAGTGGAGTAAACAAATGTGGCGTTAAACACTCAAAGGCCCAGTGATATTATAGACAATTATTTGTTTAATTTTAACCGGAAGTTATTTCAGCCAATCAGGCTTATTTTTTCAATTGGTACTAATTTCAACCGGAAGTTATTTCAGCCAATCAGGATTGTTGTTTCAATTGAAACAACAATCCTGATTGGCTGAAATTAACTTCTGGTTAAAATTAAACCAATATTCTGGTTGGTTGAAAAAATGTTTTTGTATATATATTAAATCAATGGCTATCTTTTATACAAGTGGGAGGGGGGAAGGGTCAAGATTATTTTGTTTATGAACTTTTAGCTTAAATATCGGAGATGGAAGTTAAGTTCCAATAAATATGGTTTTCATGGAGTCATTTTGAACAGGAATTCAAGATGTTGGGTCAATACAAATGTAATAATACAGATAGTAATTAAAGTTCCATAATATGATTTTTTCATTTTGATATAATCTATTAAATTTACCCAACAGTTCAAGTTTTGTAAATAGTTTGAACATTAATCTAGCTTGAGGTGAAAAAAATCCTAGCAATGTTTTCACAAATATATTATGATTACAAAAGTTGGGAATGTTTCACAGATAGATCAAAATCTAAGCTTTTTTTTCCTGGAAATCAAGTTCTAGAAACACATGATATAATAAATCATCAAAATGAATCAAAATATCTACAACACTTAAAGCTAATCTAACATTTGCTAAGAAAATAGAGAACATATAAGACCATAAGACTTTAAAATCTTCAGATAAACTAACAATAATAAATAACAATTAACAAAATTATTCAAACATTAACAAAAGACTGTAAGAAATAAAATAAGAACATTTCATCAACATGATGTATAACTAAACATCAGTGTTTAAAGTTTGACAAATCTTTTGTATATGTGACCTGACATGCCAAAAAGGACCATCCTGGAATGCAATAAAAATAAATAATGAAACAAGAAAGCAGTAAAGAACACAAGAAGGGGCCCATTCCCCAAAGTCCCCTTGATTTTGGGCTTGACAAATGGATTTCTGGAGAAATTGCCTGTATCCCTAATGTTAAATAATGAATTTTTGCAGTCTGGGCCCTAATTTAAAATTGCAAGTATTTTTCCCCTGAAGAAAGCTAGAGTCACAATAGAATACTAACACATAATTGTGTAGCAGAATATGTCTTACCCTGACAATATGCACATGCTCTGGTTTACGAGGAAATCACTTCTAAGGTTAGATCCAAATGATTGTAGTAGAAATTGTGTTTAAGAGATGTTGATACAAACTGGCATTGAGGTGAATAGACAGACAGAGAAAATGACACCAATTTATTTCCACCTTTGACAGAGTATTAAAAGGGATTATGCCATGCTTAATCGGAGATCAAATTGCAAAAATACACATACATTAAGGTAGAATGACCATCAGAGTTTCTGAAAATATATCCAGTAGAGTTTTGAACCTTGTCAGACTGCCCTGACTGTCACTACTTTTTCCAACTTTCCAGACGGTCCCTTTTGGCATGATGGGTAAGAATAGAAATAAATTAATGACCCTTTCAACCAAATATATAGAAGAGCCAGTATTAAGCCATTGTAAGTGTCAATAGAATTGAAGATAAATAGGCACTTACAATAGTTTTGCACTGACTATTCAACACAACATTGATTACTGATATACCAGAATATGTGATTGAATAAATGTGTTTATAACTGATCAGAATACCATAAACCTAAGATTATGGGGCTCATAAATGATAAACATTATTGAAAATATCATTGACAAAAAAATATTGAAACCATATTCAATATTGCCTATACAGAATCAATAATATTTCCAATCATATAGATTGACAATATCATTGATCACGCATTGGCAATATTCAAGATCAAAGGCCTGAAAGGCCTGAATTGAAGACAGGACTAAATATTAACAATTGGAGTGAAAATTGTGGCGTTTTGAGAAGATCATCTTGAGTGGGAACCAAATATTTAAAACAATCATTGATGGTTACATATGGAAACTGCACTTCCATTACAAATGAGTTTACTTTGAAGACTCATTACTTCCAGATAAACCTATCCCTCTTGCCAATTCAAGCTTAACAAGAGGGTAACTGCCTTCATAATCGCTATTCATCCCCCCAGTGTAAGTTTTCAATATCCTAAATGAAAAACATTCATTTAACCAACAGATATATGGTGGCAATTCCTGAATTCCAAAAACTCATATGAATTATTGCAACCCTGTTTTATTAAATTGTATAGATTATCCCCAGCAATCAAAATATGATCCAAATCCGATTTTTTCCAGGCAAACTCATTAAGTGGATGTGTAAAAATCTTAAGTTTCTTCCAGGAGTGAAACATTCTATTTCTAATTCTCCATTGAGATATTTCAATCTCCATTTTTGGTTATTCTTGTTGCATATGGTCTTACTTAGTAGAAAATTATTTTAACTACAAAATAATACATAAACTAGTTAAGACAGCCAACCTGTAAGGCCTTTTCCACGGGACTGCTATTCTAGATCAAAATTTGGATTGAACTATCCGGTGAACAATCAATTTTGACAAAACTGTCAAAATGACAGATCGTTAAATGAACTCCTGATCTACAGCATTTATCACCTTAAGTAGCACTCTTTCAAAGTCCACTCGAGAATGTATCAAACAAATCCATTCCAGTTTCCCAAACAGTTTTTGTTATTGTCAGAATATTGTCGAAACAAAAGCGGAAACTCAAAACTGGGGTCGCGCATGGGTGGTACAACTGTACAGGCCATTCGGAACACCACTCTGCCAATCTCACGCATTTGTCTCAACTCGACCAATTCCGTAACCTACATTTAGTTAGATCGGAGACTTTGGAGATCGCCCGAAGATTGCCGAGTGAATAGCACGTTCACGATCTGTTGTAGTTTACGGAAATGGCCGAGTGATGTTCCGAATGCTGTACATTATGGATAGACAAAACAAGCCTAATAATAAAGTAATTTGAAAAGCCATCGAAATGATTTCTCCGTAAATCCAAGTAAAAATTCAAACCAAGGAAATTCGAGGGTTTACGAGTTTATTCAACTAGCCTTATGCTATTTTAGTATTTATCCATTTACACTACGACAGGCCCGGGAGACGGATAAAAAAAGCAACCTTAAAGACACACAAACGCACAATTTAACGAGAAATAGCGAGTCTGAAATAGGGAACTGAAATAGCTTGCCAATGCATTAGGTTGTAGTTGAAGGTTGAAATGGAATATTTGGTGCAAATGCAAAAGATTGCAGCCAAAAACGCCATAAAACAGCTCCACTAACGAATGCAAAACACGTTTCTGCAGGCGACTTCTGCATAGATCACGTATTCACTCCCATGAGGTCCCGGCCAGAATTTAGGTCAGCACCAAAATTTTACGGTATATTACAACACTATTGATTATTTTTGCCGCGTTTATTTTTATGAATGGGTCTACTTTTTTGAGCGTAACGACACATTTAGGTTTGTTATCAAAATCCGATGGCGACGATCCCTATATTGAAAGACAGGCAAGCCTGTCTTCAATAATCAATCAATATATTGATTAAATGTTATTGTCAATAATATTTATTGCATTTGTGATGCCTTAAGTAATAAGTTTACAGCTTTACTTCAAAATACCTAAGTTTACAGCTTTTAAGTGTAAAATGTACTTTTAGATACCCAACTTTACAGCCTTAAGTGTAAAATGTTCTTTTAAATACCGAAGTTTACATCTTTAAGTGTAAAATGTACTTTGAAATACCTAAGTTTACAGCTTTAACTGTAAAATGTACTTTTAAATACCGAAGTTTACAGCCTTGAGTGTAAAATGTACTCTTAAATACCTAAATTAACATCCCACCTACATGTAAACACAAACTTGAATAGCACAAATAATCATTGAGCATTTGAATACTGTTGTTATTCTCTGGGATTCTCCTTGATGACAAACTCTCTTCAACCCTTCTCAAGTAACTGCTTTAAATCTTCAAAGATCTGCAAAAATTTGAATATAATTATGCAGGGGTGTGGAATTCCCATACCTGACTTGTCTGACCACAGGCTTTTCTGCTTGCGGACAAGGACATTTTGCTAGGCTACTTGTCTGTGGACAAGTATATACCATGGCAAATCTTGGTAAGATATCAAGTAGATCAAATTGATAAATTATCCTAATTTACATACCAAAGGGTTAAAATCATTGTTTTAAATGAAGGAAATGCTGATTCCAGTATTTTCTACATTAAAGCAATGTTTCTTTAAGACAATTTATTCACTTTTTTGGAAAAGTTAATTTTGATTCTGGACAAATAGAAAATAATCTTTTAGTTGTCAAACGACAAGAATGGAAAATGGTTATTTCCACAACCCTAAATTATGTCAAAATGAATTAAATTCATACTTGTATACCCTTGCAGCTTCCTTTATTCCAAGATTGTGTTGGTATTTAGTTTAAAGCCACTTTCAACAGTATTGCAGCTTTATTAAATGTGGCTGATGCACCTACCCATGGTTTTTTATCCTTTCCAACACCAGTGCAACCATAATGTGTCACATAAGCCGTCAGCTACCCATCCCATTTTAGATACTACTTATCATTTGACCATGGGTGACAAATGATACCCGTCAAATTGACTTTTGCCCCATTACAGATGGACATTGGTTGAGCCAGGGATTGATCTTGTTTTTGAATAGGATTTAATGCCACTTTTTACAATTTTTCAGTTATATCACAACAGATGGAGCATTTCACAATAGATTCCTGGTATTTCTAGCCTAAGTTTTATCATAACATCCCTTCCTGGCTCCAGCTTCTATCCCAGTAAGGTTACGATAACCCACCCACTTGAAGGAGACAAATGTTGGAAAGGATATGTGCACAGCCAGAATTTGAACCAATAACATCCTGTGATTACAGATTGAGAGTCTGATCCTCTTTCAACTCGATGGCTCAGCGTGAAACAGTTGTAACTGCCTACTTGTTCATAGGCAGTATCAACTGTTTCATGCTGAGCCATCGAACTGGCATTAAGAGAATTAGTGGTGAAACAAGAGGGCCATAGTGGCCCTTAATCGCTCACCTGAATGAACTGTCAAAAATTTTCAAAAGAAGTACGAGAAAAAGAATGATGAATGACTGAGCTAAACATAGCTATTGCTTCTGTACAACTTGAAATCCTTTTTTACAATTTTAAGGTTGACTAACAAGGATTTTCTTAATCGATTTTGTGACCTAGTTTTTGACCCCCAGATGACCCAATTTCGATCTCATCCGAGATTTCATCTAGACAATCATTCTGACCAAATTTCAGGTTGATCGAGCAAAAAATGTGGCCTCTACAGTGCATACAGATTTGACCCTGTGACCTAGTTTTTGACCCCAGATGACCCAATTTCAAAGTTGTCAGAGATTTCATCAAGACAATTATTCTGACCGAAATTCAGGTAAATTGGGCAAAAAATGTGGCCTCTAGAGTGCATACAAGGTTTTTCTAAGATTTGACCCTGTGACCTAATTTTTGACCCAAGTTGACCCAACTTCAAACTTGTGCGAGATTTCATCAAGACAAACATTCTGACCAAAATTCAGGTTGATTGGGCAATAAAAGTGGCCATTAGAGTGCCTACAAGGTTTTTCTAAGGTTTGACCCTGTGACCTAGTTTTTGACCCAAGTTTGCCCAACTTCAAACTTGTGCGAGATTTCATCAAGACAAACATTCTGACCAAATTTCAGGTTGATCAGCCAAAAATGTGGCCTCTAGAGAGTAAACAAGGTTTTTCTTAGATTTGACCCTGTGACATAGTTTTTGACCCAAGTTGACCCAATTTTGAATTCGTCCGAGATTTCATCTAGACAATTATTCTGACCAAAATTCAGGTTGAACAGGCAAAAAATGTGGCCTCTAAAATTCATACAAGGTTTTTCTAAGAATTGACCCCGTGACCTAGTTTTTGACCCCAGTTGACCCAATTTCAAAGTCGTTCGAGATTTCAAGACAATAATTCTGACCAAAATTCAGGTTGAATGGGCAAAAAATGTGGCCTCTAGAGTGCATACAAGGTTTTTCTAAGATTTGACCCTGTGACCTAGTTTTTGACCCCAGTTGACCCAATTTCAAACTCATCAGAGATTTCATCAAGACAAACATTCTGACCAAATTTCAGGTTGAACGGGCAAAAAATGTGGCCTCTAGAGTGCATACAACGTTTTTCTTAGATTTTACCCTGTGACCTAGTTTTTGACCCCAGTTAACCCAATTTCGAACTCGTCTGAGATTTGATCAAGACATTCATTCTGAAGAAAATTCAGGTTGATCAGACAAAAAATGTGACCTCTAGAGTGCATACAAGGTTTTTCTAAGATTTGACCCTGTGACCTAGTTTTTGACCCCATTTGACCCAATTTCGAACTCGTCCGAGATTTTATCAAGACAATCATTCTGACCAAAATTTCAGGTTGATTGGGTAAACAAGAGGACCAAGATGGTCCTAGATCGCTCACCTGAGTCTCTTTGACCCCTGGGACATCACATTAATTAGATAGGCAGATGTCAAAAAGAAGATAATTGCCTAAGATCACTACCATGGATCGTTTTAAGCAAAGAGCAGGACAGATATGCCTTTTTGCTCTTTGATTCTAAGTAAAAAGGGATGCACCCGGGTGGACCCCAAATGTGAACCCAGGGTCTTGATATGAACAAACTTGTAAAAGGTCCATAAGATGATGCTACATACTAAATATGAAAGCTGTCTGCCTACTGGTTTCAAAAAAGAAGATTTTTGAAGGTTTTCCTATTTTCACCCTTAGTGCTCAGATGAGCTGAAAGGGATCTGCCCGGGTGGAACCCAAATATGACCCAAGGGTATTGATATGAACAAACTTGGTAGGGGCCCACTTGATGATACTACATACCAAAAATGAAAGCAGTGTGCCCTCTGGTTTCGATTAAAGAAGATTTTAAAAGATTTTCGCTCTTTGATTCTATGTAAAAAGGGTTGCACCCGGGTGGAGCCCAAATATGATCCTAGGGTCTTGATATGAACAAACTTGGTAGAGGTCTACTAGATAATGCTACATACCAAATATGAAAGCTGCCTGCCTTCTGGTTTCATAGAAGAAGATTTTTGAAGAATTTCAATTTTTTACCCTTCGTGCTCATAAGAGATAAAGGGATGCACCCGTGCAAAGCCCAAATATGACCCAAAGGTCTTGATATGAACAAACTTTGTAGAGGCCCACTAGGTGATGCTACATACCAAATATGAAAGCTGTCTGCCATCTGGTTTCAGAGAAGAAGATTTTTAAAGATTTTCGCTCTTTGATTCTATGTAAAAAGGGTTGGGCCCGGGCAAAGCCCAAATATGACCCCAGGGTCTTGATATGAACAAACTTGGTAGAGGTCCACTAGATGATGCTACATACCAAATATGAAAGCTGTCTGCCTTCTGGTTTCAGAGAAGAAGATTTTTAAAGATTTTTATATTTTCACCCTTTTTGTTAAGGGTAAAGGGAAAGTTAAGGGTGGATTTCATTTATTTGAACAACTTTGGTAGAGCTTGACCCAAGGAACATTCCTGCCAAGTTTCATCAAGATTGGCCCACTGGTTTAGGAGGAGAAGATGTTTAAAGAAATTGTGGACGATGGACGACGGACGTCGCACGACGCACGACGGACGACGGACATTCTACGATCACAAAAGCTCACCTTGAGCACTTTGTGCTCAGGTGAGCTAAAAATGTGGCCTCTAGAGTGCATACAAGGTAATTGTTGACGATACACGACGGACGACGGACATCCACCAAACCACAAAAGCTCACCTTGAGCACTTCGTGCTCAGGTGAGCTAAAAATAACATTTGTCACAATGGTTAATGTGAAATGAGGATGAAAGTTTGCTGAGGCAGGGATAAATCTTAAGAATTAATTCAAAACCCAAGGTGTATTTAAAACAACTGAGCTGACTAGGTTCTTTAGAACCTTATAGTTGATGAGTGGAATTCAATTTTACTCAGTAATCTTAACCCAAAACAAGCACTTATTTATACCATGTGGGTATAAATCTCAGACTCCTTTGATCTGAAAAAGACCTTCTGACTTCAAATCATTAAAATAATAAGAGTTATTCTTACCTGTAAGACCCAAGCCCTATTCTGTAAACACTGGTCCAAAATAGCTGCATTGTCTAGTGACCTGTCTGATTCTTGAACTATCTTCACCTGAAACAAATATGTATTCGTTAGATATATGACCTTGACAAATAACCTTACATGACCTCATCTTACTGATCAATTTAACACTGATCCAATATAGCTGTATTATCTAACACTCTGTCTGAATCTTGATCTATCTTCACATCTTAAGAATTATGTAATTGCGAATCAGATTTTTTTTTGCAAAAATAAGACCTTGACATTTGACCATGGATGACCTTGTCAATTAATTAAACACCGGTCTGATATGCCTGCATTATCTGAAGATCTCTCTGATTCTTGTACTATCTTCCATAGCATCGGTACAAACATATAGTGATACTATATTACAAAAGCAAATTAGATGTTGATATGATTTTTATATATTTTTTTTTTAATTCAATGACAGGTTTCAATAATACCAACAGATACTTATAAATGCTTTGTTTAAGAAAATATCATACCTTAGCTTGACACCGTTTGTAGAGATTATATTTAAAATGGTACATGGCATGATATGGTCCGACATATTTTGATGCTGTTTTACCAATCATAAACTCCTGAAAGAAGAAATATATAAATCGATATCTAGTGAATTCTGATTGAAATCCATTTCTTTAATTCTGAGAGATATTTTCTTTACTTTCGTTAGATAGCACAGACCTTGACTTTGGTACCAGTAGATGAGGATCATTGAGATCTATCATCATGCCAAATATGAGCCTTGTATCTTGAATAGGCTTGTAGATATTGGCAATGTTAAGTCTTTTGGTTAAATTTTGAGTTTTTTGACCTTGACAGATGACCTTGACACATGGCCTTGACTATGGTATCAGCAGATGCGGTTCATTGAGACCTATCACCATGCAAAATATGAGCCTTGTATCTTGAATTGGCATGAAGATATTGGCCATGTTAAGTTTTTTGGTTAACTTTTGCAGACAGACACTGATGGACAGACAGACAGACAACAGTAAAACAATATGCCCCGATCTTTCGATACGGGGGCATAAAAATAAAAAAGGGTTTTGACTAAAAAAAACAACAACACATTTTGACCCTAAAATTTTCCATCAGGGGGTCATTTTGACCGACTGAATTTCCAGTGCCGCAACCTATGCAATATAAAAGATTACACAATTCAATTTTTTCTTCATACTATATGTATCACAAAAGATCTATACAAATGAAACAACATTAACAACAAGAGGGCCATAGTGGCCATTAATCGCTCACCTGAATGAACTGTCTAAAATTTTCAAAAGAAGAATGAGAAATAGAATGATGAATGACTGAGCTAAACAAAGCTGTTGCTTCTATACAACTTGAGAATCCTTTGTTTACAATTTTATAGTTGACTAACAAAGATTTTTTTTAATTGATTTCGTGACCTATTTTTTTAACCCAGATGATCCAATTTTGATCTCATCCGAGATTTCATCAAGACAATCATTCTGACCAAAATTCAGGTTGATTGGGCAAAATATGTGGCCACAAGAGTGCAAACAAGGTTTTTCTAAGATTTGACCCTGTGACCTAGTTTTTGACCCCAGTTGACCCAATTTTAAACTCATTCAAGATTTCATCAAGACAATCATTCTGACTAAAATTCAAGTTGAACGGGCAAAAAATGTGGCCTCTAGAGTGCATACACAGTTTTTCTTAGATTTGACCCAGTGACCTAGTTTTTGACCCCAGTTGACTCAATTTCGAACTTGTCCAAGATTTCATCAAAACAATCATTCTGACCAAATTTCAGGTTGATCGGGCAAAAAACGTGGCCACTAGAGTGCCTACAAGGTTTTTCTTAGATTTGACCCTGTGACCTAGTTTTTGACCCCAGATGACCCAATTTCGAACTGTCCGAGATTTCATTAGGACAATCATTCTGACCAAAATTCAGGTTGATTGGGCAAAAAATGTGGCCTCTAGAGTGCATACAAGGTTTTTCTTAGATTTGACCCCGTGACCTAGTTTTTTACCCCAGTTGACCCAATTTCGAACTCATTCAAGATTTCATCAAGACAATCATTCTGACCAAAATTCAGCTTGATTGGACAATAAATGCGGCCACAAGAGTGCCTACAAGGTTTTTCCTAGATTTGACCCTGTGACCTAGTTTTTGACCCCAGTTGACCCAATTTCAAACTTATTCAAGATTCCATCAAGACGATCATTCTGACTAAAATTCAAGTTGAACGGGCAAAAAATGTGCCCTCTAGAGTGCATACATGGTTTTTCTTAGATTTGACCCCGTGACCTAGTTTTTTACCCCAGTTGAACCAAATTCGAACTCGTCCGAGATTTCATCAAGACAATCATTTTATCAAAATTTCAGATTGATCCGGCAAAAAATGTGGCCTCTAGAGAACAAACAAGGTTTTTCTAAGATTTGACCCTGTGACCTAGTTTTTGACCCCAGTTAGCCCTATTTCAAACTCGTCCGAGATTTCATCAAGGCAATCATTCTGACAAAATTTCAGGTTGATCCGGCAAAAAATGTGGCCTCTAGAGTGCCAACAAGGTTTTTCTTAGCTTTGACCCAGTTTTTGACCCCAGTTGACCCAATTTCGAACTCGTCCGAGATTTCATCAGGACAATAATTCTGACCGAAATTCAGGTTGATCCCGCAAAATATGTGGCCTCTAGAGTGCATACAAGGTTTTTCTTAGATTTGACCCCGTGACCTAGTTTTTGACCCCAGTTGACCCAATTTCGAACTTGTTCGAGATTTCATCAAGACAATCATTCTGATCAAAATTCAGGTTGATCCGGCAAAAAATGTGGCCTCTAGAGAACAAACAAGGTTTTTCTAAGATTTGACCCTGTGACCTAGTTTTTAACCCCAGTTAGCCCTATTTCGAACTCGTCCGAGATTTCATCAAGGCAATCATTCTGACAAAATTTCAGGTTGATCCGGCAAAAAATGTGGCCTCTAGAGTGCCAACAAGGTTTTTCTTAGCTTTGACCCTGTGACCTAGTTTTTGACCCCAGTTGACCCAATTTCGAACTCGTCCGAGATTTCATCAGGACAATAATTCTGACCAAAATTCAGGTTGATCCCGCAAAATATGTGGCCTCTAGAGTGAATACAAGGTTTTTCTTAGATTTGACCCCGTGACCTAGTTTTTGACCCCAGTTGACCCAATTTCGAACTTGTTCGAGATTTCATCAAGACAATCATTTTGATCAAAATTCAGGTTGATCCGGCAAAAAATGTGGCCTCTAGAGTGCATACAAGGCAAATGTTGATGATGGACATCGCACGACGCACGACGGACATCCACCTAACCACAATAGCTCACCATGAGCACTTCGTGCTCAGGTGAGCTAATAAAGTGTGTCTACACTTTATTGTTTTTGTTGTTTCAGTTATATAGATTACTGTAAAAACTGATAAGTTTGCATGTTTTACGGACACCTTCAAAACCAGTCTTGACCCCCCAAATTTTATGGTCAAGGGGGTCAATGACTCCCCAATTTAAAAAGCTAGCACAAGCCCTGGTGTTGTAAGAGAGAGGGTTTAACCCTTTGCTGTTTAATCCCTGCTTTTTACGTGCCTGTGATTTTATGATTTATAAAACATTGTGGAAAAAAAAGAAATTGCTTCTGACAAGCAATTTCTTCTTTTTCCACACTATTTTCTACCCTACTGGATGGTTATTTGTTAAATTAAATCCACTTTAAATTTTCGTCTGCAAAACCTTTGAATTTGGACAGGTCCAAAATTTTGTAAAACAGGAAAGGGTTAATAAACTTCCTGAATTTACTTACCTGAGAGCCTTGACCAGTATCTCCTTTCATTTCCAATAAAGTAAATTTGTTGTAAGGATTTCCAAATAAATGCACTGACTTTATGGCTGGTTGACTAGCAAATTCACACGCCTGAAAAAATATATCATGATAATGGAAGACGTTTGAAACATTTTGTTAAGATAATGTAAGGTAAAACACCCTACAAAAAATACTGATTGATCTTTTTCCTTTCTATCAAAGAAGGCAAAGTCCTTCATTTCAAGAGCATTTTTTACAAATATTTAGGGGTCACAAGTATTTTTCAATTTTTATGGAACAACCCTATTAACAATACTTCAATCTACAGACTAATGTGTGATAATCAAAGATTGGTAGCTACAGTATCTTTGGAAGGTGACAAAACCAACACACTTAAATGTTTCATTCTATAGTAAATGCACATGGTAAATCCTTCAACTATTACCCAAGCAAAATTTCATCATATTCAATAGGGATATCCTTAATGAGGAGGTTTGAGATGGATTGAGCACAAATTGTGACTTTTAAGGTAGTAGAACCGTAATAGTTCCGGTTCCGCAAAATTTCAGAACCCATGATCTTTCACAATGTTGAAGGAGAATGAAAATCATTAGGAAACCTTGGTTAACACTGTTTAAGTTTATTACTCCAGAAACTTTTCGAAACTATTACGGGTCCACTACCTTAAAGTGGTAACACTGAATTTGACCCGAGTCAAACTATGAATTCATAACTCAGAGAAATAATAATTCCCATATAAACTGTAAAGAGGGATAATCCAGAAGTTCGTACAATGGGCTAATATCTATCGCATTTCTGGCTTGTTCAGTATATAGTTTGTCGAATGTGCAGTTTGGTAAATATGGAGAGCATAAATGTTATTATTTTTGCAGAATTATCTTAAGCAGTCTAATATTTTACCATAGTCATATATGCATGCTTAGGTGGGGGAAGCAGAAAAAATACTGAAAATCTATTTAATAAATCAAGTGTTCTAAGAGCTTTCCGAAAATGTAGTTGAAATTCCTAGGGGTTCTTGCTCCCCTGCCTTCTTTAGGGGTCTCTGTCTTGATTTATGCAATTTACAGCCACTATTGAATGTAAACATTTAAAAATTTCAACATTTATTACACAGATGATGTATCAAAATCCCGTATAAGTTTTATTTTGATAGTTAACTTTTCTGTTTATTCATGACCTCACTTTACAAACTTTTGGATTAACCCTAGTACATGTATATATATATTACTGTAAAGATCTTTTCTTTCAAAATCAGATAAGATACAAAGACCGTTTGAGAAACATAACAAGAAAAAAACAAGAGGACCATGATGGTCCTAGATCGCTCACCTGAGTCTCTTTGACCCCTGGGACATCACATCATTTAAATAGGCAGATGTCATAAAGGAGATAATTTCTACACCAAACCAAGGGTCAAGAAGTTCCGACCAAAATTGTAGCCTCTTGAGTTATAACAAGAAAATTATTATAAAGGCTCCCTTTCCTGTGATTTGGCATGGATCCTTTCCATTTTCAAAAGGGTTAATCTTTGTGACTTGACCAACATGCTGACCAAGTTTCATTAAGATTGAGCCATATTTGTGGCCTCTAGAGCGTTAACAAGACAATTGTCATGAAGGCCCCTTTTTCCATGATATAACATAGATCCTTCTCATTTTCCAAAGAGTTCATCCTTGTGATTTGGCCAACATTCTGACCAAGTTTCATGAGGATTGGGCCAAATCTGTGGCCTCTAGAGCGTAAACAAGAGAATTGTCATTAAGGCCCCTTTTCCTGTGATAGGGCATAGATCCTTCCCGTTTTCAATAGGATTCATCCTTGTGACCTAGCCAATATCCTGACCAAGTTTCATGAAGATTGGGCCATATTTGTGACCTCTAGAGCGTAAACAAGATAATAGTCATTAAGGCCCCATTTCCTGTGATATGGCATGGATCCTTTCCATTCTCAATAGGGTTAATCATTGTGACCCGACAAACATTCTGACCAAGTTTCATGAAGATTTGGCCATATTTGTGGCCTCTAGAGCGTAAACAAGATAAATATCATTAAGGCCCCTTTTCCTGTGATATGGCACAGACCCTTCCCATTTTCAATAGGGTTCATCCTTGTACCCTGGCCAACATTATGACCAAGTTTCATGAAGATTGGGCCATATTTGTGGCCTCTCTTGTGTAAACAAGATAAATGTCATTAAGGCCCCTTTTCCTGTGATATGGCATAAATCCTTCCCATTTTCAATAGGATTCATCCTTGTGACCTGGACAACATTAGGACCACGTTTCATGAAGATTGGGCCATATTTGTGGCCTCTAGAGCGTAAACAAGATAAATGTCATTAAGGCCCATTTTCCTGTGATATGGCATTGATCCTTTCCATTTTCAATAGGGTAAATCCTTGTGACCTGACAAACATTCAGACCAAGTTTCATGAAGATTGGGCCATTTTTGTGGCCTCTAGGAGTGTAAACACTCAGATTGTTGACGCCGGACAACAGATGACGCACATTCAATGATCACAAAAGCTCACCTTGAGCATGATGTGCTCAGGTGAGCTAAAAAACTTGTAAACAATATCCTCCCATTTTCATAATCTGCAGGAAACACACTACCTGACACGACTGTTTCAAGTTTGGCCTGTCCAACTCCCGCAGGTGAGGCCGTGTCATCACCGACTCCTTGAAATTCGGCTTCCATAACACTTTCTGATCCATCTCATTCAAATGCTTGGTTAATACTCCGTCTATCTGATCAAGGGCGTCTAGATAAAAACGTTCTGAAAAACAGGAAAATTCTTCAGTTAATTATTTTACTTGACTATTGAAAACGATTAAAAGTACATGTATTTCAATACACATAAAGAAATTACATTTAAGATGCAGTTCATAAGCTGATAATTGAAGCTCTTTGATTGTTTACATAAATAATCCCATGGGAGAACCTTGCAAAAGGGTTGATTTACGAGGGGAAATTTGCGAATTTGGGGGAAATTTTCCCAGAGGGGAAGGGGCTGAATATTGGCCCCATTTTCTTTGAAAACCAAGATGTGTTTGTGAAACATGAATGTCCCCTGAAACTGCATTTTTTTTTAAACTTTGATGTTGACAGATGACTTTGACAGATGACCTTGCCGTCTGTAGATGATCAGCATTGAGATCTATCATCATACCAAATACACGCATTGTATCTTGAATAGCCTTGAAGGAAGTGGCAATGATAAGTTTTTTGGTTAAGTTTTGTAGACAGACAGATCCACCAATGGACAATGGTAAAATAATATGCCCATTATTGTTTCACCCACCCCTTCTCCCACCCACCCCACCCTTGTTATTGAAGGACAAATATTGTAGACCCTGATCAAAATACTACTTCACAAGCAGATTTTCAGGGTCTACAATGTTTTTTTGTATTTTGTCAGATCGGTCTGTCCAAATATTGTGATTGAATACTGCCTTATTTTCTCTTAAAAGAGCCTGTGTGTTACATTTCCAACAATTACATGTGTGCATGATGGACAGACATTGAGCAGCCTGGAAAACCACACAGAGTAATAAGAATATTCTTTTACCGCCTAAAGAGGGGTTTACACCTTATCTACCTATAGAGTGCATAATGAAGTCTCTGGTCAGACTGTGCGGCTTCACAGGCTGGCCGGAAGCTTTGCTTTGTACACAAGTGAATTTGTTGGAAATGTCTCTCACTGGCTCAAGTGTATTCAGACACAGATGGGTGCAAACAAACTTTTTAGGCCCTGATCAAACTTCACCTCAAGTTTCACTTTGATCAGCTGTATGACATTTTGCCTTTCACTAGACCTCATTTGACCACATTAATATGGTTCCATTTCATTTTCTATGCACTTTCAAACAATCATTGTCTCACTTTGTTTTAACAGCAAACTAAAGTTTGAATACAGTATTTCTTTCGTACCATTGGAATCACAGATTGCACTCAAGAATCCCGGCTCTAAAGCTTGACTCAGGAAAGTCTGTATATACACATTGAAGGCCTCGACTAGTGGGTGTTCTTCATACTTCTCCTCCAGTCTGAAATTGAAAGATTTGTTTGTATGGGGTTTAACGTTGCTTTCAACAATCTTTCAGTTACATCGCAACTGCTGGAGCACCTAACAATGGATTCCTGGTATTTCTCACACCAGTACTACCACCACATCCTTTCCTAGCCTCCAGCTACTATCTCACATAGGTCTACGATTACCAACCCATCGGTGAGAGACAAAGAGCTGTAAAGGACTAGTGCCATTGTTGGGTTGGAATTGAAAGAAGTAAGTTTCAATACTAATATTATCCCAGAATACCAAGAATCCCAAGAGGTAGAGATAAAAGGGGGTATTTCCAGTCTAAAATCTTTATTTCTCATTAAAATCCTGTGTTGTGGGTACTCATTGAATCATCATGGAGATGATATTGAAATTTAAGAATAAATTTTAGATAATTTTAGAAAATATCACAAGCCCATGGTTTTCCATGCGGTATATTTTACTATTTATATGAAGTAAGGGATCAATGATTATCTAAAGGGATCCCAACAGCTTTAATTTGGGATTCTATGGCACGGTTGTACAGGCCCTGAACTGATTTGTGGTTCAAGTATCCATGTCTCTGTGGTGACTCAACACTAAAACACCTAATATCTGGTCCCAGTCAGTCTGGTCAAGGGAAAAGACTGACAATTCTAACTCAGGGGCCAAGATAGAAGAAATTCAATATTTCACATAAGGGATATGGGCATTTTCTCCAGGAAGCTAGGGGCCCAGCCCAAAATCTAGGGGCAATGGGCAACTGGGCAATGTTTTTTTCCCCTGCTGCTGTAGAATATTGCGTAGCTGTGGGCTTAAGCCATTACCTCTCAGGGACTTAAAACATCTTGAACTGAAAATGTACAGAAATTATAAAAGCTTAAGCTTTCATCAAGCAGAGGTACAGATAAGAAGGGGTATTTCCAATCTAAAACCCTTATTTATCATTGAACTTCTATGTTATGGGGAATTTATTTGAATCTTCTCTTTGAGACGATTCTAATGACTACTCACAATATAGAATTTGTGACTGTCTTTCTTTAAAATAATTCAATTCGAAATTAAAAAAAACTAGAGGCGCTCGAGCGCCTGATTCGCTCCACAGGCCTGAATATCCTGATAATGACTATTAGAGGATGATAAAGCTGTTTAAATGAGAATTGAAGTGAATGAATGAGTGAAAATTTATTTCAAGTAAATAAGGGTCAAATGCTGATAATATTTCTGCATAAAAAAATCATGATCAGTGAATAAATTGACCTCTACCTGTTACACGAATATTTTCCATTTAATCACAATAATTTTGTGCAGTTTGATAATGGGTCACCCAAGAATCATTCTAGTGAAATTTTGTTAAAACCCAAGTATAAGAATTGTAACACTAACAAAATGTCACTGCACAATATACTGGTACTTTGTCTGCAAATTTTGATTGTAGATCTTTCCACTTTTAGTTAAACACTACTAAAAGATGTTACTTCAAAACAATTGTTTGTCATCAAAACAAAATTCTAACTAATGATAGTAAGAAGTAAAATATTCAATCCAATATATTTATTTTATTCTGCCCAATGCCTAAAAGTACAGTCAACTCAACTCTTTCTACCCCACTCATAATGTCAGGAGGTCAGAACATCATTTTACACTCTGTGCATATTCACCCTTCGTTCAACTAAACTCACCAATTCTGAGGGGGTATTCTCAGGCAACTTATTTCAACTAATGTTTCTATACATTTGAATTTCAACGAAGGTTTTGTTCCTTCTAATCTATAATCATTACACCAATAAATTGAACAAGTCTAGAAAAAATCATCATTGAGATGATACCAAAAGGGAGATCAAATATTCACTTTATATGTTATAATACCCTCTGCCAATAAGAAAACAAGAGGGCCGTTGGCCCTGGGTCGCTCACCTGAGAAAAAAACTTCATTACCTAGGTATGTCCATGCTCCCACAGAAAAAGAGATTTTCACTTATTCAATCAGATAACATTTGAAATAATCCTTCCCCCCCCCTCTGCTCCTCCCCTGGTCATTATTTTTTTAAGCTTTTTTCATAAAAGGTCTGTGATCAGCTAATCTATGCCAGATATACAGGCTGAGTCTGAGACTTTTAAAGTTTTCTTTAACGAGTTGATCAATCCATGTCAAATATAAAGGCTGTAAGGATTCAAAATTCTCAACAAAGCACTCCCCCTCCCCCTAGATGCTCTGCACCTAGTGAATCTACAGTCATGATTTTATCTAATTCAATTAATGTCCATATGCTGATCATTCATACCAATTTTCAAGTCTGTAGGACTCCTGGTTCATCAGAAGTTTAAAGATTTCAAAAATGACCCAAAGTACTACCCCCTCCCCAAGACACTCAGCACCTGGTGACCCAACAGTCATGATTTTAGCTATTTTTATTAATGTCAATATATTGATCACCTATTACAGTTTTCAAGTCTGTAGGGTTCCTGATCCAGGAGAAGAATAAGGTTAAAGATTTCAAAATTGATCCAAAGTACTACCCCCTCCCCCCTAATGCTCCACATCTGGTGGCCCTACATTCATGCTTTTAGCTATTTTATTTAAGATCTATATGCTTATCATCCATGCCAATATTGAAGTCTGTAGGGCTCCTGGTTCATTAGAAGATGAAGAATAAAGTAACAAAATTTTCACAAAAGTACTACCCTCTCCCCCCTGGAGCTCCGCACCTGGTGGCATTACAGTCATGATTTTAGCTATTTTTATTAAGGACCATGAGCTGATCCTCCATGCCAATTTTCAAGTGTGTAGGGCTTGTGGTTCAGAAGAAGAAGAAGGTTAAAGATTACAAAATTTTCACAAAAGTATTACCCTCTCCCACCTGGTGCTCCGCACCAGGTGAATCTACAGTCATGGTTCTAGCTATTTTTATAAAGGTCCATATGCTGATCATCCATGCCAATATTCAAATCTGTCAGGCTCCTGGTTCATCAGAAGAAGAAGGTTAAAGATTGCAAAATTTTCACAAAAGTACTACCCCCTCCCCTCTGGTGCTCTGCACCTGGTAGCCCAACAGATATGGTTTTAGCTATTTTTATTCAGGACTATGAGCTGATCATCCATGCCAATTTTCAAGTCTGTAGGGCTCCTAGTTCCTAAGAAGAAGACGCTTGAAGATTACAAAATTTACCCAAAGTACTACCCCCTCCCCCCTGGTGCTCTGCACCTGGTGGCCCAAAAGATATGATTTTAGCTATTTTAATTCAGGTCTATGAACTGATCATCCATGCCAAGTTTTAAGTCTGTAGGACTACTGGTTGAGAAGAAGAAGAATTTTAAAGATTTTCTTAAAATTTCACTGTTTGTTGCCATAGCAACCAGAGTTTTTCATGGATTTCAATTCTTTTAGCTATTTTTGAAGGGGACCACCTAAGCAACATTTCTGTAAAATTTGGTGTTAATTGGCCAAGTAGTTTAGGAGGAGATGTCATTTAAAGAAATTGTTGACGGACGCCGGACGACGACCGACGACCGACGACCGACGGACGGACGCCGGAGGAAAGGTGATCACAATAGCTCACATGAGCACTTCGTGCTCAGGTGAGCTAAAAATATGCTATTCATCTAATCAAAATATTTTTTTGCAGACTGATACAACTTCACAGAAATAAATTTTCCATGATATCTAACCCATCTGTTTAACCTTTCAGGATAGTTTGTTTTACCCCATATTGGATATTCCACCATATAACCTATCTGAAGAAATGACCTCTGCCCATAAAAGACATAGTTTTGATCTGGCCACAATATTTTTTCATAGACTGATAAAGTATCACTAAAGAATCATTCTAGTAAAATTTGGTTGAAATCCATTGATTAGATTCTGAGAACATGATTTTCAAAGTTTACACTATATAACATATAGGGAAATGACCTCCGCACTTAAAATATATATTTTTCATCCGATCACAATAATTTTTGCTAGACTGATAAAGGGTCACTCAATATCATTCATGTAAAATTTGGTTGATATCTATCACTTAGATTCTGAGAAAATGATTTTCAAAGTTTTCACTATATAACATATAGAGAAATGACCTCCGCCCATAAAATACACATTTTCCATCTGATCACAATGATTTTTCATAGATTTGTTGATGGTCACTCAAGAATCATTCCAGGGAAATTTGGTTGATATCCATTGGTTAGAATCTGAGAAAATGATTTTTAAAGTTTTCACTATATAACATATAGAGAAATGACCTCCGCCCATAAAATACATATTTTTCATCTGATCACAATGATTTTTTGTAGGCTGATAGAGGGCCACTCAAGGATAATTCATGTGAAGTTTGGTTTATATCCATCAATTAGTTTCTGAGAAAAGCCACCTATTACCATATATGGAAATTAGCCACGCCCACTACAGCCATGATTTTCAACCGATCAAAAATCTTTGAAGGAATCTGATAGAGGGTCACCCAAGGAACATTCCTGTGAAATTTGAATAGAATCCATCTAGTACTTTATGAGGAGAAGATTTTTAAAGCAAAAGTTTACGGACGGACGGACGCACGCACGGACGACGGACACCCCGCCATGATAATAGCCCGCTGGCCTTTCGGCCAGTGGAGCTAAAAACCTCTATCTCTAGCTTTGATCAAAATTGAACCAAATTAATTAGTTTTAACTTATCTTACTTGCTATCTATCATTGGTTTTGGACGATCTTCTTCACACACTTCTATATGTTCCTTATCCCCCTGTTTATACACAGACTTGACTCGTATTCTGCGTAACGATTTCTGCATACTTGGTAACCAGCTGGAAAACTGGAATTAAATAATAAATGTGATGAAATGAGGAATAACTCAAATTCTTGTTTCCATCAAGGTATGAAAAGAAAAGTGTTTTTTGAATCTCTACTGCATACTTGTCTTGTGATTAAATAACCGCTGTCATTCTATACCCCGCTTATTTCAGTTTTTAATTGTCTGCAGTATGATAAGAGTTGTTACATGGCTAATAATCAGAATTCCAATCTGACCCCTCAGAAAGCCACTACAATGCATATTATCATCTTTTCAAGTTTGTAATTAAAACCAAACACCTTCCTTTAAGGTGAAATATAGAGAATCATTGTTTGTTTCAGTGTAAGAATGATTTATATTTGATTTGGTGAACAACACAAGCGGCAGAGCTATAGCTTTTCTTACTATTGAATGAGATATCCATCATCTTTACTCGAAAAACAACAGATTTTTCTTTAATACATAAATGAGACAAAATGTGAAAATTTTAGGAAAAAATTTCTTAAAGCAAGCCATCTTGCACATGATATTAGGCAATGACCATGATGAAATCAATTATTAGGCTCTGCTTAGATAACGTAAGATAGGAATGAAATGAACAGAAGTGGGGTATAAGTTATTGATAACTTCACTGGTTAGGTGGTGAGTTTATCATATGATAATCTACCCTTATTTCTTGATAATCCAATGAAAAGCATTTACTGTTACAGAAATTATGATGAAATTTATTAAGTGTTTCATCAATTCAACCACAAACATTTGCTTAAAGCTTTGAAGTAATACACTTACTGTAGGAATGGCTTTGTGTAGAATTCTTGAGTTCTCTGTGAACAGTTCATACTTGTGTAACATACGCCCACTCTCTATCTTCCAAACAGGATAACTCTCATAATTACGCATATCTTTGGTGTCTATCACAAAATCCCCAACCTGAAGTGATTTATCATGTGTTAAAGGTGGTGGGACTCATAATAGCTCTGCCACCTAACGGAAATAATGAACTTTAACAATGTTGACCGAGGTTTCCTAATGAAAATCATTAGGAAATCTCGGATAACACTGTTAAAGTTCGTAACTTCCAAAACCTTACGGAACTATTACCGGTCCACTACCTAAATAGATGAGAATCAACCATTCAAATCATTTATTTTTATTTCAAATAAATATATGTGTAGAAAACAAATGTTTGTTGATCTTATAAGTAAGATTATCATATACAATGTAATCTATGGCATGGGGGAAAAGTTAATACTGCCCTGCATTCAGGATGACAAAACGGTGCAAGCTATTTGCAAATTTTACCCGGCTTTGCATTTGCACTGGTGTGCAAAGCGGTGTAAAATTTACAATCAGTTTGCAGCATTTTATGCAACTCATAAATGGTTGAATTAAAACAGAATGGTTATGGGGCTAAAGCACTTAGATATGTTTTTGCCTAATCCAAATGGTTAATGACATAATGCCTTACTGTACTGATTTGCCCATAAAACTCCTCTTTCCAGGGGTGAGGAAATACATAATTTCTCCACTTGTCCGCAGACAAATAAAAGATGATTTTCTACTTGTCCAGGATTAAAAAGAACTTGTCTGCAGAAAAGAATATCAATCAGTTTTGAGAAAGCATCGTTGTTTTTTTTTTTTTTTTTAATGCAGGAAATGCTGGACGCCAGCATTATCATTATTCAGAACAATGTTTTCTACTTTTTGCTATCAACATTTTGATAATCAATCTCTTAGACCAATTTAGTACCATTCTAATATTTGTCCTTGTATTTATTTGTCAATAGACAAGTGGCATAGAAACAAGTTCTTGACTGCAGGTAGAAAAACCTGTGTCAAATAAGTCTGGCATAGGAATTTGACACCCCTGCCTCTATCTTTATATGTATATTTCAGGTCCTACCTTCAGATTATTTGAGAAGCTGACATCATCGTCATCATCATCTGAATCACTGTCTAGTTCCACAACATCATCATATCTAGCACCTTTCTTATCACCCGACATTTTTCTTGACTTTATAGGCTTACTGAAAACAAAATTCATAAATAAACATTTATTTTTTCTTTTGAACATCTTGAAAGTACAGCACAGTTACAAAATTGTTTGAATGTAACATCATGTTAAAGTGATTTTTTTTTTTTTTTTTCGCTTATTAAGATGACATTTATTTGTTTGTTTGATTGGGATTTTAAGCCGCTTTAAACATTTGTTCAGTTTCATCGCATCAGCTGGAGCACCTACTGATGGATTCCTGCTATTTCTCACACCAGTACTACCATTTCCTTCTTTCCTAGCCTCCAGCTGCTACCCCACATAGGTCTTTGATTATTGACCCTTTGGTGGGGACAAATAGTTGAAAAGAATGAGTGCCCCAGAAAAATAAGTATTAACTGTGTGGTAAAAATAATTTTAGTGCTAGTCAATATTTGGTTTGAAATATATTTTTTTTCAGTCATTGATTTCACTAATCAATACTTCTTCTTGTCCTAAGAAAGAAGTAAAGGATAAAATCCGAATGTAATCAGGATTTGTGTTTGATCCTTAAACCAGAGTTTTGATTACATTTTAAACACTAACACAATCCCTGATGTAATCAAGTTTTTGCATCTATCCCAAAATTGGGTTCCTAAAGATTTCATGGTAAAAGAATTGCAAAAGAATTGGATCTGTATCTTGCATGTGTATATTTTTCAAACAAATAAGACCTTAAACTTTGAAGTTATTATAAAACTCAAATACCCCTTGGGTCGCCTTTGCCTCTTTTTTCTCATATCTGGTTCAAATGGGGCCTTCTTGTCCTTTTCCAGACTAATAGGGGTCCAAACAGGGTCTCTGTCGGAGTCATATGTTTCATCACTCTCATCACCGGGTTTACGGATGGGCTTCAAGGTATCGGAGTCTGAATCTGTATCTATATATTTACCTGAAATATTTAATTCTTATTGTGAGTCTGCGCGTGAAATTTAAACAAGGTGGAAAATTCTCAAAAGATAGGTAGACTTCATGAAATACTACCAGTCCCACTGACATGTCTGGTAAAATTCATGATGGTATGATGAGTTGTACATGAATACAGGACTGACTGATTGGCAATATCTAGCGACATCCACAATGTGTTGTATCGTTCTGTCAGGCAGAATTTAGTTTGGTCTGTACCAAAATTTCAGTTTACCAGACCCAATGTCCGGTGAAAAATATGGGTATATTGTGAAGATTGGATATGCCCATTACGCTGCTGGATACCAAATTATGAAACACCACAAAGGGAAATAACTCATAAAATAAAATAGGTAGATATACAGTTCTTGCCTACTGCACTCTGTAATGAGTTTGTTTGAATGGGGCTTTAAGCTGCTTTTAACAATCTTTCAGTTATACAGCAGAGGTTCGAGCACCTAACAATGAATTCCTGATGTTTCTCATACTAGTACTACAATCACACCCCACATATAGGTCTATGATTATTAACCCATTGGTTGAAGACAAATTAGTCGGAAAGAATGAGTGCTGCTGTCTGGAATCGAACCTGTAACCTTTTGAATGATAGTCCAATGTGCTACCAACTGCCCTATGACTGTGGCTTCTGTAATCATGAGAGGATCATACCTGCAAAGTTTAAAGTTAATAGGACATAAAGTGACTTAGTTACGCTCAAACAAAGAATCAGACACTGTCTACCCACTGGGTGCCAATGTTGATCAAATAATATGCCCCATCTTTTGACGGAGTTCATAAAATGTGCACAATTTGTTGAGTATTTAGTCCAGGGATTGATAAGCTAAGAAAGTCAAGGACTATAACTTTAATTTGATTCTTACAAACATAAGGACCTGATTGAAGTAATTACCTCTGCCTTGCAACAATTGGCACTGACAACATTTACAACATCAGTCAAGGGCCTAGGAACCTGTTTTACTAAACTTCTTGCAAAAAAAACCAAAACAAGAGCACCGCCTACGGATGCCTACGCTCGGCTGTTGAGTGCTGGATGGTGGGAAATTGTACTTGGTGTTTTCATTTATTGTTAGATTCTGCCTTGCAAAATCTCTTTGGAATTGTCTTTAGAAGAAGATTCCAATGAGATGATGAATGGAAAAATTCCATATTTCATTACTACTGTAGAAACTACTTTCATTTTTGACATACGCATAAAATGATTGTAAAATGTTTAGTTAAACAGGCCCCTATGAATTTAAGGAAAGACAGATAGTAACTGCCATTGATTGACTGATTGATTAATTGAATGGAGTTTTAAGCTGCTTTCAACATTTTTTCAGTTATATCGCGGGCGCTGGAGCACCTGACAATGGATTCCTGGTATTTCTCACAACAGTACTACCAGTACATTCTTTCCTAGCCTCCAGCTGCTATCCCACATAGGTCTACGATTATCAAAGTAACTGCCATGTTGAAGATCCTCTAAGCATGGAGTCAAAAGTAAACCTATACTCCAATTGTCAATACCAAAAGAAAATAGTTGCACGAAAAGGACAAACAATCTCTTCCTTTCCCAACTTTATTTTGCTACCAATGTTTGCTTTTTTTTTTACACAACCCAGTTTTCTAAGAATACTTAGCTCTGAAAAGTTAATCTTCATTTCATGTATGACAACTTACAACCTGGTGAGCATGAAAGATTAAGATTTGTTAGTTTGAATGGTGTTTTATGCCACTTTTAACAATATATCAGCCAAATTGATGCAGCTGGAAGACCTAACAATAGATTCCTGGTACTGAAACATCAAGAACCAGAACAGTTAACCCTTGTCATGCTGAATAAATTTTGGCTAAAAATTTGCATCAAAATCAAAGGGCAAAAAGCACTGAAAGTTCCAGCTGTATGTCAATTTTTATATGAAAAACAAAATCTATTGACAATTCTGGTTTGAAAGTGAGAAAACAGGTGGTGTAGACTAATATCAGACTGCATATATGTGCAGGCTGATGTTTGTCTATAGCTCCTGCCAAAGCAGGAATATTCCGGGTTCAGCATGACAAGGGTTAAAAACATTGTGAAATTGACACTAATTCTGACCAAAATCATTCTAAATTATTCACTCATCACCAGCGCTCTAGATAAGCTCCGTTTTTCCGTATTTTACGGATGTAAAATTACTCGTTACGCATGATTTTTAGCGAAACTCCGTAAAAGATACGGAATGTTTTGGACGTGTACGGATATTTTAGGGTACGAACGCGTAAATCAAGGGAATTTACTCTTGCAGAATTTAAAATTATCATTTCGGATATTCCCGATATTGACGAGAATCTACGTTACCCGCTCGGACTTTTCTGTAAACTGGAAATAGCATCGCCGAAGGTTCCCGACTAATATAAACGTTGTAAATGCGTACTCGTAAGTTACCGATCGTTTTCGACTATTCCCGTGACAATGGAATGCGGACCGTGGGAAAATAATTTGTAAACAGTGCGGTACCCAGCATCGGTGCGCTTATTAAATTTTTGCCGTAAATGATGAGAGACCAGCTGATTTGCTGACCCAAATTTTCGATTCGTGTCACCGTAAAAGTACCCTAATCAGCAGAAAAACATCACACGTCATGGGAATCTTTTTTTCAATGGTTTACTCCAGAAGAACTCGCTAAATTTCTGATCAGTTATCAAATCGTTCATGGACGAAATAACATACTCCATCACTAATTTTTCTGAGTACGCTGGTTTAAGTAGATTGGCCTACGCGTTAATAAAATATTTACATGATAATATTGCTGCAAACTCATTGAAGTTTCAAAAAAAAAAATATATTATATATATATATATGAGAAAAAATTGAAATTTTTTCAAGCAACAATTCAATACAATAAAACATCATACAACATTTAAATGATCCATTGGGGGGGGGGGTGTCTGTTCTTAACTGTCCCAAATTTTTAAATAAAACAAAAACAGGTATTTTTTTGGAAGGTCCAATGATTAAAAGAAAAGAAAATTATATTTAATGAAAGGGTTGCTGTATTGTTGTTAAAGGAGTTCAGGTACAAAAACTTGTTACTAAGGTTACATTAAGAAAGAAATGAAAATTCACTTTTCTTCCACTTTGCTCTTTACCGAAAGTTGTACTGTTATCTCATATCAGGTACTGATTAAAAATTATTTCAATCAGTACTGTACTGATGGCCTTTGAAATTATCTGGAGCACTGATCACTCCATTCATTCATTCCAAACACTCACTCCAACCAATCAAAAACAATCCAAAAGCATAAGAAAAGAATTTGAAATCCTTTAAGACCAACATTTTTAATTCAATTTCTATCAAATCATTCTACAATTATATTGACTGGTGGGGATTTTTAGAAGTCTGATTGGCCAATGAAGTGGCACAAACATAAAAGAGCCTATATTTCATTAAAGAATCTTGAACAAAATTATCGATATTGGATTACCTCCCTTTAATTTCACTCAAAACTTGATCCACATACTCATCCAATTTCATTCCAAAATCATTCATCTTGTCAATTTAACAATGTCCTCAACTGTAAGTCATATAGGCTAATTGCAGAAAAAGTAAGTTGCAAATTTAGAAATTTGTTCGAAAAGCAGATATTTTGCCTTACTCTGTTTGAAAAGAAGATATGGGTCCACTCTAAATGCAGCTTTATTATACTTATAATTCTGTTAGAAAGCAGATTATGATGCTTCAATTTACTTACTCTGTTGCCCCGACTTTTCTTTTGCCTTCCTAGGAGGCAATTTAGAAAACGTCAGCTCTTCTTTAACTTCTTCAGACTCCATAGTCTAAATTGTCAATTTACGGTAGTCAGATTTACAGACTTGTAGGGTCCAAACTTAAAATGGATATTTCATCTTAACTTGTTCTTTAGACTTGAGTAAACCCTATGTTATGGATATTAATTAGAAATAATTCATTTCTTGTAGTGTATAATATGTGCATTCTGATAGGGTGAAAAATTGGTTTTATTCCTAAATGAAAATAATTTTGAGTATGCAGCTATTGAGTAACCTTCCTTATTAAGTAGTCTGATTAGAAATATCTCTCATTATGGAAACATATTTACAATTTGGTACATGTATAATTTTTTTAAGAAATTCTGGATCAACAACAGTGGACTGGGTGATAGTATTAGCCGCAGGCAAACTGAGACCAGACCAAATTTTGGGATAATCCCTGTGACAAGTGATTTTTCCTTTTCAATCAACCCTTATCTGAGTTGTCCTGACATTTTTATAACATTTGTATCCCCCTCCCTCTTTTTCTCTTTAGATCTTCAAATTCGATAAATCTAAACCTTAAAAACAAAAGCATACTGAAAAGCTACATTGAAGCAAATTTTAAATTTCATTTCTAAACTAAAGCCTATGCTGTTGTTACTAACTTAGTCTTGCTAAGATGGTGTCAATGATTATCCATAACATAGGGTTCTGGTAAGATTGATTGATTGAATTGAAAAGCCGCTTTCAACATTTATTCAGTTATAATTGCGGCGGCTGGAGCACCTAAGAATAGATTCCTGGTATTTCTCTCACCGGTACAACCATCACATCCTTTCCTTTCCTAGACTCCAGCTACTATCTCACATAGGTCTACGATTATCAACCCATTGGTGAGAGACAATAGTCGGAAAGAATGAGTGCCGACGTCGGGGATCGAACACGGGACCTCTTGATTGACAGTCCGACGTCACTGCGCTATGACGGCTGCTGGGTTCTTGTTAGAATTACTGAAATATGTTCATCTTAAATCCATATAGTTTCCCTATGCTCGAAGTAATCAAAATAATCATCTTCTAATTGACCATTGTATTTTGCTCATTTGGTGTCAAGGGTTAATTTAAATTTCCAAGTAATCTCTACATTATTGTACATTATTGTACAATGATCATCCTACAGAATCCTTGCATATGGATCTTTTTAACGCAATTCTTTTCAAAACACTTAAAACCAAGTAAAAATCCACACTATTCACGAATAATTGTTCAATTTCTGTACCAATTTTGAGCTTTATTATGCATAAAACTGTTAACACAAAAATGCAGTGTGTAGTCTAAATTTAACCCAATATTTTGGGAAGGGAGACTACCATTGTGAAAATGTTTGAATTATGAAGAAGGAGTTGCACATCTTGACATCATTTCAGTTTAGGGTTAAATGATAATGAAAACTCGTGGGTAACTTTATATTTTGCTGCCTAATGATAGAATACACTGATGAATGAAGCTGATTTTATTTTTTGAAATAGAATATACCTGTGTGTGCAAGGGAAAATACAATCCAAAAGTGATCACTTCAATATTTTTTCAAAGCAACAGATACAGGGCCTGGCTAATTTGGACTTCAGTATTTCAATAATAATAGTACAAACCCCATGTAAAGGGTACTCATTGAGAATCCACAAGATAGACTCATTGAGAAATAAACAATCGAGACTGGCTTTACACCCCCCTTTTTTTATTAATTTTGTACTTCTGCTTTTTGGCAAAGGGATTGGTAATTCAAGCATAATACATCAAGATGGTTATTTATAATTGCACCAGAAATCTTTATGAAGAATGAAACACAATGCCCCCGTTACAGCATTTTTTTTTTCAAAATGTTGACCTTGACAGATGACCTTGTCACATGACCTTGACTTTAGAACCAGCAGATGCGGATTATTGAGATCTATCATCATGCCAAATCTGAGCCTTGCATCTTGAATAGGCTTGAAGATATTGGCAATGTTAAGGTTTTTGGTTAACTTTTTGAGTTATTTGACCTT
Source organism: Fragum whitleyi (assembly GCA_948146395.1). NCBI lineage: Eukaryota > Metazoa > Mollusca > Bivalvia > Cardiida > Cardiidae > Fragum > Fragum whitleyi. The sequence continues at coordinate 18,547,297 of OX411551.1, read as the reverse complement.
GACAGATGACCTTGACCTTGTCACATGACCTTGACTTTGGTATCAGCAGATGCGGATCATTGAGATCTTTCATCATGCCAAATATGAGCCTTGTATCTTGAATAGGCTTGAAGATATTGGCAATGTTAAATTTTTTGGTTAACTTTTGCAGACAGACAGACAGACAGACAGACAGACAGACAGATGGACAACGGTAAAACAATATGCCCCCGATCTTTCGATACGGGGACATAAAAAGTGCTTAATGCTAAGGCTTAAACAATGGGAAAAGGAAGGGAGGGGGAAGAAAGTCAGGGGGTATTCATTTTTCATCCTATACCAAATTTTGATTGAATTTCAACAGAATATGGAATGACAGTATATAGCCTGTCTGAATCCCCAACTGATTGATCGATCATTCAGTCTACTCCATAACAACAATTATATTGCAGTCCCTGCCTAATGAAAAGTATGACACTTTAACACTGATTATCTAATTTTTCTATACAAAAGTTGAATTAAAACGCATTGAAACTTCTTCACAAGGGACAATTCTGCTCACTGGCATTTACTCGAATCATGCGATGACTTGAACAAATTGGTCGGTCCCGTGAGTGTTCGAGCTATCGCGAGACCACTGTAATGTGATAGTATTTCCATAGTTTTCTGACTATTGCTCCAATTGATATTCCAATGGTAGCTTTACTATCACAATACTATCGTGATACTAATTTTGAACTCAATAGTCACCCCTAATGACCTAATGTGGATCTGTCTGAGAAATAGGGTAATTTATGGGTTTTCAAGGCATAACCATAGTTACATATATATGAAAGGTTCTGTATTCCATCGAATTTTCAAATTTAGGTCAAAGGTCAAGGTTGAAGGGTCTTAGTCATAGGAGCGTAATGATAGATCGATAGTTTGATGTATCTTGATAGTGATAGCCATGATATTGACTATTGATTGCATTTCCTTGATATTGAGCATGATAGTTTGTTAAACTATCTATAGTCATGATAGTAGATTAGTAAGCTTACTTGGTATTCAAATATTTATGTATTTCTATTTAGATTTATAAAGAATTGAAGAACACAAATTACGACAAAATGTCAAACAACATTTACTTTCTCATTTCTCATAAACACACTTAGTTGTTTAATTTTATTTATGTTTATAATATGTCTTTTGAAAAAGCTACCAATATTAAGGTAACAGACCCATAGTAGTTCCGCAACATCTAGGAAGTAATTAACTTTAAAAATTATTAACCGAGGTTGCCACATGATTTTAATTACCGGTATATTTTAAGGGTCTTGAGCACAAGTCTTGAGTCTAGGACCTTAGCCTGGGAATAAATGATGGGGTTTTTACAGAATGAATGTTTTGCAAGTCCGAGTCTCACAAATAAGAAGCCAGGACCCTCAAAACTATCAAATATGAATCCCACACACCCTCTTGGGATCATCTCAAGAAAAAGGTTTATACAAGAGAGCCAAAGTGGCCCTTAATCCTCATCTGAATTGAAAATCTAAAAAAGTTTTTCTAAGATTTTACCCCATGACCAAGTTTTGACCTAACTTGACCCAATTTAAAAATTTTACAAAGTTCTCATCAAATTATTCATTCTGTCCAATTTTCAGGTTGTTTGGGCTAAAAATATGGCCTCTAGAGTGTCCACAAGGTTTTTTCTAAGATTTGACCCAGTGACCTAGTTTTTGACCCCACTTGACCCCATTAGAACTTGTCTGAGATTTTATCAAGATAATCGTTCTGACCAATTTTGAGGTTGATTGGGATAAAAATATGGCCTCTAGAGTGTCCACAAGGTTTTTCTAAGATTTTACCTCGTGACCTAGTTTTTGACCCTACTTGTCCCAATTTCAAACTTGTCCGAGATTTCATCAAGATAATCGTTCTGACCAATTTTCAGGTTGATTGGGCTTAAAATGTGGCCTCTAGAGTGTCCACAAGGTTTTTCTAAGATTTTAACCTGTGACCTAGTTTTTGACCCTACTCGACCCAATTTCGAACCTGTCCGAGATTTTATCAAGATTATCATTCTGACCAATTTTCAGGTTGATTGGGCAAAAAATATGGCCTCTAGAGTATCAACAAGGTAAATGTTGACGATGCACGACGCACAAATGACATCAAGTAACCCCAAAAGCTCACCTTAATCACAAGATTATTTATTGAAAGAGACAGTTTACATCAAAAGCAGGGACTTCCAGACTTAAAGAGAGGACCCCTCAGATTGGAATGATCAAGTCCTTTGAAGACCATTTCATAAATGTTGTTCTAAAGCCCTGAAATTCATATGAAGAGTACTAGACTCACCTTTTTGTTCTTTGGCCTTTCTTGCAGAAAGTTGTCTTAATGGCAGCTGTTCCTGTTCCGGTATTGGTTGTTTGGGTTGAGCCTGATCTTTTAGTCCGAATGTAGGAGCGACTTTTTCTTTAGGTTTCTTGCGAGGCTTTGGTGATTTCTTTGCTTTTAATTTACTCTTAGCATCCTCCTCTGCCTTTTTCACTTTGGATAAATTAATTTTCATAGTCAAACCACCTGATTTGTTAGTACTGAATTTAACACTTTCATTCTCATTACTTAAATTAGATATAGCTTTCTGAACCACATTTTTTGTATCACTCGTAACTTCCTCTTCCTCAGAGTCTGAAAATCCAAAGTCAGAATTTGCTTGCGATGAGCTCCGTGAATCACTCGACTTTTTGGGATTTTCAGTCACTACTGGCCGAGGTCTACGAGGTTCAGGTATATATTTTGGTAACTGAGGTTTTGTATGTATTATGGCACTACTCATGCTGGATAGCGTCTCTGGTTTCTTTCCTTGTAAAAAACTCATGAATGAATCCATGAATGAACCTCCGCCACTGGCATTCTTGATTTCATGCCGCGGGTTTGACGGAGGAGATTGAAAATTTGTTTGCACTGGACTTATAACATTCTTACTGATGACTTTTTTCTCAGCAATAGGTCCTGCTAAATGAGACAAATCATCATCATTTTCAGCTTCAATTGTAGCTATAAGTGGTAAATAAGGCAACTTAGTGTCATTAACAATACCTATTTTACTGTCCTGACTTGAGTCCCTATTATACGATTCGTCCATTAAACTGGACAGAGCTGCTTCATCGATAGTTGATTGACCTTGATGTGAATTACTATTCCCTAGATCCATATTTAAAACACTGTTTGGACTCACAAACTGACCCCCGTATGTATTACTTACACTATACACAGTTTCTTCCTGACCATTGTACATATCCTGGCGTACTATTCCATCAATCGGTCTATCCACCATGGAATTTGTGAACGTCTCTTGCATGCTGTAATTAGTCATTTCATTAGAACTATAACCCTGCAACAGTTCATGGTTTGGAAACACTGCTTCCCGGCTCATTTCCAGCGCACCTGATATTGAATACATTGAAGATTGAGAGGTAGAGGGTGGGGACTGTAGAACCATTTGAGACTGGGTACCAGACTGATGCTGTTGACTGGGCTGGTTTTCGTTTTTTACATAAATAGACTGGTTTTCAGATTTTCCATACATGGACTGGTTTTGGTTTTCACTTTTAATGTAAGTTGACTGGTTTTCACTTTTTGTGTATGGTTGTTGCATGGATGTCATCAATGGAGAACTACAGTGAGTTTGCTCACTAAGACTAGCACTGCTAAGCATTTGTTGATGATTTCTGTTGGTTTGCATGAAGTTCTTTTGTTGATTGTTCATGAATTCTGATCCGTTTCCTCTAGGAGGAAGGTCAGGTGAATTTGAAAATGTTTGTGGGCTATACCCATGTGTAACTGGTTCAGCTTTAAATTCATTAATAACTGGTTCCTTCTTTTTTCTACCCCTCCCCTTCTTGGGTTTAGTAGTAGAATCAGCTGGCGCTTGAACAGGGGGAGGTGCCTGTACAACTGTTGAACTGGGTATGGGAGCTGGTGGGCTCCCAATCTGCATTTGTGGGCTCCCACCTACACTTATGGGTGATGGCTGTGGACTCTGTTTAATTTGACCTAACTGATTTTGTCCATTATAAATATCTTGCCTAACATTTCCTCTAGAGATTGGTCTTGGATTATGACTAAGTGGTGTGTTAATTTTCCTCTCTTGTTGGACGATAGGTTTCTGGTGAATGTTGACGTCTAGTTTCTGTTGTGTTGAGCTGATGGATGCTAGATCTTGTAGTGAGGAGTATGAGTCACCCCCGTGGTTCTGAGTCTCAGGGGTCGCCGGACTTACAGCCTCGTAGGTTATAGTATCAGTGGTGGAATAAAGATTCATCTCTGATTTTATGGGATATGTATTTGGCTGACTGTATGAGAACAAACTGGGATGTGACGTGACAGGGGTAGATGCTTGACTTCTTTGGTCAAATATGGTATGCGATGGTGGAGACTTGGTAGTGCGAGACAGGTACATGTCGCCACCTGAATACATATAAGTCCTCTCGACCAGAGGAGCGGGTTTTGAACTGTGAGCAGGTGGTGGATTCAAGACAGGCTGACTAGGAAGTGAAACACTGGATGAGTAATCAAGTCCAGAAAGGTCAGCTGCATGTGAATATAAGTTATGGTTTGGTGTGACAAAGTTGGACAGTCCCCATGATTTCTGAGACACATCAATACTGTTGCTAGGAGGCACTGTTGTTTCATATGAGGAAACATCCTTTAGTGTGGGCGTGTCCTGCTGGAATATGGATTTAGACATAGTCGTCCCAGATTGTTGTAGACGCAAACTTGCATATGGATCACTGTAGGTTGACTGTGCCACTTGCAATGGTTTGTAATGATTCTGTCCTGATAAGTTAGAGAAATGGCTGTCTCCCAGTGAGGGTGTGTGCAAAGCGTGTCCAGCATAGCCTGGCATAGGCCCCAGTGAGCGAGAGGTAAGAGCATTGGTGCCTGGAAATGCTGAACTTAAACCCAAGCCTGCAAAATAAAATTTGAAATAAATAGAGTCCCTTACATGTTAGATATGATTGCCAGGGTGTGGAATTCCAATGCCAGACTTGTCTCGCACAGGCTTTTCTACCTGTGCTCAAGTTAATTTTCGAGGCTACTTTTCCACATACAAGTTAACAGATATTTTAAAATAACAGAAACCCTATTTAAGTAGCCAAACACAAACCCTGTTGATAAGTTAGGGTTTTGACCCTCAAAAAACTGAATACATTTTACTTTAACCCTTTAAAATTATCTCTAAGGGGGGTCATTTTGACCTTTTAAATTTTCAAAATTGCACCATGCATGATGCTGCTTCAAATTAAATAAAAAAGTATTAGAATTTATTGTCTCCTTCATATGCTAAAAAGATATTCAACAATTTCACAACATAACCAAGAAATATTTACTTTTCATTCTACTGTTTTCTCCCGTTCAAAAAGCAGTTTTGACCCCTAAAATTTGACATTCAAAAGGTCCATGACTCCTGAATTTCAGAGGCAATCACAAGCCCTGGTCAATTAAATATACCTTGTGAAAGTCCTTGCTCTGACAGAAGTGATGTGATGTCTTGCGCAGCATATCTGCTAGATAGCGAATTCCGGAAGAAATCGGGATCCATGTTTTATGTTTATCTTCTAACATAACATCATTTCTGAAAAAAGAAATTGGTTTAAATGTATTTATTTTACATGAGTTGGAAACAATTTCTTACAATTAATCCCCCTTGATTCTGCTTCCTGAAAAATTCACAAGTACTCCCACAAATTTGTGGGCTAATAAAAGAACCAAGATTAATAGCCACTCCCTGGAATCAATCTCGGGTCAAGAGGCAGATGCTCTACCTCTAGACCTCAGACACGGAAAATGGAAATACATGTAAATGAAATTGGGAAACAAGTTTTGGAAACTTTAATCCCTGGTGGAAAGAAAGTACAGAAGCTTAGCACTCAAGAAGTTGAAAGCTTGGAGCAGCTATCAATTTTGTTTCTTTCACTAGCAAGAACATTTGGTATAATTTCAGGTTTTTTCATAGGAAGCAGAAAGAAGAGGGTTATTGTCTAATGGATTTTTAAGATAGTCAAAGTAGAGATGTATTATTAACACCCTGAATGTTCTCAAAACTCAATACTTTTCTTTCTTCATTTGTTATACATGACTGAACTCATCAACCATTTTCACTACCAAATGTCCATGGCCAAAATGTCCTTGCCAAAACTCCTGTGGCCAAAATGTCCTACATTCGATAGGTACAGTAGCCAGTGTTCTGGTGGGGGGGAAAGGGCATGGGACAAATTCTCATGTCACCTCAAAAATTGGGGACATTTGTGAAAAACCAGAGACACTATTTAAAAAACGAAACTGAATTTTTTATTCAGCTTTTAATTGTTTCAAAACTACTGATACAGATCAACTATCTGTATCTGAAATAATAAGCTATATTAACAAGTTTTCTCAATGAAAACAAGAGTTGTCAGCGGACAACATAGCTCGTCCAAACAGCTGCTAGTCACAAACAGCACTTGACCAAAGATATAAGTTCAAAGTAAAAATTTTTACATTAAAATCCATGATCCAATATATATCAGTCTGATTTAGAAGTAAGAAAGAAATATAAAAAAGTTTTTTTTTTGTTTCAAACACATGTAAAAGGTTATGTGAAAAGAAAGCCTTTAGCCTGATGTTACAAATGGAATTTCATTGTATTAAATAAAATTCAATTAATATTGGAAATCAGTTAATTGATGGTCTAATAACACCTAGCATGATTGGCAATTAATACACTCCAGTGAGCGGCTCTGCATCGGCAATCATAATTGACAGTCTTTTGACACCTGTGAAATTCAGCTAAAACCCCTTTACTTTAACTCTGATTTCTAATCAACATGTTTTTGAATAATTTCACTACAATTCGAACAGTATCTACATAGTAAGTCAATAAACATCAAGAGGAGGATTAATTGTGAATTGTCATGGGTTTTCATGGTTGAACACCACTTCTTTTTGTGAAAAATAAAAAAAAACAACATTAGAAGCTGTTACTTGCATTTGCAACTTCAAAACTCTTTCCACTTTATTGTACAGTAAAGTCTCGGTGGTTCGTATCTCAAGGGACCCAGACTATTCATACGAACTAAACATAGTACGAACCAACCAATGTCAAGCGGCGGTAGTCTTATGATGGCTCAGATCGGACATGGTCGTAAGGTACCCTATATTTATAGCTTTATTCTAAGGTTCTATGGAATATGTTTTTAATCAAATTCTAACGAGACCATTTTGTAGAGAGTAAGGACGCAACAAATCTCACTTGAACAGAAATCATCTTTCGTTTTGTCCATATTTAAATCCTAAATAAAGTAATTTCGGCAATTAATTACATGCCAAATATTAACTACATCAGAGTGTTTTCTCTTTGGATCAAATCACTATGAGTACTCATTTTGTGGACGATGAAATCTCGGCACTACGATGAATCTGTGTGGAAGTCATGTTAACAATAAAGTCTACGAAGATTTGCACTTTCATTTATGCATAATCGGTATGAGCAAGCCAGATGAAATACAATAATTAAGGTCACTGATTGATCCTTTATTCGATTAAACCCGCCGAAAATTACAAATCAAACAATACCTGTAAATATTGTCGCAAAACAATAACTTCGATTAATACCAATCAACAGGTGTGAAAACCAAGGTATTTGTCTATTGTTACACCCAGGAAAGCTATTGATCGTACAATTCACACCTACGGATTAAACATATCAATTTGTGTTATTTGGAAACTCCCGGGACTTGACACGGGCTACGAACTACGAACCACCAACGTGCGAATTACACGGAGCCTTCTTACAAAGATAAAGAGGGGAAAAAATCGGGACCATAAAATGTATACGAACCAACACATACCTACGAACCACCGACGTGCGAACGACTAAGATTTTACTGTACTTAAAAACTAGAGGCGCTTGAGCGCCTGATTTGCTCCACAGGCCTGAATATCCTGATAATGACTATCAGAGGATGATAAAGCTGTTTAAATGGGAATTGAAGTGAATGAATGAGTGAATATTTATTTCAAGTAAATTAGGGTCATATGCTGAAATATTTCTGCATAACAAGAGGACCATGATGGTCCTAGATCGCTCACCTGAGTCTCTATGACCCCTGGGACATCACATTAATTAGATAGGCAGATGTCAAAAAGAAGATAATTGCTTAAGATCAATACCATGGAACGTTTTCAGCGAAGAGCAAGACAGATATTCCTTTTTGCTCTTTGATTCTATGTAAAAAGGGATGCACCCAGGTGGACCCCAAAAGTGACCCCAGGGTCTTGATATGAACAAACTTGGAAGAGGTCCACTAGATGATGCTACATTTTAAATATGAATGCTGTCTGCCTTCTGGTTTCAGAGAAGAAGATTTTTGAAGATTTTCATTTTTTTACCCTTGGTCTCAGATGAGCTGAAAGGGATGCACCCGGGTGGAGCCCAAATATGACCCAAGGGTCTTGATATGAACAAACTTGGTAGAGGCCCACAAGATGATGCTACATACCGAAAATGAAAGCAGTGTGCACTCTGGTTTTGATTAAAGAAGATTTTAAAAGATTTTCCCTCTCTGATTCTATGTAAAAAGGGTTGCGCCCGGGTGGAGCCCAAATATGATCCTAGGGTCTTGATATGAACAAACTTGGTAGAGGTCCACTAGATGATGCTACATACCAAATATGAAAGCTGTCTGCCATCTGGTTTCAGAGAAGAAAATTTTTGAAGATTTTCATTTTTTTACCCTTCGTGCTCATAAGAGATAAAGGGATGCACCCGTGCAAAGCCCAAATATGACCCAAGGGTCTTGATATTAACAATCTTGGTAGAGGCCCGCTAGGTGATGCTACACAGCAAATATTAAAGCTGTCTGCCATCCGGTTACAGAGAAGAAGATTTTTAAAGATTTTCGCTCTTTGTTTCTATGTAAAAAGGGTTGGGCCCGGGCAAAGCCCAAATATGACCCCAGGGTCTTGATTTGAACAAACTTGGTAGAGGTCCACTAGATGATGCTACATACCAAATATGAAAGCTGTCTGCCTTCTGGTTTCAGAGAAGAAGATTTTTGAAGATTTTCATTTTTTTACCCTTCATGCTCATAAGAGATAAAGGGATGCACCCGTGCAAAGCCCAAATATGACCCAAGGGTCTTGTTATGAACAAACTTGGTAGAGGCCCACTAGGTGATGCTTCACAGCAAATATTAAAGCTGTCTGCCATCTGGTTACAGAGAAGAAGATTTTTAAAGATTTTCGCTCTTTGATTCTATGTAAAAAGGGATGCACCCGGGTGGACCCCAAATATGACCCCAGGGTCTTGATATGAACAAACTTGGTAGAGGTCCACTAGATGATGCTACATTCCAAATATGAAAGCTGTCTGCCATCTGGTTTCAGAGAAAAAGATTTTTAAAGATTTTCATATTTTCTCCCTTTTTGTTAAGGGTAAAGGGAAAGTTAAGGGTTGATTTCATTTATTTGAACAACTTTGGTAGAACTTGACCCAAGGAACATCCCTGCCAAGTTTCATCAAGATTGGCCCACTGGTTTAGGAGGAGAAGATGTTTAAAGAAATTGTGGACGACAGACAACTGACGACGGACATTCTACTATCCCAATAGCTCACCTTGAGCACGAAGTGCTCAGGTGAGCTAAAAAAACTCATGATCAGTGAATAACATTGAAAATTGACCTCTTCCTGTTACACTAATATATTTCATTTAATCACAATAATTTTGTGCAGTCTGATAAGGGGTCCCCCCCCCCCCCCCCCCAAGGATCATTCTAGTGAAATTTTGTTAAAATCCAAATGTAAGAATTTCAACACTAACTAAATGTTACTGCATAATATACTGGTATTTTGTCTGCAAAATTTTGATTGTAGATCTTTCCACTTTAAAATAAACACTGCTAAAAGATGTTACTTCACAACAATTGTTTGTCATCAAAACAAAATTCTAACTAATGATAGTAAGAAGTAAAATATTCAATCCAATATATCTATTTTATTCTGGAGCCGCCGTCATAGCGCAGTTGGTAGTGCGTCGGACTGTCAATCTAGAGTTCCCGGGTTCGATCCCCGACGGCGACACTCATTCTTTCCGACTATTTGTCTCTCACCAATGGGTTGATAATCGTAGACCTATGTGAGATAGCGTCTAGAGGCTAGGAAAGAATGTGGTGGTTGTACTGGTGAGAGAAATACCAGGAATCCATTGTTAGGTGCTCCAGCCGCCACGATATAACTGAAATAATGTTGAAAGCGGTGTTAAACTCCATTCAATCAATCAATCTATTTTATTCTGCCCAATGCTTAAGAGTGTAGTCAACTCAATTCTTTCTACCCCACTCTGAATGTCAGGAGGTCAGAACATCATTTTACACTCTGTGCAGATTCAGCCTTCGCTCAACTAAACTCACCAATTCTGAGGGGATATTCTCAGGCTACTTATTTCAACTAATGTTGCTATACTTTTGAATTTCAACGAAGGTTTTGTTGCTTCTAATCTATAGTCATTACACCTATTAAATTTAACAAGTCTAGAAAAATTCATCAATGAGATGATACCAAAAGGGTGATCAAATATTCACTTTATATGTTATAATACCCTCTGCCAATAAAAAAATATGCTGTTCATCTAATCAAAATATTTTTTTGCAGACTGATACAACTTCACAGACATAAAATTTCCATGATATCTAATCCATCTGTTTAACCTTTCAGGATAGTTTGTTTTACCCTATATTGGATATTGCACCATTTAACCTATCTGAAGAAATGACCTCTGCCCATAATAGACATATTTTTGATTAGATACGATAACGTATCCCTCCTTTGATAATCTGATGTGGGAGGCCGGCAGCATATCAGAAAGAGGGGTACATTATTGCAGCTAATTTTTGATCTGATCACAATATTTTTTCATAGACTGATAAAGGATCACTAAAGAATCATTCTAGTAAAATTTGGTTGAAATCCATTGATTAGATTCTGTGAAAATGATTTTCTAAGTGTATACACTATATAACATATAGGGAAATAACCTCCGCCCATGAAATACATGTATATATTTTTCATCCAATCACAACAATTTTTGCTAGACGGATAAAGGGTCACTCAAGTGTCATTCATGTAAAATTTGGTTGATATCCATTGGTTAGATCCTGAGAAAATGATTGTCAAAGTTTTCACTATATAACATATAGAGAAATGACCTCCGACCATAAAATACACATTTTTCTTCTGATCACAATACTTTTTTATAGACTTGTTGATGGTCACTCAAGAATCATTCCAGGGAAATTTGGTTGAAATCCATTGATTAAATTCTGAGAAAATGATTTTTTAAGTTTTCACTATATAACATATAGAGAAATGACCTCTGCCCATAGAATTCATATTTTTCATCTGATCACAATGATTTTTTGTAGGCTGATAGAAGGCCACTCAAGGATAATTCATGTGAAGTTTGGTTTATATCCGTCAATTAGTTTCTGAGAAAAGCCACCTATTACCATATATGGAAATTAGCCACGCCCACTACAGCCATGATTTTCAACCGATTAAAAATCTTTGAAGGAATCTGATAGAGGGTCACCCAAGGAACATTCCTGTGAAATTTGATTGGAATCCATCCAGTACTTTATGGGGAGAAGATTTTTAAAGTAAAAGTTTACGGACGGACGGACGGACGGACGGACGGATGCATGCACGGACGACGAACACCCTGCCATGACAATAGCCCGCTGGCCTTTCGGCCAGTGGAGCTAAAAACAAGCCTCTGAAGTAGTCATTTAATGACTTGACACATTGAGGCTGAAAATTTATAAATCATTTATTGAGTTTATTTTCAGGCACATTTGGAAAAATGATAAGGACCTAATTTTATCTATTTCAATACATTTAAAATGATTTTTCTTTTCCTTTATTATGAATTTGATACTTTTTTTTGGGGGGGGGGGGCACGATTCTGTCACGGTTTGACTCTAGAGATTTTCATTTTGACTCTTGGAAATTTTGACACAAGGGTCATTGACTCTTGGCTTTTGGATGCTAACAAAAACCCTGGGTTGATCATATTATCATGGCATTTATGAAGTATAATTGTCCTAGCTGTAATCATTAAAAAAAAATATGCAAGTTTAAAGCAATATGTTAAAGATTCAAAAGTCAAGGTCACAAAGTCAAGGGATTTGATCACAGAAAAAGCCTATCTCACCTGTAGAGTAAGAATATTAGGTAAAATGGTCATAGGTATAAGCACTCAGAAAATATAAGCAAGGTTAAAGTTTTGGGTTTAAGTTTTTCCAAGTCCAAATAAAGGTCAAAGTCAGAATGTCAAGGACCTTGGTCTCTGGTGAAAGCCTATCACCTAGTGAGTGTGTTGATAAAGTTGTGATGTCCCTAGCAGGGCTCTCGGAAACGACAGTAGTGTAGTCTGAGACAACAACTTTTCTCAGCGGACGACAAAAAATCCTATCAAAGGATTCCACCTGACAAACAAGTTTTTCTAAGGCACGTGTCCTGACTTATAACCTCTCGGCTGTGCATAACATGTATATGATTGTTTAAGTAAGTTTACTGTCACGTGAAAAATCGATCATTTGTTTGGGAATTTCCATATGGCTCTTGAAGAGTCATAAGTTAGACAGGCCAAGATTTTCTGTTGCAGGTCTGTGCAAGAACTTGTCTGATTGAATCTGTTTATCCCTTTTTGTAAAGTCAAACTTTGAACCAAGCGATGATTTGCCGAAAAATTAAAACACACATAGAAATGACCTCAAAACAGCCCAGGAATTTCATTTTCGCAAGCGAGGGTTAAATTGTCTAGGGTTGCCGCTTGAATTCTGGGAAAGTAAGTTATTTATATTTGACCTTTAACCTTGCAGCAGGTGTTAGTTTGGAAAATCCTTATTGCTTCTTTCACTTTTAAATATGATAAAGTCGTTCTAGGCCGTTTCAATAGAAATTCGAGGATGTTATTTACGTGGGAAAAGGTAGCATCTTGCAAAGATTTTATACGACATGTATAATTTTAATGCCAGATTGTTGCAAATCGCGGCCTTGCCAGAACACTGGTAGCACCAGTTTGTAGGCAATAGTTCATCTAGCCGAAATTGAACAATGACACTTCAAGAGAAAATACACTCTACCCAATTTTGGATTTTACACACGCAATTTGAGCATTTCAGATCAGGTATTTTTTTCACTCCTGGCTCACGCGATAATTTCCTCAGGTTGTGAGAAATGGTCTTACGATCAGGAGGAAGGTTAAAATATCAGAAGAATATGCAGAGATGGGTATTACATGTATTATAATATGATGCCATGTAAGTGTGCTGGTTAAGAACACTCACAGACCAAATTGGGTGCATTATTGAATAAAATATCGAAAAAGATTAGCGATCCGTACAAGGCACTCGGCATCTACATCTAATTTGTATGTCTCGCTGTCAAATCTTGACCATTACGCCATCTGTGGACTGGTCTAGGGAAAGAAAGGAAGATAGAAAAGTAAGAAACTAGTTAGTTCACAGGAAGATGATAGAAAGTTTTGTCCTGCTACATTTTCACCTTTTCAACTTAAGCTAATCCAGTTACGTGGCCACTGCCGGCACAGTCCTAAGAATCCTTAAATCTCTAAATTTGTTGAATCTGTCTTTGTGTGTGGGTTCCAAACGGAAGAACAGTACTCGAGCGATGGGCGCACCAAGGTGTTGTAAGCACACGTTTTTGTCTTCTCGCTGGATTTGCTCAGGTTTCTTCGAAGGAAACCTAGAGTACTGTTTCCCTTTTTCAAGATTTTGTAGATGTGGGTGCTCCATTGTACTATTTCTGAGATGTGAACTACCAGGTATTTGGTACAGATTTCAGAGCCCAGCACATGTCCTATTAGCCTGTAGTCGAAAAGCTGTGGTTTTCGCTTTCTTTGGACCCTTAGTATGGAGCACTTGTCTGGGTGAAAGGCCATTCCCCACTTCTTTTCCCATTCTGCCAGGCTAACAAGGTCTTGTTGTAGGAGTCGGCAGTCTTGTTCTGTATCAATCTGTCTGTACCTACACAGTCATCTGCGAATAGTCTGCATCTGGATCTCACTTGGTTGGGTAGGTCATTTATGAATACAAGAAACAGGAAAGGCCCAAGAACACTACCCTGTGGCACGCCACTACCAACTGGTACTGGGTCTGATACTGAGCCATCAATGATCACAGATGGAGATCTGTCGACCAGGAAGTCCCTTATCCATTGCAAAATGTTGCCTCTAATACCATAATGGTCAAGTCAGTGCTCCAGCTAGGTTTCCAAAAGGGAAGGGTGCACAGTGCCCTGAAAGCGCACTTTTGAGTTGGGAAGTGGCAAGGAGGGGGAGGGTGTACTGTTGGAGGGGGTGTCCCCCTTCCATAAGGGGGGTTTGGGGTTGACCCCCAAGAAAATTTTGATTTTTAAGGGCTTAAAGATGGGCTCTGGTGAGTTTAAAAAGGATTTTGGTATTAAAGAAGGATGACTGTTTCAACTCCTCCAAGGGTCTCATCAGGCAGGTGGCAGTAGAAATATTAGATGGAAATACAGCAGATATTCTCCTGCTACAGTCTTTTCTTTTTTCTTTTTTTTTTTCATTTTTTATTATTTTTTTTTAATTTATTTAATTTTTCTAACTTTTTCTTTTATTTCCTTTTTTTTAACTTTATTCATTTTTTTTCACTTTTTCTTTTAATTATTTATCTTTTTTTTTTAATGAGGCAAACTTGCATTTATTTATTAGAATTACTGAACATGCAGACAAGAAAGTTCAATTTTGCTAACTCAGTCAACAGTAATAAACCTTAGTCTACTGTCTTTAATTGAGTCCTTTCGATATTGTAAGGAAAAAGTGCTTCTTGGAAATATTACCCCACCCACTATTTTAACCTTGCCAGGATTCCTGGCATTAGTAACTGTATTGCTGAACTGCCAAGTTTACATTAAAATGCGTTTGTTTAGATTTGTGAAGTATTTAAGGACTATTTTAATGTTGAAACTGGTCTGTTTGCAGCAGTTAGCTAGAGAAATCTGCTTATTTTAACATTTGTCGTCTGATTGTTTACAAGACTGCAGTGATTATCTCCCTTGACTACAAACTATTTATTCCTCTATTATCTAATCTAACTCTGTAAAGAAGCCCTTATTTTGTCAATAACACTACATTATGTTTGTTGTTTGCCCTTACAGCATTTGCTTTAAGGAATTATTTGTGTTTAAAAAGTTATTGAATTCCTGGCAATGACCTTTAAGTTTGGAAGGAGGGAATCTTTGAATTCCTGGCCACTTCAGATTTTCAAATGTCAAATTCTAGCTTTTCTGATAAATCTATTTATAATGTAAGGTATCAATGTTTAGGTCTTGGTGTGTTCTATCTATTTATGTGCATCACTATTTCATGTTGTTTATTTGTATGTTGCATTTGCATCTAAAAGGATTTGCTCCTGGCAATATGGCTGCAGTTGCCAGGAATTGTCATTTTACCTGACAGGATTCCTGTCAGCCAGGAACGTTTTGATTGGCTAAGTGAGACCTTCCACTGCCTCTGATTGGTTTGTAAGGTTGTCACTATGGTGATCAAAAGCTTATAAATAGGGGTAAATCCTAGCAGATGATCAGTTTTAGTATCAGATTCACTCATGACACATGTCTTTATTATGATGTAACAAGGGCCTGATATGGCTATTCATTCTTTATATATCATCATCATCAAGTCGAATTGTCCTTATATACAGTCCTTATGCTAATTAACCAGGAAAGCCTTATTTTAAGGAGATATTGGGACCTTAGAAGCTCGGATAAGGTCAACATTTTGTTTACAATATGTGTGATGCCTTTGCATGTCTTTATTTTTCAAATTAAGTGTGCTGAAGATGACAAATTGAAGAAATTTTCCAACACACACACACGTGACGGGGAAAAACAACGGGTTTTAGGGATTGAATTATATGCTTCCGAGACCGCCAACGACTCTAAATTTCGTTAAGAAGGGTGTAAAGGTTGATCATTACCCCTTTTTAACCTCGTTAATAGCTTATCATAAGCATTTACTCCATAATCGCTGATTGTTTTTGACTGTCAAATTGGTTTATCGGCACGCGCTAATTTCCATCCACAGATTATCGGATACTGCTTCCTCGATAAAGAATCGCGTGTTGTGATTGGTTGACTTGCCGATTTAAGTCCTGCCCTTCTTCTCTACTGGCTGTAATTAGTTATGACCTTCGCGGGTTGATTATACACATCGTGATCACGTCAAAGTTTGCAAATCGATCAAGAAAATGCGTTAAATTTAGATAATTGCTAATTTGACATGTGGAGCTACAATTTAGGGACCAGTTTAAGACAGGGCGATGGAAAAAAGGGCAGGGCGCCGATTTTCGACGGCAGGGCAGGGCAGGGCAGGGCGGGGCGCCCTTCTGAAAGGGCCTAGCTGGAGCACTGCAAGTTTTGTTAAGAATCTTCTGTGTGGTACCCAATCAAATGCTTTTGAGAAATCCAAAATGGCAAGATCATGTTGTTTACCCTATCAAGAGAGCTGCTAATTCATCAATCATAGTCAGGAGTTGTTTCTCACAACTACGTCTTCTTCTAAAACCATGTTGGGAGTCAGTCAAGATGTTATGTTTGTCAAAGTGGCTCATGATGTAACTGTTTTCAATGCGCTCAAGCAATTAACAGCATATACAGGTCAGGGTTTCACCAATATTTAAACAAGAGTGCCATCGTCACAAAATACGCTGCCACATTGCTGCTGTTTCACAGAAATAATTGTAGACACTACTTATTTTGACAGAACCAAATTGAAAATGACCAAGTTTCATTTAAATCAAGACAAAAAGTTAGGAGGAGTTGCCTTCACAAGGCTGCAATTTCAATAAGCCCCAGGCACTAAGTTTTAAGGGGGCATAATTCAGGGAAATAAATGAGCCATAAAATCCTTGATCCATGTACATCTACAAATTATGGTGATGACATTGACCAAGTTTCATTTAAATAAAGACAAAAAGTAAGGAGGAGTTGTGTTCAAAAGGCTGCAATTTCAATAAGCCCTAGATACTAAGTTTTAAGGGGGCATAATTTAGGGTAAAATTAATGAACCATAAAATCCTTACTTCATGCTCATCTACCAATTTTGGTTATAACATCCACCAAGTTTCATTTAGATCCAGCCAGAAACTTAGGAAGAGTTGCATTCACAAGGCTGCAATTTCAATAAGCCCAGAGACTAAGTTTTTAAGAGGGCATAACTGAGGCAATAAGCCCCAGAGACTAAGTTTTTAAGGGGCATAACTCAGGCAAAAATCAACGAACCATAAAATCCTTCCTTCATGCACATCTACCAATTGAGGTGATAACATTGACCAAGTTTCAAGAAGATCCAGCCAGAAGTTTAGGAGGAGTTGCGTTGACAAGAAAAGTGGACCCAGAGACTAAGTTATCAAGGGGCATAACTCAGGCAAAAATCAACGATCCATAAAATCCTTCCTTCATGCACATCCACCAATTGAGGTGATAATATTGACCAAGTTTCAAGAAGATCCAGCCAGAAACTTAGGAGGAGTTGTGTTGACAAGAAAAGTGGACCCAGAGACTAAGTTATCAAGGGGCATAACTCAGGCAAAAATCAACGAACCATAAAATCCTTCCTTCATGCACATCTACCAATTGAGGTGATAACATTGACCAAGTTTCAAGAAGATCCAGCCAGAAGTTTAGGAGGAGTTGCGTTGACAAGAAAAGTGGACCCAGAGACTAAGTTATCAAGGGGCATAACTCAGGCAAAAATCAACAAACCATAAAATCCTTCCTTCATGCACATCTACCAATTGAGGTGATAACATTGACCAAGTTTCAAGAAGATCCAGCCAGAAACTTAGGAGGAGTTGCGTTGACAAGAAAAGTGGACCCAGAGACTAAGTTATCAAGGGGCATAACTCAGGCAAAAATCAACGAACCGTAAAATCCTCCCTTCATGCACATCTACCAATTGAGGTGATAATATTGACCAAGTTTCAAGAAGATCCAGCCAGAAGTTTAGGAGGAGTTGCGTTGACAAGAAAAGTGGACGGACGTAGGGACGGATGGACGGACAGACGGAGAAGATGACGCCAATATATGTCCGCCTCCGGCGGCGTATAATAAAAAGGTGACAAGTCTCATCCATCAAATTACAGACCTATAAGCCTTACATCTATTGTCTGCAAATTTTGTGAATCACTGATAAGAGACAAACTGATGTCATTTCTTCTGTCAAATAACTTGTTATCGGATTCCCAGTATTGCTTCCGCCCTGGTAGATCTTGCACATCACAACTATTGGAGATAATAGACAAATGGACCCAATATGTTGACAATGGCTTTCCTATTGATGTTATCTACTTGGACTTCAGTAAGGCCTTTGACAGTGTGCCTCATGAACGTTTACTTCACAAATTATACCACTTAGGTGTACGAGACCGGGTTCTACAGTGGATAAAGAGTTTTTTAACAAATAGGAAGCAACAGGTTAGGATTGGAACAGAAACATCATCATGGGCCAACGTTGTTAGCGGTGTTCCCCAGGGTAGTGTTCTTGGGCTGGTTTTATTTCTGTGTTTTATTAATGACCTACCAAGTGTGACTTCCAATATCGTTCGAATATTTGCGGATGACAGTAAAATATATACATCTATAGAAAGTGATCAAGACTGTGAAAGCTTACAAAACGACCTAGACAAACTATGTGACTGGAGCAATAAATGGAAACTCTCATTCAATGCATCGAAATGTAAGGCCCTACATATTGGTGGAAAAAATGATCACTTTAGATACTGCATGAAAAACTCTGATGGAACTTACACTGCAATAGAAAATGTAACTTCTGAAAAAGATCTTGGTATTACTTTCGACTGCAACCTGAACTTTGACTTACATATTAGCAACATTATTAAAAGAGCACAGAGGAATCTTGGCATTATACACAGATCTTTTGAATATTTAGAGAAACCAATGTTTTTTATTCTCTACAAATCATTAGTAAGACCAGTACTCGAATATGGCTCTTGTGTTTGGACACCATATTTAAAGAAAGATATTAAACGACTTGAAGATATTCAGCGCAGAGCTACTCGTCTAATACCAGAAATGAAGAACTAAAACAGTTAGGACTCCCAACCCTAGAGTACAGACGGGACAGATATGACATGCTACAAATATTCAAAGGTGTTCATAACCATGATGATTTTAAATGGGACCAGATGTTTACACTTGCCTCTTCAGACCTTCGTGGACACCACCTTAAGTTCAGTAAAAGAGTTAAGTGTAACACAAATTTACGATTACACAGCTTTTCAAACAGAACTATTGATCTGTGGAATAAACTATCTAAAGAATGTGTTTCTGCCGATTCGGTAAATATTTTTAAGTCACGGCTAAACTTGGAACTTAAACAAATTCAAGCCATCTTGTTTAACTAGCACATAAACCAAGTATAAGAGAAGACAAGAAGATAAGAGGGGCCTCTATGGATTAAAATCCAACATTATGGCCCGAAGATCAAGGTATCAAGGGACACTGGACGGTAATTACTGGCCTTGTATTGTTCACCTTTTTTAAAAATGGCTGTGACGTTTGCTTTGGTCCATATCTTGGGGATGCCACCTAGAAATAAACACCTCTTGAAGATAAATGCAAGGTATGGGGCACAGTGTTTGGAAAGATCCTTTAACACCCTTGCAGGAATCATATTTGCAAGAAGTTAATCATGACATTACACCAAATTGTGTATGACTTGATAAATTAAGTATATAAAAGGCTTATGTATATCGTTAAAAGACAACTACAGATAGCAGGTGAGAACCAAGTAAGCCCTACTAAGATCTGAATGTTTTTGGTTTTCCAATGTTTACATTATAAATTTTCGCGATATTTGCCGTATATGGAAAATAAAACACTTGACAAGAACGATACACGGTATGACAAAGGCTGAAATATTATAAGGACCGTATTCTCAATTGATAAAAGCGTCTCGTTGTAGAAAAAAATAAGAAATTTTAATCTTGACAACCTGAGAATGAAGTCAGACTAACCAGCGCCATTTTGTTTTTCCCATAATGCAACGGATCGCTGATTGATGTTCCATTATCATTTTTTAATAGAAAATAGATTAATGACTTTATCATACCAAATTCATTCTAAATCATATGACATCTAAAATCATGAATAAGCTTGAGACAGCTACCTTTTTTTACATTCTACACCTGGGCGGAAGTAACAACATTTGAAATGCGCATGCGTGCACTGACGATCGAACTGAAGTCGCATGGAAAATGGACGGTAATCAACATTTGTCCAAAACAATGTATTTTCCCGGTTGAATCTAGTTTCGAAATGATGCCACGATAATCATTTTAAATTGCATATACTTTTTGTCCCAATTAAATTTATTTTCTCTTTGCAGAACTTCGCTCCTGGTGGGAAGTTCCAAGCATTGCCCACTTCTGCTCCTTGTTCAGAAGTGCATTCGATTTGTCAGATTTTGATATCGAGGTAACGTTTCGTTCGATTTCAGTGGTAAAACGAAGTTATGAATGAACAAAAAACACTACATTAGACATAAAATCATGCGCTTTATGTTCAATTTCATAGTTTAGTAGATGTCATTTTCAATTTTTGCAAAATTTCAATTGTTTTCATCAGATTTTGGTTTTGTTTACCAAAGGGAGATAATAAGATTGGTCACAACATACTTCTCTCCCCTTTGGACATATGTGTATGTAAATTCCTTGCATTAAGATCAAGGAAAAAGTGTAAAGTGTTAAACAGACTGCACGAAATAACCATATTTTTTACCGGACAGTGGGTCTGGTAAACTTTAGATTTTTACCAGACGGAACTGAATTCCTTCAGACATAAAGATGGGACACATTGTGCATGTGGCTAGATTTTACCAGTCAGCCGGTCCTGTATTTATGTGCAACTTACAGGACCGGCATGATTTTTACCAGACATGTCAGTGGGACCGGCAGTGTTTCGTGAAGTCTGGTTAAACCTTTTTTTTTTTTACTAAACAGATTTTCTTGCCCCACCAAAGCAATTTTCCATATTTACTCTGTGTATTTGTAGGCTTTTTCAAGTGCTGTTACCAATTCTACTGTCTAACACAAGCACAAAACAACCAGCCCCCTTCTTCGCTCATAAGAAAAAAGAATCATTTTGAATGAAACATCCTTTATAGCTTTACCTTTGGGCTGTAAAATTGGTCGTAAGTCCATTATGGCCCCTCTAAACTTCTTTAAGTTGTATACAGGGGTGGTTGTCGCGCTAACATGATGGTTTAAACTTCTTTTGGTTCCAATTTTCGGAGTTGAGCCGCGATTGAAAAATATTTAACTGAGTTCGCAGATACATGTACATAATGTTCTGACAATTTATTCCAAAGGTTAATTATTCTATTTGAAATTTGAAAACTTCTCATAGAATTACCATCAACTGGTTTAGTTGATGCTTAACTTCTCACTCTTCCCAACTGTCTTTGTCTTTAAGTTTACTTTCACTTTTACATTTCTTAACTCTCTTCCCTTTCTAACTTTTTCCTTTGACACCCCTGGTAGAATAATCAGACAGTTGATTGTGACCAATGACTGGAGGAAGACATATAAAATTGCAATTGACAACATTAGCCTGTGAGATTTAAAAAAAAAACTAATTACGGTACCATATATTCAAAATTTTTCTTCACACATTAGCTTCATGGCCAATTACAAGTAATAAATTGTAGCCTTGACCTCTCTAAAAGTTAACAACACAAGCACTTAAGACAAATATTGTTCATGAAATAATAAAACAACCAGCACTATTTTCAAATTCTAGAACTCTTCAATCAAATTCTGAAATGCACCGTAAGGTCAGTCATTGACAGGTTTGCAAGTCAATCCTGGGACTGTGACCCTACTGGCTTGGCTGGCTTTCATCCAACATTTGACATTGTGACATGAGTAATTTCTCTCCCACCAACAGGTGTATGATAAAATAGTATGCCGAAGTTTGATGAGCAGCTTGTGGCTCAGATGAAATGAAATGCACTCATCTTTTCCAACTAATTGTCTTCCACCAATGAATTGATGATCAAAGACCTATGTGGGACGCAGGTTTTGCACATCTGAGACGTAAAAATAAACAGTCAGGACCCTCAAAACTGTGATGTGAGTCCCATAGACTCTCTGAGGATCAACTAAAGAAATGAATTGAAGACTGTTTTAAACAGACTTCAATTCTTACCCAAAGTTGAGTCCCAACTTTTGATATTATTCCATAAATTTCTTTACCATTAGCCAGGGAATAGCTCCGATTTTACATAAAACAAGATTATAGCCTACAAGAAACAGTCCTACACCTAAACCAGGAACTCCCAAAATTAAGAAAGGACCCCCAAGATCTCCCAATGATCGAGTCCTGTGGACCCCATTTTGTTGATGTCAGACTAAAACCGTGTTGATGAATTTCAGGACCTTGAGGAAGCATTGCTGGAGTCCCTAGGTGAAGATGGCAGTGAATTTCTGAATGAGTTGGTGTGTAAGCTGCTGAATGGCTGTTATTGTAGGAAAGATATTACGTAAGGCTTTCTTTTTGCTTTCTGTGGGTCAAGATTTCCCAGTGGTTTATTGCTTTAAAGATTTACTGCTTAATCACTGACATTTTCAAGATGGTAAACTCATTGTTTAGATTTAAGCCTATTTCGTCTGGCTCTTTGGCTGAGTGGTTAATGCACTTGACTCTTAACCTGGTGGTTGTGGGTTCAAGCCCCACCGGAGGCGGGTAGAGTATTTGGGTAGGTCACTTTACAGATAGGGCCCCTCTGGCCCAGTCACCCAGCTGTAAAAGTGGGTAGCAGTGGTTAGAAACCATTGCCTCTCTCTCTATGTGCAGGATAAGATCTGGAATGAGTTAGGACCACAATGGAAATAAGAGTCATTTGACCCTTTATCATGTTATCCTCAAAAAAAAAATACTTTTATTGATAATAGGTAATTAAATATCTAAGCAAAATATATTTAACTGATGACATAATCAAAATGCCACATAAATCACAGGGAATTGGTAATACAATTTTTATGCCCCTGTATCGAAAAGATCGGGGGCATAATGTTTTACTGTTGTCTGTCTGTCCGTCCGTCCGTCCATCCGTCCGTCTGTCTGTCTGTCTTCAAAAGTAAACCAGAACATTGCCAACAGTGTCTGATCTAGGACGCGCGATTGCGGGAATCCCCGGCATTTCTTAAAGATCATGCATGTTTTTTTAACAAGCGTGGGATGGTCGCGAGCGCGGGATGGTCGTGCAAAAAAATAAAAAAGGAATATCAATAAATCTAGCCTTTGACAGCAAGTCGCGTCGAACTGTTTACCATTTTCTTCGAGTGGTATCATAAGAGTGACTTCCCTTATTGTTTACTATGGTTGACTTCGATTGCAACTAAGACCGTGCGTTTGTAATTATAGTTATACCTACTATTGTATTTCTATTAGTATCAGTCGAAGTCGACCAATGATTTTACGAATCTTTTTAAACGAACATTTGAATACATTTGAATACATTCATTTATACTTTCATTATATGAGAAAAACATTGTCAATAAAAAACATTTACTTTTGAAAAAAATAAATATAGTTTTTTTTTCGAAGTGAATTACTTATATAAAAAAAAAGAATTAAAAATCGTTTTCGTCAACAGGAAAATTCGAATTTTACGTTTGTTGTCATTGTAATGATCAAATCGTCTGCATTCGACAAACAATGGATCAGACAGGAAAAAAAACCGGCGTCTTACCGATTTCTCAAACCGTGAAACTCAAACAAATGTGGATGACGAAAATACTTCTATCAATGTGACTGAAACAGAGACAGAATCAGAGTCACAAATTGACGACGCCATCGCAGATTCAGACTCCGTGTAACAAGAAAAAGAAGTCAAAGCCCTGTAAATTAATTTTGTTTGGTTAAGCTAATTTGAAGTCTCCCATAGTAAATACAGATCCCCCATGTTTTCAAAACTAATGGGGGAATTTCCCCCATGTTTTCAAATCCTGGATCAGACACTGATTGCCAATATCTTCAAGCCTATTCAAGATACAAGGCTCATATGTGGCATGATGATAGATCTCAGTGATCGGCATCTGCTGATACCAAAGTCAAGGTCATGTGACAAGGTCAAGGTCATCTGTCAAGGTCAAACTTTGAAAAAAAATGCTATTACGGGGGCATTAGTGTTTCCCAAACACATCTTGTTTTAACATGTGGTGTCTGTGACTTAAATTTCACTTCTGCAACTTTAAGATTTAGATTAGTTCATTGTATGCCACCAAAGATGGGCATATGACAGTATCATCTCTGTCTATCCATCTGCTGTTTCATACATCCGTTAGTATGACTAATTCTTTTAGACACAATTATTTCATTTATGTATAAATTTCATAAAGGATGAATTTTTCATGGTTTTTGAATGCCATATCCTTGCATATCGATGGTTCAGCGCGAAACAGTTGTAACTCCCTATAAGAATATAGAGAGTTATAACTGTTTTGAGCTGAGCCATTGATATGTGATTAGGGGCTGTCATATATGGCATGTGGAAAAAATTAAAGAAACTTGAATGAACTGCTATAATTTACATCTTATGTGTTATCAACTTTTAAGGCTATATCATGGCAAAAGAGCTTTATAACAAGAAAAAAAGAATTTGTGGGAAAGAAAAATTTGCTTTTTACAAGCAATTGAATTTCTTCTTTACTATAATTTTGTCCCTTGTGTAAAAATTGAACAAAAGAGGTTGGTAATAGGCTTATGTAGGATAGCATCTAGAAGCTAGGAATGTAAGTAGCCATACTAGAGCGCAAAGTACCAGGAATCTATGGTAAGGTATATAAGCCGCTTCAGTATGACAGAAGAATTGTTTAAAATGTTGTGAACCCCATTTAAACAAACAAACTGTTTATTACAGGATTTTGACATATGATTTGTATGTTAAAGACGTGATTCAGTATAAATGGAAGGGTACGGGTAATCCTATTGCGGAGAAATCTACATTCAAAGAACTAACCCTGCGAGAGAAGGTGGATCTTGTATATTCTATTTGTGAATACAGATTAGATGCAGAGGATGTAACTGACCTTCTAAAGGTAATTTTTAGAGTAAAACGCGAAAACTGAGTATGAATCGGCAGGGCATCATTTTAGTAGTCTAGGCCACTATTATGAAAACATTGACCTTATGCGCCATCTTGATAGACATGAGGTATTTTATTACCAGTGAATGTCTGTCCCTCTGTCTGTCTTCTAAAACTTAAGCAGTGAAAAAACAATTCACTGTAATTATACCCCTCCCCCCCTACGAAGTAGAGTTTTGATATATATAGGTTTCACCACATCTGTCTGTCCATCTGGGCTGCTGTCATATCATTGTTGGTAGTGCGTCAGACTGTCACTCTAGAGGTCTTGGGTTTGATCTGGACAGCTACACTCATCCTTTCAGACCTCATGTGCCTCCGACCAATGAGTCAATAATCTTAGACCTATGTGGGATAGCTGCTGGAGGCTTGAAAAGGATGTAATGGTAGTACTGGTGTTAGAAAAACCAGGAATCCATTGTTAGGTGATCCAGCCACTATGATATAACTGAAGGATTTTTAAAAGCAGCATCAAACCTCATTCAAACAGACAAATATGCCCATCTGTCTGTCTAAAGACTTTTGAGTCATCAAGTTGGTAGAAAAAATCTACAGAAAGAGTATTTAGGTCATGAGTTTTATCTGAACTTTCACATTCTTTTCTTCAAAGGGTGATACTGGGAGTGCTTAATTAATTTCTAAGAAAACAATTGTACAATCGATCATTAGTTGATTTACTCCTCCAACCTAAAAAGGGTTATCAATTGTCAATTGAAACCTATTGCCCAACACTACACTATGGCATATATTTTTGAATGAGCAGCTAGTGTGATATCCACTGGAAGCCATGAAGATTTGCACCAGCCACCAAGATAATTACTTTAGAACTTTTGAAAGTTGCTTAATATCAAAATAAAAAGAGGAGTGAACTCTACACTTGTTTTTTGCCACAGGCCTTCAGGACCGTTGGGTTCTATCATAGGTACAGATAAGAGGGGGTAAAGCCAGTAAGAAAAATTTAATTCTCATTGAAACACTATGCTGTGGGTACTCATATGAATCAACTCAAAACAAATCCAATGAGAACCAACAACACTGATTTTGCTTTAATTATTGAAATACTTTGAACTCTAAATTCCTCCATCTGTAACTCTATCGTCTTTAATTTCAGGGATTTGAGGGTGATAATATGAGGGTAGAACCACTTGGTAAAGACAAAGATGGTGGAACCTACTGGTATTTCTATGGTAGTCGTCTGTATAAAGAAGATCCACCCCCTAAAAAGGAGATTTCAAAAGAGGAAAAACGGTAAAATTAGTACTTCGTTTCATGCTGTTTGTCTTCAAAACTTAACAGAAACGCTTAACATTGCCAATTACTTCGAGGTACAATGTTCATATTTTGTTTGATGATGGATCTTGATGGTGCGCATCTAAAGATACCAAGGTCAAAGTTTATGTGACAAGTCAAGGTCCTGTCAAGGCTAAAATTTAAAAAAAGATGCTGTTTAAGGGGCATTCCTGTTTCACAAATACATCTTGTTTCATATCTGTCTCTTACTGATGGTTAG
Organism: Fragum whitleyi; assembly: GCA_948146395.1. Classification (NCBI taxonomy): domain Eukaryota; kingdom Metazoa; phylum Mollusca; class Bivalvia; order Cardiida; family Cardiidae; genus Fragum; species Fragum whitleyi. The sequence continues at coordinate 18,520,570 of OX411551.1, read as the reverse complement.
ATAATCTTAAGTCTTAAGTCTAAGTGGATGAGCAGCAGGAAAATTGGAAAGGACATGGTATAATTGGTGTAAAAAATACCAGAAGACTATGGTTTGGTGATCAAGCTACCTGAATTATGACCAGTGCTCTTGAAAGGCAAATGTCGACGAATATTAAGTCCAGAAAATCAGAAAAATGTCTTGAAATCAGACCTTGACAGAAAAAAAACCCATCTGAGATCAGAGAAACAACTTCCAATTATTTGACTCTGGACGCTATTGGCCCATATTGAGCACTGTATGACTGAAATACTGTTAAGAGGGATGTTGTTAATGTAGTGGACCTGTAATAGTTCAACAACATTTCGGCACTCATGAACTTTCACGATGTTGACCGAGGTTTCCTAATGAAAATCATTAGGAAACTTTGGTTAAGGCTATCGGACACAATTGGAAACCTTAACTTGATTTAGCAAAAATATTACCTCCCTTTAATAAAAAAAATATCCCTATCATTATTTTTTGTATCAAAGATTCATGCGTTTGGTAGTTTATTGTTATGTTGTTCTGAAATTATATTGCAATGAAATGATTATTTTCTGCTGAAGTTAGAATTATTCTGTTATAAAATTGTAAACCCTTAAAAAAATGTGTAATATTGATTCGGGGGGGGGGGGGGGTTCCTTTTCAATACAAGTAATTTTTCTGACTGGGACATTAGAATTCAATTTGGAAGGTAACAATGCCACAGGAGCTTAAATGGCGAAAGTTTATTTCTTTCATAGCCAACATTTTGAAAGAATGGTATATTTTATTGGAAAGTGAGCAAACTATTGTTGCAAGCAATGTTTCCTTTTCTTTTAATGTTATAACCTGACTTTTCTCTGCCATTGCATTATCTCTCAATTGCCTTTTGTCATTTGATTCATTTTTTTTCTAGATGATTCAACAAATGGGACTTAGATATTTAGTATGACATTGACACTTAAAGATTGTTGCCTGAAATGCATCACCTTATGTCCGGCCGATTATAAATATTTTATTTTTGCATATGTAGTTTCCTTTGTAAAAGTAAAGAAGAAGTAGAAGCATCCTTCCTTCTTAATAATAATAACATGTGTAGAAATTGAAATTTTATTTTGTCTTGTAAGGAAGGAAGAGCCTCAAAGGAACAAGTCTTCATCAAACCCACCCATCCCCTTAAATGGCCTCCTACTTGCCTGGATTACCAGTATTTAAAACTGAAATAGTAGTTATACAAATATCAATGAGGCACATGTTTTGTATTACAGCAAATAATATTAAACTCTTGTCTTATGGATATTTATTCACAGAAAACAAAAATAGGTAAGCATCGAATTTGGAGGGTTAGTACTTTCAAGGAAAGCAAAGTGGCAAGAAATGCCTGGATACACCTACTTTATTTTACCTTTTCTAATTCTACTAATGTTAAACTAAGTTTCTATCTTATTATTTCAACTTTATTTAATGTAGGAGTATGTTTTGTGTTGATTTAAAAATAAAAATAAGATTTTGGTGAATAAACGAGTAATTTTTTGGTAACGTTTTTTCCTGCATTTTCGTCTTTTAAGTGTTACTCAACAAATATTTTACAATTCATTGTATTCAATGAATCATGTGTACCAACTCACTAACATTGAAGGGTATCATTCAGCTTCTTATCTTCCTTTTCTTTGAATTTCGCAAGAAAAAATGGTATTTTCAAAAAATCCCATTTTCTCCAAAAAATGCATGGAAAGCTATGCTGATTTTTAGCTCCACTGGCTGAAAGCCACTGGGGCTATTGTCATGGCGTTGTGTCCGTCGTGCGTCCGTCCGTCCGTCCGTGCGTCCGTGTGTGCGGTCGTAAACTTTTTCTTTAAAAATCTTCTCCTCAGAAACTACTGGATGGATTTCAACCAAACTTCACAGGAATGATTCTTGGGTGACCCTCTTTCAAAGTTGTTCAAGAAATTTTGATCCAATGAAAAACATGGATTTAATGGGCGTGGCTAATTTCCAAATATGGTAAAAAGTGACTTTTCTCAGGTTCTAATTGATGGATACAAATTAAATTTTACATGAATGATCCTTGGGTGACCCTTGATTAGTCTACAAAAAATTATTGTGATCAGATGAAAAATATGTATTTTATGGGCGGAGGTCATTTCTCTATATGTTATATAGTGGAAACTTTGAAAATCATTTTCTCAGAATCTAATGGATAGATATCGACCAAATTTTACATGAAAGATCCTAGGGTGACCCTTTATCAGTCTACCAACAATTTTTGATCAGATGAAAAATATTTATTTTATGGGCGGAGGTCATTTCTCTATATGTTATATAGTGGATACTTTGAAAATCATTTTCTCAGAATCTGACTGATAGATATCAACCAAATTTTACATGAATGATTCTTGGGTGACCCTTTATCAGTCTACCAAAGATCATTGTGATTGGATGAAAAATATGTATTTTATAGGCGGAGGTCATTTCTCTAAATGTTATATAGTGGAAACTTTGAAAATCATTTTCTCAGAATCTAATGGATAGATATCAACCAAATTTTACATGAATAATTCTTGGGTGATCCTATATCAGTCTACTAAAAATTATTGTGATTTGATGAAAAATATGTCTTTTATGGGCGGAGGTCATTTCTCTATATGTTATATAGTGGAAACTTTGAAAATCATTTTCTCAGAATGTAAGTGATGGATATCAATCAAACTTCATTAGTATGATCCTTGGATGATCTATTATCATGCAGCCAAAAATTATTGTGATTTGATGAAAAATATGTCTTTTATGGGCGGAGGTCATTTCTCTATATGTTATAATAGTGGAAACTTTGAAAATCATTTCAACATCAGTAGAACTCAAAATATCTAAAAATCTAGTCAAAACCTAGATTTGCTATTACAAGAAATTCAAGCCTGTGGAGCGACACAAGCCATTCATGGCTTTCTAGTTAGCTTCACTGGCCGAAGGCCAGCGAGCTATTGTCATGGCGGTGTGTCCGTTGTGCGTGCGTCTGTCCGTCCGTGCATGCGTGCGTCCGTGCGTAAACTTTTTCTTGAAACATCTTCTCCTCCAAAACCTATGGGCGGATTTTGATGAAACTTGATAGAAATGTTCCTTGGGTGACCCTCTTCTAAAATTGTTAAAGAAATTTTGATTGACCTCCAAATAAGGGCGTGGCATTTTTTCACTTTGAAATCTTTAAAAATCTTCTTCTCCCAAACTGTTGGGCCAATTTCAATGAAACTTGGCATGGATGTTCCTTGGGTGACCCTTTACCTGAATTGTTCAAGAAATTTTGATTGACCCCCATATATGAGCGTGGTAGGGAGGGGCTTATTTTTAGCCCAAAGTCTTTGAATGACATCTCCTCCTGAACCACTGGGCTGATTTCAACCAAACTTTACCAAAACCTTCCTGGGGTGACCCTTTACCTAAATTGTTCAAGAAATTTTGATTGACCCCCAAATATGGGCTTGGAAGGGCGGGGCTTATTTTGAGCCCGAAATCTTTGAATGACATCTCCTCCTGAACCACTGGGCCGATTTCAACCAAACTTTACCAAAATGTTCCTGGGGTAACCCTTTTTATACGCCCGTCGAAGACGGGACGTATTATATGATCACCCGTGGCGTCCGGCGTCTGGGTGTCTGGGCGTCCGGGCGTCCGGCGGTGTCCACTTCTTTGTCCAGAGCATAACTCTGTCACTTGAAGTCCGATGGACTTCAAACTTGGCTATTGTGTTCTTCTCATCATTACGGAGTGCAGTGCACAAGAACCATAACTCTACCTGGCCTATTTTTTGAGTTATTGCCCTTTGTTGTTTTTTTGACTTGAATCTTGTCCGGTGTATATCTTTTAAAGTATAATAGCTAGGATCATGAAACTTCAGGGGTGTATAGATCTCGCCATGGGGGAGTGCAGTGCACAAGAACCATAACTCTACCTGGCCTATTTTTTGAGTTATTGCCCTTTGTTGTTTTTCAGACTTGAATCTTGTCCGGAGTATATCTTTTAAAGTATAATAGCTAGGATCATGAAACTTCATGGGTGTATAGATCTCATCAAGGGGGAGTGCAGTGCACAAGAACCATAACTCTACCTGGCCTATTTTTTAGTTATTGCCCCTTGTTGTTTTTCAGACTTGAATTTTGTCCGGAGTATATCTGTAAAAGTATAATAGCTAGGATCATGAAACTTCATGGGTGTATAGATGTCATCAAGGGGGAGTGCAGTGCACAAGAACCATAACTCTACCTGGCCTATTTTTAGCTCACCTGAGCACGAAGTGCTCAAGGTGAGCTATTGGGATCGTAGAATGTCCGTCGTCAGTCGTGCGTCGTCCGTCGTCCGTCGTGCGTTGTCCGTCATGCGTCGTCCACAATTTCTTTAAACATTTTCTCCTCCTAAACCAGTGGGCCAATCTTGATGAAACTTGGCAGGGATGTTCCTTGGGTCAAGCTCTACCAAAGTTGTTCAAATAAATGAAATCCACCCTTAACTTTCCCTTTACCCTTAACAAAAAGGGTGAAAATATGAAAATCTTTAAAAGTCTTCTTCTCTGAAATCAGAAGGCAGACAGCTTTCATATTTGGTATGTAGCATCATCTAGTGGACCTCTACCAAGTTTGTTCATATCAAGACCCTGGGGTCATATTTGGGCTTTGCCCGGGCCCAACCCTTTTTACATAGAATCAAAGAGCAAAATCTTTAAAAATCTTCTTCTCTGAAACCAGATGGCAGACAGCTTAAATATTTGGAGTGTAGCATCACCTAGTGGGCCTCTACCAATTTTGTTCATAACAAGACCCTTGGGTCATATTTGGGCTTTGCACAGGTGCATCCCTTTATCTCTTATGATCACGATAGGTAAAAAAATGAAAATCTTTAAAAGTCTTCTTCTCTGAAATCAGAAGGCAGACAGCTTTCATATTTGGTATGTAGCATCATCTAGTGGACCTCTACCAAGTTTGTTCATATCAAGATGCTGGGGTCATGTTTGGGCTTTGCCCGGGCCCAACCCTCTTTACATAGAATCAAAGAGCGAAAATCTTTAAAAATCTTCTTCTCTGTAACCAGATGGCAGACAGTTTTAATATTTGCTGTGTAGCATCACCTAGTGGGCCTCTACCAAGTTTGTTCATATCAAGACCCTTTGGTCATATTTGGGCTTTGCACAGGTGCATCCCTTTATCTCTTTTGAGCACGAAGGGTAAAAAAATGAAAATCTTCAAAAATCTTCTTCTCTGAAATCAGAACGCAGACAGCTTTCATATTTGGTATGTAGCATCATCTAGTGGACCTCTACCAAGTTTGTTAATATCAATACCCTAGGATCATATTTGGGCTTCACCCGGGCGCAACCCTTTCTACATAGAATCAAAGAGCGAAAATCTTTTAAAATCTTCTTCAATCGAAACCAGAGGGCACACTGCTTTCATTTTTGGTATGTAATATTATCTTGTGGGCCCCTACCAAGTTTGTTCATATCAGGACCCTTGGGTCATATTTGGGCTCCACACGGGCGCATCCCTTTCAGCTCATCTGAGCATGATGGGTGAAAATGGGAAAACCTTCAAAAATCTTCTTCTCTGAAACCAGAAGGCAGACAGCTTTCATATTTAGAATGTAGCATCATCTTATGGACCTCTTCCAAGTTTGTTCATATCAAGACCCTAGGGTCACTTTTGGGGTCCACCCGGGTGCATCTCTTTTTACATAGAATCAAAGAGCTAAAAGGCATATCTGTCTTGCTCTTCGCTGAAAACATTCCATGGTATTGATCTTAGGCAATTATCTTCTTTTTGACATCTGCCTATCTAATTAATGTGATGTCCCAGGGGTCATAGAGACTCAGGTGAGCGATCTAGGACCATCTTGGTCCTCTTGTTTGAGTTATTGCCCCTTGTTGTTTTTCATACTAGAATCTTGTCCGGAGTATATCTTTTTAAGTTTAATAGCTAGGATCATGAAACTTCATGTGTGCAAAAAACATTCATTCAAAATAACCTCGGTTCTATTTAAACCCCCAGTTTATACTAAGCAGTGTGACGGGCGTATCTTGTGACAATTTGGCACCTTGTTAAAAATTGTACCTGAAATTTTGATTGGCCCCCAAATATGGGCGTGGCAGGGCGGGGCTTATCTGAGCCGGAAATTTTTGAACAACATTTCCTCCTGAACCATTGGGCTGATTTCAATGAAACTTTACCAGAATGTTCCTTGGGTGACCCTTTCCAAAAGTTGCATTCAAAATTTTGATTGGCCCATAAATATGGGTGTGGCAGGGTGGGGCTTATAATGAGCCCGAATTCTTTGAAGGACATCTCCTCCTGAATCATTGGGCTGATTTCAATGAAATTTTACCAGAATGTTCCTTCTGTGACCCTTTTCAAATATTGTATGCGAATTATTAATTAGCCCTTAAATATTGGCATGTCAGGGTGTGGCTTATTTTGAGCCCGAAATCTTTGAACTACATCTCCTGATGAAGGTTGGGCCAATTTCAATGAAATTTGAGAATTTTGGTGCAATGTGAGCCATACCCAGTTAATTAATATAAAATAGGTCTTAAGAGATTTCAAAGTGTTGTTTTCATTCAAAGAAAGATTCATTTAATGCAAGTCTAATGATGTTAAAGCCAGTGGAGCGATACAGGCCCTCTTAGGCCTCTTGTTTTTTTTTCACATTATCAGAAAGGTACACTCTTCGAAATATATTTATTTGATAAAGATTTGAACAAGTGCATAATGGTGTCAGACTACCTTTACACTATTCACTTTCATTACTTCCAAAAGGTTGTGGAACTATAACATGTTTACTACCTTAAAATAAAGGATTTGAAAGTATCATATGAATATTTGCATCTACAAATCCAAAAAATACCCCCTATTTCAGTAGCTCTAAATAGTCATGTTTTTGTTTAAGGCAACAAGATAGACAAAGAAAGAGGGAGCTTGAGAAGAAAAGAAGAGAAGAGAAGAAACAGAAGAAGTTGGAGAAGCAGAAGTCGAGAGCCATGGAGAAGATTAAGAAGACGGTCAAGGTGACGGAGCGAGAGACAGAGGAGGTAGATGATTCAAACATTCGACGGAGTGGAAGGTTGAGAATTAAAAAGGCGATGAAGAAATATGAAAGGTATGGGAATATTTGAGCATGGATTAAGCTGATAGGAGTGGATGGGTAAGAATTAAAAATTTCACAAAAACAATGAAAAGCAGTACATTTTTAGCTCAGCTGGTTTCGTAGAAAACCGGAGGTTTTGCTATAGCCTTGGTGTCGTTGTCGTTGTCGTCGTCGTTGCCGTCGTGTGAAAACTTTGACATTTTGTGTTATCTCTGGTTCTACTGAAGGCATTCACCTGAAACTTGGACACTTGTTAACCATAAAAAACAACCTGTATTATCAAGGGGGTTTTGTGCAAATAATGCCCCTTTTTCGACTTCCACCATCCAGCACTTAACATCTGAGCGTAGGCACACATAGGAGGTGCTCTTGTTCAAAACATACAAGCAATTAACTGTTTTGGATAACAAAGAGTTTAGAAACTTGCTTATTCTATAAAAGCATTTTGTTAGCTTTTTAAGAACAAAAGCTTAAGGAAGTGTCATCACCTAGGTATCATTGGTGCTAGGATTATTCTTAGCATGGGCATAGTAAACTTCAACCTTTGTTATATCTTGATCTTAATTTTGATGGGCTGATTTATTGATATAATGGATTATCAGATGGTTTGGGCTTGAGATACTGATAATCCATTAAGAAATCCTATAATTATAATGCTACCCTTTGAAGAAGGGGGGGGGGGGTTTATTGCTTTGCACTTGTCAGTTGGTCAGTCAGTCCGTCATGAAATCATGAAACTTCACAGGTGGATAGATCTCATTGCGAATTGCAGTGCACAAAATCATAACTCTACTCATCATATTTTTTCAGCAATTGCCCCTTGTTAATAGACAAAGAATAAGCAATTGACCTGCTCTTTGGGGGCATAATTTTCTTTAAACACCTCTTGTTGGTAAATCATTTTTTAACATGAAAACTGTAGTGATTTAAAAAAAATTACACCACCGAACGTGGACAAATATTAGTATCATCTCTTCCATCTGTCCCAATGTCAGGACATGTCCGTACGTCCATCTGTATGTTACAATCTTGTGAATGCAATTCCTCCTTCATTTATGGTTTAATTTGGATAAAATATTCACAAATTGTCCCTAGTTACCTTGGGTTATTTTACAAAGCTTCTTACGAAAACATTAATCGCAAGTCAAAATAACAAATCATACTTAGGGTTTTCATTTATTGTTAGACTCTGCATTGCAATATCTCATCGGAATCTTCTTTAGAAGACGATTCCAATGAGATGATGAATGGCATAATTCCATATTTAGTTACTAATCTAGAAGCAACTTTAAATTTTGACATGCGCAAAAAAATCATAGGAAGTTCCGAAGAAGCTTAGTAAAACAGGCCCCCTTACCTGCAGTATGGTGAATTTTAGCTGCGTGATTGAAAAAGGTCGCTTCATGTAAGATTTCTTGTGACGCAACTCCTCCTTCATTTATGGACCAATCTGGATGAAACTTTGACAAACTGTTCCTATTCACCTAACATTATCCATGTTGTCAGGGTTTTGTGAAACTCTGCCCTGTCAGACTTAATTGGGGCCATCATGTCAATTTTTTTTTGTATGTGTACATCCACATCCACATCTTCACAATGCTCCTAGTCACCTGACATGACACAAATAGTCAGAATTTGTTGAATATTCTTTTGTGTCACAGAAAAATGCTGTATTGTGAAATTTTCTGGTAAAAGCAATTCCTCTTTTAACTGGATCTTAAATTTTCCATGAAACTCACCGTCTGTTCATTATCATATGACTATATGTATAATGCTTTCATATGGCCATGTCACAAACCATTTTAATTGATTTAGCGTATTTCAATAAGTTTAATAAAAATTTCGTTTTAGATGTTCCCAATCTTTTAAAAGCTGAAAGAATGAATTGCTTCAAAAAAACTCGTGTTAGCTCTGCTGATTGAAGGTCAGAAAAAAAAGTGGCTTCTATCAGACAATTCTATCCACTTTTGAGTCTCACATGGTTATTCATTTTAGCGAGACGTCAGATTCATCAAGTGAAGAAGAAACAACAGAATCGTCATCATCTGCAACCGAGGAGGAGGAGGAGATAGAGGTGGAGGAAGAAGATCCAACACCAAAAAAACCAAATAGAAATACGAAGAAAACACCTGCAAAGAAAACTCCGACCAAAAAAACTCCAGCCAAGAAAACACCTGCAAAGCAACAAACAAATAAAAACACACAAAACACAGTAAGTGCCCTACCATTATTTTGGAATCTTGAAGGTCAAGGTCACCATTGAACTTTGTCGGAAAACCATTTATGATACAGAGTCAAATTGCTGGTTGTGGGTAGAGGGGCATTCGGAACACCACTGGGCCAATCTCACGATCAGCCTCGGATGTACATAGACTATTTTTAAAAAAAAACAAAAAACAGAAAAACCTTGGAAAAACTGGATGACGTCAGTTTAAATGGCGTTGGCGCTCGGAACTTTGATTGAAATTATTCGGCATCTCCAACGCTACTCGTTTAAGTCAATTGTACCCTTAAACAAATATCTTTAGATTCTTTAATAAAGGCTGAAAAATCTTATAATTGTGAATGATTCGTCATTCTCAAAAATTAAGGTTATTCAGCCATTATGTACTGTATAAGATATAAATCTTAAGATAGCGCCGGTTGTTTCCGCGCTAGATTTTCTTACACTGTTTCCGCCTAACAAAATGCACAATTTTGTTACATACCTATCCGCCTTACATTTATCCGAGGTCTGTTGCAGTTTACAGAAATGGCCGAGTGTTGTTCTGAATGGGTAGGGGGGGTTTTAGTCTGCTTTGCAACAGGTTAATATCATCTTTTATGTTCATACTTTAATTTTAATTTTAAGGAAAATCTCATTTGAGAATGAAAAATGTTTTATTATCTTGAGCCCTAATCTCAAGCTGGCTACTGCAATAGGGCTGCTGGTGTCCTAGGTTTGATCCCCTGTCATGGTGGATATCCTTTCTGGCATCTGCCAATCAACAATAGACTGATTATAATAAACAGAGGAAGGGTCCTATTCAGGTTACTTTTGTATTAATCCTTATTCTTTTTGCATTCTAAGATTTAAAGATAACCTCGAAATTGAATATTTCACAAATTATAAAATATATTTGTTATAAAATGAATATTTATTTTCTTCTTTACCATTGAAAACTTTACCATAAATAGGATTGCTTAGATAAGTCTCTTGTATTTACAAAAATAAAATTTGCTACTTCCCCAAAGAAAGCCAGGTTAAAATCCTAGGAAGATTCATAAAAGGTCCTCTATTGGAGCACCTCTGATTTAATTCATAGAGCAAATAAAGGGGATAACACACAAAAGTCTCTCATAGGATGAATATGCCGGTATGACTGAACTACTGTTAATACTGATGTTAAAGTTTAAACCCCATTCAAACACTCAGAGCTACAGATAGAGGGGGTATTTTGGATTTCAAATTAATTTATTTTAACAATATTGGCACAAATCCTATATTGTGGCTACTGGTTGGAATCATATTGAGAAGACGATTCAAATGAGTACCCACATCATAGGATTTCAATGAGAAATGAAGATTTTAGACTGCCGTTACCCTGACACTGATCTCATGCTACGTTTCCAGTCACAGAGACAGTCGGCAAGACAAAAGAGTCAAGCATCATCACGGACACCGAGAAACACGAGTGTGGAGGATACACCGGACTTAGACAGCGGGGTAAGGAGGAGTGGAAGATTGAGAAATAGACATCAGGCTGTAACAACACCTGCCAAATATGATAGGTAGGTAGCATTTAGTACTGTAATTCAAACTAACAATATATATATGTTAAAAATAGTGGTCCAGCTGCTGTGGCCACTGTCATTGCATAGTTGGTTGCGCGTCAGACTGTCTATCTAGAAGTCCCGGGTTTTGATCCCAGACTGGGCACTCATTCTTTCCGACTATTTGTCTCTCACCAATGGGTTGATAATCTTAGACCTATGTAAGATAGCAGCTGGAGGCTAGGAAAGGATGTGGTTGTACTGTTGAAAGAAATACCAGGAAACCATTGTTAGGTGCTCCAGCCGATATGATATAACTGAAAAAATGTTCTAAGCGGCGTTAAACTCCATTCAATCAATCAATCCAGCTGCTGTGATATAGCTGCAATATTGTTGAAAGTGGTGTTATAACTCCATCCAAAAATAAATCAAAATAGTTTGGGAAAAGAAAGCAAGAATCAAACCTTGCATTTTCGATCTCTGCTTTTAGTTCTACAGAGGAAGAGACAAAAGATGACAGCGACAGTGGTAATGAATCTGGTATCACTGACGATGACGACGACACCAAATCGGAAACTTCCAAGATGTCTGTCAAGTCAACTGTGTCTAAAACTTCACAGCAAACACCAGTATCAAAAAGAATTACATTACCAAGAGCATCAGCAAATATCGGGAAACATTCCACGGAGGAAGATAACGATGATGCGGAGGAGGATGGGGAGGCGGAGGAGAACGAGAAGGAAAAACATCAAGATAATAATGGAATAGAGAAAGAAAGTCACAATGAAAAAGTTGGTATTCTTATGAATCTCACCCTTTTGAAATTAAAAAAATGAGCAAAGGTACGGATAAGAAGGAAATAATCTTTATTTCTCATTGAAATCCTATATTGTGGGATTCATTTGAAATGTCTTGTCAAGATGATTCCAATGTGTACCCATAACATAAGGTTAGTGCAAGTATACTTGAAATAATTTAAAGATAAGACTAATATGACAAAAATGATAGACAAGAAAGAAAGACAAAATGAAAAAGTTGGTATTCTAATGGATTTCACCCCATTGAAATTAAAAAAACCCAACCCAACATAGTTACAGATAAGAGGAGTAATGCCAGTCTAAAATCTGTATTTCTCATTGAAACCTTGTGTTGTGGGTACTCATTTGAAATGTCTTGTCAAGACGATTCCAATGAGTACCCATAACATAGGGTTAGTGCAAGTATTCTTGAAATAATTAAGGTAACTGCGGACACATAAAGAGCCATTTTAGGTCCAAATTTTAAATTGTCTGCAAATCATGCCTAATGCAATTAAACTGAACTTTGATTACCCACTTTCATATTTCGGTCATAAAAAGGAATTTCATAACGTAAAGTTGACGTCATGACATCATCAAGGGGCCGGCGCCTTTTTTAGAGACCAAAATCAGTAATTGTCTATTTTTTCAGAATTAATAAATCGATTTTCATCCCGAAAACATTATTTGCCTCGTTTAAAGACGCCTGATTTTATGTTGTATTGATATGAAGATATAAGTGTAAGAAATACAATTAAGTGTAACGTTTTAAATGTTAATGCCTTCTGTGTTGCCGTTGTCGAGTACAGTCACTGGAAATAATGCATTCGTCCGGTGACCTATGCTGAAATTTAGATATGTTGCTCACAAACCATTCTGCTGAAGAAATTTGAAATAAAAACCATGTGTCTTCGGGTTAGATTTTTTGTAAAATTCGATTCCATGAAGATATCGCAGATCAAAGGATATTTCAATGTTGCGTCAAATGTTCACAAAAGCTGTCTTTTTAAATGGATAAAACTAAAATGTATTTTTGTATTTCTTAAAATCACATTCAGATTTAATAATTTTGAATCCTATATTTTACGATAAACCTTAATTTCAAATATTTTAGAATATGTTATTGCACGGAGATTGGCGCCAAATAAGCATAGTGCCGATGGTTTTAGTGCGACGTCCAATTGGGCGAAAACTGTTCCAACAACTTCACAAAATCGAATTTAATACAAAATCTAACCCAAAGACATATCATTTTTGTTTCATTTATGCAAAGCACATTCTTTTCGCTACAAAATAACAAAAAATCAGCATAGGTCACCGGACGAAATTTTGAGAAATTTCTACTTATTTACAAAAAAATGAAATGAAAAAGGAACGTCATATCTTATAATTTGCGAAAAAGTTAGCGTTTCAGGCCTATTTTTCTATTTGAATGTGCACAGAAATAAAACGAATAGCTCGGGCGTTCTTGGACTTTCAAAATGAAACTTTTTTCGTGAGAATCAGCCGATTAATTCAGAAAATATTTGCAAATAATGATTTTGGTGGGTCGAAAAACGGCTGGCCCCTTAATGACGTCAGGACGTCAAATGAACGAGCTTCAGACCCTTTTCATTGGGGGTTCCCTAATACCCGCACTTCAAATATAAATCTCAGAAATTATTGTGAGATTTTAAGAAAGTCGAAAATTCGACCATATTATCTGTCCGCAGTTACCTTAAATAATATGACAAATATGACAAAAATGATGAAGACAAGAAAGAAAGACAAAATGAAAAAGTTAGTATTCGTACGAATTTCACTTCAAAAATTAAGAAAAAGAAGAATATAGGTACAGATAAGAGGGGGGGGGGGGGGGGGGGTGCCACTCTAAAATCTCTATTTTCATTGAAACCCTAAGTTGTGGGGTACTCATTGAAATCCTCTTGTTAAGATGATTGTAATGAGTACCCATAACAAAGGAGTTCAAGTATACTTGAAATAATGTAATTTGAAATCCTGAAATAATCTAAAGTTTTGTGGGATTCTCATCAAACTTGTGAAGAATGATTTTGGAATCATTCCTGTTGAAAATTGGTCAGGTTGATCAAGTACAGCTCATTACATTTCAAGTTTTACTGCATTATTGTTATGGACTATTTTTATGCAAACAGATATGCTGTTGACTTTACGATTTAATCCCAATACGTTTGTGTCTCAATTTGATATCTCAGATGAATCATAGTTATTGAAGTGAGAAAAGTCAAGGACAATAATTTGATTCTTTTTATGTCTCATTGCATTTAAGCTTTCTAAGACAGTTGAATATTTTTCACTATTACTTGGAGCATAACCAGCTAGCTACCTGTTAAGCATATGTGAAAAACTAAAGCCACATAATGTATATGACGATTCTCTTTAGGCCAAAAGCATTGTGTCTATGTTTCCAAATATATAAGTATAAAAAGGTGTTAAATCAGGACCATGAAGTAACTATGTTATAGCCAATGTCAGAGCTAAAGATGGAGGGGGGGATGTTGGATTTTAGATTAAATATTTCTACAAAATCAGCACATGCCCTATGTTGTTGGTACTCATTGGAATTATCTTGTCAAGAGGATTCAAATGAATACCTACGATATGGGGTTTCATTGAGAAAGAAAGATTTTAGACTGGCTTTACCCCCTCTTATCTGTACCTCAGACTGTAACTGAAAATTGTGTCATAAGGGAAGTCTACTTTAGTATCAAACGTATCTCCATATTAAAATATGCACATGTATGTATTTAAAATGTTTAATCTCAAAATATTGGAAAAAAGATTTTTTTCCTTTAAAATCAACTCTTAATCTAATATAAGACAACCTTCTATATACATGTATTGGTTTATTGATGACTTCTTGAAAAAGTGAGAATTTATGACCCAAAAGCGACATTTTATGACCTCTTATTTCAATATCTGCTATGAATATGACAAAACTTAAAACTTTTAAGTTATGTGTTTGTAAATTTCATACAGGTTCAAGATACAGACGAAAATAGTCAGGATGTTTCAGAAAACACTAGTGAGGATAAAAATATACAAGCAGAGAAGAAGGCAGAGAATAAAGCAGTTAATCAGGGAAATGAAAAGTCAAATAATTTACCAAAAGAAAATCCAACTGAAGATAATGTTTCAATTTCACCAACTGAAGCCCTTGACAATGAAAACAAAGCACACGAAGAAATAACCACTGAAATTAAATCTCAAGACAGTGAAATGGAAGTAGGTGAAACAAGTGATAAAGTTGATGATAATGCAAAAACTTCCCAGGAAAGTACTGAAAGTCATTTAAATGTCAATATTGGTTGTAAAGACAATAACACTGAAGTGCGAGATAAAGATAATGTTAGTCCTGTGGAAGAAGCTACAGAGGTTATAGAGCAAAACGAGAACTCAAATAACTGCCACAGTGGTTCCTTGCTTAACAATGAAGTCAAGTTAATGGACCAAAACCATACAAATTTAGAGACAGAAATGCAGACAGACATTACTGATAGTGTAGAATCACTTGAATGTCAAAGAAAGAATGAAACTTTTATGTCGGATAACAAAGAAAGTCTTGAGAAAAGTGAAATGGAAATTGATTCTGAGAATAAGCTAGAACCAGCAGAAAATAAAAGTATAGATAAAATCAAACCTGAACAAGAAATAAATCAAGATCCTACAGAGGATGAAACCAAAAATCATGCAAATGGCTCAGTAGACAATATCACTGCAGATAAAGATAAAGCAGACAATACGGATGAAAATAAAGATGTTAATGAAGATATTAAGAGTGAAATTGAAGATATAAAGAATGAAAATGTTGAAGATCAGGAAAATGTCAGTGAAGCTAAGGAGCCTATAAATACAAACAAGACTGAAAACAGTGAAATTGAAGTTAAGGTTGAGGATATGGAGGAAGAAAAAGATAATCAGGAAAATGCTGACGAAGACAGCAAAGATAATTTACAAGAAAAAGAGGCAAGTGGTCCCAAAACAACCCTCGGTACACAGAAACAGTTTGTTAACCCAGTTCCACCAACACCCTCCAAGTCTGACACACGCTGGCATCTTGTATGTTCTACGCTTGATGACTGGGTGAATCTAGCAGAATGGTTCAGCAACAGTCAAGTACGATGTGAAAAGATGCTGGTGAAGTTGATCAAAGATGACTTCCTGCCTGTGTTACCAGAAATCATAGAGGCTAGGGTAAGTTGGCTCATCTTGTTTGCATAGCTACAAATAGAGTGGGTATTTTTGTTTTCAAATTGATATATTTCATTATTCCTCAGGGTTTTAGTGTCAAATCTACAAAACGGGGTCCAAAGGACTCAATATTTAGGCTTATACAGGTGAGAACCTTGCTTAAGGTTTATGAGTCCCTGCTTTAAATGTTGTCTATTTCCCTTGAGTTATCGTCATTAAGTATCTGGATTAAGCTACACTTGGTATTGTATAGATATGTACTTTTTGGTGTCAACTGCACACAAGAATTGAAGACTGTTTAAAACAGTCTTCAATTCTTCTCTGAAATTGATCCTAAGAGGGTCCTCAATACTCATATAAGAAAGTTGTGAGAGTCCTTGTCACTTATTTAAGAGTCTCAGATGAGCAAAACCTAGGTCCCTTTAAACCCTGATTCCATACTTAAATCCTTTTTTGTTGGTACTCATTTGATTTTTTTTATTGAGATGATTCAAATGAATACCCACAATGTAGGGTTTTATTGGAAAATTTGTAAAACATTGTAGACTGGCTTTACGCCCCCTTCCCCCCCTTCCCCTCGTTTCTGGATCTGTTATTTGTACATTGCTAAGGCAGAGCTAGGGGTACATGGGGCTGGTTGGATTCAAGATTTAAATATTTAAACACTTTGCACAAACCCTTTAAACCCTGTGTTGTGGGTACTCATTAGAATAATCTCCACAACATGGGGTTTTGACGAGAAATAACTAGTTGAAAGTAGTCTTAAAGGCATTTAGTCTTTTTTGAGCGCTGAAATGTGACTTATTGTTTAGACTTAAGAGCCCAATTGCATAGCAAACTTAAGAGGTAACCTAGGGGTTAACAAAATTGATATAATAATGTTAACCCAGAGGCTGTCACTTACTTGTTAAGCAATTTGGCCTATCATATTTTTCTAAACCATTTCTGTGTAAGACTATTCTATTCAAGAGTTTCTCGGGAATGCTTGCTTGGGCCAATTAAAGTTTATCTAGTCTAGGAGAAAAAAGTCAACAGATCTTGAAAGGCTATGGTTGCTCAATATTCTTACAATAGATGTACAGATAAGAGAGGGGCATTTTCGGTTTAAAATCTTTATTCCTCATTGATAACCTATGTTGTGAACTTGTGGGTATTTATGTAATCGTCTTGACAAGACAATTCCAATAAGTACTCACAATATAGTATTTTTGAAATTATTGAAATGATTAAATTTATAAATCCCAAACTCTGCCTTGCAAGGGGATTAATCTGTGTGAAAGTATTTTGCAGAAGGTAATGTGTTCATTGACATTATAATCATTCTAGCAAATTTAAGCCTTGTTCCTGATCCTAATCCTGTTTAAGCAAGACGAGTTTACTCTGTCATGAATTAAACAAGAGAAAAGATTTTGAAAAAGGAAAAAAATGCAACTTCTCCATTCCCCACAATATTTTCTAACTCATTGGATGTGTTCTTTTGAAATTGCACCTACATTTCAATGTCTTTGCATCTTTGAATTGGACCAGTGAAATAAGAAAAAAAACTAATAGATGGTGAAAGGGGTTTACCCTTTTCATGCTGAATAAAATCTCATGGCAAACCTGAATTTAAACTGTGGAAGGTACTGGAATATACCTATTGTGAGACAGCAGGTGTGTGATATTCCCATGCCCAACTTGTCCGAAATGGGTTTTGTAGTCTTTGGGCTAGTAGATTTTCACTGGTAGCTTGTTCAAGGACTAGTGCATCTTGAATCCTTAATAAAGTTCCAGACTGCCTCGGTGGCCTAGTGGTAAATGCACTCGACCCGTGACCTGGAGGTCCGTGGTTCGAGCCCCACTGTCGCCGGGTGTGTTTATGGGCAAAACACTTAATAGCCAGCCCCAGTTCACCCAGCTGTAAAAATGGGTAGCAGTGGGTTTAAACCACTGCCTCTCTCTCGGGGACGTGGAAACATCAGGATTGAGCGTTCGAGAGCGATTCTATAAGCTTAAGCTTTCGTCGCAATCGAACTAAAATAAATTAGTATAAACTAAGGTTCCAGACTATTAGAAAAGGATTTCATGTTGCATGTCAAGTAATTGTCATTATTTAATATAAGTATCAAGTTGTAATAGAAAAGATTTGAGAAAAGGGGAAATTGCTTTCAAAAAAAGCAATTTCTCCTTATATCTTAATGTTTTCTATACTTGTATGTCTTCAGCAAGAAAAAAGGTAATGTTTTCCCAACATAAATAGTATCTTTATTTCAAAGAAAGAATACTGATCATTCAGCAACTTAATTTCAAGTTTGACATGTAAGAATAGTCTATATTTCCACACCCCTGGACAGTATTTATTTGTAAATACAATTTTTATTTAATTGACACTTCTGGTTTAAAAAGGAAAATCAGGTAGTATACACTAAGATCAAACTGCACATATGTGTAGGCTGATCTTTGTTTATAGTTCATGCCAAAGGAAGAATATTTTGGGTTCAGCTTGGCAAGAGTTATTACATTCTTTAAAGAAAAAACAGTAATTTTTGTGTGAAGTTGATCTGAATGTATGGGAAACAACTCTTATGGCCTTACTGTGAAACATGGTTTTGATACAAGAATGGGAGATAACTGTATTTAGAGTTCTACTTGTTTTCCTTGACAGAGTAATTCATTTTGACCCGTCACACAAAAAGGGACTATCAGGAAAGTGTGTAAAGTGTTGACCGTAGTCAGACTCTGTGGACTGACTCATATTGAAACTTCTTGCAATTTGCTAATTTCCTGAATCTAGAAGACCAGTCTACGTTCGTATGAGAGAAATTTTGAAATATGACTTCTGTATTATCTATGCTGGACCCAATATCTTTTTAAACAATAACTTAACAGTGTTCCCAGAGAGTCCCTTTTTGCTTGACAGGCTACAATTCTGTTTGCTTGTCATTTATCATGCTATGTTTTGATTGCTTGGGTGTTGATAAGTGTTTCAGACTCGCAGGCTCATATTTGGTTGGTTTGTAGTTTGAACCTCCATCCCCAATCCTGGAATACTCTAATACACTTTAGTTTTAAAACGCTTCTTTTTGAGAAAAATAAATACAGCTTTATTCAAGCTATGCTGTTGCCATAGCTCAGTTGGTAGCGCATCAGCACCCAAATCTTCAGTCATGAGGTCTAATGGGTTTGATACCTGTCGGCTGCACAAAATTATCCTTGCTGACATTTGTCTGTCCCTATGGTTGGATATTCATTAACCTAAGGGGGATGATAGCTGGAGAAAAGGATGAAATGGTATTATCTGTGTTAGAAATACCAGGAATCCATTGTTGGTTGCTCAAGCCACAACCATATGTCTAGAAAAATTGTTAAATTCCATTAAAGCAAAAAAGGAATTTTTTATACTGTATCAACAAAAAAAGGGTCACCCATTAACAAGGATTTCATGGACCTTAGAGGAACTAACTTGGTTGAAATTTGAATTAAAATAATAGACATTTGACTTATGCAATATTTATTTTGCTACTTACAGACGTAAAGCGGAATGATCATTGTTTGAGGTATTTCAATAAATGTACTGGTTGGAGACCAATTCTTGCCAAGTACCAGTTCTGGCCACCTGACTTTTTTCACAGTAAATATGCAATATTCATTTACAACAAATTGTTTTCTGAATAAAAGAAGTTGTTTTTAACATAACTTGAAATTTAGAAGGGTTTCATTTCCGTTTTTACCGTGAACCAGGTTAGTTTGTGAGAACTGGTACTCGTCGAGAATTGGTCTTTAACAAGTAATCAACATAAAACAGCAAAGTAAAAATACAATCTACAACACAATGTCATGGAATATGAGTCAGATCTATTGCAAGGTTTGAAGCTTGTGTGTATGTCAACCAGTCATGAAAGTTCAGTCAAAGTGTCATAGCTTACTATTTTAACTTGTAAGTGCCTATGTATATGCAAAATAAAGACTTTGATCAGTCTGTGCATCTGGATCAAAGTTTTCCTGGACAACAAGTTGAAATTAAAGTTCATTGTTTGATTGTCCGGGATGTCGAGCCCTGCATTCAGGATAACAAAACAGTGCAAATTGTTTGCAAGTTGTACCCCACTTTGCACACAAGTGCATGTGCAAAGTGGGGTACAACTTCAAAACAGTTTGCACCATTTTGTCATCCTAAACACATGGCTGTTTGCTAAGTGTCTGCTTTTCTTCCACAAGTGAATTTGTTTGAAATGTCACACAAACTCTCTTAACTTTATGAACAACAAAATCTATATTTTCTTGAGTTGCTGAAAATATGATTTGTTGTTCATTGAATGTATTTATTTTGCACATAAATGAACAAATACTCTTTTTCTTCAATTACAAAATGAAACCAAATATGAAAAATTGTAGTCAAAATATCTTGAAGCACCTCACACTTTTATGTGTGATCTACAATGATAAAATTGTGATGTAATCAGTAATTCAGGTCCTGTATCACTAAACATAAAACGTATTTACCATTTTGACTGATTTGTTGGTGAAATTATCAAAATATCCAATGCAAAATCTCCCTAATCAATTGAAAAGTAAAAACAAACTGCCCTGATTTCATTTCAATGCTCAATCAGTGATTAGACTTATAGGTATAGTTGGATTTCAAATTATCCAACTATAACGTACTCAACGGATTTGTGTCATCAAGAAGATACTATTTGATTTTGTATCATTCCATCAATTTTCATGCAATCTGATTCCGACTATTTGTCTCTCACCAATGGGTTGATAATCATAGACCTACGTGAGATAGCAGCTGGAGGCTAGGAAAGGATGTGGTGGTTGTACTGGTGAGAAAAATACCAGGAAACCATTGTTAGGTGCTCAAGCCGCCGCGATATAACTGAAATAATGTTGAAAGCGGCGTAAAACTCCATTTAATCAATCATGCATTCTGATTGGCTGAAAAATTGTCTTTTTTATCTCAATGAAAACAATTTTGATTGCGCAGCAATTTTGTAAGCTTCCACAAAATGAAGTCCCATACAAAATCTCTTTCATTGTGACAAATCTTTATATTTCTGCTTTATGATATTAAATTATAAGATATGAAGAGAGCTTTTTGTTGGTTTCATTCAAGTATGAAACTAAAAAACCTGGCAAAAATATTGTCAGTGGGCAAGCAAACCCTTTGTATACTTGAAATCTACTATAAATGGTCTTCAACACACACAATCATAACCAGTCAACAGGGATTTAGATGAATTCGACTTATTCCTTATCCTACTGTATCTAAACTGTGTTTCAAACACACTGCCAATTATTGGTACATTTTAACCAGTCTAACAGTAGGTTTTCCCAAAATAATTAAAAAGTAAGCGGACTATTTAGGCTGAGATCAGACTGCACAACTGTGCAGGCTGTTCTCAGTCTATACTGTCTGCCAAACCTTTTTGTATAGAAGGAATGTGCTGTTACTGGCAGGAGAAGGGAAAAGTTTGCTGAAAATAAATAATGATTGAAAAATTTCTTGGAATATTCAATAAGTAGAATTTGGAATCCATCTATATGACCTTTTAATAGGGTTCCACATGTAAGTGAACTAAATGGAAATGAAATGAAAGTCATGGTTTTAAACCTGGCAATTTCACTTTTCCCTTTGTTATGTCTTTGGGCGAGGCATTTCAGAGCCAGCAATAGTTGATTAATTAGGTTGATATCTCTTCTTGGAAATTGTTTTCATCAACATCAACAATTCTTACTTTGAAAATACTAACAAGTTGATGGAGTTTTGAACTGTACCCTTAAAGTGATGTAGACTAAGATTAGACTGATCATTGTCTTTATTTCCTACTTAAAAGTATTAATTTAGGGCAAATAAGAATCGGCAAAAATTACTTGAGAACTCCCTTTATCCTAGTTCTCCATTTGTAGGTAGTGACCTTGGTTTCCTTATTTTGAGTTTTTCTGTCCTCTGTTGATATTTCAAATTCTTTGATTGCACTGTTTTGTGAATTATCTGAATAGTTTCTTGGGTTTCTAACTGTTTCTTTGTTTGATTCACCAAGTTTACTATTGTCTTTATTAGAATTATCCATATTTGTGATCTTCAATTTCTTCAATAAAACTGTTTCGTATTTCACTTTTAGAGTTTTTGACCCCAAATCTTTTAATGGAGGAATTTTATTTTCTAGAATAATTGTTTGTGAATTTTCATCTGAACTTGTATCCCGTATGGCAGGTTTAATGGGAGAAAATAAATATGAAAGGAATTGTAATAGGGGCTCAAACTTCCTTGCTAAGTAATCCAGTTTGGAAGTACTTCTTATATTTTCTCTAATATTTTCTTTCTGTTCTTTTTCTGTGTTGGTATCCACACTGTTGAGATCCATTTCACTTAATTCATCAGAGTTTGCTTCAATGTTTTCATCGGTATCTCCAAATGCACTTCTAAAAAGCATTCTTCCAGTACAATCATGTGGTAGATCAGTCTCCTCCACTATGTGAACTGGACCATCTTTGAAAAGTTCATGTATTTGATCCGGTAAAACTTTGTGTAAAACGTTTGTGTTAGTTTTGTTTGAGGGCTTGTCATTGATGTGACATATTTTATTGGCAGTCAGGGCCCATAACTGACTCAGTTTCTGCTGCACAAGGGAGGTAGTCCTGTCTGTGGAACAGCTAGATAAGTTGTCATGGATACACTGTAAACTTTGGATATATTGCCTGAAAAACAAATTGAAAAAAATAAGTATTGAACCTTTATTAGATTAAAATGACCTGAATTTATGGGTTTCAAATGACTAAGTGACTTAATGACATTAGACATTTAAAATAAAGTGCAGTTATGTGAATAAGCTTGATATCAAATGAAATAGAGTATAATCGTTTGTTTTTGAGTAAGATAGATTGATATTTCATTTAGTGAACAACAAAAGCTATATTTTCACGGGCAGTGGAAATATAGCTTTTGTTGTTCACGAAATGAAATGTCAATCTATCTTACTCAAAAACAAACGATTATACTATTTCTTTTATGCAGAAATGAGACAGATGTGAAATTTCTAGGACATATTTTCATCAAGCACGTCATTTTGCTTGTGATTGCTATGCAACGTTCATTGTGACGTCACTTATTTCCCCCCACATAGATGACGTCAGATAGGATGAAATGCACAAAAGCAGGGTATTAGATTCTAATAATTTCACTGCTTTTGTGGTGAGATTATCAAGTGATAATCTACTGTGATTTCACGATAAACCACCGAAAAGCATTAAAGAAAGATTAGCATTAAACAAAGATTCTTGTTTGTGTTTTGCAAAGGTCCAGGAAGCAAAGGGAACAAGTGTTATTCTGTTTCCTTTATTAAACCATTTTATCCACAAATTTTCATCCTGTCTTCAAAATCCTCAATTTAGGACCAGTCATCCATTGATAAGTTAAGCCGTAGGTTCATTGGGGCTTGAGCAAAACTATTGCAAGTGGCGATAAACATTAAGGCACTTACAATAATTTTGCATCAACCCTCAAATTCTTAGTGAGCCACTGTCAAAGAGCAGTTTGTAGCACATCGGCCTCCGAATCACGAGGTCATGGGTTATATCCCTGACGGCTTCACTCAACCTAACAATTTATCTCCCACCAATGGGTTGATAATCGTACACCTATGTGCACTTTGAAAGCTTGTTATAGTAGAACTGGTGCAAGAAATACAAGGAACTGATTGTAAGGTGCTCCAGCAGCAGCAATTTGACTGAAGATTGTTGAAAGCGGCATTAAACCCAATTCAAACAAATAAACAAACAAATCAAACTCTTAATGTTATATGGAAGAAAACTATTTCTTCAATAAGTAATCACAAAATAGGATGAAGCATTGTAATGTTAATCCTTTGGTAAAGTTTGTGAAAGTTTAGAAATAATGAAATGCAAACAAGGACAAACAGTGGCAACAAATAATAAGATAAAGGAGAGGAACGGAGGTATACAAATGGTCCATTGTGGGCCTATTACAGGCAATTAAGGTGAATGAAAGGCTATTATTGTCACCCACACTGTAATTTTAGAGACTGGTTGTATTGTCAATATTTAAAATATGATTATAAAATTTGATGGTTTAGTGCAACACTATTGTAAGTGCCTATAAATATATAGGCACTTACAAAAGTGTTGAGCTTACCCCTCCAAAGTCTGCCCTTGTTTCTGAATTGGCATAGAAATAGCATAGAAATTTGGGTTGCAAACAATCTTTTCTGGTGGTTTTATATCAACCAAAAAATTCTAAGGCCTAACTTGTCTGACACAGGCTATTTTCCTCAGGGATAATTACATTTTTCCAGGCCACTTGTCCGTGGACAAGTAGATACTAGGGCAAACCTTTGAATGGTAGTAAAAAGATTTAATAGATGAATAATCCTAAATTGTATAACAAATAGTTGAAAACAATGTTTTCTCTAAATTTATTAACTTTTTGCAGACAAGTTCATTTTGATCATGGACAAGTAGAAAATCATCTTTTTCTAATCCAGGGACAAGCAAAGAAAGCTTATTTCATCCCTCTTTTTAGAGCATTGGGTTGACAAACTTTAACCATGGTCATGTCTCTGTTCTTATTTAAGATATCTTCATGAAACTTGGCATAAATCTGGAAGCAGTTTTTTTAAGAAATAGACCCCTTTTTTCGACTTAAAATTTTTGCATTATACAGCACCTGCACCTAAGTGTTGCACATGCAGGCAATACTCTTGTATTCATACTCTCTTGCACTTTCTTAGGATTTTAAATCCACATGATTTTATGCATGAGGATAATGTGGAAAAGAATTAATTGTGTGTAACAATAGTTGGAATCTTTCATGACTTAATTAACCCTTGCCGGGCTGAACCTGGAATATTCCTGTTTTGACAGGAGGTATAGACACAGATCCGGCTGCATATATGTGCAGCCTGATCTTAGTCTTTACCACCTGATTTTCCTTTTAAGACTTGAAAAGTTTCAAGATTTATTATAATTTCAAAATTATAACTAGTGGCTTGCAATTAGTTTCCAGTGATTTCAGTGTGGTGGTAAAAATGCTGTTATGCCAAGGTTTTCATGCAGCATGACCAGGTTAGAAATGAGAAGGGTGGAAGCATCATATTACTTCAATTAAGTGATGAATTACTGAAATTAACAGGCTATTTCTGTGCAAACATTGACCAATTACTGACCATCGTCTAGATGTTGTTACCTGAGCTGACCTCAGGTAGATGATGATCGATATTGGAACCTTTCCATTTTAAGGGGCCAGTGCAATACTATTGTAAGTGCCTATAGATGTATAGGCACTTACAACAGGGCTTCAGATTCTTTTCAAGACTGATGGGTCCAATTGACCCATGAGGTAAAAAGTTGTGGGTCATTTCCTGAAATGATGGGCCAAAGCATATTTTCATTATGGTAAAAATGTTTCATATCCAAGCAGGACAGGGTCACAGGACCCAAACTGTTGGAAAGTTGTGGGTCATCATGTGAGAAATGACCCGGGCCCACTGTAAATCTGAAGCTCTGTTACAATAGTGTTGCACTGACCCCTTTGGCTTTACTTCCCAGTTTAGAATGAATTTTTCTCTCTTGTAAAAGCACTGCAATTGTTGCATTTTGGTCATGGTAACAAACATCTATTGTTTAGTAGCCCTACTAGCCTTTAGTTGCAAAACTTGAACATTCTTTACAAATTTACACTATGCTCCTTTTCAGAGAGCGAAAATTTACATTGAAAGCTATAACAGACTGAATTAGAAGGACAAAAAAGAAATAACTTCATTAAAACCAGAGTTAAAGAGATTAAAGTAATGTGGGCGTTTAGACCTGATATCTAGGTCCTCGGGATCATTACATCTATATTGGAAGACAGATGACATGATTGTAGACGGAGATAAAACAGAATTTCATTAATATTTCACTAGAGTCTATCTCTTCATTATGATACTAGTCTCATACCCTTATAGTCTGGCCGCCAGACTCTTCTTACAGTATTTTTTTCAAAGGGAATTAAATGTGTCAGTCATTACATAAATTCCAATGAAGTCCCCTGTCTCTGAAAAGAAGAGTGAACTTGGATTAAAGAGGCTTGTAATAGAACTACAACAAATCATTTCTGAAAATGCTGACAAAAACAACTGCGGCTAGTCTAATACCCTTATTGTAAATAAAAATGATTAACCCTCCCAAGGTTGTACAAAACAACATAGCTACAGGTTCATTAAGGTGTACAGTAAAACCACTTAGGGGACGAGCAAAACAGGGTCGCTTATGGAAATTATTTTGCAGGGTAATTTACATTGCATTACAGCCTATGAAACACATAAACATTTTAAATTTTTCTCTCAAATAATCGAAAAATTTACAGTTACCTTTTATTTGACAATAAAGAGTAAATAATTATTACATTACAATATTTGTTAAAATTCTGCATCCATTGATTTAGACAGGTGGAGCAGTACAGGCTTAAGAGTTCATCTTTTTAGGACAAAGTAACTAATTGAATTAAATGTGTCTCAATTATTTTAAAGCCCCAGTCTGTGTTTAAATTAAAAAAAAATGCTCTTTCGTGAATATTCTTTGAATATTTTTTTAGCTCACCTGAGCACAAAGTGCTCAAGGTGAGCTATTGGGATCGTAAAATGTCCGTCGTCCGTCGTGCGTCGTCCGTCGTCCACAATTTCTTTAAACATTTTCTCCTCCTAAACCAGTCACTGAGTGGGCCAATCTTGATGAAACTTGGCAGGGATGTTCCTTGGGTCAAGCTCTACCAAAGTTGTTCAAATAAATGAAATCCACCCTTAACTTTCCCTTTATACCTTAACAAAAAGGGTGAAAATATGAAAATCTTTAAAAATCTTCTTCTCTGAAACTAGAAGGCAGACAGCTTTCATATTTGGTATGTAGCATCATCTAGTGGACC
Organism: Fragum whitleyi; assembly: GCA_948146395.1. Classification (NCBI taxonomy): domain Eukaryota; kingdom Metazoa; phylum Mollusca; class Bivalvia; order Cardiida; family Cardiidae; genus Fragum; species Fragum whitleyi. The sequence continues at coordinate 18,493,780 of OX411551.1, read as the reverse complement.
TCTACCAAGTTTGTTCATATCAAGACCCTGGGGTCATATTTGGGCTTTGCCTGGGCCCAACCCTTTTTACATAGAATCAAAGAGCGAAAATCTTTAAAAATCTTCTTCTCTGAAACCAGATGGCAGACAGCTTTAATATTTGGTGTGCAGCATCACCTAGTGGGCCTCTACCAAGTTTGATCATATCAAGACCCTTGGGTCATATTTGGGCTTTTCACGGGTGAATCCCTTTATCTCTCATAAGCACGAAGGGTAAAAAAAAGAAAATCTTCAAAAATCTTCTTCTATGAAACCAGATGGCAGACAGCTTTCATATTTGGTATGTAGCATCATCTAGTAGACCTCTACCAAGTTTGTTCATATCAAGACCCTAGGATCATATTTGGGCTCCACCCGGGCGCAACCCTTTTTACATAGAATCAAAGAGCGAAAATCTTTTAAAATCTTCTTTAATCGAAACCAGAGGACACACTGACTTCATTTTTGGTATGTAGCATCATCTAGTGGGCCCCTACCAAGTTTGTTCATATGAAGACCCTTGGGTTATATTTGGGCTCCAACCGGGCACATCCCTTTCAGCTCACCTGAGCACGATGGGTGAAAATAGGAAAACCTTCAAAAATCTTTTTCTCTGAAACCAGAAGGCAGACAGCTTTCATATTTAGTATGTAGCATCATCTTATGGACCTCTTTCAAGTTTGTTCATATCAAGACCCTGGGGTCCATCCGGGTGCACCCCTTTTTACATAGAATCAAAGAGCAAAAAGGCATATCTGTCTTGCTCTTCGCTGAAAACGTTCCATGGTATTGATCTTAGGCAATTATCTTCTTTTTGACATCTGCCTATCTTATTAATGTGATGTCCCAGGGTCAAAGAGACTCAGGTGAGCGATCTAGGACCATCTTGGTCCTCTTGTTTTAGATCATCGCGTCATTATCATTTGCATTACCAAATATTGGAATGACAAATTCAAGCTTATCTTTGAGAATAAACGTCTAGCTTTTGTGTACATAGTCGTCTAAGATCATTGTTTTGCGTTTGGAAATTTTCACAAACACAGACGGGGGCTTTAAACCAGAAATTAAATTTATCTAAAAATGATTAATGGATTTATAGATGCTTTTAATGTCCTGATATGCATATGCATAAATTTATATTGAATGGCATTAATGAAAAGAAAGAATAATTATCCTCAGTGGGCGGCCAAAAATTTGTAACTACAGCTTTTTCAAGCTGTAGTTGCAAGGTTTCTGTTGCCTACAGATAAAATTCCAATTTGATAATGGCATCTTGCTGTTGGTAGGCATGAGGTTTCAAATAATCTCTGTGGTAAGAGAATCTCATTTTACAAATGGGTTCTTTAATATCAGTTGAAAAAGCATGCCAGAGCTTGAGCTCAAGTTATAAATCCCTGTCAGGTGACCAAAACTTTGCAACAACTGCTTATTTTAAGGTGTAGTTATGAGTTTTTGAGTGCCCACTGATGGTATGATAAACTATTACCTAACATTTCCTGCAAGGAAAGTGGAAATGTCAGGCAGTTTTGAAAACAAATGTTTGGCAAAAGATCATCTTCCACAAATGTAGAATTTCATGGATAAAAGAAATGTTTGTAGAGCTTAGTTTTGAAAATTAAAAATTAAAGGTCTTCAAATAAGTGGAATAATATATAATTCTAATATTGACAGATCAAATCCGTACCTACAGATTGGGGTTAAAAATTTTCACATTATTATTGAAACTTTTAGCTCAGCTGTTGTCCGAGATAATCTCTGGTATTCCCTTGAAACTTTGAACACATATTTACTATTGAAAGAACAACCTATGCTATGAGGGGGGATAACTCTAGATGCATGTGAATTATGCCCCTTTTTCGACTTAAATTTTTGTATCATTATCCAGCACCCAATGGCAGAGCTTGGGTACCGGAGGCAGTGCTCTTGTTTACATTTTAATTCAGTAATGTAGCCCTACTTTAGAGTGGATCATTTTATAGATGACATGGGTCAATTAGCAGTGTGGACATGATTTGATCTGTCTGACTGATATGTCAGAGGGTAATTTAGTGTAGTTCATTTAGTCCTGATTTATGGAAACTGCAAAATTTACTGATCGAAGATGTGATAAAAATGCCAACCTTTTAATCATGTTCTTTGGAGTTGGAAATCTTTGGGTATTATGGCTCTCCAGCCTTGGGAAGCAAACCTTTTGAAATATTCTCAGAAAAAGAAATGTTTGAGGTTTTGTTTTGAAGGGCTACTTTTGATTTTTAAACTGAAATATGAACAATTATCAGATTTTATCTTCTTGAGACAATTAAATGATGGGTAACCCAAAATATAAGGTTTCATCAAAATATTAAGAATTCAGAATTGTATAATCAGTTAATAAAATTGGTAATATTTTGAAATACTTATTTTGTTCCTGAGAATATAAACTAAAATATTTTTGCGAAATGGACATGATTTTCAAGTAATTAACTTGTCAGATGTGGATTTGGCATTGCTATACAGCTTTTGATCTATGGTAACAATGTTGATTATGTTTGCCAAATTGACGTCTTGATGTTTGTCTGGCCATGCCAAACATTTGTTAGAAATTCCTTTATTTTGTTGAACAAAAGATTTTTTTGATCTTTTAGGCAAAAAGGGTAAATCATAGTGCTGTATAGAGTCTTTAAGTTAGTTGTTACCATGATAAGTAGTTTTGACTGCTTTATTCAGTGAGTTGGATAGTATGTCTGTCCAAATTTGTCTGGACCATTTATTCTGCATTTACTGATGGATTTCAAAATAATGGAATAGCAACATGTATTTTCCATTATGAGAATGTGTGCTATTTATAATATTTGGGATATCTCATAGGTCAAGGTTGAAGCTGAAGGTTAAACATTAGAATTGAGCATATCACCTATAATATTTAGTGGATTATAAGATTTACTGGCACTAAAATTGGCCATTATGAGTAGATTTGCTATTTGAAAGAAATTTTCCAATTGTTCAAGTTTCAGCTCAAAGGCTCAAATTATGCTTATCGGGAAAATAATCCCCTATTTATGAATATCCAAAATACTGTAACTAGGTACAAATATTTTCCATGAAGAGAAGATGTGTCATTTAAAGAAATAATCAGATAGCTCCAAGGACTTTATGTCATGGTCACAACTAAAGGTAACAGTTTAAATAAAACTTAACCTGGAGCATAGCTCCTATATCTGTGAATGGATTTTGAAGTAGTTTGTTCAATTAATTGCCATCATGAGAGGATATTGATGGCTCAGTGCACAACAGTTATAACTGCCTATAATCATATAGGCAGTAACAACTGTTTCACACTGAGCCATCAATATGCCATTTAAAATTGATTTCAGGTTGCTTCAAGGTTACAGCTGAAGGCCAATTATAAGTAGAATTTGATTGTGTCAGTAGCTTTGTCAATATGTAGATGGTTTGATTTTAAAATTATTTGGCCAACATAATCTCTATTATGAGTAAAACTGTTGTGCGATGTGAAATAGATTTTGAGATTCTTCAAAAGTTAAGGTCAAGGTCAAATGTTTAAATTGATCTTATCCTAAGCATACTTCCCACATTAAATGATTAATTTCAAAAAAAGTTTTGAAACTTATTCTCTGATAAGAGAGGTTCAAGGTTATTTCAAAATTTGCAGCCTCAACAGCAGTTAGCATAGGACACAACCATCCTGTGTACCCATAGCTAACTGGCTATGTATTTTGGACAAATCCCAAAGCTTTTTCTGGTGGCCTATAGACGATTGGCCACAAGAAATGCTGTTATGATTTTTCAATCAACATCAGCGGTTAGTAATTATTGGCAAAAGGTGTTACATAAAAGTCAAGGTTGTATTTGTTTTTATGGAAGCCAATGTGATGATCAGTGTTTGAACTTGGTCCAGGAGTATATATCGATGGCTCAGCGTGAAACAGTTGTAACTCCCTATATGTTTATAGGGAGTTATAACTGTTTCGCGCTGAGCCATCGATATTTATTGTTCAACAACCCCCAAGCTTTATTGGTGATTTTTAACTATTTTTGTGTCTGGGGCATCCTTTCTATTTAATACTAGTCTGGAAAGTTTTGTCATTAAAAAGTAAATCTAAGTCTCAATTGACAGATTAAATGTATACCTGTATGGTATATGTAGTATCATACAACCTAAGTTGAAAGACGGCAAAAAGAAATTAAGTGACACCGAGTTGTCTGTAAATTGAAAGACTGCAAAAAAATTAAGTGACACTAAGTTGAAAAAAAAAAAAAAATCAATGTGGAAACAAGAAAAAATTTTGTGGTTGAGATACATGTCCAAAGTATTTATTCATTGAGAACTTAATTACCCTTTGATTTCAATTTAATTATGAAGAAAAGAAATATATTTAACTCTAAATTTACCATTGTCATTTTTATGATTTGATAATGTTGAGCTAAGGTCAGAAAGATTATGGAATTTTATTGAAAAAAAAAATATTGTATTGAATTGATTCAAGGCAGGAATATTTCTTAAATTATTAAGGGGCTATTTTTAACCCTTGTCATGCTGAACCTGGAATATTCCTGCTTTGTCAGGAGCTATAGACAAACATCAGCCTGCACATTTGTGCAGTCTGATGTTAGTCTACACCACCTGTTTTCACTTTCATATCAGAATTGTCAATGGACTTAGATTTTCAAATAAAAATTAACTTACAGTCGGTACTTTCAGTGCCTTTTGCCCTTTGATTTTGATGAAAATTTTTAGCCAAAATTTATTCAGCATGACAAGGGCTAATTGACATTATTGCTCATAATGCATGGCACAATTATTTTATCCTGGACTCCTTAGCCATATGGTAAACTTTAAAAACTGCATCTGCAGCATGGCAATTATTACCAAGGGTTTATATTCCATACAAGGCATGTTAACAAAGCCAATGATACCACGGTTGACTGATTATCTATAGCCCCGTGGTGCTAGGCAGGGGTCCGTAGAGTTATTAAAATGGTTTTTAATGACGACTTCAGAACTCCTTTGCAATTAGTAGAGCACGATATTCACTCCATTACCAGCTGCAATTAGAATTGAACAGACAGATGATTTTCTTCACGCTGATTTTCCGTATTGTTAAAGAAAATGGAATTAGCATTTATGGTAACAGTGCAGCAAAACTATGCAGTAATGGTCATTGGCCTTTTGTCATTTGACCATATTTAATTATATTTGTAGAATTGACCCCAACCACAAAAGGTGGTGTTTATTTCACCCCTCATACTCAGGTAGTTTGACCTTAAAGTGCCAATTTGTGATTTGGACCAAGGGCCTAAACCCCACTGAAATTTCAGCAAAAAAATGGGATGGCAATTGTGAAAATCTAAGAAATGTGTCATTTTGCCAATAGTTGAGCAATATGTTGTAACTACAACTTTTTCCCAGCTTTGGTTACAATATTTTGCTTGGTCATCCACAAACGGGAGTTTGTGAATTTAAGACCAAAGGACTATCAGCTGAATTTCTCAATTTAACCCTTGTCATGCCGAACCCATAATATTCCTGCTTTGGCAGGAAGTATAGACAAAGATCAGTCTGCACATCATTTGCAGCCTGATCTTAGTCTTTACCACCTGATTTTCCTTTTCAAACCACAAGGGTTTAAGAATTAAACTGTCAAAATAAATACTAAATCACACGTGTGCATGATGTCCTGTTAGATTGTTTGTTTTAATGTAATCTACTACAGTCCCAATTTATTGCAAATTGGGTCTTTTTTTCTTGTCTATATGTTCTCATTTAGACTCTGGCTGGAATGCTTGAATGCAGTTTCATTCTGCATCTGGGTGAATTTCAAATCCACCTGCTTTTCATGTCCCTGTGAATTTATACTTGAGAAAATACTTTTAAAAAAAGAAGAAATTGCTCATTTCTCTTAACACATTTTACAGCAAAGCAGGGTTTCAAAACTGCACTCACTTCATTGCCTTTCAAACCTCCTTTAATTTTGACAAGCCTAAATGCAGGAACTGGTTTAATAACAGAGCTACAGATAGAGAGGGTATTTTGGATTTCAAATTTAAATATTTGACTAGTCCTTGGTTAAATCCTATCTTGTGGGTACTCATTGGAATTGTCTTGAGAAGGCAATTCAATTGAGTACCGGGGTACCCATATCATAGGATTTCATTGAGAAATTAAGATTTTAGAATTGGAATTACCCCCCTCTTATCTGTACCTCTGTAATAATAAAAAATAATAATAACTATTAAAACTCGCTTTATTACTCACCTGCAATAAGAATCTCTATGAACACTGATATAAATGACACTAATTTTCCTTTTAGCACCATGAAATAACCCTAGTTGTTGATGCAAGTTTAAAAAGATGGTAACACAACTATCAAGATGGACCGAAAACTCTTCTTCACATGATGACTCTGTCCTATTGTGTTTGTTCAAATCTTTGGCCCCGTTTGTAACGATGCCCATCCACAAGGACATAAAAGATAAAATTGTCAATCGCTGCTTGATCACTTCTGTTGTCATAGTTTTCTAGCTAGTGCTTGGCAATTCTGAAAAATTATAATTATAAATAATTATGAATTAATCCTTGTTATGCTGAGTCCGGAATATTTCCACTTTGGCAGGATGTAGAGACAAAGACCAGCCTGCACATATGTGCAGCCTGATCTTATTCTATACTACCTGGTATTCCATTTTTGCTCGCCTGTGCATGAAAGTGAAATTGGGCCAAGTAGGGTAAAAAATTGAGGTCAAGGGGTCAAACCTTGGAAAAGCTGTGTGTGCACTCTTGAGACCGCATTTTTGACTCAAATGTTTTGAAATTTGATCAGAATGATTGTCTACATAAGATCTAAGTCAAAAAAAGGGGCAAGTGGGGTAAAAAATGAGATTTTAGACAAATCTTGTGTGCATCAGGCAATCAGACATCTTGAAAATTTCTTAAATTAAAGCTCAATGATATTGAATGAATTCTCTCTGAATTAATGGTATAGCCAATATATTGGATTGACAATATTTTTGATTCTGATGAGACAAAATGAGTGATTCATTAGTACTACCATATTTCTCCTAATAATCACTTCAGAGAGCTATATATAATATGGTCAAGGAGCCTTTATTTAGTATGCATTTTCTAATTTAAAAAAAAAAAAATCATTGAAATCATTGAAATTGATGTCTTTTAGGCTGTTTAGAGGAAATTCAACTCAAATTAGAGAAGAAGCATCAAAAAGTTCCAAAAATTTAGGTATTTGAAGTGGGTTTTCTTAGTAAAAAATGTAGGGGTGCTTTTCTGGGAGAGGGGGCGCTTTTTTTAGAGGAAATATGGTAAGTTGATTTAGTTGTCAAAAGTATTTATAGCATATTTTGGATGTACACTATTTTGAATAATGATATTAAAACACATTATTTGGATTCTCTCGATTGATTAGAAGCAAAAAATAAATCTATTTTGAGAATTTAAAAAAATAAAAAAAGAGGAAAAGAAAGAAATATTCAAAACTAAATGCAAACTAACAGAATGTGCTTGTAAATTATTGAAATAACAATTTCGGTTTGGAAGAGATAAAAATTTCTTCAATTGAGAGTAAAAGATAAAACAAACAAACAAAAACACATAAAACCACTATAATATTCCATTCTATAAAGCAGCAGCAATCCAAATGAAAAAAATTAAAAAATGTGCGTTTCCGTATTTGCAATTTTTGTCTGTGATTTGTAATTCATAGTCATACAACCCTTTACTGTTTAATCCCTGCTTTTTACGTGCCTGTGATTTTATGATTGAGAAAACATTGTGAAAAAAGAAGAAATTGCTTCTGACAAGCAATTTCTTCTTTTTCCACACTTTTTTCTACCCTATTGAATGCTTATTTTTCAAATTAAATCCACTTTAAATTTTTGTCTGCAAAACCTATGAATTCGGACAGGTCCAAAATTTTGAAAATCAGGAAAGTGATAATTAAATTCATTCACATCATACAGGTGTTTTGTAAAATCCAAGATCAATTTCATGGTAATCCATTAGTAATCCAATTAGAGCTGTAATTCATGTCTGATTCATGTCATGTGCCATACTGTCACTCATGTTATAGTATGGCAGAATAATCTCCAACATGGGGGTAGCTGAACCACCCATTATCCACTTTACTACTTGTTATTGAAGGAAATTAATAACAAATGGGCATTTGCTTAGTTTATTTTGGCCAATAGGTGGTTGCAACATTTTTTCTGTTGCAGCTTTTATCATTAACATTTCTTTGGTGTTACGCAGAGTATTCACTTGAAATTGTGTTGGGAATAATGTTCTCTAGTAAAAGAGCATCTCTTACTATTAAGGGGAAATCTCAAATTAATTTGTGTTAAAAAATGCTCCATTTTGATCTAAAATTATGTCTATTCTCCAGTACTACGCAATAATTGCCCTTTTTTAGCGGTAAATCTTCCATTCAATGTATGAAACTTTGCTCTTAGCTATTATCAAAATTATTATGTTAAGGAAATCATTATCCCCAATTTAGAGGAATATCAAATATAGAAATATTTGTTTGTTGGACAAAATTAGTACTGAGAAAACCCTGGTTACAAAATAAAGGCCCCCTGATAAGCATTTTGCATTATAGGTACCAGCAAAAATTATATATTTTCAAATATACCTGAAAACTAGAACTATATCCAATAGGTATTTATCAAAGTTCTTCATGAATAAATAATTGAAATATTGTTAATAGATAATTGAAATAATGCTGTTGAATTATTTAAATCACTTTATCCAATGGAATAATTGTTGATAATATGATAAAACATAAGATAGCAATATTTATTATTCGACACTGTTAGTGACACTACTGCCTCCATAGCTGGTATGATTTAAAGTGAACAGTAATTATTGATACTTGAACGGCAGGGACCTGGTTAAAAATAGTGCTGACTGTTATAGCTGGCCTCTTTGTATTGAACTTGATCTCATATGACTTGATGATTAGCATAAAATCAGTGGGTGACACAAACCTTGTAAATACAGCTCTATTCAAGCTGTATTTACAAGGTTTTGGTCACACACCTAAGATATCATTTTTGGTTTGCAGAGCATTGTATCTCCACCTTGAATTAGCCTGAATCTGCTGGAGTTACAATGTTTTGGTAACCCAACAACAAAAATGTCAGGGCCCAAATTGGTTACTGGAGCTTTATTAGTCCCCCACCGGTTACCGGTTGGGGGACTATAGGTTTGCTCGATTCCGTCTGTCCGTCTGTCCGTCCGTCTGTCCGTCCGTCCGTCACGCTTTTGTCCGGGCTATATCTTCTAAACCATATGTGCTAGCAACTTCAAACTTGGTACACTTATAGATCTCATTGAGGAGAAGTGTCATGTTCAAGAACCGTTACTCTGCCATGCCCACTTTTTGAGTTATTGCCCTTTGTTGTTTTTAGCCTTACATTCTTGTCCGGATCATATCTCCTAAACCATAAGTGCTAGCAACTTCAAACTTGATACACTTATAGATCTCATTCAGGAGAAGTGTCATGTTCAAGATCCGTTACTCTGCCACGCCCACTTTTTGAGTTATTGCCCTTTGTTGTTTTTACCCTTACATTCTTGTCCGGATCATATCTCCTAAACCATAAGTGCTAGCAACTTCAAACTTTGTACACTTATAGATCTCATTGAGGCCGAGTGTCATGTTCAAGATCCATAACTCTGCCACACCCACTTTTTGAGTTATTGCCCTTTGTTGTTTTTACCCTTACATTCTTGTCCGGATCATATCTCCTAAACCATAAGTGCTAGCAACTTCAAACTTTGTACACTTATAGATCTCATTGAGGCCGAGTGTCATGTTCAAGATCCATAACTCTGCCACACCCACTTTTTAGCTCACCTGAGCACGAAGTGCTCAAGGTGAGCTTTTGTGGTTAGGTGGATGTCCGTCGTCCGTCGTTCGTCGTCCGTCGTCCGTCGTGTGTCGTCAACATTTACCTTGTATGCACTCTAGAGGCCACATTTTTTGCCCGATCAACCTGAAATTTGGTCAGAATGATTGTCTTGATCAAATCTTGGACGAGTTCGAAATTGGGTCAACTGGGGTCAAAAACTAGGTCACAGGGTCAAATCTTAGAAAAACCTTGTATGCACTCTAGAGGCCACATTTTTTGCCCGATCAACTTAAAATTTGGTCAGAATGATTGTCTTGATAAAATCTCGGACGAATTTGAAATTGGGTCAACTGGGGTCAAAAACTAGGTCATAGGGTCAAATCTTAGAAAAACCTTGTATGCACTCTAGAAGCCACTTTTTTTGCTCGTTCAACCTGAATTTTGGTCAGAATGATTGTCTTGATGATATCTTGGTCGAGTTCGAAATTGGGTCAACTGGGGTCAAAAACTAAGTCATAGGGTCAAATCTTAGAAAATCTTTGTATGCACTCTCAAGGCCACATTTTTTGCCCGATCAACATGAATTTCGGTCAGAATGATTGTCTTGATAAAATCTTGGACGAGTTCAAAATTGGGTCAACTGGGGTCAAAAACTAGGTTAAGGGGTCAAATCTAAGAAAAACCTTGTATGCACTCTAGAGGCCACATTTTTTGCCCGATCAACCTGAAATTTGGTCAGAATGATTGTCTTGATAAAATCTCAGACGAGTTCCAAATTTGGTCAACTGGGGTCAAAAACTAGGTCATAGGGTCAAATCTTAGAAAAACCTTGTATGCACTCTAGAAGCCACATTTTTTGCCCGTACAACCTCAATTTAAGTCAGAATTATTGTCTTGATGAAATCTCAGTCAAGTTTGAAATTGGGTCAACTGGGGTCAAAAACTAGGTCACAAGGTCAAATCTTAGAAAATCTTTGTATGCACTCTCGAGGCCACATTTTTTGCCAGTTCAACCTGACTTTTGGTCGGAATGATTGTCTTGATGAAATGTCAGTCGAGTTCGAAATTGGGTCAACTGGGGTCAAAAACTAGGTCACAGGGTCAAATCTAAGAAAAACCTTGTATGCACTCTAGAGGCCACATTTTTTGCCCGATCAACTTAAAATTTGGTTAGAATGATTGTCTTGATAAAATCTTGGACGAGTTTGAAATTGGGTCAACTGGGGTCAAAAACTAGGTCATAGGGTCAAATCTTAGAAAAACCTTGTATGAACTCTAGAAGCCACTTTTTTTGTCCATTCAACCTCAATTTTGGTCAGAATGATTGTCTTGATGATATCTCGGTCGAGTTCGAAATTGGGTCAACTGGGGTCAAAAACTAGGTCAAAGGGTCAAATCTTAGAAAATCTTTGTATGCACTCTATAGGCCACATTTTTTGCCCGTTCAACTTAAAATTTGGTCAGAATGATTGTCTTGATAAAATCTCGGACGAGTTCCAAATTCGGTCAACTGGGGTCAAAAACAAGGTCATAGGGTCAAATCGTAGAAAAACCTTGTATGCACTCTAGAAGCCACATTTTTTGCCCGTACAACCTCAATTTTTGTCAGAATGATTGTCTTGATAAAATCTTTGACGAGTTCAAAATTGGGTCAACTGGGGTCAAAAACTAAGTCACAGGGTCAAATCTTAGAAAAACCTTGTATGCACTCTATAGGCCACATTTTTTGCCCGATCAACTTAAAATTTGGTCAGAATGATTGTCTTGATAAAATCTCAAACGAGTTCCAAATTCGGTCAACTGGGGTCAAAAACAAGGTCATAGGGTCAAATCGTAGGAAACCTTGTATGCACTCTAGAAGCCACATTTTTTGCCCGTACAACCTCAATTTTTGTCAGAATGATTGTCTTGATAAAATCTTGGACGAGTTCAAAATTGGGTCAACTGGGGTCAAAAACTAGGTCACAGGGTCAAATCTTAGAAAAACCTTGTATGCACTCTATAGGCCACATTTTTTGCCCGATCAACTTAAAATTTGGTCAGAATGATTGTCTTGATAAAATCTCAAACGAGTTCCAAATTCGGTCAACTGGGGTCAAAAACAAGGTCATAGGGTCAAATCGTAGGAAACCTTGTATGCACTCTAGAAGCCACATTTTTTGCCCGTACAACCTCAATTTAAGTCAGAATTATTGTCTTGATGAAATCTCAGTCAAGTTTGAAATTGGGTCAACTGGGGTCAAAAACTAGGTCACAAGGTCAAATCTTAGAAAATCTTTGTATGCACTCTCGAGGCCACATTTTTTGCCAGTTCAACCTGACTTTTGGTCGGAATGATTGTCTTGATGAAATGTCAGTCGAGTTCGAAATTGGGTCAACTGGGGTCAAAAACTAGGTCACAGGGTCAAATCTTAGAAAAACCTTGTATGCACTCTAGAGGCCACATTTTTTGCCCGATCAACTTAAAATTTGGTTAGAATGATTGTCTTGATAAAATCTTGGACGAGTTTGAAATTGGGTCAACTGGGGTCAAAAACTAGGTCATAGGGTCAAATCGTAGAAAAACCTTGTATGCACTCTAGAAGCCACATTTTTTGCCCGTACAACCTCAATTTTGGTCAGAATGATTGTCTTGATGATATCTCGGTCGAGTTCGAAATTGGGTCAACTGGGGTCAAAAACTAGGTCAAAGGGTCAAATCTTAGAAAATCTTTGTATGCACTCTCAAGGCCACATTTTTTGCCCGATCAACATGAATTTTGGTCAGAATGATTGTCTTGATAAAATCTTGGACGAGTTCAAAATTTGGTCAACTGGGGTCAAAAACTAGGTCACAGGGTCAAATCTTAGAAAAACCTTGTATGCACTCTATAGGCCACATTTTTTGCCCGTTCAACTTAAAATTTGGTCAGAATGATTGTCTTGATAAAATCTCGGACGAGTTCCAAATTCGGTCAACTGGGGTCAAAAACAAGGTCATAGGGTCAAATCTAAGAAAAACCTTGTATGCACTCTAGAAGCCACATTTTTTTCCCGTACAACCTCAATTTAAGTCAGAATTATTGTCTTGATGAAATCTCAGTCAAGTTTGAAATTGGGTCAACTGGGGTCAAAAACTAGGTCACAAGGTCAAATCTTATAAAATCTTTGTATGCACTCTCGAGGCCACATTTTTTGCCAGTTCAACCTGACTTTTGGTCGGAATGATTGTCTTGATGAAATGTCAGTCGAGTTCGAAATTGGGTCAACTGGGGTCAAAAACTAGGTCACAGGGTCAAATCTTAGAAAAACCTTGTATGCACTCTAGAGGCCACATTTTTTGCCCGATCAACTTAAAATTTGGTTAGAATGATTGTCTTGATAAAATCTTGGACGAGTTTGAAATTGGGTCAACTGGGGTCAAAAACTAGGTCATAGGGTCAAATCTTAGAAAAACCTTGTATGAACTCTAGAAGCCACATTTTTTGCCCATTCAACCTCAATTTTGGTCAGAATGATTGTCTTGATGATATCTCGGTCGAGTTCGAAATTGGGTCAACTGGGGTCAAAAACTAGGTCAAAGGGTCAAATCTTAGAAAATCTTTGTATGCACTCTCAAGGCCACATTTTTTGCCTGATCAACATGAATTTTGGTCAGAATGATTGTCTTGATCAAATCTTGGACGAGTTCAATATTGGGTCAACTGGGGTCAAAAACTAGGTCACAGGGTCAAATCTTAGAAAAACCTTGTATGCACTCTATAGGCCACATTTTTTGCCCGTTCAACTTAAAATTTGGTCAGAATGATTGTCTTGATAAAATCTCGGACGAGTTCCAAATTCGGTCAACTGGGGTCAAAAACTAGGTCATAGGGTCAAATCGTAGAAAAACCCTGTATGCACTCTAGAAGCCACATTTTTTGCCCGTACAACCTCAATTTTGGTCAGAATGATTGTCTTGATAAAATCTTGGACGAGTTTGAAATTGGGTCAACTGGGGTCAAAAACTAGGTCACAGGGTCAAATCTTAGAAAAACCTTGTATGCACTCTATAGGCCACATTTTTTGCCCGATCAACTTAAAATTTGGTCAGAATGATTGTCTTGATAAAATCTCGGACGAGTTCCAAATTCGGTCAACTGGGGTCAAAAACAAGGTCATAGGGTCAAATCGTAGAAAAACCTTGTATGCACTCTAGAAGCCACATTTTTTGCCTGTACAACCTCAATTTTGGTCAGAATTATTGTCTTGATGATATCTCAGTCGAGTTTGAAATTGGGTCAACTGGGGTCAAAAACTAGGTCACAAGGTCAAATCTTAGAAAATCTTTGTATGCACTCTCGAGGCCACATTTTTTGCCCGATCAACCTGAATTTTGGTCGGAATGATTGTCTTGATGAAACTCAGTCGAGTTCGAAATTGGGTCAACTGGGGTCAAAAACTAGGTCATAGGGTCAAATCTAAGAAAAACCTTGTATGCACTCTAGAGGCCACATTTTTTGCCCGATCAACCTGAAATTTGGTCAGAATGATTGTCTTGATAAAATCTCAGATGAGTTTGAAATTGGGTCAACTTGAGTCAAAGACAAGGTCACAGGGTCAAATCTTAGAAAAACCTTGTAGGCACTCTAGTGGCCACTTTTATTGACCGATCAACCTGAAATTTGGTCAGAATGATTGTCTAGATGAAATCTCGGATGAGATCGAACTTGGGTCATCTGTGGTCAAAAACTAGGTCACGAAATCAATTATTAAAATCCTTGTTAGTCAACCTTAAAATTGTAAAAAAGAATTCTCAAGTTGTATAGAAGCAACAGCTTTGTTTAGCTTAGTCATTCATCATTCTATTTCTCATACTTCTTTTGAAAAATTTAGACAGTTCATTCAGGTGAGCGATTAAGGGCCACTATGGCCCTCTTGTTGAGTTATTGCCCTTTGTTGTTTTTACCCTTACATTCTTGTCCGGATCATATCTCCTAAACCATTAGTGCTAGCAACTTCAAACTTTGTACACTTATAGATCTCATTGAGGAGAAGTGTCATGTTCAAGAACCGTTACTCTGCCACGCCCACTTTTTGAGTTATTGCTCTTTGTTGTTTTTACCCTTACATTCTTGTCCGGATCATATCTCCTAAACTATGTGTGCTAGCAACTTTAAACTTTGTACACTTATAGATCTCATTGAGGCGAAGTGTTATGTTCAAGATCCATAACTCTGCCACACCCACTTTTTGAGTTATTGCCCTTTGTTGTTTTTACCCTTACATTATTGTGGGGATCATATCTCCTAAACTATAAGTGCTAGCAACTTAAAACTTTGTACACTGATAGATCTTATCGAGGACACATGTCATGTACAAGAACTGTTACTCTGCCATGTCCACTTTTTGAGTTATTGCCCTTTGTTGTTTTTAGTCTTACATTCTTGTCCGGATCATATCTCCTAAACTATAAGTGCAAGCAACTTTAAACTTTTACAGTTATAGATCTAGTATGTAGGAGATATATTTTAAGAGAGGATTTTTTTTATCCGGTGGGGGACTCCTGTATTGCATCGCAATACGACATGCACTTGTTTAACTTTATCCTCAATATGATGTTACCAGCACAGGATGGCCCAAGAAAGAACACTGCCGCCGTCATAGCCAATTTGCATGTGCTTCAGACTGTCAATCTATAGGTCCCGAGTTCTATCCCTTATGTTTGCACTCATTCTTTCCGAATATTTATCTCTCACCAATGGGTTGATAATCATAGACCTATGTGCGATAGCAGCTTTAGGCTAGGAAAGGATGTGATGGTTGTACTGGTGAGAGAAATACCAGGAAACCATTGTTAGGTGCTCCAGCCGCCGCGATATAACTGAAAAATGCTGAAAGCGGCATATAACTCCATTCAATCAATAAAACCCAAGAAAGAAGAGTAATGTAACACTGTGTATCTAAATATCAAGTCCTTGAAAGATTTTGTCCTGGACAGGGTACACATATCCTTTGACATATGTCAACCACCAATGGTTGGATAATGGTAAACCCAAGTTGGATAGCAGATGGAGGCAAGGAAATTGCTAGTAGTTTTTGGAGAAATAATAGGTATCAATTGTTAGATGCCCCAGCAGTGATGATGCGATTTAAAGTATTGTAAAAGGAAAACTTACAACCCATTCAAACAAACTAACCTACCAAGCCCTTGTTGTTTTACTGAATTTATCTAATAGCTGATTATCTTGAAGGATAATTACAACGGTTTTCCAGATTTTTTCATCATTTCTAATTTAGAACAGAAACCTCAGGCAACATCTGTCAGATATTTTTAACTTTTATAGAAATAAGTGGTTTCTAGTAGCTAGTGGTTAAGCTAGTGACTTCCTTCTTAACCCTTGTCATGCTTAACCCAGCACATACCTGATATAGACAAAGATCAGCCTGCACATAATTATGTCGAGGATTCGGTGCAATACTATTGCCTAAATATATAGGCACTTACAAAAGCACTGTGCTGATCCCTCGATGTGCAGTCTGATCTTAGTTTGTAACACCTAGATTTCCTTTTTAAATAGGAAAAAAATTAAATAGAAAAGCTCTTTCAAATAAATTCTGTCTCGTGATTAGTGCTTCTTGTGTTCCTAAACACTGATTTTTAGCTCCACTGGCTGAAAGCCACTGGGGCTATTGTCATGGCGTTGTGTCCGTCGTGCGTACGTCCGTCCGTGCGTGCGTGCGTGCGGTCGTAAACTTTTCTTTAAAAATCTTCTCCTCAGAAACTACTGGATGGATTTCAACCAAACTTCACAGGAATGATCCTTGGGTGACCCTCTTTCAAAGTTGTTCAAGAAATTTTGATCCAATGAAAAACATGGATTTAATGGGCGTGGCTTATTTCCAAATATGGTTAAAAGTGAGTTTTCTCAGATTATAATCAATGGATATCAATGAAATTTTACATGAATGATCCTTGGGTGACCCTATATCATTATACAAAAAATCATTGTGATTGGATGAAAAATATGCATTTTATGGGCGGAGGTCATTTCTCTATATGTTATATAGTGGAAACTTTGAAAATCATTTTCTCAGAATCTAACTTTTGGATATCAACCAAATTTCACTGGAATGATCCTTGAGTGACCCTTTATCAGTGTACCAAAAATTGTTTTGATTGGATGAAAAAAATGCATTTTATGGGTGGAGGTCATTTCTCCATATGTTAAATAGTGGAAACTATGAAAATCATTTTCTCAGAATGTAACTGATGGATATCAATCAAACCTTTTAGGTATTATCTTTAGGTGACCCATTTTCATGCAGCCAAAAATTATTTTGATTTGATGAAAAATATGTCTTTTAATAGCGGAGGTCATTTCTCTATCTGTTATTTAGTTGAAACTTTGAAAATCATTTTCAACATCAGTAGAGCCCCAAATATCTAAAAATCTAGTCAAAACATTTATTTGCTTTTACAAGAATTTCAAGCCTGTGGAGCGACTCAAGCCATTCATGGCTTTCTAGTTGTTGAGCCTGCATGCAGTGAACCAGGCATAGTTTGCACAATGACGGCTTGGTGTGTGGGTGCAATATTGTGTCCGTCCATCAGTCAATCTGTGTGAATTTTTATCCAGACAATTTAACTCCTTCATTTATGGATGGATTTCTATAAAACTTTGCACAATTGTTCTCCATGAGAAGATGTTCTACTAGAAAGAAGGCCATGGTCAAAGCGCGGTAGCCCATCGGACTGTTAATTTAGAGGTCCCAGGTTTGATCCCTGACGGCGGCACTCATTCTTTCCGACTTTTTGTCTCGTAGACCTATTTGAGATAGCAGCTGGAGGCTGGGAAAGGGTGATGGTTGTAATTGTGAGAATCCATTGTTAGGTGCTCCAGCCCCTGTGATACAATTGAACAATGGTGAAAGCGGTGTTAAACTCCATTCAATCAATCTACTTAAAAGAAATTTTAAGATAGCATCAATGTTAAAAGTGTTAAAATTTGACGTATCCAGAAGTATGGTATAATTTTTGCAGGCTCGACAGTAGTTGTCCAGTGACAACCACCTAGTAATGTTATTTTGCCAAATTGATGGCTCAGTGCAAAACAGTTGTAACTGCCTATAAACATAGAGGCAGTTACAACTATTTCCAACTGAGCCATCGAAATATTATATTCAGCACAACAAGGGTTAATACTTATACTATCAAATATTATGATGTGTTTTATTTTTTGCAAACACTGGGGTCATTTACCCCACAAAACTTCATTTCTCTGCATACTGCTACATTCCTTAGCTGTTGTTTCGGTGGTAAATTATCAGTCTGTCTATAGTATTTGGCAAAAGAAGTTGTAACATTAACAAAATAGTTGAATTTTTTATGGCTGCTGAAAGAGGGACTGGCACAAGAAAATTGACAGAATTTTAGAGAGCTACAAATGGAGGGAGTATTTTGGATTTATTGGAAAATACTTTCACAAATCCTATGTTGGGAGCATTCATTGAATTTGTTTTGTCAAGACAATTCAAATGAGTCCCTGCAACATAGGGGTTACATTGAGAAACAAAAATTTAAATGCCCCCCTTCAAAGAAGAGGGAGTAGTGTCCGTGGTCTAGAGGAAGAGTGTCAGCCTCTTGACCCAAAGGTCCTGAGTTCGTTTCCCTGGAGTGGCTATTGATTTTGGTTGTGGTCCACACATTCGGCACGATTACTGGTGAAATTTTCAGGAAGCAGAATCAAGAGGAATGAATCTAAGTTGTAAGAACTTGTTTCCCAATCGATGTAAAATAAATAGGATTAAACCAAGAGTGAGTAAATTGCTTTGCACTTGTCAGTCGGTCATTGAGTAGACCTTTTATGTCCGGGGCATATTTCAAAAAATTTGCAAGCAAGAATCATGCAACTTAAAACTTTGATAGATCTTGTTGATGAGAAGTGCAGTGTATCAGAACCATAACTATAAATAAATAGGTAGTTACAACCATTCCATGCTTAGCCATCCAATTGTATTCCACCAATGGATTGGTAATGATTGGGTTGATTAGTATGTTGCATGGAAAAGATGTAATGGTATTACTGGAGTGAGAAAAAAAGTGGAAAAGGTGGTAAGGTTTTCCAGCTGCCACAATAAGACTGAAAGTGCAATAAAAGTGACATTTCTAGGTATTTCTTGCATTTTGCACACCAAACTAGACAGATGAAAAATTTGGTAAAGTTGAAGACAATTAACTTAATAATAGTAAATCAAATGTTTAGAAACATATGGATAATATTGAGAATTTTACTTTTCTTATAAAATTTTCCTATCAAATTAGAATAGACCTCTGAGATTAAGATTATTAAAAATTTGTGAATACATTGTATACTGGTTAAGGATTAAGTATTCTGCATAATTAATGAACTGGCAGGGCGGGGCTTAACCGCGACGTATTTCGACGAGTTTACTTTTCAATAGTTTGGGTTCTTTCAAATTTTAGTCGGTAATCATCGTTAACGCTTGCAAATAACTGTATCCTAAAACCCAAAGAACTCACGTGCTTTGAGAAAGTGAACACATTCCATCGTTTGGTTTCCAAAGCCTCGTAACTTCAGCTTGATTAAGCTGAAGTTACGAGGATTTGGTTACCAATCTACGGTGTAAGGTCTTAAGTTATTTAAGTCGACTCTCTTTCGAAGTAGGTTATTAAAGGTAAAAGCTGATTGCCCTTAACCTTAAGTGCAACGACCCATTACTTAGGCTCCGCCCTGCCATGGCATTAATTATGGATAATACAATGTTAGAAAAAAAAATGCTGTTAATCAAGTTGATTCGAGTGTTGGTAGATTAGTGATAGTAACCAGTCATTGATTTGTCTCGGCACATTCCAGCCGTCTGTAACTTAGGGTAGACGGCATTCTCGGAATACCTGTCTTGCATGTTTGCCACTCGTAAAACTTGGAATGTGCTTCCTGTCGATTGGGAAAAGGGAAAAAAACAGAATGTCCAGCCATTTTCAAAAGATGCTTATGCTGGCTTTAAAGAATTTACTGCCTTTATATCCTCATGTATGAAAGAACCATTAAGCTTTTTATTTTGCTTTCACTTTTAAGAAGGAAATGTTAGTTTGTTGTCAAAGCCTGTGTTGTCCTTTTGAATAGTGTTCACTTGAAGGTCTAGACTGGCCTCAGTCATTTTTGTTTGCATTTTCCGAAATATTTTTAATCCAAGTTCATATTAACAAGTTATGATAAAAAACAACTCTTCTTTTCAGAGACAGATTATAACAAATTCAAAGTGCTCCGAGCTCTGTATGCACTAAAATTGAGTCAGTACTCATTTTGAAAAATAAAATTTTAAGCTTTTCTTGTTTCAAAAAAGGAAAAACAGGTGGTATAGACAAAGATCAGACTGCGCATTATGTGCAGGCTGATATTTGTCTATAGCTCCTGCCAAGGCAGGAATATTCTGGGTTAAGCATGACAAGGGTTAAGCTTTACTGGTTTTAAAGAGAAAATAAGGTGTTTAAGACTAAGATCAGATTGCACATATGTGCAGACTGATTTTAGTCTTTATACCTCCTGCCAAAGCAGGAATAATCTGTGTTTAGTATAAGAAATAAGGGTAAAGATTTTTTTATATTAAATCTAATCGGAAAAGTGTAAACTATTTTTGATTGGTGAAGAGTTTATTGTACCCGAGTGGTGCATAATCAGATTGGCTGCTCTCTGAAGCCACAAAAGATGAAACAATAGAAATTAAATGTCGGAATTAACCGTGAACTGATTGACATTAATTGTTTATTAAAGTGGCGGAGGTAGACCTTGTGTCAACTGATGGTCTGAGCTGATAAGTTTGTTGCAGTTTTTGATGGTTTTGTCCCATCGGGAGGCTCACAAGTGCAGACTTAACATTACGGTGGTTAGGGGCAATGAGCTGTGGCCACTAATAACCTTTATCCTTATTGTATTTCTAAAATTAAAAGCTCCCGTCCTAATACAGTAATCTACAGTTTTATCAAACCACTAGCACTGGCATCATATTTAGCTCTGCTGTTTTTGGAGTATACCCGAGGTACTATGATCACCTTAGTGTTGGTCATGTTGGTGTTGGTGTGACAAACTTATATCTCTGTTGCTATTGAAGATATTTTCATGAAACTTGGCATGTGTGTTCACCATCACAAGAGCTACCCAGATTATCAAGGGGGATAACTCGATGTAGGCTCTTGTTCTTGGGTTGCCTTCTACTTGTCTTCTAGAAAAAAAATTAGCTTGTTTGCAAGATAGGTAACCTTTGGCAACTTGCACAAATAGAACAAATCCAAGAATTTTTTAGATGGCTGTCAATTTTAATACTCAAATATAAGGTTCTCAAAATATTCTCATAAATTGATTAGGCTATTAGGTGCTCAAGCCTCTGTGCGATATGATTGGAAAATTGTTAAAAGTGGCATTAAACCCTATTCAAAAACTTATGTGTGGCAAGGGGCTAAGTTATGGCATTCTTCCAATTTTTCATAATTCTTGCACAACATCCCCAAAAGAATAATGCGCAAATATGATATGTTAATCAAATCATGAATACTGGAAAATGCTATCGCTATTTTGGATGCTGACTTCAATATTCTGTCAAAATTAGGCCAATGAGATCATCACAGGAACCCCAAATTTCTTCAGAAGCTTGGAAAGGATTCAGATTCTTGCAGTTTTGATACAAAATTTATATAGAAAGAGTTAAAAAATTTCCTTACAATTTTCAGACTCATAGCTACAGAAGATTAATGAAACACAAAAACCTGAAAAAATATTGCAGAAAAAGATGAAATTGCTTATTGCAAGAAATTTCTGTGTAGTCTGAACTTAGCTTATACTGTTTGCTTTCTATGAAAAATGTAAGCCAGAGTTGTTGAAATGTCCCCCTCTCACCAATGGGTTGATAAACGTAGACCTATGTGGAATAGCAGCTGGAGGCTAGGAAAGAATGTGGTGGTTGTACTGGTGAGAGAAATACCAGGAATCCATTGTTAGGTGCTTCAGCCTCTGCGATATAACTGAAAAAATGTTGAAATTGGCATAAAATCAATCAATCAATCAAATTGTCTCCTGAATTCACAATTTGTTTGAAACAAATTTTGGAATATAAAGAAGGCCAGGGTTAAGAATCATTATGCAGTAGGGGTTGTTACCATGCAGTTTCCCCCAAAATTGCTAAGAAATAACTGGGATTACTTGAAACACTGTTTTATTGTATTGATTGATCTAGGGTGTTCTAAAAATAGGGCATTCTATCATCGGTATCTATTTATTAGAAGTCTTTGATCTTATGTACCTGTTTGGCCCTAATTGTGGTCTTCTGTACAACAAAGAAGTTGTTACAACATTGTGGCAAAAGGAGGGTGTGGCAAATACAGAGAAAATGTGAATTGCATTTCAATATACACGACCTGTTTGCAATTTTAAGGTGTCATATTAAGCATTGAAGCATGATGTGCATGCAAATGCCATGTAGTATATCTATTTTATAAGCCGTTACAACTGTTTTGCACTGAGCCATCAAAATTCATGCAATTCCTTTCAGCCTTATTCTACTGAATGTGAATTTGTTTCAATCAAGTTGCTAATTTTCGTGACATTTAAAACCAATCTATCTCCAGTTTTTTTCCACAAAACTAAGTAGAAAGCAGCTAGTCAAGGCTTAGGTCGGACCTCATGACTGTACAGACTGATCTTAGATTATACTATATCCCAAAGCTTTGTTTGCATCAGGAATCCGCTATTAAGGTAGTGGAACCGTAATAGTTCTGCAACATTTTAGAACTCATGAACTTTCTCAATGTTGACTGAGGTTTCCTAATTAACACTGTTAAAGTTCATAACTTCAAAAATGTGGCAGAACTATAATTGGTCGACTACCTTAATAGCAGGAAAAATGTTATCTGTTCTCTGAATTTGGACAAAGTCTATAATTTTGACAAGCATGGAAGTATTAACCTTTCTCGAAATTGTTGAAAGCGGCGTAAAACCCATTCAAACAAACAAACTTAACCTTGTCATGCTGAACCCGGATTATTCCTACTTTGGTAGGAGCTATAGACAAACATCAGCCTGCACATATGTGCAGTCTGATGTTAGTCTACACCACCTGTTTCTCACTTTCAAACCAGAACTGTCAATAGATTTAGTTTTTCAAATAAAAATTGACCTACAGTTGGTACTATCAGTTCTTTTTGCCCTTTGATTTTGATGAAAATTTTTAGCCAAGATTTATTCAGCATGACAAGAGTTAACCTTTCTCATATCTTAGAGCAAGTCTATAATTGCATCTTGGTCAATGGTGGCAAGTAATTTTCCACCTTGATTTAACTTTTGTCAGAATTTGGACAAAGTCTATAATTTTGACTAGTATGAAAGCCTTGAAATTTCTCATAACTTGGAGCAAATCTATAATTGCATCTTGGTGGCAAGTAATTTTCCACCTTGCTTTAACTTTTGTCAGAATTTGGACCAAGTCTATAATTTTGCGTCCTGGTGGCCAGTTTAAACAACAAACACAGACGTTTGTGAAGGGTTAGAATAGTTTTCCAGTCTGGGTATGTCAGAGATATTAGAATGGAATTCCACAGTGGGGATATATTACCTCCCAAAACATAAAACATTATTGGTTACATCAACTGATTATTTGTTTGTGTGGGCTTTGTAACAGGTCGTCAAAATTTACCAACTTGTGTAAAAGAGTTACTTAGACATCCTAGCCGATTGGGGGAAAAGAATGTCAGGGTCTGTGTGGGTTTTTGGCTACTTGATTAGGATCTTAAATTGAGTTGTTATGGTTTTAACCCCCTTGGAGGCGATTTGTTTCAATTAAAAGAAAACTTTACTGATAAACCCACAGTCTATCAAGCTGTAGAAATGGTGGTTTATTAATTCATTCAACCCAAACTGTTGTGGCTACCTTCTGCTTTTCTTTATCAAAATTAATAAATTGTTTATTAACTAGCACAAGGTCAGATAGCTAGTTGATGCTCCTGACAAAAAATCATAGTTGTAGCAGACATACAGAAAGAATGAAATCATAATGTTTTCACTGGTTCAATGTTCTTTATTCAATAGATTTGAAATTCTAGACACAAATTTTCTGAATTAGGTCAGACACTAGTGTAGGAGGAGAATTTGATTACTGTCACCTGAATAAAGCTGATTTTGATTGTTTTACCTGTTCTGAAAATTGATTTTATTAAAATGCAGGTATAAACGTCAATTATCAAGGGATTGAAGATACATAGCTAGGCACCTAAATTAAATTTGCACCCACGATTCTAATTTTTTTTATTTATTGTTATTATTTAATTTTAGCTCACCTGAGCACGAAGTGCTCATGGTGAGCTATTGTGGTTAGGTGGATGTCCATCATCCGTCAAGCGTCGTGCGACGTCCGTCGTCAACATTTGCCTTGTATGCACTCTAGAGGCCACATTTTTTGCCCGATCAACCTGAATTTTGGTCAGAATGTTTGTCTTGATGAAATCTCGGACGAGTTTGAAATTGGGTCAACTGGGGTCAAAAACTAGATCACAGGGTCAAATCTAAGAAAAACCTTGTAGGCACTCTAGAGGCCACATTTTTTGCCAGATCAACCTGATATTTGGTCAGAATGATTGTCTTGATGAAATCTCGGACGAGTTTGAAATTGGGTCATCTGGGGTCAAAAACTAGGTCACAGGGTCAAATCTAAGAAAAACCTTGTATGCACTCTAGAGGCCACATTTTTTGCCTGATCAACCTGAATTTTTTTCAAAATGATTGTCTTGATGAAATCTCGGTCGAGTTCAAAAAAGGGTCAACTGGGGTCAAAAACTGGGTCACAGGGTCAAATCTAAGAAAAACCGTGTATGCACTCTAGAGGCCACATTTTTTGCCTGTTCAACTTTAATTTTAGTCAGAATGATTGTCTTGATGGAATCTTGAATGAGTTCGAAATTGGGTCAACTGGGGTCAAAAACTAGGTCACAGGGTCAAATCTAGGAAAAACCTTGTAGACACTCTTGTGGCCGTGTTTATTGTCCAATCAAGCTGAATTTTGGTCAGAATGATTGTTTTGATGAAATCTTGAATGAGTTCGAAATCGGGTCAACCGGGGTCAAAAACTAGGTCACTGGGTCAAATCTAAGAAAAACCTTGTATGCACTATAGAGGCCACATTATTTGCCCGATCAACCTGAATTTTGGTCAGAATGATTATCCTAATGAAATCTCGAACAATTTAGAAATTGGGTCAACTGGGGTCAAAAAAAAAGGTCACAGGGTCAAATCTAAGAAAAACCTTGTAGGCACTCTTGTGGCTCCGTTTATTGCCCGATCAACCTGAATTTTGGTCAGAATGATTATCTTGATGAAATCTTGAATGAGTTCGAAATTGGGTCAACCGGGGTAAAAAACTAGGTCACAGAGTCAAATCTAAGAAAAACCTTGTAGGCACTCTAGTGGCCACGTTTATTGCCAGATCAACCTGAATTTGGTCAGAATGATTGTTTTGATGAAATCTTGGACAAGTTCGAAATTGGGTCAACTGGGGTCAAAAACTAGGTCACTGGGTCAAATCTAAGAAATACCTTATATGCACTCTAGAGGCCACATTATTTGCCCGTTCACCTTGAATTATAGTCAGAATGATTGTCTTGATGAAATCTTGAATGAGTTTGAAATTGGGTCAACTGGGGTCAAAAACTAGGTCACAGGGTCAAATCTAGGAAAAACCTTGTAGGCACTCTAGTGGCCGCGTTTATTGCCCGATCAACCTGAATTTTGGTCAGAATGATTGTCTTGATGAAATCTTGAATGAGTTTGAAATTGGGTCAACTGGGGTCAAAAACTAGGTCACAGGGTCAAATCTAAGAAAAACCTTGTATGCACTATAGAGGCCACATTTTTTGCCCGATCAACCTGAATTTTGGTCAGAATGATTGTCCTAATGAAATCTCGGACAAGTTTGAAATTGGGTCAAAAACTAGGTCACGGGGTCAAATCTAAGAAAAACCTTGTAGGCACTCTTGTGGCTCTGTTTATTGCCCCATCAAGCTGAATTTTGGTCAGAATGTATTGATGAAATCTTGAATGAGTTCCAAATTGGGTCAACTGGGGTCAAAAACTAGGTCACAGGGTCAAATCTAAGAAAAACCTTGTAGGCACTCTAGTGGCCACGTTTATTGCCAGATCAACCTGAATTTTGGTCAGAATGATTGTTTTGATCTTGGACAAGTTCGAAATCGGGTCAACTGGGGTCAAAAACTAGGTCACTGGGTCAAATCTAAGAAATACCTTGTATGCACTCTAGAGGCCACAATTTTTGGCCAATCAACCTGAAATTTGGCCAGAATGATTGTCTAGATGAAATCTCGGATGAGATCAAAATCCGGTCATCTGGGGTTAAAAAATAGGTCACGAAATCAATTTTAAAAATCCTTGTTAGTCAACCTTAAAATTGTAAAAAAGGGATTCTCAAGTTGTATAGAAGCTACAGCTTTGTTTAGCTCAGTCATTCATCATTCTATTTCTCATTCTTCTTTTGAAAATTTTAGACAGTTCATTCAGGTGAGCGATTAAGGGCCACTATGGCCCTCTTGTTTTGCTTTTGAGGCATGAGCAGAGTTTAAGTCTGACTTCCAATAAAATGGGACTAAAGGACTTGGTATTTGGGATCTTAGGGGTCCTTTCTTAAAGTTTTCTTCAGATAAAGACTATTTTCTTTTAATCACATAACTTGTTTTATATGAGCCTGTGCGTGAGATTTCCAACAATTTCAAATATGCGCAAAGCAAAGACTCTGACCAGTCTGTGCATCCGCACAGTCTATCCAGAGTCTTTACTATGCGTTTGGTAGATAGATAAGGTCTCAAAGTATCTGTAGACCAACAGGTAACTTTATATTTACAGTATGTAGTTTTCTACGCCTCTCAAGGTTTGCTCCTCACGAAAATAAAATTTCAAATTGTTGGAAATGTCATGGCACAGGCTCAAATTCTTTTCCCTGGTAAAAGATAAAGAAACTATTAGATGTTTGACTATTTGGGGCTCATCTTCTGGAAAGAATTGAAGACTGTTTCAAACATGATCATTTCTGAATTGTCTCTGAATTCAACATTTCTTTTGGAAAGGTTGGTTGGAATGGCCACAGGCAATTGTTTCATAATCAATCTTTTGTCATATATGTCATCATAGAAGACATCCTTAAAAATAACCTATTAGACATAATTAATTCGATAGCAAAACAATTGCCTATTGGAAGTACTGATCAATTGGATATTTGGTAGGGGATAAAAGGGTGGGGGTCATTACAAAAACTCTTTGAATCAAGTTGATTAGCAAGAAATTCTTGGTAGTTCTTAAATGAATCTGTTTTGATTTTAGCATATTCTTAGTAAAGTATAGAATGGGTTGCTGTTATACAAATTCTGTATAATGGCTACAGGACATTTACCTTTCTGGTAATTATATCGAATTTTATTGCAGGATTGTCTGGCTAAATTTATACATTATAGAAACATCTGTTTGCTTTGTTGTATATATTTGTATCTGATGAAATATCTACCTGTATTTCACACCTGTCAATCATGTGATCATCCTCCCCTCTCTTCTAACATATATCTCAAAGTATTTCATTGGGGGTTGATTGACACAGGAATAAAAGTTTCAAAAATAAAATGAAAATTATTTATTTTACTCAATTTGGATTCTTTGATATGTCAACATACATAAGATTTGCAGTTACAAAGGAAAGCCCTGTCATTAATTCAGTAATTAACCCAAAATAATCCTGCTTTGGCAGGAGGTAAAGACAAAGATCAGTCTGCACAGAATGTTTACTATACCACCTGATTTTCCTTTTTAACCCAGAAAATTTTGACAACTGCCTATTCTAAATAAATACTAACTAACAATTTGTACTATCAGACTGTGTTTTAAGAACTAACTTTGAGGCAATTTCGTAAGCTTTTTAGCCCACCTGAGCAGGAACTACTCAAGGTGAGCTATTGTGATGTCCAATGTCAGTCATGTGTTGTCAATTGTTCTTCATGTGATCAGAATTTTTAGGCTTTGTTGGCAAAGATCAGACTGCAACTTTATGAAGGCCGATCTTAGTCGATACTGCCTGTTAAGGCTTTGTGCACAGCGAGAATGTGCTGAGAACATCATGGAAGGATTAACCCTTGTTATTCTGAACCAAGATATTCCTTCTTTTGCAGGAGGTATGGACAAAGGTCTACCTGCACATATGGACAGTCTGATCTTTGTCTTTACCATCTGGTTTTCCATAAGAAACTAGGAAAGTTTAAAATCTATTTGTTGAAAAGAAAAGAAATTTGACAGTCAATTTGTGGATGCAGTGATTTTAGCACTTTGATTTTCATGCAATTTTGCAAAGATTTTTATTCAGCATGACAAAGCTTAAATCTCCGAAAAAAGATGGTGCTGATAAATTCTACCATGTCAAAGATTAATTAGTAACAAAAATATTCAATAAAAAAGGACAACTTGCTTGAACAATGGAAGAAAATGAGTGGGAATAATGGATGCTTGAGATCAAAGGCTAAAAGGTGACTTCAAGTGGTTTTAAATGGCAAACTTGTAAATTTCACAGTGTTTGAATTATGGTAATTTATTCTCTTTTGAATGTAATCGGAATGATTTTTGTAGAACATTGATTCTTTTGCTTTGATTTTTGTCTTGGTCAAGTATTTTGTAGAGTGATCCATTTTGTAGTTAGGTAACCCATTAGCAGATGACAAAATTTAGACTGGTCCAATATCAAAGCAGTTGCAGACCACAATTCTAAGTTGATGTAATCTTAGAAATCGTTATATTGTAGTGAAAAAAACATTGTGAACAATGAAGAAATTGCTTGTCACAGGCAGTGTATTCCTTTTTTTTTTCAAAAAAAAACTATATTAAGGGGTGTATAGGAGTCATTTTGTTGGTTGGTCGGTCTGTTTGTCTGTTGCTTTTATTTTTTCCGGAAGTTTTCTCAGCAACTTAACCCTTTCTTGTTTTCAAAAATTTTGGACCTGTCCAAATTCAAAGGTTTTGCAGACGAAAATTTAAAGTGGATTTAATTAGAAAAATAACCATTCTGTAGGGTAGAAAAATAGTGTGAAAAAAGAAGAAATTGCTTGTCAGATACAATTTCTTCTTTTTTCACAATGTTTTCTGAATCATAAAATCACAGGCACGTAAAAAGCAGGGATTAAACAGGAAAGGGTTAAGGGCGGATTTCATGTAAACTTTATAGATTTGAACATTGGTTCAGAACCACAGGTCAAGTGCCTATTACTACTGAGCCTTTTGTGGAGCCTGGCTAGCTTTATTGGAAATGTGTTGGGCTGTCAATCCTTGGATTGTGAGTTTAAATCCCTGCTTGGCCAATGCTCATCTGACAAATGACCAGTCATTCTGACAAGTGTCATTTGTCTCCCACCAATGTGCAAATGAAAAGTAGTAAGCCCAAGTGGGATGGCCACTTGATGGCACAGATGAAATGTTGTGGTTGCACTTGTGAGAAAGGACAGGAATCCATGGATTGGTGCTCCAGCCAACACGATATTGTTGCAATAATGAAGAAAGCAGCGTTAAACTTGAAAAATCAGTCAAAACTATTGAGTCATCCTGGCAGTCAAGGGGTAAGAAGCTGTAGAAGAATAATAAAAAGAACTAAGTCAAAGAATTCTTTCAAGTTTTACTACTGTAGACCATGGAATAAGTGTTCCTATATATAGTAAAAGCAACATGCCGAAATAGAATTGGAAATATAAGCCCTAATTATTTATTGACTTGCCTGGCCCAATATGGAAACATTTAGTTTTTTATAGGCAGATAAGTTCACTGGAATGCATGTGGGTGGGGGGATTAATCAGGCTTCATGTTGATTCTCTATATTGATCTTGTCCGGGGCCCTGGGTGTAGATAAGGGAGGGTTGGAAGTCTAATTTTTTTATGTCTCATTATAACTCTATGTTGTGGGTACCCATTTGAATCATCTCAACAAGATGATTCGTTGAGATGATTCAAATGGAGTACCCACAAGTTAAGGTTTGTGAAAGTTTAATTAAATACTTTAATGTGCAAATCCAAAAAGTTACTTATAATGCAGGTCCATACAATGTTACTTCAGACACATCATATTTGAAATGAAATTTAAATTCAGCAGGATGATATGAGCCTGTGCATGATGTTTTCAACATTTTCAAATGTGCATTGAAAATTCTTTGAACAGCATGTGCATCCATTCTATGCACTCTGGAGATAATTACAGCCTTAATCCCTGTACAGGCAGTCCGAGAATTTTATCATTTTATAGTGTTTGCTGTCAAGGTTGCCAGTGTCTTTCTATTACGCCAATGTGAAATTTTTGGAAATGTCACACACTAGCTCATATGATTAACTATGGATATTTCATGGCATTTTATGATGTTGGTCATTAGTTCTCTTCTTTGAGATGAAACCTTTCTAAATTTTGCTACCAGCTCTTGATCATCATGTTACAAAGGGATTTCACACAAACTAATCAGAATTGAGATGTGACCAGACCTTTAATCATCTTGTGAGTTTAAATAGCCAAAGTGACTCTTCAGTGACCAAATAAGTGGATAAACTGTTTACTGACTTCAAAAAACTTCAAAATGTAGATTCACATTTGACAAAAGTCATTATGAAATGAGTCATTTGTCACTCACCAATGGGCTATTGATAAGTATTACACCATAGTGGGATGAGCATCTGGTTGCTTGGATGAAATATTGTTTAAATGGTGTAAAAACAGCCCTGCGTTCAGGATGATAAAATGCGGCAAAATGTTTGCAAAGTATGCCCCGCTTTGCACATGCAATTTTATGCAAAGCGGGACATAATTGACAAACAGTTTGCCAAGTTTTGTTGACCCGAATGTGGGTTTTATCTTGGACTATACTTTCCGCTTTAGCTTCGTATTTGTTGAGAAATTCTTGAGATAGGTCAAATATTTCAATTATACTCGCACAAACCCTGTGTTCAACAGTTGGCTGTTGTGGGTACTCAATTGTATAATTTTGATAGAGTTTTGTTTAGACACAACAGGAATGTGGAATTCCAATGCCCGATTGTCTGATGTGGGCTTTTTCACTTGTGGGTACATTTTTCTAGGTCACTTATCTGTGGACAAGTAAATATCAGAGCAAATCTTAGAACAGTAACAAAATGATCTTGGGAGAAGCATCATCCTTATATTTGTATCAAAGGGTAGAAAACATCGTCTTTAATGAAGAACATGCTGGGCTACAGCATTTTTATGCCCCCGTATCGAAAGATCGGGGGCATATTGTTTTACTCATGTCCGTCTGTCTGTCTGTCCATCTGTCTGTCTGTCAGTCCGTCTGGCCGTCCGTCTGTATGTCTTCCGTCTGTCCGTCTGTCTGTCCGAAAACTTAACCTTTGCCTTTTCTCCAAAAGTATTTGACATACAAGGCTCATATTTGGCATGATGATAAATCTCAATGATCCGCATCTGCTGGTACCAAAGTCAAGGTCATGTGACAAGGTTAAACTCATCTGTCAAGGCCAAACTTTGAAAAAAAATGCTGTTCGTGTTTCACAAACTCATCTTGTTTTCATTTAAACATTATGAAACAGTGTTTTCTCAATATTAATCATCCAATTTTTGATAGACAAGTTCATTTTGATCCTTGGCAAGTAGGAAATCAAGTTTTACTTGTTCATGGACAAGTGGAGGAAATTTATATTTCCACACCCCTCTCCCCTCTGTTTTGATGATGCACAAGACAGTACTGAATATATTCTTTTGAAGTTAACTTACTTTTAGTTCTATTCTTAGTAATTCAAATCTGGACCAACTAAATATGGAAAGGATTTGATGATTGATCTTTTCACCCAAGTTGTTCATTGTCATTTCAACTGCTATATATTGCACTGGAGATCAACAATAGTGATATGGGACAGATTGATGGGGAAAATTGAATTTCGTCCAAGGTGCCATTTATGGGGCTGTAAAAAGAAAAACCCATCTTGTAATTTTCATTCCACATTTGTTAATTATTGGGCAAACTGATTGGCCATAGAAATCTGTCTGTTGTCTGTTGTTGTCAAGTGATACCTGGGCATATTTCTTTTTCTTGATCATATCAACTTA
Organism: Fragum whitleyi; assembly: GCA_948146395.1. Classification (NCBI taxonomy): domain Eukaryota; kingdom Metazoa; phylum Mollusca; class Bivalvia; order Cardiida; family Cardiidae; genus Fragum; species Fragum whitleyi. The sequence continues at coordinate 18,461,776 of OX411551.1, read as the reverse complement.
TAATGCCATCTTTATTTGATTTAATATGAGCCTGTGTGAAAGTTTCATTATTGTGAAGAATATTGATACTCAGATCAGCCAAGCTACCATCATAGCGCAGTTGATAGTCAGACTGTCAATCTAGAGGTCTTAGGTTTGATCTTGAGAGCGGCACTCATAGTCCTTTCCAACTATTTGTCTCTCGTCAATGGATTGATAATCGTAGACCTTTGTGAGATAGCAGCTGGAGGCTAGGTAGTACTTGTAAGAGAAATACAGAGAGAATCCATTGTAAGGTGCTCCATCTTCTCTGTTTTAACCGAAAAATTGTTGAAAGTGGCGTTAAACTTCATTCAATCAATCAATCCCTTTTCACTTCGACTTTTAGGGCTAATTGTGAGATGACCCTTAGCACAAAGCTGTTTTTACTGGCCCCTCAAAGAAACATACCCATGTTTAAAAACAGCTATTGGACTGAGAAAATTGTTTAAAATCTTAAATTTTTCAATTGTATTTCAACAACAGATTATGATCAGTGAAAAATATTCAAATAATTTTGAATTTCAATAATATTGACCAATCAGAGATCGCATTAAACTTATGGTTATATGGACCGGAATCCCTAAAGATTCTTGACAGACCGTCCAGAAATAGAATTAGTTCCCCTAGACCATCTGCAAAATCAGTTTTCAACTGAATTGTAACTCAATTGTGTTTGGTTTTTGAGTTGAAAGTGAATATAATAATTTCTTATTTTGTATGATTTAGGAGGCAGAAAGAAGAAAGAGGCTCCAGGAGTTAGAGTTAAGGAGGTCCAACAGGATAACACAGAAAATGAAAGAGAAGATGGAACAGGTAGTTGATTATGTATCTTCATAGGGTAGATTGATTGAGTGGTTATTAAATACATCTATTGGAGTTAGGTTTATGGTAGTGGACCCGTAATAATTCTGCAATGTTTTGGAAGTCATGAGCTTTGACAGTTTTTACCGAGGTTTTCTAATGATTTCATTAGGAAACCTCGGTTACATTGTGAAAGATCATGAGTTCCCAAATGTTGCATAACTATTACGGGTCCACTACCTTAAGGCAAATGAACAGTTTGACACATAAGGTGAAAAATAAGTCAGAAGAAGGAAAAGTTAATGATTATGCATCTTTAAAGGAGATTGAAATAGTGGAAATGATTGAAATGAGTTATCTATAAAATTATCATGCAATATTCCTTGATGAACTTTATGAATATCCAGAATTGTTCACTTTAGTTCAATATTTTCAAGAAATTCAAATATTAACACCAAACTTTCACAAATTCTCAGTCATTGTCTGCAATTTTTGTGGAAAGTGATAAATGATGCCATCATTAGAAATGTGAAATTTTGGTACATTAAATTTTCTACAAAATGATGAAAAAAAAAAATGATTACAAGATAATACTGAATGAGTTGTAATGTAATATCTAATTTAGTATTTGAATCTTCCATGAACAGCTTGCAAAGTGCTAATGTCAGACTGAGTTTGATTGGATTTTCTTAGGGTGAGGTCACATTCCAATGTCAAGTGGCAAAATTGACTTGAGTCTGAGCATGTGTACCATAACTAAAGGTCAAGGTCAAAATCACATAGAGTCCATCTTTCTCGAGCAACCACATCTTTTTTTAGACCAATTTTATTCAGCAACTGTGGTCTGAAAATTATTGTTAATGAATTCTATGTTGTTAAAACTCACTAGAATCGTCTCATTTAGATAATTCCATTGAGTTTTAAAAACATAGAGTTATTAAGAAATTCACAATAGAGTACATATGCAATCAAAGTTGTCTGTAATTAAAACATGAAATAGGCAATTAATCTCTTTTATGACTGCTTTTTGATGGTTTCAAAAGTGGTCACTCAATACAAGTTTTACTGTTCGCTATTATTTCAGGAGAAAATACTGGCTGCGGCTCTGATCCTAGAAGAGAAAGAAAGATTGAGAGAGGAAGAAGAGAAAAGATTGAAAGAAGAGCAGCAGAAACTGGAGGAAGAGAACAGACTGAGGGAGGAGAGGGTGAAGGCCAGGGAGGGTAAGACAGAGTCACAAATAGAAAAGATAGAAATAGAAATTTAGGACTTTTGATAAGATTTTCCTTGAGATCTGTCAGGGCTCGTGTTAGTGTTTGAAATTAAAGAGTCATTGACTCTTTAACCATGAAATTCTGGGTGTCAAAACTGATTTAAAAGGGGTCAAAACAGTCAAAAAAAGTGGATCATTAGTATTATTGTGAAGTTTAGAGAGTAAATCTACCTTTTCTTGTATAAATATGAAGTTAGCAATTAACTTGTAAAATTTAAGATTTGATTTAAGATCATTCATTTAAAATTTGAAGGTTAACACATTGTTTTAACCCTTAGAAATTTCTGTTAAGGGGATCAAAATAAAAGTATTTACATATTTTTAGGGATCAAAACCCTTGTTAAACGATCAAACACGAGCCCTGTATGCTGATGAAAAACTGAGAAGTTATTAAGCAATCACGGAAGAGCTTAAGAACTTTTCTATTCTGGAAAAGGATAAGATTTGATCGTCTCAAAGAAAATTGAATAACAGACTTTTTCTCACATTTCAATATTTTTATGCTTTTTGAAGGTGTTTTTACTTCCATAACCAGAACAAAAGTATACCATATTGAGGTTTGTCACGACAAAAATGATGACATCATTTAGAGAATGATCTTGCACGGTGTAGGAAAGGATATCTATAATAGCTCTTGGTAATGGAAGACAATGTTATTATAGTGAAAATTCAGCATTTTAGATAAGGATATCTCAACAATGAGCTGTTGTCATTTCACAGTTGGTAGTGTGTGTTGAGTTCCAAATCTAGTGGTCATTGGTTTGATCCCCAATGACAGCACATATCATATTTTCAATTATGACCAGTGTAATGTTTCTAGAAATAGGAAAGGGTAATACAATATTATGAGCCAAAAAAAAGTTTGAAATTCCCAAACAATCAATCAATTATGCACTTTAATCTATATTCCATAACAGAGAGAGCCAAGAGATTGTCCATGAGAGAAGAGAGAGCCAGACTGTTGGCTGAAGGCAAAGAGATACCACCAGAACTTCTGTATACCGCCACCAACAAATATAACGATGATTATGATTCCGATGATAGCAGGTAAGTTTGGGGAAAAATCAGTTATCACATTCCAATGTTTTCACTATAAACTAATACATTATTTTATTGACAATAGAATGGTGATTTGAAAAAAGAAGGCCAGACAACTGTTTACCGCTGCCAACAATTATAACAATAATGACATGAATCTGATGATAGCAAGCAGGTTTGGTACCAAATCAGATATCTTTCATTTGAATATGTTTGTATTCACCTATCAATGGGAGAAAAACAAACAGTTATCCTATTTATCAAAATAAAAAAAAGACAGAACATGAAGTATTTACAATAAAATCTCTTGAGGTAGTGGACCCGTAATAGTTCCGCAACATTTCAGTACTCATGACTTTTCACAATGTTAACCGAGGTTTCCTAATGAAATTCTTAGGAAACTTCAGTTACATCATTAAAGTTCATGACTTCCAAAACGTTGCAGAACTATTGCAGGTCCACCACTTTAAAGCAGGTCATTTGATTTGTGATGGTGACATATTATTAATGGGCCCCTCTGATATGAAAAAAGCCAAATTAAATCTGCCCCAAAAAACAGTCAGAGTTCATTTTGAAAATTTTGCTCCTATATTGTTGAAATGATAGATCGATAATCCAACCAGAAAACATTAAAGCATAACAAGGGCTTGGCATGAAACAGTTATAACTGCCTAAAAAATATACTGGCAGTTATAACTATTTCATGCCAAACCATCAAATTTATAATAAGTGATCTTAACCATTATTTGATTGAAAGATTGTTGAAGACCATGTTGAATGAAGAACATAATGTACCATCTGGTAACTTATCAACCTTTATGTTTCAGGAATGATCTAAAGAGTGATGAAGATTACCACAACTTAACAAGAGGTAGGTCTATCATTGGTTTCTACTTAATTATGCCCGCCATGTTTATAGTGTAGCCAGCAACACTCATTCTCTCCGACTACTTGTCTCTCACCAATAGGTTGATAATCATGACCTGTGTGAGATAGCAGCTGGAGGCTAGGAAAGGATGTGATGGTTGTACTGGTGAGAGAAATACAGGGAATCCATTGCTAGGTGCTCCAGATTCCCCGATATAACTGAAAAATGTTGAAAGTAGCGTTAAACTCCTATCAATCAATCTTATAGAGTAGCCTCTGTCTGTGGACCAGTGTGTACCATTTTAATCTGGCCCATAACTTCTATATTCATAAATAACACAGCATACCGGTGTTGTTCCCTTTGGTGAGTACTAGTGTCATGCAAAGAGTTAGTCTGGATATGATTACGGTCATGGCGGAAGGTCAAATAGACCACGGGTAAAAGTCCAGTATTTATAGGACTTGTGTCTGTGACAAATTTCTAGTTATTGTAAACTTTAATATACAAAGTGTATTTTGAAAAAAATAACTATTGTCATGCTGAACCCAGAATATTTTTGCTTTGGCAGGAGGTATAGAAAAAGATTAGTCTGCATATATCAATAGGTCAGTGCAACACTATTGTAAGTGCCTATATATTTATAGGCACTTACAATAGTGTTGCACTGACCCCTCAAATTGTATGCATACAAAATGCAAGATCATGTGACAAGCTCATCTAGCAAGGTCAAAATTTGAAATGAAATACTGTGATAGGATCATTTATGTTTCACAAACGCATCTCGTTCTATTTTCAGTGATAGAAGCCATGAAAATCCATAAGGACTGCTGGCCCTTTTTGGACCCCGTCACAGATGAGGTGGCTCCCGGTTATAGCGATGCTATTAAGGTAGTGGCAATGAACCTCTAATCCTACAATTCGTTGTTAATACAGAAAAAGAAAAAAAAATCTGTCACAAGCAAATGAGGCTATATATTTGTGACCTGTCATGTGAAAAGTAACCATCCTGGAAGTGCGTATAGTGTCGAACCTTGTCAGACTGTGTGAATTGCCAAGACTGACTAGGGTAGAAACATTTTGCAATTTACTAATTTTCTGAATCTGGCATAATTATTCTACCTACCTGTGAAAGAATTTTTGAAATGTGACCTTTGATTGGCCTGTTCTAGAACCAATCTCTTTTTCAAATGCTTATTTAACAAAGTTCCCAGATGGTCCATTTTCGTGTGACGAGTCACATCTTAATCATGAAAACAAAGTAAAGTAGAGTAACATATCTAAATTAAACCTAAAAGAAAATAGTTTTGATCCAAGTTTATCAGTTCTGTCTCTCAAACATGTTCAGAGTAAATATATTCTTCTTTCACTGTTTCTGTGATATAACACGCATGACATCATTTTACATTGTAGCGACCCATGGATTTAGCCACAATAGAAGACAAGGTGAAGAAGAGGGACTACAAATCTACCCAACATTTTCTGTCGGACTTCAGACTCATGTTTAACAACTGTAAGAGATTCAATGGACCAGAGAGTGGTAGGTTATAAAGAGGATATGTTTAGTATAAGATGGATTTATCTTTCATTGAGTGGACAACCAAAGCTTTATTTTCATGAGTTGCGAAGCCATGAGTGAAAATGTGGCTTTTGTTTTTCACAAATCAAAGTTTTATCAATCTGACATGAAAATCAAAATGTTATTCTATCTATTTAATGTAAAAATGAGGCTTCATGTGGAAAGTGTTTGACAAATTCTTGCTATGTCATTTTGCACTTTTTAGCTCCACTGGCTGAAAGCCACTGGGACTATTGTCATGGCGTTTTGTCCGTCTTGCGTCTGTCCGTCCGTGCGTGCGTCCGGTCGTAAACTTTTCTTTAAAAATCTTCTTCTCAGAAACTACTGGATGGATTTCAACCAAACTTCACAGGAATGATCCTTGGGTGACCCTCTTTCAAAGTTGTTCAAGAAATTTTGATCCGATGAAAAACATTGATTTAATGGGCGTGGCTAATTTCCAAATATGGTAAAAAGTGAGTTTTCTCCGATTCTAATCAATGGATACCAATTAAATTTTACATGAATTATCCTTGGGTGGCCCTCTATCAGTCTACAAAAAATCATTGTGATCGGATGGAAAATATGCATTTTATGGGCGGAGGTCATTTCTCTATATGTCATATAGTGGAAACTTTGACAATCATTTTCTCAGAATGTAATGGATGGATATCAACCAAATTTCACTGGAATGATCCTTGAGTGACTCTTTATCAATTTACAAAAAATCATTTTGATCGGATGAAAAATACATATTTTATAGGCAGAGGTCATTTCTCTATATATTATATAGTGGAAAATTTGCAAATCATTTTCTCAGAATCTAATTTTTGAATATCAACCAAATTTCACTGGAAATATCCTTGAGTGACCCTTTATCAGTGTGCCAAAAATTATTTTGATTGGATGAAAAATATGCATTTTATGGGCGGAGGCCATTCTTCAATATGTTAAATAGTGGAACCTATGAAAGTCATTTTCTCAGAATGTAACTGATGGAATCATTTTCAACTTCAGTAGAACCCCAAATATCTAAAAATTTAGTCAAAACATTTATTTGCTTTTACAAGAATTTCATGCCTGTGGAGCAACTCAAGCCATTCATGGCTTTCTAGTTAAAAATTACTAGGAAATAACGTCATGAAAATCGAGTTCACAGGTGGATAGAGCTCATTGAAGAAAAGTGCATTGCACAACAACCATAACTCTACTCATCAAATTTTTAGTTCGGCTGTTTTTCAAAGAAAACCCGAGGTTTAATGATCACCTTCGTGTCGTTTGCGTTGTCGTTTTTGAATAGCAAGTCATAGAGCCTTCATATTTCACATGATCATTGCTTTGGGCAAGACCTTTCTGTAAGTACCAAGTTAAAGGTCATCAGTTAAGGTCAAGGTCATTTCCAAGGTTAAATTTCTTTATAAGAATTTAACCTTGCACATAACTTTTGAATAGTAAGTCATAGAGCCTTAATATTTCAAATGATCATTGCTTGGGGCAAGACCTTTCCGTAGGTATCAAGTTAAAGGTCATAAATAATAAGGTCAAGGTCATTTTTCAAGGTCAATTTGTTTATGAAATTTAACCTTGGTCATAATTTTTTAAATGGTCAGTCAAAGAGCCTTCATATTTCAAATGATCATTGCTTGGTACCTTTGTGTAAATACCAAATTCATATATTTGCATTTGCCTAAGAAATAATAAACAGCTGAACATTGGTACCTGCTTGTGGTGCTCTTGCTTGAGTTATTGCCTTTTGATAATTATGGGGGCATAAATGTTTTACAAACACCTTTTGTTTCTCTGTTTTGACTGAGATTACCAAATAATGATCTATCAATATTTTGTGATGATCTACAGGAAAGCATAAAAGAAATACAGGATATATGGTTGTTACAGTGTAAGATTGATTAATGTTTTATTGAGTGAACAACAAAAGCTATATTTTCATGTGTGGCAGAAATGAAATGAAGTTAAATATCAATTGATCTTACTCAAAAACAGACAATTGTTCTTTTTCTTTTATGCAAAAAAAAGACAAAAGTATAAGGACAAATTTTCTTAAAGTGCTTCATTTTGCAATTGATTGCTATGCAATGTTCATTATGACTTTGCGTATTTGGATATCCTTTGATAACCTCAGATAGGGTGAAATGAAGGAAATGATTTCAATAATTTTACTGTATATGCAATTAGGTCATTAGAATAAGTAACTACAAAAAGGGTTAATAACTTGAATATTACTGGTGGGATAGAAAATGGTGTTTATATAGAGGATAATTGTTTGTTTCAGTGCAAGATCGATTTATATTCATTGAGTGAACAACAAAAGCTATATTTTCACGCATGGTGGAGCTCTTCACAAAATTACATATTAATCGATCTTACTTGAAAAACAAACAATCGTTCTATTTCTTTATTGCAAAAATGAGACGAAATGTGAAATTTCTAGTAATATTTTCATAAAGCGCGTCATTTTGCATGTGATTGCTATGCAACCTTCATTGTGACGTCACTTATTTCGCACCACATAGATGATGTCAGATAGGATGAAGTGCTCAAAAACAGGATATAAGTTTTTGATATTTTCACTGTTTTTGCGGTGAGATTTTCAAGTGATAATCTACTGTTATTTCTCGATAAACAACCAAAAAGCACTACAGAATTTGTTTTTTTCTAGAGTTCACAGAATGTGCGAAAACAATGGAGCAAGTATTGAAGAAGTATAAGAAGAGGTTTTTAATGGACGAGCCTGGAGAAAACAGTTACTATCGTGATAGGGATTTTGCTCCGCATGTTAAAGGGGCCAAAACAGGGGACAAGAAGTATCGACCTCGCCGAGCTGCTAGTTCTAAAGCCATGGAAACTGTGCAAAAGGCTTTAAACAGCAGTGAGGAGGTAGGGGTTTCATTCTAATCAAAAGTTCTTCTTGACAGTAATAGCACAGTTGGTAGTGCATCGGACTGTCAATCTAGAGGTCCCAGGTTGGATCCCGGACAGCAGCACTCATTCTTTCCGACTCTTTGACTCACCAATGGGTTGATAATTGTAGACCTATGTGAGATGGCAGCTGGAGGCTTGGAAAGAATGTGATGCTTGTACTGGTGAAAGAAATAACAGGAAACTATTGTTAGGCGCTCCAGCCACTGCAATGTAACTGAAAAAATGTTGAAAGCGACCTTAAACTCCATTCAATCAATCAATCTTCTTGACACTAAAGACATATAGAATTCTAAACGAAAACATGGTATCTTTTTACCCTTGTCACGCTGAATAAAAGTCTTGGCAAAATTGCATTATACTCAAAGTACTGGAAACACTGGAAACTAATTATTAGAGAGCCACTAGCATTCATTTTGAAAATTCGATCTTGAAACTTTTCTGGTCTTAAGAGGAAAATCAGGTGGGAAGGACTAAGATCAAGTTTTTGTTTATGTTGAGCCCATTAGCAGTGTGCCAGACGTAGTTGTTGCTATGACAAGTGGGTGTAGGTGATTAAGTCAATTTGATATTGTCCGGACAATTACTCTTACATTTATGGATGTATTTTGAAATAATTTGGCACAATAATTCTCCATTCTGGGTAGATGTGCAATTCGAAAGAATTTTTTGAATAGCTCTCAGGTTGAGGTTGACAGCTCAGACCAAATCAGTGGCTCTGCACAAAACGGTTGTAACTCCCTATAAACATAAAGGGAGTTACAACTGATTTAGGCTGAGCCATTGAAATGCTGACTTTTTGATAACAATCACACTTTTTGATAACCTAGGTTAAAACTAGTTGTTGCTAGGACAAGTCAGTGTATGTGTGTTAGTCTGTCTGTCTTATATTGTCCAGTACTCCTTAATTTATGGATGGATTTTAAAATTGGGACAATAACTCACCATCATGAGTAAATGTGCCATTAGTAAGAATTTTTCTTAAAGCTTTCAGGTTAAGGTTGACAGCTCAAGGCGAAATTGGTGGCTCGGCACAAAATGGTTGTAACTCCCCTAGACATACAGGGAGTTACAATGGTTTCAGGCTGAGCCATCGAAATGCTGATTGTTTGATAACGATCACACATCGATATTTTTCAGGAGGAAGATAATAACGATGAAGATGAAGATCTTGAACCACTGAACAAACGGAAGAAAACTGCAGAATTTCCGGCCAAAGTTGCGTCACATCAGTCGTTATTGCTTCAAGAAATGATCGCCATGAAGCGTCAACGTGAGAAGAATCTAGCAGCAAGTGCTCTTGAAAACCATAAAGTCATTACACGAGGGCCAGAGCGGATAAGAGTACAAAATCCACAAGGGGGTGTTACAATTATGTCGAAAGATCAATTGCCCAATACAGGGATCTTGCAGCTTGCGGCTACGAGAGAAATTAAGAGAAAAGTAACTCCTCAGCTCAACAGCATGGTTGATATGAGTAAGAAAGACCCTAGTCTCAGTGTAACTGCCAATCCAGGGCACCCTGCTAGAAATCTGAGTGCCGGTAAAACGATAAGAATAGTAGCTCCGCCTGCACAAACAGTTATCGGTGGAAATGTTGTTAGAAATACGGCAGAAACTGTTAAAGTGTCGTCGGATGGCTATTTGATCATAGGGGGTAAAAACTCCGGGATCAAGATATCTGAAAATACGAAAATTGTTATTCAGCCACCGGGTAAACCCCCTCCTCAAACACCACCCACTCAAGGGACAGAACTGGTGGTGAAAAAGATACCAACACCATCAGGAATGACAGAGTTATCTTCTTCAGGAGGTTTGAGGCCAATTAATTCCACAGGACCTGGGACACCAGGTGTGAAGCCAGGGACCCCTAGGACTCCTACCATCCTGTCTGCTTCTAGCTCTCCAGCAGGGATCCAACCACAAGGTACACAACATCAGATCATAAATCAAGGGTTAAACTCATCATCCGGAATAGTTACACAGGGTGGTACTTCTATACAAGCCAAACCACTTAACCAGGTCATGTTGAATCAAAAACAGAGAATGGTCATACAAAGACAGTTACAACAACAACAGAATGGTGTTGGTTCCCAGTCTACACCTCCCAAAATTATCAAACTGGCGACCCAGACTCCAGTGAGGACCCAGTCTAGTCACATGTCTATTGAAGATCGGCTTAGAGATGCAAGTATAGATCAAGTGTCCGCAAAGGTTGTTAAGTCTGTGAACATTGCTGGTGATATTTTAGATTCTTATTATAGTGTTTTCAATTCTGCCAAGACTAGTGCATCAGTGACCGTGCCAGTTGTGAAACAAATTGTCAGTCAACAAATGAACAAACCGAATCAAACTGTCAACACAGTGAATCTACCAATTAACACAGTGAAAAATGTAGTGAATCAAAGTATAAGGGTGGTGAATCAACCTGTCAATGTAGTTAATGAAAGTGTAAGGGTGGTAAATCAGCCTGTCAATACACTGAATCAGCCTGTCAATACACTGAATCAGCCTGTCAATACACTGAATCAGCCTGTCAATACAGTAAATCTTTCACTTCCTGTCAATGTAGCAAATCAAAGTGTTGGGGTGGTGAATCAACCTGTCAATACACTGAATCAAACTGTCACTTTAGTGAATCAACCCAATAATACAATAAATCAAACTATCAGAATGAATCAAATTACCGCTTCAAACCCTAGTTTAAATGCTATTTTGACTACACAATTATCTAAAGAAAACTTGCCTGCCCAAGGGGTACAGAATGTATCTGTTACTTACACACCTTCTCAAACAGTGAGATTTCCAAGTCAGAATCAGCCAGTTGTATCTCCAGACATAAAGTCGTTACTGTTAAAAACAGTGATGAGTGATCAAACTAGAACTATATCCCCGTCGGTGATTCAGGCCAAGTCTAGTACAGGTACTGTGTCTCAAGTACCCAAGCAAACATTAGTTAATGTGAATACTCAACCAACAGTGCAAACCAATACAAATACACCACAAAATGTGATTGTGCAACAGTTAACTGGAGTAAACCAACCAACTCAAAATAGTGTAAATATTAATTCAAGAATTCCCATTCAAGGTGCTATTAATCTCAATGAACAAAACCAAGTTAGTGCCGTTGAACAAAGCCTTAGACTAAATTTGCAACAGCCAATTCAGAATGTGAATCTTGGTGGATCAAATGTTTCCAATTCAAGTTTAAAAATGTCTCCTATTGAAGCATTATTGACTGCAAATTCAGCTTCTAATGTGTCTGTGAATCCACCGAATAATCTGCAAAATCCAACTGGACAACAAGTTGTTTCTACGGCCATATCATCCCCATCAATCGCATCAATAATGAGACAGGAACTGTTAAAGCCAACTTCTAGTAATGCGCGACAAAGTCTGTTTGATATGTTTACATCCCAAAACAAGGCAACTGTTAATGACAGCATTGTGGTTGGTTCTAACCAAGATACTGATAAAACTGGTAACCAAGGGCAACCAACTAGTGAACCAATCAACCATCAGGGGTTGTTGCCCAGCAGTGAGATGCTGAGTGGAGCACAGGAACCAGCTTCTGGAAATGTTAACTTTGGTTCCCCGTTGAAGACCATGTCAATAATGGAAGCTCTGAAGTCAAAATTGGCCCAGCCTAACAGACAAGATGCACAGGTTAGTTTATAAGTCTATTACTCTACACACATAAATAAGCCTGTGTGTGACATTTCAAACAATTTCAACTATGCGCATAGCAATGACTTTGACTAGCCTGTGCATACACACAGTCTGACCAGAGTCTTCACTATTCGTTTAGTAGATAGATAAGGTCTTAAAGTATCTGTAGAGCATTATGGTAACTTTATATTTACGGTGTGTGTCTGTCTACGCTGCTCAGTGTTTGCACCTCATGATATTTTCAAATTGTTGGAAATGTCAATTACAGGCTCAAATGACTGCATGACATTTCCAACAATGTTACATGTGCTTGAGTTGCAAACATTGAACAGCCTAGATATTCACAGAGTGTAATTACAAGATGGCTTGTCTGTCTAAAGAGTCTTGAGATCTTGTCTATCTACAAAACACATAACAAAGACTCTGGTCAGACTGTGTGGATGCAATGGCTGGCCATAGTCTTTGCTTAATGCACATTTGAAATTATTGGAAATGTCACACACAGGCTCAAATTCTATGGCCTTCAAAAAATAACATAGAAAATACTTCTTGTAAAAAAAAAACATTTCATTGATTACAAAACTTAACATTTTGTAGTAGCAATCATTGTATTCATTTGATATTTTTGATATATATGAGAACAGTCACTCAAAAAGGGGCCATCATGAAACTCTAATGTTTGAAAAAGGGATTAGTTCTAGTTGAGTTCAACCATTGGCCCCATTTTGAAAATTCTTATAGAGAAATTGGCCCAGCCTAACAGACGAGATAAATTGGTAAGTTGATAAGCCCATTACTCTACACTCATAAATGAACCTGTGTGTGACATTTCCTAAAATTCGATTTGTACTTGAATTGCAAACATTAAAAAGCTTAGTCACATAATGTAATAAGGAGTTTGCCTGTCTGTCTAATGATACTTTCAGATCTTATTTGAAAGCGATGACGGGGCCTCACTCATAGCGCAGTTGGTAGCGCGTCAGAGTGTTAATCTAGAGGTCACAGGTTCGATCCCCGACCACAGCACTTGTTCGTTCTGACTATAAGTCTCCCACCAATTGGTTGATAATGGTAGACCTATGTGGGATAGCAGCTGGAGGCTAGGAAAGGATGTAATGGTAGTACCGGTGTGAGAAATACTAAGAATTCAATGTTATGTGCTCCAGCCTATGCGATGTAACTGCAAGATTGTTGAAAGCAGCGTAAACCCGATTGAAATAAACAAAATTTGAAAGTGAAGACCTTGGATAGACTGCAGATGCACAGGCTGGCCAGAGTCTTAGCTTATCCCACAAATGAAATTGTAAGAAATGTCATGCCAAGGCTGAAGAATTTCGTCCTTCAAAAATAACATGCAAAATACTTCTTGTGAAAAAAAACATTTTGTTGACATTTTGTAGTACAAATGGTAGTCACTTGAAATATACAATTCATGTAAACTGTCACTCAAAAAAAGCACCATCTTGGAACTCCATGAAATGAATATTTGAAACAGAGATTAGTTTTAGTGGAGTTTAACCATTGGTCCCTTTTCGATTATTATCTTACTGGAAGGTAGAATGACAATTAGAAATTTAGATGCAGAAAATCAGCCAAGTGTTTAGAGTTTGACCCTAGTCAGTCCGGACAATCTGTGCTGTCTAAGCAGGGTCCCTACTTAATGTATTTACCAGATTGTCCTATTTGTCTGATGGGTCAGTATGCTCTCTAAAAAAACATAAACCACACTATATGTTTCAAAAAGCTCTGCATAGGTTACACTATGCACACAATTTGATACTCTGCATATAGATTGACGTGAATTGAATGAAAAAATGATCAAATTTTGCTTCTTTAGTATACATCAACGAATAACTGTCCTCTTGTCAGTGAAATTATTAAGTAATGCAAATCTAGAAACTATGTTGAAAAGCATTCAGGAAATGATTCACACGAGACAGGGGAACAATGCCAGTCTAAAATCATAATTCTAGTAAAACCTATGTAGCGGGTACACATTTAAATAGTCTGAAAGTAGTGATTCTAATATGAATATACAATATAGAGTTTGTGCAAGTACAATATTTCAACTTGAAATCCAAAATACCTATGTTTTCTCAGAGCTTTATATAAATGGAGTGATTGCAATTTCCTAACTGAATACCTGTTTATTGGTAAGTAAAACCTTATGTTGTTGGGTTCTCAGTACAGTTGTCTCGTTGAGACAACTCCAATGGATACCCACAATATAGGGTATGAATGAGAAATAAGACTTGACCCCTATCTTGACTTGTCTTCCTCAGCTTTGATAAATATCTTGTTTTCTTTACAGCAAGCAACAAATAGCCAGTCATTTACAGAAAATAAGGTAATATTTTTGAAGATCAAGCAACAGCATGAAAAAGAAGGGTAGCCCAATATTTGAACAATCATTTTTTCTAAACAAAACCTATGTTCCTATGAGAACCAGTAATATATATTTAGTTCCATAAGAAAGTGTGCACCTTTGAAAATTTAATATCTCTGAAATAACACAATCTATCGTCATGAAACGTCGCATGACTATTCCCAAGAGTATGTGCAAACGATATTTGAAAATAAAAATCGCGCGATGAGCAAAGGTTTTCTGCTAAATTGAAAATTTTGATTTTGCATGTTTTGCATGTGCACCACGCGTTAGACCAATAATTGGTCTGAAAATGTATTCGGTTGAATCTTTGCGGCTTTCCTATGCATAAAATCACATCTTCAATACAATTGTGATTGCTGCTACAGCGTGGTTTGACTACCAAAAAACGTCATTGAACAAATTTGAACCTTGTCAGATTTAGAACGTCATTAAAATTGATTGATCATTCATATTCCAATAGAAATCGAGGCTATCATATTGTTAGGCCTTTAATAAACAAATTGAGATGTCATATAACGCCATAGCACCATCCAATGACAAGTTACTGGCCTAACAACGTAGCAATATCTAACGTTGACGTATAAGTAACGTCTGCATAAAAACTACAACTTTTGTTTGGAAATGGTTTAGAATGGCTTCTACAACTCTATAATGCAACACAAACACATAGCTCTTAACAAAGAAAAAGTTGTACGGAGGTCAAATCTCAACATTTTAAGTTCCGTCTGCGCGTATGCAGCGTGCGATACTTTATCAAAATCTGATTTTACATTTAATTTCAAAGGGTCTTGACTAAAGATTGGTATCGAATTAACTCCATAATTTTCATCAAACTTTGTAAAAATGCAAAAGGTGAAAGTGCACACTTTCTTATGGAACTCAGTATATGATTTACATGTATGTCAGTATTGTATAAGGCTGACCCATATCTATACAGCCTATAGGGACTTTTGACCTTTTTGCACTGAGGCATCAATAAATTGCTCATTCCTAAGGGTCATAAATGATATTTGATGCAATTTTTTTAGTGTATTGTGAAGACAATTTAAGAATATAAAGACTTTCATAAAAATGATTCTATATTATAAAACATTTGATGTTAACAGGGCTGCTTATTCAAGCCAATGCTGAGCACACCACATTTCCTGATTAAGAATTCCTAAGAAAATTCTGTTAAAAACTTGAAAATCCTGATTGCATTTTGTTGTTTATATGTTTATTTTACACCTCTTGATTGTGTGTATATGTATGTTATATAATTATGATGTTGTGTCTGTAGTGTATATCTTTAATTTGTTTTGTGATTGTGCTTTATTTGGGCATTATGTGTATTTTCAATCTATACATGGTGATTGTGTGTATATTCATTATATATATGATGATTGTGTGTATATTTAGTCATTAATTTTGGGGATTGAATGTATATTTATGCTACATAAATCACGGTGGCTGTGTGTATACTGTATATTGTAATTGTGTGTATATGTACGAAAGGTGTTCCAGAAGTTCGTGGACTGAGGGCATATCTCAAAGACATGCACCATTCTCCAAGTGACGCACACCTCAAGTTTCTAACATACACCATTGAAATCAAAATATTCAAAGCACCAACTTTAATTTAAACTTATTCATTTAATCATCCCAAATTCCAATTTACTAAACATTAATTGTTTAATGTGTTAATACTCAATCAATTTCCTGATTCACCAACTCTATAATCATCTATGGTCAGGTGTCGATGTGGTCTTACATTCTGGCTTGTAATTTAACATAAGCTTTTACAAACATTTGATACTTATCCTTCATTTGATGCCAAAATAAAGTTTTCTAACACTCAATCTTTAGCACGGTTGTTTTTAGAGAAAATCCGAGATATTGCTATATCCTTGGTGTTGTTGACATCGTTAATGATGTCATCATCAAGCAAAAACGTTGACATTTATTGATATCTCTGCTTCTACTGAAGGCATTACAGGAGTTTTGGCACAAATGTTCACCATAAAAAGAACAATCTATACAAGCAAGGGGGACAACTAGATGCATTTTGTGCAAATTATGCACTAGAATGGACTTAGATTTAATCCACCAACCAGCAACTGTGTGTAGACACCCATAGGTGTTGCTCTTATTTACACTTGCTTGTTGATTTTTAGCTCCACTGGCTGAAAGCCACTGGGGCTATTGTCATGGCGTTGTGTCCGTCGTGCGTGCGTCCGTCCGTCCGTGTGTGCGGTCGTAAACTTTTTCTTTAAAAATCTTCTCCTCAGAAACTACTGCATGAATTTCAACCAAACTTCACAGGAATGATCCTTAGGTGACCCTCTTTCAAAGTTGTTCAAGAAATTTTGATCCAATGAAAAACATGGATTTAATGGGCGTGGCTAATTTCCAAATATGGTAAAAAGTGACTTTTCTCAGATTCTAATTGATGGATGCCAATTAAATTTTACATGAATAATCCTTGGGTGACCCTTTATCAGTCTACCAAAAATTATTGTGATCGGATGATAAATATGCATTTTATGGGCGGAGGTCATTTCTCTATATGTTACATAGTGGAAATTTTGAAAATCATTTTCTCAGAATGTAATTGATGGATATCAACCAAATTTCACTGGAATGATCCTTGAGTGAAGCTTTATCAGTCTGCAAAATATTATTGTGATAGGATGAAAAATATGTATTTTATGGGCGGAGGTCATTTTTATGCCCCCGATAGGGAGGCATCATAAATTTGACTTGTCCGTCCGTCCGTCTGTCCGTCCGTCCGTCTGTCCGTCCGTCCGCATTCCGTCCAAAAACTTTAACATTGGCCATAACTTCTAAATCAAAGCGGTGTCGGGGGCATTGTCATCTTACAGTGACAGCTCTTGTTCTATATATTATATAGTGGCATTTTTGAAAACCATTTCAACATCAGTAGAACCCAAAATATCTTAAAATCTAGTCAAACCTTAGATTTGCTATTTCAAGAATTTCAAGCCTGTGGAGCGACTCAAGCCATTCATGGCTTTCTAGTTTATTAGTTTGGCTGTTTTTAGCTCCACTGGCTGAAAGCCACTGGGGCTATTGTCATGGCGTTGTGTCCGTCGTGCGGTCGTCCGTCCGTGCGTGCGTGCGTCCGGTCGTAAACTTTTTCTTTAAAAATCTTCTCCTCAGAAACTACTGGATGAATTTCAACCAAACTTCACAGGAATGATCCTTGGGTGACCCTCTTTCAAAGTTGTTCAAGAAATTTTGATCCAATGAAAAACCTGGATTTAATGGGCGTGGCTAATTACCAAATATGATAAAAAGTGAATTTTCTCAGATTCATATTGATGGATATCAATTTAATTTTACATGAATGATCCTTGGGTGACCCTTTATCAGTCTACCGAAAATTATTATGATCGGATGAAAAGTATGCATTTTATGGGCGGAGGTCATTTCTCTACATGTTATATAGTGGAAACTTTGCAAATCATTTTCTCAGAATGTAATGGATGGATATCAACCAAATTTAACTGGAATGATCCTCGGGTGACCCTTTATCAGTCTACTAAAAATCATTGTGATCGTATGAAAAATATGTATTTTATGGGCTGAGGTCATTTCTCTATATGTTATATAGTGGAAACTTTGCAAATCAATTTCTCAGAATGTAATGGATGGATATCAACCAAAATCCACTGGAATGATTCTTGAGTGACCATTTATCAGTCTACCAAAAATTATTGTGATCGTATGAAAAATATCTATTTTATGGGCGGAGGTCATTGCTCTATATGTTTTATAGTGGAAACTTAAAAAAAATATTTTCTCAGAATGTAATCGATTGATATCAACCAAATTTCACTGGAATGATCCTTGAGTGAACCTTTATCATGCAGCGAAAAATAAATGTCATTGGATGAAAAATATGTCTTTTCATGGGAAGAGGTCATTTCTCTATATGTTTTATAGTGGAAACTTTGAAATTCATTTCAACATCAGTAGAACCCAAAATATCTTAAAATCTAGTCAAAACTTGGATTTGCTTTTTCAAGAATTTCAAGCCTGTGGAGCGACTCAAGCCATTCATGGCTTTCTAGTTGAAGAAAACCTGAGGTATTATGATCACATTGGCGTTGTTCGGGTTGTTGGCGTTGCCGTGAAAAACTTTAACCTTGGTCATAGTTTTTGAATGGTAAGTCATAGAGTCTTCATATTTCACGACATCATTTCTTGGGACAAGACCTTTCTGTAGGTACCAAATTCAAAGTCATCAGTCAAGGTCAAGGTCATTTTTTAAGGTCAAATTTCTTTAAAAAAAATTTAACCTTGGTCATAACTTTTGAATGGTAAGTCATAGAGCCATCATATTTCACATGATCATGGCTCAGGACAAGACCTTGCTGTAGGATCCAAAATCAAGGTCATCAGTCAAGGTCATCTTGAAGGTCAAATTTGATTGAAAAAGTTTAACCTTGGTCATAACTTTTGAATGGTTAGTCAAAGAGTCTTCATATTTTACATGATTATTGCTTGGTACAAGACCTATCTGTAGGTACCAAGTTCATATATTTGCATTTGCCTAAGAAATAATTAACAGCCGAGCGTTGGCACCTGCTTGCGGTGTTATTGGGTTTTTTAGCTCACCTGAGCACGTCGTGCTCAAGGTGAGCTTTTGTGATCATTGAATGTCCATCGTGCGTCGTGTGTTGTCCGTCGTCCGGCGTCAACAATTTAAGTGTTTACACTCTAGAGGCCACAAATATGGCCCAATCTTCATGAAACTTGGTCAGAATGTTGGCCAGGTCACAAGGATGAACCCTATTGAAAATGGGAAGGATCTATGCCATATCATGGGAAAAGGTGCCTTATTGACAATTTTCTTGTTTACACTCTAGAGGCCACAAATATGGCCCAATCTTCATGAAACTTGGTCAGAATGTTTGTCAGGTCACAAGGATGAACCCTATCTAAAATGGGAAGGATCCATGCCATATCATGGGAAAAGGTGCCTTATTGCCAATTAACTTGTTTACACTCTAGAGGTCACAAATATGGCCAAATCTTCATGAAACTTGGTCAGAATGTTTGTCAGGTCACAAGGATGAACCCTATCTAAAATGGGAGGGATCCATGCCATATCATAGGAAAAGGAGCCTTATTGACAATTCACTTGTTAACACTCTAGAGGCCACAAATATGGCCCAATCTTCATGAAACTTGGTCAGAATGTTGGCCAGGTCACAAGGATAAACCCTTTTGAAAATGGGAAGGATCCATGCCATATCATGGGAAAAGGGGCCTTATTGACAATTTTCTTTTTAAAGCTCTAGAGGCCACAAATATGGCCCAATCTTCATGAAACTTGGTCAGAATATTGGTCAGGTCACAAGGAAGAATCCTAACGAAAATGGGAAGGATCCATGCCATATCATGGGAAAAGGGGCCTTAAGGATAATTTTCTTTTTTAAGCTTTAGAGGCCACAAATATGGCCCAATCTTCATGAAACTTGGTCAGAATATTGGTCAGGTCACAAGGAAGAACCCTATCGAAAATGGGAAGGATCCATGCCATATCATGGGAAAAGGGGTCTTACTGATAATTTTCTTTTTTTAAGCTCTAGAGGCTACTAATATGGCCCAATCTTCGTGAAAATTGGTCTTAATGTTTGTCAGGTCACAAGGATAAACTGTATTGAAAATGAGAAGGATCAATGCCATAACACGGGAAAAGGGGTCTTTCTGATTATTTTCTTGTTTACAGTCTGTGGGCCAAAATTTTGGCCCAAACTTAATGAAAGTTGGTATATGTAGAAATTATCTCCTTTATTAAATCTGCCTATTTAATTGATGTGATGTCTCAAGGGTCAAAGAGAGTCAGGTGAGCGATCTAGGACCATCATTGTCCTCTTGTTTTGTGTGTTATGTGTGAAAATGTTTTTGTGACAAGGCTTATTAAGGTGAAATGACAATGAGTTGGATCACCTGATAAGAGTTCCAAATTTAAAGAACACTAATTAATGCTGTCTTTCTGACGTCCTGTTAGCTGTTATTCAATCTACTACCTATGTTGATTAAGGTACTTTATTCTATAAAGAAATGGGTTTCAACAGATAAGGGTATCTGGAATTACCTCTCTCTTTCATTAAAATAGCACACAAAATTCAGAGAAATATATTTGAGTATTGGGTAATATAATTGGTGCTCAAGTAATGGAATGAAAAACATGCAATTTTGTCTCTGCTCCACTTGACATTATGTATGTGTCTGTTGCAACGCCTGCTAGATGCATAACGTATATCAATAGGTTAAAAATGTTATACATTGACTCCCTAATGTTAAGTATACATCATACGCTAATTTCAATGATTTTCAATTGAACAGTTTTCGAGATAAAAAGAAAGTCCACAGACTTTTGGAACACCCCTTGTATATTAAATATTGTGAAAGTGTGTGTATTTGCACTTTTATTAACCCTTGTCATACTGAACCTTGAATATTCTTGCTTTAGCAGGGGGCATAGACAATGATCAACCTGCACATATGTGCAGTCTGATCTTAGTCTTAAACACCTGTTTGTCTTGTTTGACCAAAAATTTTGCCAAGACTAAATTTTCAAGAGAAATATCGGCATACAGATCCTACTTTCAGAGCCTTCAGCTCTTTGATTTTAGTTTACTTCTACAATGATTTTTATTCAGCATGACAAGGGTTAATCATTGCATGTATATTTACGTATGGTGACTGTATATTTACAGATGAGCTTGTGTGACACTGTAGCTAGCACTAGTAGTTGTGTACCTGCTAACCCCATAGTCTGTAGTGAGCTTACCTCTTGTAGTATTCCTGCTTCCCTTTCACATATCACTTCTTCACATTTTATATCATCTCTCACTGAACATCATCAACTCAATAGTGAATCACAGCTTGATGATAATTATGCCATGGGTGGAAGATTTACACTAGAAACACAGGAGTCAGATTATATAGAAACTGCTATTAGATTGAATATCGATCAGAATGAAATGGAAATAACTGGTGAGAATACTAATGAAACGGGTTATTATGATAAAAGAATTGAAGCCAACATTCCATCCAATCAGTCTGGTTTTGATGGAGACATAGCTGAATATAATCATAGCAAAGCTGGACCAACAGACATCAGCACAGATATAGAGACTGAATCATTGAAGACTAAGGAACTTGTTAAAGAAATGGACAATGTCATGGCTGTTACTCAAGATAATGTGGTTGTTAGCCCTGGAAGATATTCATTTGAAGATATCGTACATCATGTGGAAAACAACAAGCCAGATACAGCTGGTGTGATAAAAACCCGGGTGCACAAGGTATTTGAACCGGGGACAATAGTTACTGATGGCAAAATGAAGAAAAAATGTAGAAAAAGAAAAACAACAAAAGCAAAAGACAGCCCAGTGAAAAAGAATGTTTATGTTATCACAATACCTAATGCCAGAATTAGACCATCCACAGGAACTATTGAGAAAATAGACAGTCGGAGTTTACAACCAGACAACTTGGATGAAGAGATTGATGATCAGAGTATGGCTAGTAATAACGATAGCATTGGATCACCCCTAACATCCACTCAGACAGCGTGTGGACAATTAAGAAAAGTTCATTATGGCAGCCGGTCAGACTTTAATTTATATGAAGAGACCAGGAAACATGCTCAGTCTTCCATTAAACCCAGTATGTCTGCCCCTGAACTTACAGATGAGTACAAGAATGTTCAGCATAATAAGGTAGAGAATAGGGATGGTGGTGGTGTAGATATTGAACATAACCTGATCAAACTCAGGTTCAAACACAAGCTCAGTAGATTTAAAACCAATCCAGTCAAAACTTACCAGCTGTGTGCAAAATCAAATACAGATGAAACATTAAGTACTCCTAAATGCTTATCTATGAAGGACATACAGGTAAAACATGAAGATTTATGGAAATTGAATTATGGCAAACAGAGGAAATGCAAGAAACAGTCAAAAAACAAAACAGTAGATACTCAATCTTGCAGACCAGACAAATTTAAGCAAGACTCTGAAGCAGGCTATCAGCATCAATCAAGAAATTTGGATGAAGAAAGTATAAACTCAAGTCTAACATGTGACGAGGAATTTTTCTCTACAGATGTTTTATCTAACCTTTTTCCAGATAACCTGGGTGATGGGGACAGTGATACTGAAACTGTAATTAACCATATTGAACTTTTTGATTTACAGGATGCGCAACAGAATCTGGGACAACAACAACAGAATTATACCGCTGGACCTCCACAACAAACTCCATATGCATACGCAAATATCCGGGCGGCTTCGGGATTAAAACCTATAAAAACCATTGGACACTATGAAAATCCTACCCAATGGATAAGACAAAATGTGGGTCAGAATGCTCCATTGATATCCAGAGAACCAAAAAACACCTTGGAACAGACACAATTTGTGGGGGGAACGCAGGTTATGTTGATGAATAAGCAGTCACCACAAGTGATGAGTTGGAACTTTTTGAGCCACTTACAGGATGCACAGTCTCCAAACCACTTCCAGAAACATACACAGGCAATTTCTAGACAACCGAATGTTGCTAGTCCTGTATATGCTGGAGGGGAGAACGACAAACTGTTGTATTTAAATGTTAGTGACACTGGTGGGCACCAAGTGATGTTACCAGATGTTTCAAGTGAGGTTGCAGCTAATATGGAGGTAGAAACCTGTTCTGATACAGGAGCCAATAGCCTGGGCATTGGGACCAACAACTTGGGCATTGGGACAAACAACTTGGGCTTTGGGGCCAACAACCTGGGAATTGGGACCAACAACCTGGGAATTGGGACCAACAACCTAGGCATTGGGACCAACAACCTGGGATGGAGTGCCCAACACAACATGACACTAACACAGGTTGGAATACATTTCAAGAGCTGTTGGAAATCTTTGACTAATACAGAGCTACATGTAGAGGGGGGTATTTTAGATTTCAAATTGAATTATTTCAACTATACTTACATAAATCCTTCATTGTGGATACTCATTGGAATGGCCTTGATGAGAGGATTCAAATGAGTACCCACAACATAGGGTTTAGAGGTGATTTAAAAAAGATTAAATTGGCAATACCCCCTCTTATCTGTATCTCTGGAATAGAAATTAACCTTTAGTCATGACTAACCTAGAATGTTTATCCTAGATCACCTATGTTTGGCAGAAAGTATAGTCAAAGATCAGACTGCACATAAGTGCAGTCTGATTTTTGTTTGCACCACCTGTTTGTCCGTTTTAAACAAGAATTATTTATTGATTTCTTTAAAGAAATTGAATCAAGATCAGCCTTACTGTGTTGTCAGCACTTTGATCTAAACAATGATTTTGACAAAAACGACTCTTTTTCTAGCATGATAAGGCATGATATTAAACTCTAAACTCTTGTATAGGGAATGCATGTACAATGTTTGTATACTCCAAAAACTAGGTTTTTATGACCACCTACACCCCCCTCTCTTACTTTGGTTGTGGGGTATATCTACGAGACATTTAAAATATGTACCCACAACATATGGTTTGAAACTTTATTATTGAAATATTCAAATTTAAAACATCCTCCTTATTAGTTGCTCTGATGCTTACATTAATGCTTGTAGTATGTTTTAGTGTACAGCTTGATATACGCTTGATATTGTCTTTAAATGTGCAAACTTTATAACAAAATGAGCCATTCATGAAAGAATTTTGAAATGGGAATACATGAAAGAAAATCCATCCAGCTTTGAAAGATGATCAATTTTACATGCAATTCATGTAATTTTTCTGTATCTTTAATGCTAAAATGACAGGACTTGCAGAGTTTGTATCTAACTTCTGTGGTCGCTGGTTTGATCCCCGACGGCGGACTATTTGTCTCTCGCCAATGGGTTGATAATCGTAGACCTATGTGAGATAATGAGAGAAATACCATGAATCCATTGTTAGGTGCTCAATCCGCTACGATATAACTGAAAAATTGTTGAAAGAAGCGTAAAACTCCATTCAATCAATCAATCTAACTTCTGTGTGTAA
Organism: Fragum whitleyi; assembly: GCA_948146395.1. Lineage (NCBI taxonomy): Eukaryota > Metazoa > Mollusca > Bivalvia > Cardiida > Cardiidae > Fragum > Fragum whitleyi. The sequence continues at coordinate 18,437,176 of OX411551.1, read as the reverse complement.
GGAGTCAAGTTGACGCCCAATTTATGAAATCCAGGAGTCTAAGCTGAAAGTAAGGAGTCTGAATTTTTCTGTTTGTGAGAACTTTTGTGGAAAAGGAGAAATTGCTTATTACAAGCATTTTCTTTCCACAATAGTTCTTCACCATGCATAAGATGCTTTTCTTTCAAAATTACTAGCACATGCAGAAAATTGGTATATGTGAAAGCAAAAGTAATACTGCTCTACTCATTTTTGTTTGTCAAAAGTTTCACATTATGATCAAGGAGACCATTGGACTAGCTTGCAAAATGAATGAGTTCTGTCTGGAAAATGAGGCCTCTTGGAAGAGACTTGAAAGAGTGTCATATAACATGTGATTATTCAGTAATTTCATTTATCATATATAATAAAACTTGAAACATTTTTATGAACTTTTTATCTGCAGAAAGATGACCCAACCAGTTGAGAGAACAGCTTGACTGTTATTCCAGTACAGATATGAGAAGAATCCAACGCATGATTCACATAAAACTGACATCCATATTCTTTCAAAGAAGTTCAAAGCATTGTAATACTCCATGACTATTCACTCTATTATCATCACTTTTGAAGAATATTAGGCGGACCAAATTTAAGACAAACCTGCCCTGCATTCAATATGAAAACTTTTGCAAAAGGTTTCGTAAAATGGTACCCCATTTTGCATGTGTCCTTGCATTCAAAGCAGGGTACAATTTAAATACTGTTGCAAAGGATTTAATATCCTGAATGCAGGGCTGAAGTAGTACTAGAGCACTAATTAAGAGGCTTCCTAAATGATAACTTCTTTCTCTTCATCTCTTAAATGAGCATGTGCTTGACATTTCCAACAATTTCACATGTGTGCAATGCAAAGCCTCTGGCCAGCCTGAGCAGCAGCACAGTCTGACCAGAGTCTTCACGATGGGCTACGTAGAAAGAAAAGGTCTCAAAGTATCTATTGACTATCAGGTAATTTTATATTTACAGTTTGTGGCTGTCTAGGCTACCCAATGTTTGCCCCTCACAAATTCTGTTAATTTAGAAATATCCATTTCCTTATTGAAAAAACAAAAACAAAAAAATACCCTCGATGCAAAATTTCGACATTTGTTTGAATTTTCTCATCATTTCACCAGATATATCTGTAAGTTCAAATTGATGTAGTTTATGACAAGAAAATGTTGATTTTAGATTTATTTTGACCAAGCATATTGAATTTTATTTGGAAATAATAGACCCGTCATGGATGAGGTATTAATTAAAGTATAAAGCCTGAGCATTGATCAAGAGCTCAAGGCACAGAATATGCAGTGATAATAGTGTTTTGAGGAATACCAAAAGTACTGCCCTGCGTTCAGAATGACAAAATGGTGCAAACAGTTTTCCACTTATACCTCGCTTTGCACATGCACTTACATGCAAAGCAGGGTATTATTGGAAAACTGTTTGCACCATTTTGTCATTCTGAACGCAGGTCTGCAGTGTCCATTCTAGGATTCGAAAAGTAGGGGAGAATTTCATTGAAAATTGTCAACATTCCAAAAAAGATGTTAAATTTTGCTCTTTCTCTATGTATAAAAATCCCCCCATCACCTTCCAAAACGGGGATTTTTCAAAAATATGTGCTAAAATGCACAATCCCCCCTCCAAGAATGGACTTTTGGTCTGTTGTCTTTCCAAAATATAATGATTTAGATTAAACACTGGATGTTACTCGGAGAGAATAAAATTCAGGTGAACTGCAAGGTCTTACATTGAAAACTTATGATTTTTGGGGCATTGAAATCTTACATGTTGCTTTTTATGCCCCTGCATCCCCCCCCCCCCCCCCCAATTAACAAAAAGCTTAAACTTTGGCCATAACTTTGATTGATTAGGGATAGAGCCTTCATATTCCACATGAGTATTGCATGTGACAATACAAGACCCTTTTGTTGGTTCCTCTTTTTAAGGTCATCTGTCAAGATCAGTGTCATTTTTTTCACAGTCAAATATGCGGAAATTATAAACTTCACATTAACTTATGAATTGCCACAGATTACAGTATTGCATGAGGGTTTTCTGTAGATGATGATATTGTATCAAACTACCGGTACTTTATCTGAAGAATGGAAGTGGCAGGGCATTTGTGTTTCACAAACACATCTTGTTTATCAACAGAAATTCCAGGAAATGTGTATTATTTGTAGCTAGATAAATTAATTGTTGTTAGTACTTGTATTATAGAAGAGAAATTTGATTCTAGGAATGTGAACAATCACAGACTTGTTGAAGAATCAACAGCGCTCCAGGTACATCTATTTTGATTTCAGAAAGAAAAAAGAATCTCCAACCACCAGTTAAATCCTATGTTGTGGATACTCATTGGAATCCTCTCAAGATGATTCCGGTGAGTACCCACATCATAGGGTTTGGATGAAAAATACCAAAATTCAGATTGCTATGACTCAGAAGCCTTAAATCAAAAAGCTGGGGTCAGATAGTTAGAGCAAGATATAAAAAAATCCTGCTTGATGACATTTTTAGCTCACCTGAGCACGAAGTGCTCAAGGTGAGCTTTTGTGGTCGCGTGATGTCCGTCGTCCGTCGTGTATCGTGTGTCGTGTGTCGTCAACATTTACCTTGTAGACACTCTAGAGGCCACATTTTTTGCCCAATCAACCTGAAATTTGGTCAGAATGATTGTCTTGATGAAATCTCGGACAAGTTCGAAATTGGGTCAAGTGGGGTCAAAAATGAGGTCACGGGGTCAAATCTTAGAAAAACCTTGTAGACACTCTACAAGCCATATTTTGTGCCCAATCAACCTGAAATTTGGTCAGAATGATTGTCTTGATGAAATCTCGGACAAGTTCGAAATTGGGTCAACTGGGGTCAAAAATGAGGTCACGGGGTCAAATCTTAGAAAAACCTTGTAGACACTCTAGAACCCATATTTTTTGCCCAATCAACATGAAATTCGGTCCGAATGATTGTCTTGATAAAATCTCGGACAAGTTCGAAATTGGGTCAAGTGGGGTCAAAAATGAGGTCACAGGGTCAATTCTTAGAAAAACCTTGTAGACACTCTAGAGGCCACATTTTTTGCCCAATTAGCCTGAAATTTGGTCAGAATGATTGTCTTGATAAAATCTCGAACAAGTTCGATATTTGGTCAAGTGGGGTCAAAAATGAGGTCACGGGGTCAAATCTTAGAAAAACCTTGTAGACACTCTAGAAGCCTTATTTTGTGTCCAATCAACCTGAAATTTGGTCAGAATGATTGTTTTGATGAAATCTTGGACAAGTTCGACATTGGGTCAAGTGGGGTCAAAAATGAGGTCACAGGGTCAATTCTAAGAAAAACCTTGTAGACACTCTAGAGGCCATTTTTTTTGCCCAATCAACCTGAAATTTGGTCAGAATGATTATCTTGATGAAATCTCCGACAAGTTCTAAATTGGGTCAAGTGGGGTCTAAAATGAGGTCACAGGGTCAATGATTATCTTGATAAAATCTCGGACAAGTTCGAAATTGGGTCAAGTGGGGTCAAAAATGAGGTCACGGGGTCGAATCTTAGAAAAACCTTGTAGACACTCTACAAGCCATATTTTTTGCCCAATCAACCTGAAATTTGGTCAGAATTATTGTTTTGATGAAATCTCGCACAAGTTCGAAATTGGGTCAAGTGGGGTCAAAAATAATGGTCACGAGGTCAAATCTTAGAAAAACCTAGACACTCTAGAAGCCATATTTTGTGCCCAATCAACCTGAAATTTAGTCAGAATGATTGTCTTGATGAAATCTCGGACAAGTTCTAAATTGGGTCAAGTGGGGTCTAAAATGAGGTCACAGGGTCAAATATTGGAAAAACCTTGTAGACACTTTAGAAGCCATATTTTTTGTCTGATTAACCTGAAAATTGGTCAATTGGTCAATTTTGAAATTGGGTCAAGTGGGGTCAAAAATGAGGTCACGGGGTCAAATCTTAGAAAAACCTTGTAAGCAGTGTAGAGGCATCATATTTGCCCAATCGATCTGAAATTTGGTAAGAATTCTTCATCCTTTCTAAATCTACTTTAAACTATTTTCGACAGTTCATTCAGGTGAGCGATTTAGGGCCACTATGGCCCTCTTGTTAAGACCTCATTATGAGTGTCATTATGAACAATTTTTGATAAATTGAATGAAAACATTTTACGTCGTCAAGTCTTCTTGTTTAAGCTATGATAAACCCTTATAGGGGGATAATAATCTGCTTTGTGAAAATCTAGTTTTGTTAAAATGATAAAATATTTGTAAATTCAACACAATTGTTTAGTATATGATTGTTTAAAGTTCAGCTAAATTTGTTACTTTATGATAGATGTACAAGTTTAAGTTAGTGATCAAAGGTCAATTTTCTCTATACATGTACCTGTATAGAGAAAATTGACCTTTGATCACTCAGTAAAACTTGTGCATCTATTGTCTCAGATTCATAGAAAGGAAATAAGATACAAATAAATTACAAATTCATTTGATTTAATAATCTTTGTCCAATGAAATAAGAATTTGGTTTGGTCCATAATTATGAAACTCCATAAATTCTTTCATTGTTTTTAACAACTGAAAGATATTTTGAGCAAAAAAAAAAAATGAAATAACAAGAAAGTTTGATGGTTTATCGCGAAACAGTTGTAACTGCCTTTACGTTTATAGGCACTTACAACTCTTTGGTGCTGGGCCATAGAGTAGAAGCTTTAATTTCTTACAGGAGTCCTATTTGTCAGACAAAGAGACTGATCCAAATACAATGTATAAAGAAATGACATTTGCATGTAAATATGCATGGGGGAAAGGGTTGAAGCAATTTCTTAAACAATATTTTTTTCAACATTAATTAAAATCCAGTTAAAGGAAACAGGAATTTATTTGGCAAATTTCATTTTGAATGTTTAATGTTGTCTTTCAATATTAGCTCTGCTGTTTTCAGAGAAAATCTGCAGATATTAATGTACGTAGCCTTGGTGTCGTCATGCAAAGTCTTTGCGTTTTTTGGCTTGAGACTTAGTTTGCTTGTTAAGAGTGTTACTCTAATATTTAAGAGTGGATTCGAAGATACTTTGTAATTTAGCAGAATTATCATATTCAGACATTCCATTTTAAATAATTTTTCGGATAACTACAGCCCTACGTTCAGGATGACAAAACATTTCAAACTGTTTGTAAATTGTACCGTGCTGTGCATGCAAGTGCAAACATTTTTAGCTCACCTGAGCACGAAGTGAGATGAGAATAATTCATGTTTACTCAATTTTTTTTCAGCATTGCTGTATTATTAATCAGCATTACGGAAAAATTTAGAGGGTAAAAACCCATTAAAGATGAAAAATTATCTAGCACTGATTACATAGAAACAAAGTGCAAAATTATTAAAAATCTTCTCTGAAACCATAAGGCAGAGAGCCTTTATATTTTGTTCCTGTCAAACACCTGAGGGCAGACTAAGGCTCAGCACGGGTGCATCTCATTTATGATAAAAACAAAGTTGAAAAGCTTGGAAAATATTCTCTGAAACCAAAAGGCAGACATCTTTCATGTTTTGTTTGTGATATTATATAGTGGACCTCTATCAATGTTTTCATGTCATGCCCCTGAGGTCATATTTTGGCTCTGAATGGGCCCACCAAACTTTACATAGACACCAAAGAGGAATTCTTAAAAACTTGTTCTCTGAATTCATAAAGCATGGACTTTCCATAATAGTTTCACTCAAGTTTGTTCATTACATGCCTCTATAATCATTTAAGGGCTGTGCTCAGGCATATCCTTTTACTCATTGCTGAAAACAATCCATAGTATTGATCTTCTGTAGAAACCATTTTATTGTTGACATCTACTTATTTAATTGATGTGATGTCCCAGGAATCAAAGAGACTCAGGTGAGCGACTTAGGAACATCATGATCCTCTTGTATCCTGAATGCAGGGTAAGTCTTATGTTTTGGCCTTGAAGTTGAGTGTGGCACCTCTATTTGGTGTTCTTGTGGATTTGTTTAAAGAATCATTTTGTAGCTGTTTTTCATGTAAATATATTGTGTTAATGTAAAGTGATTGACATGAAAATAAATTTAGCAATTCTAATCATCTGACATGTTGTTTTAGTTTGTTAAATCCATTTTTGTCCAACCTACTTTTGGTGAGTCAGTCACCTTTTTATTGAAGACAGGTTTACCTGTCTTTCAATATAGGGATCGTCGCCATCGGATTTTGATAACAAACCTACATGTGTCATTACGCTCAAAAAAGTAGACCCATTCATAAAAATAAACGCGACAAAAATAATCAATAGTGTAGCAATATACCGTAAAATTTTGGTGCTGACCTAAATTCTGGCCGGGATCTCAGGGGAGTGAACACGTAATCTATGCAGAAGTTGCCTGCAGAAACGTGTTTTACATTCGTAAGTGGTGCTGTTATAGGGCGTTTTCGGCTGCAATCTTTTGCATTTGCTCCAAATTTTCAATTGCATCCTACAACTGTTTTTATGCATAGCATTGGCAAGCTATTTTCAGTTCCCCATTTAAGACTCCCTATTTCGCGTAAAATTGTGTGTTTGTGTGTCCTTAAGGTTGCTTTATTTATCCGTCTCCCGGGCCTGTCGTAGTGTAAATGGATAAAAACTAAAATAGCAAAAGGCTATTTGAATAAACTCGTAAACCCTTGGAATTTCCTAGGTTTGAATTTTTACTTGGATTTACGGAGAAATTTCGATGGCTTATCAAATTACTTTATTATTAGGCTTGTTTTGTCTATCCATATTGTACAGCATTCGGAACATCACTCGGTCATTTCCGTAAACGGCAACAGATCGTGATCGTGATATTCACTCGGCAATCATCGGGCGATCTCCGAAGTCTCAGATCTATCTAAATGTAGGTTACGGAATCGGCCGAGTTTTGACGAATGCGTTAGATTGGCCGAGTGGTGTTCCGAATGGCCTATACAGTAGTACCACGCATGCGCGACCCCTGTTTTGAATTTCCGCTTTTGTTTTCGACAATTTTCTGACAATAACAAAAACTGTTTGTGAAACTGGAATGGATTTATTTGTAACATTCTGGAGTGGACTTAGAAAGAATTCTACTCAAGGTGATAAATGCTGTAGCTCGGGATTTCATTTAACGATCTGTCATTTTGGCAGTTTTGTCAAAATTGATAGTTCACCGGATAGTTCAATCCGAATCTTGATCTAGAAAAGCAGTCCCGTGGAAAAGGCCTGAAAGGTTGGTTGTCTTAACAGGTCTATATATTATTTTGTAGTAAAAATAATTTTCTACTAAGTAAGACCATATGCAAGGAGAATAACCTGAAATGGAGATCGAAATATCTCAATGGAAAAAAAGAAATAGAATGTTTCACTCCTGGAAGAAACTATTGTACGGTATTCATAAAAAAAGCTACAGCTATTGTACGGGAAAATACTTCTTCTTGGTATGACTTTGACTAGTAAAAGTATAAGAATATTGGTATTACTTTCATTGCTTCTTCTATGTGGAGATAATTAGTCAAATCCTGGATCAGATAATAAATGTAAAAGAAATTTGAACAAATTTCCAATTCAGGGCAATATTCACCATGGCAATGAAATGTTCAGCTCTTCATCAAGGGGTAAGCAATGTGTGTCATGTGGATTAACATTTTATTTAAGATTTTTACACATCCACTTAATAAGTTTGACTGGAAAAAATCGGATTTGGATCATATTGGATTGCTGGGGATAATCTATACAATTTTATAAAACAGGGTTGCAATAATTCATGAGTTTTTAGAATACATGAATTGCCACCATATTTCTGTTGGTTAAATGAATATTTTTCATTTAGGATATTGGAAACTTACACTTGGGGATGAATAGCGATTATGAAGGCAGTTACCCTCTTGTTAAGCTTGAATTGGCTAGAGGGATAGGTTTATCTGGAAGTGATGAGTCTTCAAAGTAAAGCATATTCATTTGTTAGGAAGGTGCAGTTTCCATATGTAACCATCAATGATTGTTTTAAATTTTTGATTCCCACTCAAGAGATCTTCTCAAAACGCCACAATTTTCATTCCAATTGATAATATTCAGTCCTGTCTTCAATTCAGGCCTTTCAGGCCTTTGATTTAGCTCCACTGGCTGAAAGCCACCGAGCTATTGTCATGGCGTTGTGTCCGTCCGTGCGTCCGCGCGTGCGGTCGTAAACTTTTCTTTAAAAATCTTCTCCTCAGAAACTACTGGATGAATTTCAACCAAACTTCACCGGAATGATCCTTGGATGACCCTCTTTCAAAGTTGTTCAAAAAATTTTGATCCAATGAAAAACATGGATTTAATGGGCGTGGATTAATTCCATATATGGTAAAAAGTGAGTTTCAGATTCTAATCAATGGATACCAATTAAATTTTACATGAATGATCCTTGGGTGACCCTTTTTGTCTACCAAAATCATTGTGATCGGATGGAAAATATGCATTTTTTGTGCGGAGGTCAATTCTCTATATGTTATATAGTGGAAACTTTGAAAATCATTTTCTCAGAATGTAATTGATGGATATCAACCAAATTTCAATGGAATGATCCATGAGTGACCCTTTATCAGTCAACAAAATATCATTGTGATCGGATGAAAAATATGCATTTTATGGGCAGAGGTCATTTCTCTATATGTTATATAGTGGAAAATTTGAAAAATCATTTTCTGAGAATCTAATATTTGGATATCAACCAAATTTCACTGGAATGATCCTTAAGTGACCCTTTATCACTGTACCAAAAATTATTTTGATTGGATGAAAAATATGTATTTTAGGGCGGAGGTCATTTCTCAATATGTTAAATAGTGGAAACTATGAAAATCATTTTCTCAGAATGTAACTGATGGATATCAATCAAACATTTTTGGTATGATCTTTGGGTGACCCATTATCATGCAGCCAAAAATTATTTTGATTTTATTTAAAATACATCTTTTAAGAGTGGAGGTCATTTCTCTATTTGTTATATAGTTGAAACTTTGAAAATCATTTTCAACATCAGTAGAACCCCAAATATCTAAAAATCTAGTCAAAACATTTATTTGTTTTTACAAGAATTTCAAGCCTGTGGAGCGACACAAGCCATTCATGGCTTTCTAGTTTATGTATGTCCTTTAAGGTAGTAGACCCATAATAATTCCACAAAGTTACAGAAGTAGTGAACTTTAACAATGTTAACCGAGGTTTCCTAATGATTTTCAGTGAGAAGCTAGGATATTTGAAGGAACTTTTTGTGTTTTGTCAAGGTCATGCTTAATGTTAAATTAATGTTTAGAGCATAAATTTTAAATTTAAGAGATGAAGAATGTACATGCACATATATTTATATATTTGGTGATATCATTCAGGAATTAAATTAAAAATCTAATCACTATGAACATGAGAAATGATTAGGTTTCTAGTTTAATACCTCCATGAAATCAATAAATAGTTGGCTAGGTGTGAAACAGTTTTAATATAGGCAGTTACAGCTGTTTAACACAGACCCATCAAAAACCTCTCTTCATATCTTCAAGTTTTATATCATTTTGTAAAAATATAAATAATTACCCATAACAAGGCAGATTGAGATAGTTGATGGGATTACTTTCTGTGAAACCTAACAAAACAGCTGACTGCTTCAAAATGTTTTCATCGTTATGCAAATCAGAATGCACATCTTGATGAACACAACTACAGTGAAACTTGTATAAAGCCACCACTTACGGACCCACCTAAAAGTGTTGGCTTAAAAGAATGGTCGCTTTGTACACATTTTTTTCACAAATAAGAAACATGATTTTCATTGTACAGGTACATGTATTAATGCCAATTTTCCCTTTAACCATGTGTTGTTAACACTCATTAGAATTGCCTCATTTGAGACGATTCTATTGAGTTTTAACAACAAAGGATTTATTTGCAATAATTCTTAGACGAATATCTATTGTTAGGACATTTTCATTAAAAGAAGGGGATTTTTAAAATGGTCTCTTTATAAAAGTGGTTGCTAAATAGACATGGTCACTTGAGCAAAGACTAAAAGTAGGCACTACCATCATTGCACAGTTGGTAGCACAACAGCCTTTAAATCATAAGGGCATGTGGTTCAATCTCCAATGTGGCACTCCTCTTTTTGGAGCCAACCATTTGGTTGATAATCATTCACCTATGTGGGGTGGCAACTGATTGCTAGGATAGGTTGTAATGGTGGTACTGGTTTGAGAAATACCAGGAATACATTGTTATGTGCTCCAGCCACTGCAATGTAACTGAAAGCGTTGAAAGTGGCATTTAACCCCACACAAACAAACAAAATAAATTGGCACAGGGGTTCCTCTCAATATTTAGAATTGGCTTTGGAAAAAGTTATGGATGCAGGTCAATTGTTAAGGTTACAATTTCAAGGTCAAATACTTTGGTAGCTCGACATAACCCAGGTCTGTCATTCTGGTTGTTTTTCCTGCTTGCTGCACAAATATTAATGTTAGCTTGAAAAAACAGAAATTTGCAGCACACTCAATGGTATAAAGCCATATTAAAGATCTGTAAGCTTGAGTATTTGTTCCCTTTTCTGCAAGCCTTGCATCTATTTCAGTTGGAAGAGTCCTGTTTGCTCTCTCAATAACTCCAATGGCTCTTGGAGATCACAAGTTTGCCCATGGCATGACCTATTTTCATCTTACATTTGACATAAGTTAAAATCCATTGCTCAGCGCAAAACAGATGTAACTGCATGTAAACATATAGGCAGTTACAACTGTTTCGTGCTGAGCCATTGAAATGCTGTAATTTGTCTCCGACCACTGTGCAAAATGCAGCAGGGAGTTCTTATGAAAACTTGTGGTTGATGTACTGGTGTGGGAACTATGAAACCATGGATAGGTGCACCAGCCTTTGTAATATAACTGCCGCAGAATGCTGTTATAAGTAGTATAAAACCCCATACAATTAAACGAAATTTGATGCAGTTGTTACCTTTATAGACTAAATCATGAGGACCCAGGTTTGAAACATGCATGTGCAAACATGTTCTTCTATAGTTTATATCAAGGGGTCACTGCAAAACTATTATAGCAGGCGCATATTAACTTAAACCTGACCTTTATGCAGAATAAATAATTAGGCACATGAATAAATTCCGAAGATACTTCGGCACGTGACGATCAAGCATGGACATTCCGTTAAACTGCACAAAATACAAGTATGCGTGGACTTAATAGTACACCTGTATACGGGGCGCCTAGTCATGTATCAGACGATTCGATTTCAAAAACAATTATTGCGACTTAGAGAGGGGATTTCATTTCATTTCCATTCACAACATATAATTTGCTTTTAAAGAAATTTGAAAATTTGTACTTTTTGCTCGCTCGCATCTAAAGATTATCAAATAGGAAACTCTATTATGTATTGATTCACTAGTTCATTAGGGTGGCCAAATATCGCCGTTACAGTGAACAGCATGTGCGATAACGGGTTAACAGGGCTAACACGTGCACTCCAACTTTACGTTTGGATTCCGCAGGTAAGTCGTGTTTTGCCGAGGAGAAACGATCGGTTTTTTATGTATTTAAATCACAAAGGCCAGGTTTAGGTCAATATGCTTCCACTATACAAGTGCCAAAAAATTCATGGACACTTACTATAGTTTTGTAACACTCTCAATCTGGTCACTTATCTCTCACAAACTGATAAATGAATAATCGATTAAATTGGATAATCTCTTGGCAGACCTTTTAGACTGGTTTCAAATGCTGATTGCAAACAAGTTCCCTTAAATATTTTTTTCATTTGATGATTTTTAGCTCAACTGGCCAAAAGGCCAGCGGGCTATTGTCATGGTGGTGTGTCCGTCGTCTGTGTGTAAACTTTTACTTTAATAATCTTCTCCTCAGAAACTACTTAATGGATTTCAATCAAATTTCACAGGAATGTTCCTTGGGTGGCCCTCTATCAGATTCCTTCAAAGAATTTTAATCGGTTGAAAAACATGGCTGTAGTAGGCGTGGCTAATTTCCATATATGGTAATGGGTGGCTTTTCTCAGAAACTAATAGATGGATAAAAAGCAAACTTCACATAAATTATCCTTGAGTGACCCTCTATCAGTCTAAAAAAAATATTGTGATCAGAAGCAAAATGTGTATTTTATTGGTGGAGGTCATTTCTCTATATATTATATAGTGGAAACTTTGAAAATCATTTTCTCAGAACCTAACTACTGGATAACAACCAAATTTCATTTGAATGATTCTTTAGTGATCCTTTACAAGTCTGTAAATATATATTGTGGTCAGATGAAAAATAAGTGTTTTATTGGTGGAGGTCATTTCTCTATATGTTATATAGTGAAAACTTTGAAAATCATTTTCTCAGAATCTAACTGATGGATATCAACCGAATTTCACTGATATGATTCTTTAGTGGTCCTTTATCAGTCTGCAAAAAATTATTGTGATCAGATGCAAAATATGTATTTTATTGTCAGAGGTCATTTCTTTTGATGTTACATGGTGTAATATCCAATATAGGGTAAAACATACTTTTTTCAAAGTTTAAACAGATGGATTTGAACCAAATATTGTGGGAATTTTCATTTCTGTGAAGTTTTATCGGGCTATAAAAAATATTTAATTAGAAGAACAGCATGCTTTGTATTGGCAGAGGACATTTCAACATATAAAGTGAATATTTGTTCACTCTTTTGGTATCACCTAAATGATGAACTTTTTTAGACTCATTTACTTTAATAGGTATAAAGATTGTAGGTTAGAAGGAACATCAGCTTTGTTGGAATCCAAATGTGTAGAAACATTAGGTGAAATAGGGAGCCTGAGATACCTCCTGAGAATTGGTCAGTTTAGTTGAATTAAGGGTGACTGCACAAAGAGGACAAGTGTTGTAAAGTGGCCTACTGAGGTTCAGAGTGGGAAAGAAAGAGCTGAGTTGACTCTATGACATTGGAAGAATAATTATATGTTTTGATGACAAACAATTATTGTGAAGTAACACCCTTTTAGTGGTGTTTAATGAAAAGCGGAAAGATCTACAATCAAAATTTTGTGGATATAGTACCAGTATATTGTGCAGTAACATTCTGTTAGTGTTGAAATTTTTATTTTTGGATTCAAACAAATTTCACTGGAGTGATCCTTGTTTTATACAGCCTTACAATCCCATAATAACCATTATCAGGAATCCTGGATATTCAGGCCTGTGAAGCAAATCAGGCGCTCAAGCGCCTCTAGTTTACAAAGCTGGCATTTCAGGGAAACATTGTCAACAAGGAAAAATAATCCAAAAGATTTTCTTCTTGGATTCTGTTGGAATGGAATGGGTAGCTAAGAGGCTTAGATGAAATTTTTGACTGTACAGGCGTGAAAAACTCTATGGGGACTTTAAAAGCAGTTGCAAAATAAATTTGGTTGTTTAATAGACATGGTGGCTCTAGCAAGATTGAGAAATCTATGGTAACATTTGAAAAGTTGCAGCATCTTTCTGAACTAGAAAGCCATGAATGGCTTGAGTCGCTCCACAGGCTTGAAATTCTTGTAATAGAAAATCTAAGTTTTGACTAGATTTTTAGATAGTTTGGGTTCTACGGATGTTGAAATGATTTTCAAAGTTTCCACAATTTAACATATAGAGAAATGACCTATGCCAATAAAAAACATATTTTACATCCAATTACAATAATTTTTGGCTGCATGATAATGGGTCAGCCAAGGATCATACTAGTGAAGTTTGATTGATATCCATCCATTTTCAAAGTTTCCACTATATAACATATAGTGAAATGACCTCTGCCCATAGAATATAAATTTTTCATCAGATCACAATAATTTTTGGTACACTGATAAAGGGTCAATCAAGGATCATTCCAGTGAAATTTGATTGATATCTATCAATTCCATCCTGAGAAAATGATTTTCAGTTTCCACTAGATAACATATAGCGAAATGACCTCTGCCCATAAAATACAAATTTTTCATCCGATCACAATCATTTTTGGTAGATTGGTAGACTGATAAAGGGTCAATCAAGTATCATTCCAGTAAAATTTTGATTGATATCCATAAATTCCATCCTGAGAAATTGATTTTCAAAGTTTCCACTATATCACATATAGAGAAATGACCTCCGCCCATAATATACATATTTTTTTGATCCGATCACAAAAATTTTTGGTAGACTGATTAAGGGTTACCCAAGGATCATTCACGTAAAATTTGGTTGATATCTATCCGGTTGTTTCTGAGAAAATGATTTTCAAAGTTTCCATTATTTAACATATAGAGAAATGACCTCCGCCAATAATATATATATTTTTCATCAAATCACAATAATTTTTTGTAGACTGATTAAGGGTCCCCAAAGGATCATTCATGTAAAATTTGGTTGATATTGTATCTATCTACCGGTATTAGATTTTGAGAAAATGATTTTCAAAGTTTCCACTATATAACATATAGAGAAATGACCTCCGCCCATAAAACATATATTTTTCATCCGATCACAATAATTTTTGGTAGACTGATGAAGAGTCACCCAAGAATCATTCATGTAACATTTAATTGGTATCCATCAATTAGAATCTGAGAAATGTCACTTTTTACCATATTTGGAAATTAGCCACACCCATTAAATCCATGTTTTTCATTGGATCAAAATTTCTTGAACACTTTTGAAAGAGGGTCACCCAAGGATCATTCCTGTGAAGTTTGGTTGAAATTTATCCAGTAGTTTCTGAAGAGAAGATTTTTAAAGAAAAAGTTTACGACCGGACGCACGGACGGACGGACGACGGACACAACGCCATGACAATAGCCCCAGCTTTTAGCCAGTGGAGCTAAAAACTGTTGAGTATTCATCCCATACATACCACTGTTGTTGCCTACAGGGGATTGAAGATAATCATTGTATTAACCCATTCACATACAACCTTCTATGCTGTTGACATCAGCCTGAACAGACATGCATTCTGATCTTAGCCTACAGCACCTCCTTTCTACTTTATTATCCTACAGTCTTTTGTAGACTGGTTAAAATTTCCCCCCGAAAAGGAAAATTGACCACTCGACTTATGAATACAGCAGTAAAAGAGTTTACAATAATGGCTTGGCATGAAACGGGTATAACTGCCTAAAAATATATAGCTGATTACAATTGTTGTGCGGATTCTTTGATTTGGATCTTGTTGTTCAATAATTTCAGTCTATACCCTGGCATATGATCGATATCCACAAGTTGTTACAGGGGTACTACAAGACTAAAGGATAGACTTCAGTGAAGTTAACTTGCTTGATGTAAAGTAACATCTCATCAGTGGTGCCTGTGAGTGAGGGCATCTGTCTTTTGATTGACAGATCCTTAGTTCACCTCGAAGAAGTTGCTATCTATCTCGGTTCTTTAATTGGCCGATAAATTTGGACAAGTACTGGTGAAATTTCAAGTGAGAATCAACAGAAGGATTTATTACAAGTTGTAAGAACTTGTTTCTCCAAATCAATCAATGTATATAGGTTTAAACATGACCAACATCATTCTCATCCAAAAGACCTATGAGGCGGTGTAAGCCATTTCTAACAATATTCATTGTTTTAAGGGAAGCTGGATTTGAGAGTCAGAGACTCACAACTTAGTAAAACTAATACTGATGCACATATGAAACAGCAAATGGGTTTTTCTGCGATTCTACAAAAAACAAGAGTGCAAAGTCATAATATACGCCGCCACTTTGCTGCTAGGGAAAACCAGGAAAATTCGGACTTTTTCTACCAACCTTATTTCAGGCTTAATTCTGAAGCTAAAGGTGGAAATTCAGATGCTAGTCATATTGTCATCTCTCGAGCAGTTGAGAGAAGTTTGAGAGTACTGTGAAACGGGTAAATTCGGACGGGATTGGAAAAATTCAGATATGCAACTGGTAAAACTCGGACATGTTTATCGTCAAAGGGTGACATTCTGACAATTAAGGAATATCAATAATAAGGGGAATAAAGACACAGATTGTGTTAGTTTAAACGAAGAATGTTAATACAAAGCTTTAAAACTTCAACACAGGAATGCTTTGACTTTTGATACTATATTTATTCATAAACTTTGATGTAGAAAATTGGCAAATATTTCGAATAAAATACAGACAAATGAGTATATTAACAGACGCCGACATAAAATGTCTAAACGTGTATTAAGTTTGGATGTATTCAAATAAAAAATATATAAGGGGATAAATTTATATTACTTGGTTTTCAAAGCATACAAATTGTGTAGTCCGAATTTTTACTTCAGTTTACTTTTTCTCTACTTGAAAGTGGAAATTCAAACACTTCAAAAAAAGCTATATAATACGATTCTGTGCAAATAATTGTTAATTATTCTATTAAAATTGTTCATGTCTTTGACATTTTAATAGAATGATATCCGTTTAACAATTAATTATCGCCAATCCATACCTATTTCTTAACCATTGACCAAGCCTATACTCATCAGCAATTTATGGATGTCAGTTCAATTCGCATGGTAGCCCGGGGTTTATGACTTCAAATAGTTTTATTTCCAGCAACATGTCAATCATTTTATCACAAATTCAACTGACTTATGCGAGATATATCTCAGAATGTATTGGAGTATTTGATAAAAACACTGTTGTCACTGCCTTTTCAAAAAATAACCTTAAAAAGTAAGTCTGAATTTATATGTCTGTCCGAACTTCTAAAGTTTTCCCCTATTTCACAAAAATAATTGTAGACACTACTTATTTTTACAGAACCAAATTCAAATCATTTGCAGACCTTTTCAAATTGTCAAGTTCAAACTGTTTGTTTTGATTGAATGGGCTTTAACGCTTCTTTAAACTGCAACTAATAGTAATAATAAAAAGGACTTTGACATCAAGGCCCCTTTTTCCATAACATGTCTATAATTCACTTAACTGCAACAACAGGCACAAATTCAGGTAACAATGAACATTTCATAGAAATCTTTAAAATAGGTCCATAAATAAAGGAGGAGTTGCATTCACAAGAATTTTTATAAGGAGGCCCCTTTTTCCATTACACAGCTGTAATTCACCAAACCACGACTAAATATATTCACCTAAAAGTGACAATATGGGCTAGTTCAGGTGACTAGGAAGATTTTGTGAAAGTTTCATTGAAATCGGTCCATAAATGAGGGAGAGGATGCATTCAGTAGATTTTTTACACGAAGACCCCTTTTTCCACAATGTCGCTGAAATCCACAAAACCACCCAAATTGGTACATAAATGAGGGAGGAGTTGCATTTACAAGATTTTTTTACATGAAGGCCCCTTTTTCCATGACGCGGCTGAAATTCACAAAACCTTTACTTCATGCTCATGGTCAGGTGACTAGGACCATTCTGTGAATGTTTCATCCAAATCAGTCCATAAATGAGGGAGGAGTTGCGCTTACAAGAAATGTGGATGTACATACCGAGAAAGGATGGACGGATGGAGAAGATGACGCCAATATCCAGCAGTGTATAAAAACTCTGGATCAATGCAGCCATGAAAGTGTGTGATTTCCCAATTGGGTTTACATGACATCACAATTATCAACCATCCTGATTCTATATGATGTACATGTATAATGAAATGATGAATAATTTTATGATAAAACCCAGTGTTTTACAGTGTTTTTTTCAACTAATTATGATATGCCCAAGATATTTCTATAGACAATCGGAAAGAAATAACAAAATGTAATTTTCTTCAAGTGTATTGAATAACTGAAATACCACCAGATGCCAAGTTTCCTACAAAATGACAGCAAATTACTACTTATGCGTCTGAGGTACTTTCAAATTAAGGGATCGCTGGATCTGACCATTTCAGGGGAGATAACTATCATATACTCCATCAGATTACTTCATTTGAAGGCACAAATATTTAAGGAATTGCAATTCAGCTGTGTGGTGTAATTAGGCCCGATCTTTTATCCGTACGCTTAAAAGAGTCATTCTTATTAAAAGAGAAAAACGAAATCAATGTTTTAAGATGTGTAAATTCAGAGGAAATAAACCTCAAGTAGGGGGAAAAACTCACAAAATTATTAAGTTAGGAAATTTCAATCTAGTGAAGTGGCAGTTTTCTGTTTGTTTAAATGTGGTTTAACGGCACTTTCAACAATCTTTCAGTTATATCGCGGAAGCTGGAGCACCTAAAATAGATTCCTTGTATTTCTCACACCAGTGATACCATTACTTCCTTTTCTAGCCTCCAGCTGCTATTCCACATAGGTCTACAATTATCAGCCCATTGGTGGAAGACAAATAGTTGGAAAGAATGTGTGACGCATCGTGGGTTGAACCTGGGACCTCTAGATTGACAGTCGGAAGCAGTTTTCTGAGTGAATGGTGTAAGGGGAGCTACTAATTGGGAGGGAAATCTTATTAGAGAAAACTTCCCTCCCAATTAGTAGCTTTGTTAAACCAGGTTAGCACAATTGGTAATATGTTGCTGTAAATACTATGACAAACAAGAGCCATGTCAGACATGGTCATCCCCCGCCATCAAATCTTGATAGTAGCTAAAGCCTAATCAAAGGGCAATAACTCCAAAATAATGTAAGCAAGAGTTGTATTTCTTGTGCACTGCACTTCTCCTCCATAAGATCTATCTGCATATAAAGTTTCATGTTGATAGCTTTATTATCTTTATTAGCTTTATTATATTATATTAGGAGATATGCTACGGACAAGTTTAATGATGGAATGACGGACTGATACCATTACTATATATATCTCCTTCCCTGAATGTTGGGGGATAACTAGTGCAATAACACACAATCACAGACTTCTCTCAGCGACTATTATCTTGCTCATCTCACATGGGCTCGACAAATAAATCAATCGACCAATTAAAACACTTATTTACAATGAGATCACTGTTAAACTTCTACAATGCCAGCCATATTGTTTGAAATATTTTTATAAAATGGGTCACTTAAATGTAACTACAGCCTGAATAAGTTGTAATTACTATGTTTAGGTAGCCCTACAATGATTTGCAGTTTGTTTCAGGCACTAAACTGTGTCTTTTGCATATAAATTTCTTTTTAATAATTTAGGTGTGTGTTGTTACAGAGGCCAAGGTATGGCTGGCAAAGGGTTTTAAGGAACACTGGTTTTGTGCGCTTGAGTTTCAAAAATAAGCAGCCAGGACCCTCAAAGCTACAGTCAAACCTGTCTCAGCGACCACCTGTGTTAAGCAAGTGCCTACCGAGGTTTTCAAATGAACCAAATGCACTGAAATTAACCTATATTAGGCAAACACCTGTCTAAAGCAAGCATTTTTGATTCATCAGAATGTCCCTTGGGTGATTGCTTTAGACAGGTTTGACTGTATGTTTTGTGAGTCCCATAGACTCTCTGAGGATCAACTTCAGGAAAAAATTGAACACTGTTTTAAACAGTCTTCAATTCTTTCCTGAAATTGAGCTCTAAATATTAATATAAATAATAATATAAATTCCATAAATTTCTTTACCTTTACCTAGGGAATAGCTTCAAATTGACATTATACAAGAATATAGGCTACAACAGGGACTCCTAAAATTTAACAAAGGAACCCTAAGATCCCAATTCCTTTCAACCCCATTTTGATGATGTCAGACTAAAACCCCTGCTGGCAATCAATCAATCGGGTGAAGATAATATCTTGACTCTCTGTTCTAAAATAGCCGAGCCAAAACAGCTATTTCCATTTGGGGGCACAAATTATAATGTTAATTTGATCAAATGAATTGAATGAAATTTTAGAGATACATTGATACAATGAAGGGACAAAAACATTTATGCAAAAGATTAAATTTCTGAAATTAAAAGCATCTTCTTTATTTCTCAGAATCACACTTGAATATACATGTATTAACTTTGAATAGCTATCTGCGTATGAAGGGGCCAGTATAGAGTGTAAGACCATTGTGTTAGCCTATATATCTATAGACACTTGCAAAAAAAGGTTGTAAAGACTAAGATCAGACTGCACATAGATGCAGGCTGATCTTAGTCTATACATCCTGCCAGAGCAGGAATATTCCAGGTTCAGCATGACAAGAGTTAAATAAAAATAAATTCAAACAAATGGCCTTTTTCTGGTCATTCTTACAAGTCTTTTTTCGACATCGATTACAAAGAAGGCTGAGAAGGATAAGATCAGACTGCATCTCTGTGCAAGCTGATCTAAGTCTTTACTGTCAGCCAAAGATTTGTACCAGGTATATGTTGTGAACAGAATGAAAAAGGTTAAGCATCCATTTTCAAAAGTGTTTTATATAAAGGACTTAAAGTATATCAAGAACCCTATTTTGAGTCCTTTTTTTATCTTAATATTTTAATTAAAAATAAATCCTAGGCTACAAAAAGTTATATGCAGGCTGCTTTTTGTATAAACCTGCAAAAACAAGAAATTCAAAATACATTGTACTCTAAATAACACAATCTCTTATTTCAACCAACTCGTGTCTATCACGAAAAAATTAAACAACTGAACAATTCTTCTGAATCATCTAGGCCAGCATTCTTGTCTATTCATCCTTGAGAGCCAATTCAATTTTCTAGTCATTTCTGTATTGTATATTCTCTTTCCCCTTTCGTAAGCAAGTCGTCTCCTCATTTTACAGGGTTTTTCGAAGTACTGTTTCAATGCTAACTCTCTTGTGAAGCCTTCTCTACTCAAAGCTCTGAAAAATGCATAAAAAGATCCTTGTGATGTCACATATTCGTAGTTCACTGCAGCCATTCAAAAAAATCAAATGACAGATCAAAACATTCATTCAAATATTGAAAATGAAATGACTGTCGAAATCTGACATTTTATGCATTTTCTCTGAAGTTCCATTATGCAAAATGGGCAACTGATATGTTGTAACTGCAGCTTGAAAAGGCTATAGGTACAATGTTTATGTTGCCTTCCAATATTTTGCTGTTTCAGGACTCACGTTTGACCCTTTAACCCGGGTTTGACCCCCAAAAATCTGAAAATATCTTAATTTGACCCCAAGAAATTTCTCCCAAGGGGGTCATTTTGATCCCCCTTGAGAGGAATTACTAAGGGTATAAACATGGTTTAATTCCTAAGATTTTCACAAAGAAACAGTTAAAGTGACTCTTCAATATGCACAATTCTACTTATGATTGCTTCCATATTCCATATTGACCCTTTAAATTCAGACCCCAGATGGCAGACAGCTTTCATATTTGATATGTAGGATCATCCAGTGGACCTCTACCAAGTTTGTTCATATCAAGACCCTGGGGTCATATTTGGGCTCCACCCGGGCGCATCCCCAGGGTTTTCCTTGACGCAAAAAATGCGCGTCTTTGTCGCAATTTCAACTCAAATGACCCGCAAAAAATTTACCTGTGCGACATTTGTGACGCAAGTTTCAAAATACAGCTCTGTGCTATGAACATGTATGATTGGAGATCTTTTTTCATAGATTTTCAGTTGGGTTAAAAATTGACATAACTCCCTTGTTAACAAGCGTCAGATACAAGCCAGAGGTGCGTTTTTTAGAGCGAGAGGAAAAATCCCGCTTATTAAGATTTTTAAGACATCGTAAGAAACGATTTTCGATATTTTGAGTGCAAACGTTCGACGTCGTCAAGGCTACCCGTTTTAAGCCAATGCAAAAGCATCTTCGTTTCCTCATTAAGATATCTTAAGATTCTTATCAAGCCGCTTAAAAATCTTAATCTAAAAAACGCTACATCTTAAAAATCTTAATGAGATTCTTAAGAATCTTAATCTAAGAAACGCACCTCTGGTTTTCCAATATTGATAAAATCAGTGCACTATTCTATTTTTAGGTACCCGATAAAATATGCAGACAGGTTATCGTGATTTAAACCACCTCAGACTCAATTTCCGGTCGTAAAATTAACTGTAAACCAGACACCGGATCTTACATAATGCAACAACAAATAAAAGTGTGTAAACTTCCATCGTCTGCATTTGGGCCATTCTTTCAAAGGAACAACAAAATAGAGCTGTTTTAGCGAGTTTGATGATGATTACTATGGTCCATCTACCAAAGGAGTCATTCGTCATTAAATCTAAATTTGCTTAATATTTTCATTTATAGCTTGAATTCTCCGAGGGTTAAAATGTTTTTGACCTGTTCCAAATAGGAGGAATGAACAACCAAACCCCCAAAATTTGAAATGTATATGGCTCTGAAGATGTTACAGTCTACTTTATCTTGTTTTTTATGTGCTCCCTAAGCTTCTTTAAAGTTGTCCCCCAAAATTGGGGAAATGACCCTCAATTCTAAAGGTATGGGGGTCACAATGACCCCCAAATTCTGAGGCGCAGGGAAAACCCTGATCCCTTTTAGCTCATCTGAGCACAATGGCCGAAAATAGGTAAATCTTCAAAAAGCGTCTTCTCTGAAACCAGAAGGCAGACAGTTTTCATATTTAGTATATAGCATCATCTAGTTGACCTCTACCAAGTTTGTTCAAATCAAGATCCCTGGGTCAGATTTGGGCTCAATACAGGTGCACCCCTTTTTACATAGAATCAAAGAGCGAAAAGGCATATCCTCCTTGCTCTTGGCTGAAAACATTCTATGGTATTGATCCTATGTAGAAATTATCTCCTTGTTGACATCTGCCTATTTGATTAAAGTGATGTCCCAGGGGTCAAAGAGACTCAGGTGAGCGATCTAGGACCATCATGGTCCTCTTGTTAACCAAACTGATAAGTTTTAGTAATTAGTTTTGAGGTTTTAACAAAGACATTCAAGAGATGGGCCATGATAGCTTCAGATAAAATGAAGGCCTAACTATCCAGTTTTATTTACATGTTTATGATATCATCACTAATAAAACTGACAAATGCAGGATATATCTCAAAATGAATGGAAATATTTGATAAGATTGTTTGATTGAATGTGGTTTTACACCACTTTCAATATTTTTAGGTTATATTGCGGCACCTGGAGCACCTAACAATGGATTCCTAGTTTTCTCACATCTTTCCTAGCCTCCAGCTGCTCTCCCACATAGGCCTACGATCATCAACCCATTGGTGGGAGACAAATAGTCAGAAAGAATGAGTGCCGCCGTTGGGGATCGAACTTTGGACCCCTAGATATTTGATAAGAACACTGGTGCCATTGCTTTTCAAACAGTTATCTGAAAAAGTATGTACGAAATTTATACATCTGTCCAAACTATATGTTTTTTTCAATTTTTTCCTGAACAGCGCGGGTTAAGCCAATGACAAATGCCTTGATAAAACATGACAGTGCCTCATCAACAGCTTCTGTTATTCCAATGACACTTTGTTGTACATAAAATGTCTTTTACCTCTAGAGCCAAATTGGTAAATAAGTTCTGGTACTGGCAAGGATAATTCTGGATCAGAATTTCATGTGCGAAAAATCTCATTCAGTCTGACTTTATGAGAAGTACTGAGTTTTCAATGGCAAATTGCACCAATTTCTCGCCGAAAAAATAATCCCTGTACTGGTAATATTGGATCTTGTGAGTTCTGATAAACTCGTCTTAGACATCTCGTCTTCTATATCTCTTCTTCGTCTTCTCGACTTTAGAGTAAATGCAATTAAATTACGCAAATTCTAAACTGGACTTTCATATGTCTTCTTCCTCTTTCTGGCCTCCTTCAACTTTATTAAGATTCTGCCAGTTTCGTGGTAGGCTCATTTTCTTTCGACGGCAGACTTTTTTTTTGATGTTATTTTTGAGGCTTACAGTCAACTCGTACCCACGGCAACTCGTCCCAAAGTCAACTCGTACCCAATTTGGTCAACTCGTACCCAAATTTTGGTCAACTCGTACCCTTTCCAAAAATTATGGAGTCAACTCGTACCCATTTTTTTTATTGAAAAACAAGTCATAAATGGCGACTTCCTATAGAAAACTATTATATTTATGATATATAAAAATACATTTTCAGATATTTGGAGAAGTTATTGCTGCGAAGAAAATGCTTTATATTGTAAAGTGATAAAAGAGTGTTACGTGGACGAAAATTTAACTATAATTGTTGGTTTTAATGATTCAGTTATCATGTTTAAACTGTTTTTGTAATTGATTCTATTTGGTGGATATATTATTCAAATAAATTCGAAGACAAATTTAATTTAATTGTCGGATAATTTTGATAGTTAACACCTCAGAAAATCAAACAGTTACCGTATTTTTTTTAATAATAATCGCCCGGACGTTTATAAGAATAGTCATGTTCAACGCAGTTGGGGGTGGGCGATTATTGGAGGTATTCTGTTGGGCAATAACTCAAACTTCCTATGTAAGTACCAACAATGCCCCAAAAAAGTGACAATGTGATACGTATCTGGTAAATACAAAATAAAGTTCATAAATGAGGAACAAAGAAGCATGATAATGACACTAGTTTGTTCATTGTCACAATTATTCAGTAAACAGAGCGATACGCTGCTTCCCACAACATCGCTATGAAACCAAGGGATTCTCGCGAATGAATTTTACTATAATAAATTGAATGTTATTGGATCATTAAATAGCAAAAGAATTCCCTTTCTAATACGTCGACTTCGCAGGTCATAAGGCCGACGACCTTGCCATTCTATTTAGATTTTGAATTCTATTCCATTGAAAAAGAAACTTATGCCAGTGTACCTTATGCCTCAGTATGCCATATTTAAATACCAATTATCTACTCATCTTTATTCTTTTTTCTGACTGCCTAACGGATTTCGAGCAAAGAAGACATATTTCAGGCAAAGAAGACTGCAATTACTATATGATGCTTGTTTGTAGTGTTAAATAAGTGGTTCGCTAGTTTCAGAAAATTGCATTATTCTTTGTTTTCGTCAGAAAAAAAACGCATATCGCTGTCCTGATTCCAAAGGATCGCAACTACATCCGATCATGTTGTTGTGAACACTTATTTTATAATTCACTTTGCATTTCAATTGTTGCCTATTGTTTGCTTCTCGTATATTTTTCGCAAAATTACAAGAAATAAATTAAAAAGCCGTAATAGGAAATTGTCTTATCACCTACCTGTTGCAAAAATGAAATGAAGTATCCCGTTTTCCTCAATTTTAAAATCCGAAACGAAGTCACAAAGAGTCGGCTGAATTATAATTTTAAAGAGTTTGGCATCTGCCGAGACAAGCGTTGGGCGCATACAAGCTCTGGCAACACTTCCTAAAATAGCCGTCGGCATCTTTGATCATCTGTTCACCCTCTGTGAGAAATAAACTGTTCTGCGTCCTTTACCTCGTTGCGATACAAAAATATTAAATTAATTTGCCTTTATTGGCCATTTTGCTACTCGGATTTTATTTCGGATAATTAAAACAAAAATCATTTAATTTCGGTAAATTCTTTTTATTCAATTGTTTCTTAAGAATAGCAGCTAGCGTAATTATGGATAAAAAGATAGTAACCATGTTTCAGACAAAAAAAAAAATCTTTTTTCCGTCAGTTGGAGCTGAAAATGTCGTAGCTGCGTCTGACCGGAAATAATGTACGCGTTCTTTCTTTGACATAGGATTTAGAAAATATTTGTGATAATTGGTGTTAAAGATAAAACATAGAAGCTAAATAGAAGTTATTCAAGTCTGAGTAAATTATGCAGTCATGACCATCGCAAACGAAAGTGGGACAAGTATTTCCCGATCTTCAGTAAATCTCGTAAACGAATGCCTGTTCATCTAAATAAACAAATCATGAATCACCCGAATTTTTTGTAATTGTCGAAGGTGTTGTATGAATTTTATATTATTCGTTGGAATAATTTTGAAGTTTAATGCGAGCAATTTTTCTCAAATCGGGGGATGGGCGATTACTAGAGTCATCTACTTTTTCTGAAAATCGGTCTTACAATGGTCGATTTTGAGCGGTGATTTGGGGGGGGGGGGGGGGGGGGGGGGGTGAGCGATTATTAGAATATGGGCGACTTATAGAATAAATACTGTATTTGTTAAGAATCATTGTTTATACTACGACGAATGCTTTGAAAGGATATTGACACTTCATGCATTGATTAGATGTGAACATTAACCGATAACCAACAAATAAACATTGAATGGCATATTCAGTGTTATTTAAAGATGACAATGATTCTTGCTCAATCAGATTCAGCATTTTAAGAGCCAAAAGACTGAAATTTCACTGTCTGTAAATGAAAACATATGCAGGCGGATACATAAAATAACAACGTCAGTAATAAAGTTTACTTATTTTGACTGCACATAATAAAAAAAATGAAAAAAATGGGTACGAGTTGACTCCATAATTTTTGGAAAGGGTACGAGTTGACCAAAATTTGGGTACGAGTTGACCAAATTGGGTACGAGTTGACTTTGGTACGAGTTGCCGTGGGTACGAGTTGACCTGCTTCCATTTTTGAGGCTTTTTGTTCTGATTACAAACCACCCTGCTCCTCCACCCTCCCCCTTTCCTTGTCTTGCTTATTTATCCCCAGACCACACAAGCGATTCTTGAATATATTTATGTGTTTGCTTTTGCAACCTCAGTGTGCAGGATTGGCCTACAGCATTATAATAACCATTCGCTAGTTGGTGGGAGACAAATGACAATAACGTTAGTCAAAAGGAACTTGGCCTGGCCAGGGTTCGAACTCAAGAATAACATATTTCTATCGATCAAGGTATATAAAGGTTCTCACGTGTTTAAAACTTCTAAAGATTTTTCCACGTCACCATTGCGAACTAAGACAGTTCTTGCAAGTAAAATGCCTCTTTTAGCCATCGCCCGAGTTGATCTTGTTGCATGGAATTATTCTATCCCTTCACCGTTCTGACGGTCTTACTATTTACCCCGGGAAACCCCGGGAACTCGGAATTACCCCGGGAAACCTATATGTATACATAAATAGGTGTTACTTGGTTACTTGGTTACTTGGGTCTTTAGTCACTTTGTCCATTTGGCGTGACTCTCAGTCTTCTCTTGAAAGAATTGCCACTTGGTGCACCAACTACTTTATTGTCCAAGGAATTCCACGGATTAATTATGCGTTGGGAGAAGAAAAATTTTCTCACGTCAGTACGCGCGCTAACCTTATGAAGTTTCAACGAATGACCTCTTAGTTCACGATTTGGCAAACAGAAGAAAGTTTCAGGATCACATCTATATTCATGATGGAGTATCTTGTAAGCTTCTGCTAGGTCGACTTTGTTTCTTCTGTCCTCCAAAGACTCCAAAACAGGTGGAAAAGGACATAAGGCTAGACAACGATCTTGCACCTTTTGAAGTAAATCTATGTCTTTCTTTAAGTGAGGTTTCCAAACTACCGAGGCGTACTCTAGTAGTGGCCTAATTGTTGTCGTAAAAAGTGTTGATATCTTTCTTTGGGTAATATTGGTAAAGCAGCGTTTGATCATTCCAATTCTTTGGTTGGCTTTTTTGGTAATATCAAGAATGTGCTTTCTAGGCAAAAGGTCATTAGAAATGATGACACCGAGATCTTTTTGTTCAGTAACTTCTTGCAGGTTGGAACCACTCAGAGAGTATATGAAATTGATGGATGCTCTAATCTTCATAACCACACACTTAGAAGCATTAAAGTTCAAAAGCCATAATTTAGACCAAGCTGAAAGTGCGTTTAGGTCGTTCTGCAATACCTGGCAGTCGTCTTCAGATAAAATTTGTCGGTAGAGCTTGGTGTCATCGGCAAAGAGCTTTGCAGTTGAAACCACTGAGGAAGGAAGGTCATTTACAAATAATAAGAAAAGTATGGGTCCCAGTATTGAGCCTTGTGGTACACCACTTTTAACTTTCGTCCAGGAAGAATTACCATTTCTTAGCACTACTCTCTGTCTTCTGTTATTCAAAAATGACTTAATCCAGGTCTTGATGTGACCATTAATACCATAGTGTGATAATTTATAGATGAGACGCTGATGTGCAACAGAATCAAACGCCTTTGAAAAGTCCAAGTAGATTATATCAGTTTCAATTTTTTCATCAAAGGCTAATGTCCAGTCGTTGAGAGACTCTAATAATTGGGTCACACAAGAACATCCACTTTGGAAACCATGTTGTTCGCAGGACAAAACATTGTTTTTTAGCAAGTGATCTGAAATCTGGTCCATCAGAATTCTCTCTAGTATCTTCACCACTTGAGAAGTGAGTGTAACTGGTCGATAGTTATTACATTGTTTCCTGGAGCCTTTTTTATGGAGTGGGTTGATGTTTCCATCTTTCCATTCCTGAGGAATTTCACCAGTATACACAGATTGGTTAAAAATCCTGGCCAGAGGCACAGACACTGTAGGAATTCTCTTAAGTACATTCACATGAATATTATCCGGACCACAGGCCTTGTTGTACTGTAACTTATCAATTTTCTTGAAAATTGTGTTTGGCAAGATATGGTTGAACTTAATATTAGATTGCACATGAGGATCATTAATAGGTAAATCACTAAGCAGAGGCTCCTCCTTAGTTTGCACCGCTGAGAAGAAAGTGTTCAATAAATTGGCCTTTTCGACGTCTGATTTCAGTTCAACACCATTATCATCCACAAGTTTATCAATTGTTGAGGAAGTCCTCTGGAAGTTACGTGCATAATTGAAGAATAATTTGGGGTTCTCCTTTAATCTATCAACTAAATTATCCTCATAATCTGCTTTAGCTGATTTCAATGTGTCACTGAAGTCTTTTTTGGCAGTTTCTGATAAAAATTTATCAGCGAATAATCCACTCTTTTTAAAAGCTATGTCAGCTTTTCTACAGTTCTGCTTGGCTTTCTTCACTGACTTAAATCTTGTCCATGCAGGTTTAATTGGTTCGCCAGGCTTAATCCATTTATAAGGGACAAATTTATCTATAAGATCAAAGTACTTCTCCTTAAAAGTAATCCACATTTCATGTACCGTTTTCCCCTCTAACAGAAGGTTCCAGTCTATACTCGCAATATTCTTGTTAAATTCTAAATAATTTCCCTTTGAATAGAGGTAGACTTTTCTAGGACAGTCTTCAATACGTGAGTATTGTGTTGAAAAGATAATATCAATTGAGTTGTGATCACTATTGGAAAATGGGGAATTCACTGATAATTCATCGAATAGGTCAGTATTGTCAACCAGTACCAGGTCTAAAATGTTGTTTCCTCTTGTTGGTTTACAAACTAATTGAGAAAGAGAATTATCCTGGATAGTATCAATGAACAGTTTGTCTTGTGAATGATTGCTCACGTAAGAAGACCAATCAATATCTGGTAAATTGAAGTCCCCAAGGTACACCACATTACTGTAATTTGAAGAATTAATCTTAGCACATATTTTTTCAATGCAAGGTTCACCTCCACGGTCTGGTCTATATATGTTACAGTGAATATGTAAAATCAGGGATTTTGTAAAATAACTGAAAATTTCAGGGATTTTGTAAAATCACTGATTCCGTCAGTTGTTTTATAAAATGACTAAAATTTTCAGTTAATATGTAAAATAATGGAATATTTGTGGTAAAAAGAAGGAAATACAGTTTACTGTCTTTGTAATTCAACAGTAATACAGTGCATTTTATGAGAAATATTGGTATTTCACTAAATAAGGTAAGTTAGGTTTCCCTTTTTTTGTTTGATATTCATATTTTTCCTCAAACATGGTGATTGTTTGTAGTAAAATATATGTTTAAAATCATTATCATCGTTCAAGATAAAGTAAAAAAATTGTAATCTAAAATACATGCTTTCTCATGGATCCGATTGATCAATTTGTTTTTAATTGACCAAATTTTCTTTAATTAGTTGATTGATAGATTGCTTTAACACACTTAAAGTAAAGGTTTGTAAAGATTGAAAAATTTTGTTAGATGTTGTTAAAATGTTTGTTTGTCTATGACCAAACTGAGACATACTAATTACCTTAGGTTTATAAAGCAGCAATGGAACAACTTAGTTACAACCAGCCCGATTAGGTCGGTTTGGTAGAGCACCGGACTTCAAAACCATTGAAGTTCGACGGTGTGGGTTCAAACCCGGCTGGTACACTAACAAAACTAATTGTCTTTCGGATGAGACATTAAACCGAGGCCCTGTGAGACGGTGCTTTACACCAAGCAAGGTAAGGAACCATTGAATCAGCAGTAGTTTGGTCATGTATCCTTGCACTAACCCCCGTAACAACTAACCGTCTTCTGGGGGCGTCGCTCATATGGGCATGTGCTACGGTAGCGACGACAAATAAACGGAAACGCACACACTTAGTTACAAAATTTCAAGATGGATCTCGATCCCGATACTACCTTCCGTGAAATGCTTGTCAGAAGCTACGAATCAAACATGCGTGTTCTTATACCCAAAGTGGTATACGTGAACATAATTTGCCAGCTTCTTGAATGTGAAACCACCAAACAGATAACGAACCAACATTACTACTTGCTCAGGAAATATGAAATTCTTGAGTGTGGTAATGTCAAGAAGTTAATCAGAAGAAGAGAGAGCCAGCATGATTCACCACAATATGTCGTCACCATTGAGGACACATAACAGTTTCAAATATAAACTGATTACTTCAGATATTTTATGAAATTACTGTTCAAATAAGTTTTTTTCCAAAATCACTTAACTTTTCAGTAATCTTTAGAATAAATGATGAATTAGAAATATAGTATACTGTATTTCCTTCTTTTTACCACAAATAATCCATTATTTTACATATTCACTGAAAATTTTAGTTATTTTATAAAACAACTGACGGAATCAGTGATTTTACAAAATCCCTGAAATTTTCAGTTATTTTACAAAATCCCTGATTTTACATATTCACTGTAACATATACACAAGCAACAAAGAATGGATTCATACCCTCTGGAGCTACTTTGCACATAACCATTTCACAATCAATTGTATCAAAAGAAACTGAATCTGGATTAAGTTCATTTTTAACTAATATTAATACACCACCTCTGGCTTCGTTAACGTAAGTTCCAACTGGATAAAACTCTAACTGTCTGTCTTGACGAAAAACGGAATAACTGTCAAACAAAAACTCTTGATCTTTAACATTTATATCAAACCATGTCTCTGTAACAGCAATAATGTCATACTCACAGGATGAAACTAACTCAAAAAACTCGACGAACTTTGAACATAGCCCTTGGGCATTAAAATATTTCAACTTAATATTCCTGTGAGTAGAATGTTCCTTGGAGGAATTTATTTGGAGTGGAGGACCTGCCGTATTGCAGGATTTCCACGTATTATCCTGAAATTTGGCCCCATCTTCCATCCTCCGTTTGGGTCGTCCTGACGTTTGGCTTTTAAAAGCTCCCTTGCAGCATTATCCCTCTCCCTTTGAAGAATTGTGTAATCTGGTGATATAAACACCGCATGTGATTCAAAGTTAGGGTTATTGCGACACTTTTTTATATTAGGGGCCACTTTTAAGATACTACTCTTCACATCCTGATTTTGTAATACCACACGCAATGGTCTGGATTGTGCTGTAGGTATGAGATTAGCCTCAGATGAATCCATGTAACTGTGGTCCACTTGGGAACTGGGCTGATCAGTAGAATTTACATTTGTTCGAGCACTATGTTTTTTACCCAAACGATGGACAGACTTAATACCCTCTTTTGGAACATGAAGGAATTCAAAGATCTGATCAACTACATCCTTATCAGGTGACTCACTTTCAGGGATCCCCTTTATTATTATATTATTTTTACGTCTTTCAATTTCTGTCTGCTCACTATTCATTAAGTCCAGTTTCTTTGATAGTTTAGATATATCTTGGGTTAGTCCTGAAATTTTCTTGGAAGCCTCCTTTATACTTGCGTCCATTTCATTTACTTTCGATTTATCTGCCTTGAGATCAATTTGTGTTTCTAATTTTTCAATCCTCGTAGAAAATGCTGACATGAAAGTTTTGCACCTTTCCTCAATTTCTTTATCATTCCTGACAGCCTGGAGTGCGTCTTTTTCACAGTCTTTACAGTACCAATGACAACCCAGCTGTGGCTTAGAGAGGGTCTCATAGTCCTGTTCATCAAGTTCAGGAAGACATGGTAAGCAGAATTTCATATAACATTTGTTACACTCTAAGAGTTTATCATTATCCTGGTCAAACATAGATGAGCAAATTTTACATATCCAAACCTCATCGTTGCTCTCATCATGACTGCTGTCCAAGCTCTTTTTTGTTCTTTTGCCCTTGCTTTTAGGAGTTGAAACCTTGCTCTGTGATTTAAAAAGAGATTGGGATGGCTCTTGTGAATTAGAAGAATTGCCACTGTGAGATATTGTAGTTCTCCCTCGGCCCCTGCCGGATTTCTGATTTTGGGACGCCATGCGCTCTTTGCCGCGAGAACTTGCCATCGTGATTAAAGCCCTTTATCACACAATGTCGATCACAAACACTAGCCATATAATACCCGGTGCTTCAAAGAACACTTTACACACATTTTTGCACTAAAACAACACAGTTATGTCCACGAATTTGTTTAAAATGGCAAAATTTTCGAAGCGCGGAAAATTTCGCGGCCGACAATTTCGGATTCCTCGGACTTTTTTCGTGTCTTGTATCAATAATGTCTATTACTGATTTAAAACACACAATTTTCTATAATTCATAATAAAAAATTTAATGTTCTACATGAAAGTTATACGAAATAGGTTATGTTAAAATACCCGTGACCTTCTCTTACCCCGGGAATCCCCATCAGTTTACCTGAAAGGCCAATATCCTTCATCACAATCTTTATAGGAACTTACATTGTTTATACGTTATTGAACGGAAATATATCTTTGGAAGTAGAAATCCTTGATTCTTAATAAGTATGAGCTGAAATACCCCTGGTTCCGAACTTGTTAACGTATACATGTATCATGTTCCCGTGTTTTTCCTGAATTACCCCGGGTCCCATTATGTTGACAGACAAGCGAAGAAACGTTTCCCGGGGTAGGTATATCGATTTCAATTACCCCGGGTACCACTAAGTTAAAGATACTACCGCAGGGAAAATTCACGGGGTACGGTTCTTATCCTGATTTTAATGTTTTGCGATGACGATTTACCGGGACGTTGTTTCAACTATTTCAATCTAATTTACCACGGGTCCCACGAAGTTAAC
Source organism: Fragum whitleyi (assembly GCA_948146395.1). Taxonomy (NCBI): domain Eukaryota; kingdom Metazoa; phylum Mollusca; class Bivalvia; order Cardiida; family Cardiidae; genus Fragum; species Fragum whitleyi. The sequence continues at coordinate 18,404,071 of OX411551.1, read as the reverse complement.
GTTCCGTAGGATTCCCATGGATGCGTTGATAATCGTAGACTTATGTGGGATGATATAGCTTGAGGCAATGAAAGGATGTAATGGTAGTACTGGTGTAAGAATCCATGATTTTAGGTGCTTCAGCCGAAGCGATATAACCGAAAGACTGGTAAAAGTGGCGTAAAATTCTTTTCAAACAAACATGCTGTTCAGACAGTTTGTGCGTGAATACGTCCTGTGGTCAGTCTGCCCGTCCGTCAGGAGGCATGTCTCCATAGTCCATTGCCCAAATTGAATTAAACTTCATACATTAATTATATGGAAAATTTCAAAGACAGCACTTTCCTTGTTTCTACATGAAGCTGCTGCGCAACAAAAAGTGCCTTAACAAATAATGAGTTTTCACTTATGTCTCATAATCTTATGGTCAGAAATAAATGTATCAAGCACTTATTTCGAGAGAAAAATTCGTCTATGACGGATCATTTTATGTTATAGAATATGAAGCGATTATCCCTATAAATTGATATTTAACGAAGAACCGGTGGTCAAAGGTTTTGCCATATGCCCGGTGCAACTGCACTAACGGAAACATCGAGGATTTAACCCGTATGAACATCTAATAATGCACCGAAAAGATGATTTGTAAGTATGTAAGCGTACATATGTATGTATTTATCGTTTAAATTTCATTGCTCCGCGTTGTATCAACTTTTGTCTTTCAGCGTACGAAGAACATACGTCATATGCATCCGCACTTTCATCTCGTCGCACCAAAAAAAGGCTATGGTAGAAAAAGTAGACAACAAGCATTTTTCTCTCGTTTACCACCATTTTGCGCTTCTCTGATCAAAACTTAATTGTGTTGATAGTCAATATACAATCTCTAGCAATATTTTCTCGTTTGTTTTGGAAAGAAAGCGAATAAAGTATTTCCTTATGTTAACAGGAAAGAAGAAAAAATAAATGAATCTATAAACCCCGAATATAATTCAAATATGGAAAAACGTGATTCTGATGTTTATTTCCTCTGTTTCTGCAATCCAAATTACAAAGTGCTAGCGAGGACTCCAATCTTGCTACGGGAATACCGATGCGTATCTGCTTCTATACTGTACACTTTTAAAAGAAAAATTGTAGAATCATTAAATGTTCCCGAATGATGTTCACGATACAATCGACCTCGCGAAATTTAAGAAGCGAATGTATGTTTTCCAAAACTGAAGAAATTGCCTACTTGGGGTGCTCGCGATGATCGGCGGGCTTTCTAACTAGCATAGCAAAACCGACGATTGATACTTTAACTCTCCTACAGCTTTACAACGTTTTTTTTTCATATATATATTCAAATTATGAGTTGCCTACTAGCCTGTTATTTTTGATAGCGATCATAGTATGTCCAAAAATGAACGATCGCTAGCCTGGATTCTGCTCGAGGTGAGTGCATTCAATATCCTGAACATTAAGCTGGGGTTTTATACATTTTGTGACCTGTCAGGCAAAGAGGGGTTATCTTGGAAGCGCGACAGAAACGATCCCAATCAGACTGTACCAGCTGTGCGGACTAACTATTTTATTTTAGACCGAAAGGAACTTCCTTCGATAATTTCATGATACTTCGAATAAAGAGGTAAACAGGATGTGCAATTATAACTTAACTTACATTTGTTTTTTGTTTTTTTAAATTAGGCTTTACATCGTTTTGTATCAATTTTCCTGTCATATCTCGGAGGCTGGGACACCCAACCATGGGTTCCCAGTATTCTTCTTACGAAAATATGCTTTCCGAATCTCCTACCGCTCATCCCACATAGACTTACGATTATCAACCCGCTGAAGTGATACATATGTGGGAAGCTATGGGATAAAAGAAATATTACCCCCCACCCCACACACACCCTCCCCACCATGTTTTCGAGTCTGATGCGCACCGACGGTTGATCTTCTAAAGTAAGCGGCATCTTATTCCATGTCTTTCATGCTCACGTCGGGAGTATTTAACGGAAAAGATCTAAACTTTGACATTTTGGAGAAATTTCGATTTGTCAGTTTCCCCCAGTGTATGACTTAAAGTTTCTTTTTACAATAAACTTGTATTTTGTTTGTACTAGCTCAATGTTGTTCAATGCTAGTGTATTAAAAAGTGATGTCCTTTGTACTACATATAGAGTAAGCAAATCACATAGCACGAAAAAGTGCCATATAAGAAAATGCGTTGTATTATAATTCCTTTGAATATCAAAATTCAGTTTTTAGCTCACCTGAGCACGAAGTGCTCAAGGTGAGCTATTGTGATCTTAGAATGTCCGTCGTCCGTCGTGCGTCGTCCGTAGTGCGTCGTGCGTCGTCCACAATTTCTTTAAACATCTTCTCCTCCTAAACCAGTGGGCCAATTTTGATGAAACTTGGCAGGGATGTTCCTTGGGTCAAGCTCTACCAAAGTTGTTCAAATAAATGAAATCCACCCTTAACTTTCCCTTTACCCTTAACAAAAAGGGTGAAAATATGAAAATCTTCAAAAATCTTCTTCTCTGAAACCTGAAGGCAGACAGCTTTCATATTTGGTATGTAGCATCATCTAGTGGACCTCTACCAAGTTTGTTCATATCAAGACCCTGGGTTCATTTTTGGGCTTTGCACGGGCCCAACTCTTTTTACATAGAGTCGTAGAGCGAAAATCTTTAAAAATCTTCTTCTCTGAAACCAGATGGCAGACAGCTTTCATATTTAGTATGTAGCATCACCTAGTGGGCCTCTACCAAGTTTGTTCATATCAAGACCCTTGGGTCATATTTGGGCTTTGCACGGGTGCATCCCTTTATCTCTTATGAGCACGAAGAGTAAAAAATGAAAATCTTCAAAAATCTTCTTCTATGAAACCAGAAGGCAGACAGCTTTCATATTTGGTATGTAGCATCATCTAGTAGACCTCTACCAGGTTTGTTCATATCAAGACCCTAGGATGATATCTGGGCTCCACCCGGGCGCAACCCTTTTTACATAAAATCTTTTAAAATCTTCTCTAATCGAAACAAGAGGGCACACTGCTTTCATTTTTGGTATGTAGCATCATCTAGTGGGCCCCTTCCAAGTTTGTTCATATCATGACCCTTGGGTCATATTTGGGCTCCACCAGGGCGCATCCCTTTCAGCTCATCTGAGCACGAAGGTTGAAAATAGGAAAACCTTCAAAAATCTTCTTCTCTGAAGACAGCTTTCATATTTAGAATGTAGCATCATCTTATGGACCTTTTCGAAGTTTGTTCATATCAAGACCTGGGGTCACATTTGGGGTTCAACCAGGTGCATCCCTTTTTACATAGAATCAACGAGCAAAAAGGCATATCTGTCTTGCTCTTCGCTGAAAACGTTCCATGGTATTGATTTTAGGCAATTATCTTCTTTTTGACACCTGCCTATCTAATTAATGTGATGTCCCAGGGGTCAAAGAGACTCAGGTGAGCGATCTAGGACCATCTTGGTCCTCTTGTTTCATTATTATGATTATTAGTTTCTTTCGGTCAAAACAGGGATTTCGAAATTCAACTCAAATGTTGTTGTTTGAAATAGACGTGTTGTTAATGATTTTGTTGTCAAGAAATATTTTTGAAACATGAGAAATTTCTAAACTAAAGTGTTTGTGTAATGTGTCTTTGTCTTTGAAGTGTGTGTGCTCATTACAACCTCCCATGCTTGATGGGGATCACCATGACAACTAACCAAAGAATGCAAGTTTCATAGAATCTAAACATAGATAATTTCTTTAGGTGTCAGTAAAATGGCCATATGTTTCTTGTCTATGGTAGAAAAATTGGCGGTACATATAGAATGGAAGCAGGGTGAATCGCTTTTGCAATTAGACTTAGTCGCATCATTATAATTTGATGTATTGCTGTAAGACATTACAAAATAATCGTTCCCAGGCAAACTACACCAACTATGTAATCTCAACAGTCTCAGTAGTTTTCACTCAATGTTTTAAGCCATTCTACCGTAAGGTTTTGTTTGTTTGTTTTCAAAATATGAAACTTGATCATTATAGTTTGATGAATACTATTTCTCTTTAAAAAATAACTTTTCAACCTAAAGACATACGTGCATTAATTTTAAATAAAAAAATCGTAAGCTGTAATTATAACTCTAAACAGCTCTTTATTTGTCAATGAGTTCTAGAGAACAATATCCTGTCAATGCTTATATAAGTAATGTCCCGGGGTAATAAATATGCGACTCCGTTAGGATTCGAAACAGGGACCTCTTAGTCCAAAAGCGATGGCTCTACCGCGTTGTTATAAAAAGCTAGCTTGTACGGCAAGGCAGTACAAACAGTCCTTGTTCACAACCCGGCTACAGTAAAACATCCAAACCGTTACACTTGCAATGTAAGACGACCTTCAAAAAGAGTGGACCTAAAGCTTGAAGCTTGAAGCTAAATGAATAAAAAAAAATACTATGTAAATTTGAAGTCGCTAAATAATTTTGATAAAACAAAATAACCCATTTATCATAAAAACAGGGACATCATAAATAGTAAAAAAAAAAAAAATAGCAATCATAACATCATAAATACAGCTTAGTTCAAGCTTTAGCTACGAAATTTATAAAAGAATTTTGGTAAGGCAAAAATACGTTTATAACTTCAAAATTCAATTTTGGGTTAAACTATACAGCGTTGCCAATTGCATGTTATCAATTGAATAATTAGTTTGAATCTTATTCAAAATTTTAGCAGTCTGGATGTGTTGTAAGTTCATGTTAACAGAGTTTCTTGAGGGAACAAACTATATTCAAAACCCAAAAATGAGGTCTCGAGTCAAACTAGATACTATAGTGCACTACTAACACCATTAAGAATCAGCCCCAACCCTGGTTGACTAAAGAAAACAAACCCCGGGAGAAATGGCTATTAACGGATAACAAGTCTGATTTATGACATTAATTAGTTCCTGTGCTCAATTCACCTATCTGCGGTCTCCAGTGCATTTCTTAAAAGGGAGCAATATTCTTCGCATGAAAAGCGTTGATAGAATTACCCCGGGTCCCATAATGTTAATGTTGCCAGCATTGCAAGATTCCCGGGGTAAATATTCAAAGTGATTTCAATGATGTGAAGCTTTAGGTCAGGCTAAAATGACTTTTTTTAACATAAAGGAAATTCCCGGGGTAATTTCATGGAGATTTCAATTGTGCTAGATTACCTCGGGTCCTTTCGAGGCGGTATTTCAATCATAGAATATATTCCCGGGGTAAGTATACAGCGTTTTGAAAATGTTTTGCTAGAAATACAACAGATCCCGGTCATCAATTTAGTATTTCAATCATTGTGGTGATATTCCCGGGTTAAGTTACCAGCGGTTTCAGTGATAAAAGAATTATTACAGGCCCCATAAAGTTGGTGATACCATTATAGAAAATCTTCCCGGGGTAGGTTCATAGTGATTTCATTGATGCAATGATGCCTTATTTTTGGTGTTTACATGATTGAAATGATTCCCGGGGTATTGTTCATTGAGATTAAATACTGTTAATGTAAACTTAGGCAACACAAATTCATTGTAACAGAAGTTGAAATTCTCCTGGTGTTGAAATTTGAAACGATTCTAATATTGATAGAATTACCCCGGGTCCCACTTAAAATGTTGTAAAACTAGGAGAAAACGTCATGCGTTCTAAGTAAATGAGTGGCAATACATGATTATATTTAAACATTTTTTCAATCAAAAGAGATATTTTCATTAAACACCCGTTCAAAGTGCATTTTAAAGTACAAACATGTCCTCTGTATACTATTATTGGAGTTTCCGGGGTAATTCCGAGTTCCCGGGGTTTCCCGGGGTAAATAGTCAGACCCCCGTTCTGAATCATATCGAAGCTTGCATAGAAAATTAATAATTTTTATTAACTCGTAGTATTATCTTTTGATTATTATCTATTAATGCCCTCCCCTATTTGAAAGATTTGAAAATCAATAATCAAATATATCACGTCCAAGGAATTGATCAACAAAATTTAATTCAAACCGAAAACATTCGAAAGCCTCTCATTGAAAGAGATCGGTGATATGGTAGATTTACAATCTCGTGTAATATATCCCAGTCATGTCGCGGGAGGCTATCACTCTACAGATTGGTCATTACTCCAATTATGTTGGTAATTGGTCTTCTTATTAAATCATTTAATAGTATTTAGGCATTATTTACATTTAACCAAACTCTATAAAGCTTGACAATTTCATAATTATAAATAAGAATCAAGGGCAGAAATCGTGGTCGAACAGAATCCTCAATCCACGGCCTCGTCGGCTCGAGTGTACTCTTATGTGTAACTTTCTCATGTGTGCTAATAATCTTCTCTAATGTAAATTGACACTTATGTAATTTGATTATAAGATGTGGACTGACGGATTAGGACTTCTGAAGAGGTTTGTCTGGGCTCTTTTTCTCAAACCGACCTGTTGCCTCTGTATAACTTCCAACCTCTTGCCTGATTGTTTCTCTCCAGTGTGCCAATTCGGGGTGTTCTTCATTGCTCAGGAGTGTATATATGTTAAAATGATGGAGTCCAAGTTGGGATGATAGATTTCTTTGCATGGTAACTCTTTGTTGATGGTATTTATGGCAGTTAATGAGGTAGTGTTCTGTTGTTTCTGGTTCACCGCATGTACATTGGTTGCTGTCGATCTGGCCTACTTTGTGTCTGTAATCATTGAGTAGTGTATAACCTGTCTGTAGTTGTAGGATTTTGGTGAAGCTTGTTTTGTTTGGTATGTCAATGAATTTATTGGATTCCACTAGAGGTATGAATGAATAGTATGATCTGCCAACTTCAGTATTAGTCCATCTGTCCTGCCATTTTGCAATCTGGGTCTTCCTTATAGCTTCTTTGATTTCTTGTAGATTAGTGGAACGTATTAGGTCAGGTTGGTCCTCAGCTTCTGTGGCTGCTTCCTTTGCGAGTCTGTCTGCTACTTCATTTCCAGCAATATTTGCGTGTCCTGGGGTCCATGAGATAAAACTTGCGGATTATCCTTAGATCACATTGTTTTCTATAGATGCATTGTTTATGTAAAGCCTCTGTCATATCTGAGGTAACTATAGAGGAAAAGTTGTGCCCGACATAGGACTCGAACCCACGACCCCCAGAACACTAGCAAGGCGTTCTACCTGGTCATGAGACTACCCATTATTGATCACTACACTCCTCCCCCTTTAACCAATTGGAGCCGATCCTATAACGCTCCCAAATGGCGGAACCCAGCTTTCTCTGTTTACTTCTGACACCACTGAATTAACTAAAGAGGAAAAGTTGTGCCTGACAGGGGACTTGAACCTGCGACCACTGGAACACTAGCACCGCGCTCTACCTGGTCATGAGTCTACCCACTGTCGATCACTACTTATCTTAGGGTACCTAATGACCGTCTGTGCAGTATCGCTTTTTGATATTTTGTCATGACCTCTGTTTATATTTTTATGTTTATTTCAGTCGTAAAATCATATTTCACCTCCTAGTGTGACAAATATTCATCTTGTTTTATTTAAAAAACTTTTACCAGGGCTAGTGTTCCAGTTTTACATTGGGGAGTCATTGACCTCTCATCTATGAAATTCTGGGGGTCAAATCTGAATTCTAAGGGGTCAAAACGATAGAAAAAGCAAATTATAAGTAGAATTTTGCATATTTAAGAGTCACTTTAACTGCTTTTTTGTAATTTTGTGAAACAAGTAATTATTATGTAGAACTTTAGAAAGTAATTTGTGAAAATCTTAGGTAAAAAAACATGTTTTTACCCTTAGTAATTCCTCTCAAGGGGGTCAAAATGACCCCCTTGGGAGAAATTTCTAGGGGTCAAATTAGGATATTTTCAAATTTCTGGGGGTCAAAACCCTGATTTAAGGGTCAAACACGAGCCCTGTTTACATAGGGCAGTTGGTAGTGCATCTGAATTCAAATCTTTAATCGCAGGATTTCATGGGTTCGATATTATTCTTTGTGGCCACACATATTCTTCTAGCTTATTGTCCTCCACCATTTGGTGGGTAGTCATTAGCTGCAAAAATGTACACTCATGTCGGGTAATCCTGCGCGTCGTCTAAAGCTTCGCAGCTATATGTCATGTAAACTAAGAAAATGGCCGCTAAATATAAAAGCAGAACAACCTATTTTATGTACTCAAAATTCGATCAATTCCAACATTTTAAACAAAAAGTTCATGTATATGTATTTTAAAGCAAAAAGATTCCCGTTTTTGTCTCAGTGTTTCTCATTTTAATTCTAACTACTTACGGACATAAATTTTGGGTTCTTTCCTCGACTGTGCAGGTTTAGCCGACGAAAACTGCGTTGATATTACGCGACGGTGCCTCTGTTCATCACCGGATTCTGTAATTCTAGTGACATTTTGTTCTAGATAAAATGTCTTTTACATAGAAAAAATGGTCAACGAGTACATTCGTGTATTGATTTGTTTTGTAAAACCGATATCATTACACGAATTTTGTACTTGACTTTCTTAAGTGCGCAGGGTTAGCCGACAGCACTGTAGTTATCACAACCCGTAGTGGGACAGCAGCTGGAGAATGGATTGGTGATAATCAAAGTACTTGTGCAAGAAATAACAGGAATTCATTGTAGGGTCTTCAAGCAGCCACAATGATACTGAAAAATGTTAAAAGCCGTGTTAAATCCAAAAGAAATAAAATCGTCTGTATTTTCTTCCAGCATTTTCTTCTTTAAAAACAAAATGATTTCTATCCTTTTAAATAAGCTCCACTATTTTCATAGAAAACTTGAGGTATTATGACCACCATGGCTATTTGTGTTGGCGTTGATATTGACGTTGGTGTGACAAACTTTAACCTTGGTCATTAATTTTTTTATGTTGAGACAAGGCCTATCTGTAGGTACCAAAGGTCATCAGTCAAGGTCATGTTTTAAAGGTCAAGAGCTTTGTAGACTATCAAGTGGGATAATTGTAGGAGCATTTTTGTAAAACTTATGCCCCTTTTTTACTGAGATTTTTTGCCTTATCCACTACCTGAAGCCCTGCGTTGCACCCGTAGAAGGTGCTCTTGTATAAACATTAACCCTTTGCTGTTTAATCCCTGGTTTTTACGTGCCTGTGATTTTATGATTGAGAAAACATTGAGAAAAATGAAGAAATTGCTTCTGACAAGCAATTTCTTCTTTTTTCACATTATTTTCTACCCTATTGAATGGTTATTTTTCAAATCAAATCCCTTTTGAATTTTCGTCTGCAAAACCTTTGAATTTGGACAGGTCCAAAATTTCGTAAAACAGGAAAGGGTTAAGACAATGATTCCCTTCAATCTGTTTAGTACCATTATGAGATATGTCCTGGTATGTCGATGGACAAATGGCATAGATAAACATACTTGTCCACATCCCTGGTATACATGATTGTTTATCTTAACCTATAATGCATTTTGTTGTACACTATTTTTAGCTTTGCTGTTTTTGGAGGAAACCCGAGTTATTGCTATAGCCTTGGTGTAGTCCTTGTCGTTGTCTTCGTCATGTGAAAACTTTGACATTTTTTGATATCTCTTGTTCTTCTGAAGGCATTCACTTGAAACTTGCCACACATGTTCTCCATCAAAAGAGCAACCTTTACTATCAAGGGGGATAACTAGATGCATTTTGTGCAAATTATGCCCCTTTTTGACTTAAAATTTTTTCACCATCAAGCACTCAACACCGAGCGTAGGCACCTGTAGGCAGTGCTCTTGTTGTTATGCACTATTTCTTGAATTTAAGGTAGTGGACCTGTAATAGTTCCGCAATGTTTCTGAAGTAATAATTATAAACTTAAACAGTATTAACCTAGGTTTCCTTATGAATTTCATTAGGAAACCTCAGTTAACATTTTGAAAAATTATGAGCTCCAAACTGTTGCGGACTATTAAGGCTCCACTACCTTAAATTGTGTAATTAAATGATCCCTGATAATTTTGAGGGATCCAAGCCATAACAAAAAGGGATTTCTGTTGAACCCGTTTGAAAAACAATTAGTGCCAACCACTATTTTTTCAGTATCTATTCTAGGAGGGGGAATTGCATATTTTAAGCACATACTTTTGAAAATTCACCCTTATTTTTGAAGAAGACGGGGGATTTTTCTACAAGCAGAAAGAGCAAAAATTTCAACTTTTTTTGGAGTTTTAGCAATTTTAATTAAAATTCCCCCCTGCTTTTTGTATCCTAGAATAGACACTATGTTTTCCTCTTTTTATCAGGAGCACATTTCTGGAACATTCAAGAATCATCGTTTGTTTACGATCCAAGTCAGCTTCAAGGCCCGAAGGAAATCTGTCATGATGTTCTGTTCAGGGAAGGCATCAATCCAAGGAAAGAAGTCACCTTTACTCCACGCCTTATTGCCTTTGACTTGAAGGTGAGATAAATCATGGTTTTCTCTAAATCTTACAGGTCCTCCAAAATAATATAATACCAGGTCCTCCATGAAAACTTTAATTTATTTTGAGCAATTGAAGGGTTAAAATTTGTGGAAAACAGTGTCGGAAAAGAAGAAATTGCTTGTAGCAATTTCTTACTTTTCAACATTGGTTTTCAAATGGTATAGGAAAAATTGAGTATTGGAAAGGATCTTTTTATTCAGGAGTCTTTTATTCAAAACAGGATTGATTGAAATAAGATATTCCAATTTTCTACGAGCCCAAGGACCTACAGCATGGCAACCTCCACCAGAACTTCTTAAAAACCACAGGTCTTGGGCCCAAGGACTGGTGTTAGTGTTGACCCCTTTAAACCCTTGTAATGTAACCCAGAATATTCTTACTGTGGCAGAAGGTGTAGACAAAGATCAGCCTGCACATATGTACAGTCTTATCTTGATCCACACCATCTGATTTTCCATTTTAAACCAAAAAGGTTTAAAAAAGAAGTTTTTGAAATAGATATTGATTCAATTATAACTAGTGCATTCAGTGCTTTCAGCACTTTTATTCCAATGCAATATTGCTGAAATTTTTATACAGCATGACAAGACAGGGCTCATGCAAATTAAGGGGCCATTCTGGGAGTCAAAACTCTTTCCAAAGGGGTCAAAACAATAGGAAAGGCAAATTGTGAGTAATATAAGTAAAATTTTACAGGTTCCAGTGTGAATTGACTAGTTTCTTGTACCAAAATAAAGGAAAACATTAATAAGTTCAAATTCTAACTTGTATACAAGATACAATACATGATTGAAAATTTTAGAAACCTAGTTTTTGACCCTCAGAATTTTCTCTCAAGGGGATCCAGTGCAGTTGGTAGTGCCTTGGACTGTCAACCTAAAGGTCTTGGGTTTGATCCCCAACTATTTGTCTTTCTCCAATAGGTTGATAATTGTAAACCTATGTGAGATAGCAGCTGGAGGCTAGGACAGGATGTGATGGTTGTACTGAAGAGAGAAATAGCAGGAATCATTGTTATGTACTCCATCTGTGCAAAGTCATTAAAGGTGGCGTTAAAGTTACTTCCTGTTCAAATCAAAATCTGTTTCAGGGAAGTCTGAAAACCCTCAAGCAAGAGGGATCCTTGTATGAAAGAGAACATGAGGAGGATGAGGTTAGATGGCTGGGAGACGTCACCATGCACAGGGAACCAGCTGCTGTCAAAAACAGCTTCTTGCGTAAATTGGAGAAAGAAGGAGAATTAGAGCATACCATTGAGGATAAAGATACAGGGGATAAAGGTAAACATAGACAATTATTTATATGATATTATGTAACATTTTTAGGAGTAATGTATTTGATATCTCAATGATTAATTTCAAGGCAACAAAACATGAATGGTTATTTCGGTTTTGTTTTTCAAATATTTCACCAATTCTAACCCTAAGTAACCCTGAATTTTGTGTTCTTGTAAGAATCATATTGCATTATTGGATTTCAGTGAGAAATTATTGCCTTGTTCTTGTGCTAAATGTATCTAGAGCTTTTGATGTTTCTAAATAGCATTTTAGAATATCAGGTTATTAGTGAAAACTTAGGAATGATACTACAAGTGTTTCGAATAAAACATGATAATTTGAGGATGAACATCTCTATGAAATGTATACATTGAGATTGAAGGTGTTGACCCATTCCAGAAGGGTTGTGGAAATACACAGTTTCTCCACTTCTCCCTTGACAAGTAGAAGCTGATTTCTTACTTGTCCAGGATCAAAATGAACTTGTCCACTTAAAAAATAGGTAGGAAGATATTGAGAAAATATTGTTTTGTAACCCAGCATTTTCTTCATTAAAGACAATGTTTTCTTCCCTTTGATACACACAATAGGATGACTTTTCTCTTGAATATTTTTAGAACTGTATCAAGATTTGCTTTGGTATTTACTAATCCACAGACAAGTGGCCTAGAAAAAATATACTTGCCCGCAAGTAGAAAAGCTTGTGTTCGACAATTTGGGCATGGGAATTCCACACCCATGCTTTCCAGTAAATAACCATTTTTTTTGTCAAGCCAGCTTGCAACGAGCGCTACAGATCGGTGTGTGCCTTTGCCTGTCCAATTTTGTCAATTCAGTTTTGTAGAAAAATGGGATAGAGATAAATCTTTCTTCATTTATTTTCAGAAATAGACGATGACAAAGAGGAACCAGAATCCAGTAAAAAGAAAAAAAACGACGAGACCCATAAATATTCCCTCCAAGTCGACAAGTCATCTGCCAAAGACATGACAAAATCTGTTACAACCTGGTCTGATTTTCTTGGTACCCATTATCACCCGAAGTCTGTTCATATCGTGGAAGAGTATCACCATAAAGATGAGTTACGTCCCTTTGATCTGTTCAATTGTGTAGAGGAAGTTTTGTCTAATTACGATGCAACTTGTGAATGGGAGGATCGAATTCGTAGATTCGCTGAGGAGTGTGATCATCTTCAAGGTTTTCAAGTGATGGCGGATACCCATGATGGGTTTGGTGGATTGAATGCAGGTGTACTGAAACATATAGAAGAGGAGTATCCTGGGAAGGGTATTCTAACATTTGGATTGACCCCCTCCAATTTGCCAGATGATACAGCCCAGGCCAGGGCTTCAAGGATCATTAATTCAGCACTTATGTTTGACAAAGCATGTATCCACAGTTCATTATTTGTACCGATGTCGCTGGCATCCAGTTTATGGAGAAGTATGGGAGCACCTAGAAGCTTTTCTCACCTTTCTTATGGTCAGCTGCCGTACCATACCAGCGCAATTCTTGCATCAGCTTTAGAAACAGTATCAGTCCCATATAGACTCGATACTGGTGCATGTCACATTAGAGATATAACTCATACATTTAATGCACAAGGGAGAAAATTAGGGGCAGTAAACACCAGTATACCATTAGGTCTTAGGGAACAAGACGGCCTTGTTGACTATTTTAGTGATTTAGATAAACAACTGCCATGGACCTCCATTACTCCACATTATAATAACAACAAACTTCCCATTATGCAATCTGTAGTTTTACGTGGTATAAAGGACAAACAAGTAAAAAGTTTGAAAGATCCGAGAAAGTTACCAGAACATCTTGCGGGATGTCAGACAAAAACAGAAACACTTGACAAATATCTAGATCAACAATTTCCCCATTGTTTATCAGCGAAAACTTGTTTAGTGTCCAATCAAAAAACTGCAACTCCTTACCCACAGATTTTCACTGAAAATCTTAGCAAAAATGGACTTGTTACCTCGAAACAAAGACCGTTCAATCAATCAGTGGATGAGATACCCATGATGACGTCATTACAAAGTAGCCCAGAAATGGGTGTGGTTATAGATCAGTTATATGGTGCGGCAGTGAAAATAAACATAAAGAAACATCATCGTTATTTAGAACTAGGGTTAGAAGAAGATGACTATAGTGAAGTTTTAGACAATTTAAAGATGTTAAGTTCTAATTATAAACTAGAAACTGATGGCTTATAACCACTATAGGACTGATTTTAAGACTGATTTTAAGAGGACTATGTGGATTTCTGAATATTAGATAAACCCTTTTTCTTATACCTATACAAATATCAGTGTGAAATCATAAAAAATATCACATGGGATGTTATCACACGTATATTGGTATAGATATAAGACAAGAGGGCCATAGTGGCCCTAAATCGCTCACCTGAATGAACTGTCGAAAATAGTTAAAAGTAGATTTAGAAAGGATGAAGAATTATTACCAAATTTCAGATCGATTGGGCAAAAATGATGCCTCTACACTGCTTACAAGGTTTTTCTAAGATTTGACCCCTTGACAACATTTTTGACCCCACTCTGACCAATTTTCAGGTTGATCAGGCAAAAAATATGGCTTCTAGAGTGTCTACAAGGTTTTTTCCAATATTTGACCTTGTGACCTCATTTTTGACCCCACTTGACCCAATTTAGAACTTGTCCGAGATTTCATCAACACAATCATTCTGACCAAATTTCAGGTTGATTGGGCACAAAATATGGCTTCTAGAGTGTCTACAAGGTTTTTCAAAGATTTGACCCTGTGACCTCATTTTTGACCCCACTTGACCCAATTTCAAACTTGTCAGAGATTTTATCAAGACGATCATACTGACCAAATTTCAGGTTGATTGGGCAAAAAATGTGGCTTCTAGAGTGTCTACAAGGTTTTTCTAAGAATTGACCCTGTGACCTCATTTTTGACCCCACTTGACCCAATTTCAAACTTGTGCGAGATTTCATCAAGATGATCATACTGACCAAATTTCAGGTTGATTGGGCAAAAAATATGGCCTCAAGAGTGTCTACAAGGTTTTTCTTAGAATTGTCCCTGTGACCTCATTTTTGACCCCACTTGACCCAATTTCGATCTTGTCCAAGATTTCATCAAGACAATCATTCTGACCAAATTTCAGGTTGATTGGGCACAAAATATGGCTTCTTGACCCCGTGACCTCATTTTTGACCCCACTTGACCCAATTTCAAACTTGTCCAAGATTTCATCAAGACAATCATTTTGACGAAATTTCAGGTTGATTGGTAAAAAATGTGGCCTCTAGAGTGTCTACAAGGTTTTTCTAAGAATTGACCCTGTGACCTCATTTTTGACCCCACTTGACCCAATTTCAAACTTGTGCGAGATTTCATCAAGAAAATCATTCTGGCCCAATTTCAGGTTGATTGGGCAAAAAATATGGCTTCTAGAGTGTCTACAAGGTTTTTCTAAGATTTGACCCTGTGACCTCATTTTTGACCCCACTTGACCCAATTTTGAACTTGTCCGAGATTTCATTAAGATGATCATTCTGACCAAATTTTAGGCTGATTGGGCAAAAAATGTGGCCTCTAGAGTGTCTACAAGGTTTTTCTAAGATTTGACCCTGTGACCTCATTTTTGACCCCACTTGACTCAATTTCAAACTTATCAGAGATTTCATCAAGACAATCATTCTGACCGAATTTAAGGTTGATTGGGCAAAAAATATGGCTTCTAGAGTGTCTACAAGGTTTTTCTAATATTTGACCCTGTGACCTCATTTTTGACCCCACTTGATCCAATTTCGATCTTGTCCAAGATTTCATCAAGACAATCATTCTGACCAAATTTCAGGTTGATTGGGCACAAAATATGGCTTCTAGAGTGTCTACAAGGTTTTTCTAAGATTTGACCCCGTGACCTCATTTTTGACCCCACTTGACCCAATTTCAAACTTGTGCGAGATTTCATCAAGACAATCATTCTGGCCCAATTTCAGGTTGATTGGGCAAAAAATATGGCTTCTAGAGTGTCTACAAGGTTTTTCTAAGATTTGACCCTGTGACCTCATTTTTGACCCCACTTGACCCAATTTAGAACTTGTCCGAGATTTCATCAACACAATCATTCTGACCAAATTTCAGGTTGATTGGGCAAAAAATATGGCTTCTAGAGTGTTAACAAGGTTTTTCTAAGATTTGACCCTGTGACCTCATTTTTGACCCCACTTGACCCAATTTTGTACTTGTCAGAGATTTCATCAAAATGATCATTCTGACCAAATTTCAGGCTGAATGGGCAAAAAATGTGGCCTCTAGAGTGTCTACAAGGTTTTCTAAGATTTGACCCTGTGACCTCATTTTTGACCCCACTTGACCCAATTTCGAACTTGTCCGAGATTTTATCAAGACCATCATTCTGACCGATTTTCAGGTTGATTGGGCAAAAAATTTGGCTTCTAGAGTGTCTACAAGGTTTTTCTAAGATTTGACCCTGTGACCTCATTTTTGACCCCACTTGACCCAATTTAGAACTTGTCCGAGATTTTATCAAAACAATCAATTTGACCAAATTTCAGGTTGATTGGGCACAAAATATGCCTTCTAGAGTGTCTACAAGGTTTTTCTAAGATTTGACCTCATGACCTCATTTTTGACCCCACTTGACCCAATTTCGAACTTGTCCAAGATTTTATCAAGAGAATCATTCTGACCAAATTTCAGGTTGATTGGGCAAAAAATGTGGCCTCCAGAGTGTCTACAAGGTAAATGTTGACGACACACGACACAAGAGGGACATCACGCGACCACAAAAGCTCACCTTGAGCACTTCGTGCTCAGGTGAGCTAATAAAAATATAATTCGTACTTACTATATTGTATGAAAAAGTTTATCTCAGTTGTGGGAATTGATAATTGCCTCGGCAGAGCCTCAACAATTAACAATTCTCCCAACCTTGTTAGATTTTTTTTTCATTCAAAACAAGAAGTATGGTTAATACATATCCCATCGAGTTTATATATTGTTTCAAGCGAATTTTAGGCTGATCCTAGAATATAATGTCTACCAAAGCTCAGCTGTATATCAGGAATATGTTGTTAACAGTATTAGAAGGGTTATGTTCTAATTATAAACTGACAGGGGTCCAGATAAGAGGAGGTAGATCCTGTCTTAAATCTTTATTAATTCAGTCCTACATTGTGGGTACTCATTTGAGTCATCTTAATTAGCTTTTCAAATGAGTACAAACAACATTTGGTTAAACTCACCAAAAATAAAATATTTTAATTTGAAAACCAAAATTAACCCTCAATTTGTAGCTATGAAATTAAGATCAAAGACTGGCAGCCCCTTTAGACTGGCATCATTTTCAATCCAATTTTTTGTTGCTCAAGGTACACAGTGGTGATTCATCTATTTGGTTTTTCAAAAATTTAGACGATTATTATTTGAAAGATGGTATAGAGAGCATTCTAAAAAAACTTGTTCAATTTTGAAAATAAGGCTTTGTTTGAGGTAGAAAGAATTGGGTCACTATCTTGATAGACATCATGCTATTCCAGTAGGTCAACCTCCCAGAAAACCTATCAGACCAAAGCTTTCATAATCCTAGGACCTTATCACAACTCTATACAACAGCCTAACTTTTATTTACAGGATTTCAAATTTTCTTTTAGAGTTGTGAAAAAGGCGAATATGTTTAAAAAGTTTATTCCCGGTCTTTGTTAAACATATGGATTTTTTTAACCTCCATTACTGGCTGATTGAAAAAACTTGTGAATTTCTCTATAGATGGACATTATTAAATTACTTGTACAATTTGATCAATAATTTTCAGAGTAAATAAGCTGTAAAAACTGTCTACATAATAGTTGTCCATTATTGCAGCTAGCTTTTGTCAATAAACATAGGTAATTTATTCTGTGTCCATGTTATGTTTTTAATTCTTGGGGACAAATACAAATTAATTTCAGGTTTTTGGTAATGCTGAAGACTAGACGCAAAACTGAATCTGATTAAACAGATTTATACAATTTTATGATTTATGTATTTTACTGGAGAAAGTCATAGTGGCTGAAGAAGAAATTGGATATCCTATGTAATAAATCTCTTTTACCTATATAACTTACATAACAAATTGAAATTGAATGATTAATGTTGCTGGCCAGAGAAAGAAGAGGTTGGTTGAATATCAGTTGCTTCTCTTGTTATTAAGATGGAAAAATTTTGTGTTAATCTTCACGAGTAGATCAAGCCTGTGGATCAATGGCCTATTACGATCATTTTAACGTAAGTCAAAAATTAAAGTTGCTTCTACAGTAGTAACAAAATATTGAATTCTGCCATGCATCATCTCATTGGAATCGTCTTCTAAAGACGTTTCCAATGAGATATCACTTGGCAGAATCTTACAATGAATGAATTCATCAGGTATGATTTGTGATTTTGACTTACCATTTATTCTTTCGTTGGAAGTATAGTAAAGTGGGCCGAGGTTTTCTAGCACCTTCAATAAAATCTGTCCAGTAATGTAGGAGTGAGGCCCTAAACAAGAAATCTCATAAGGTCCCTAGATGGACAAAGCCACAACTCTAAAAGAGCCTCAAATAAAAGGCGAGATTTTGAGCCATTAATTTAAGCCAAGGGGAAGATATCTACAATGTAATTTAAAAAACTTTGTAACTACAGCTCAAAGAAAAATCTAATGAAAGATACATTGCCTCACAGTTGCAACAATTTTATGCTTTTAAACACAATTTTGACTTCCTTTACTACAGATCATTAATTTTGTTTAGATGAAGTCATGTAAAGAGGAACCTTACAAATTGAGGGTTCAGTGCAAGACTGTGATATAGTCTGTTTGAATTCTATATGGACCAACATTTCGCCAAAAATCTAAGAAAATAATTGATGAAACACATATTTTTCTTGACATATCATATTTTCCAGCTAATAATACCATGACAAATTTTGTTTTTCAGAATTTTTGAATGTAAAATAATGATTTTGTCCGTCGTCTACATGTTAACTTCCAGCCTTTCATACCTACTTGTGACTGTATTAAACGGAACAGCGAATTGTATAACCAAAAATAGTACTGATTTGCATAGGGGCCGAGTCAAAAGTGTAAGATTTTAAGTGAATTGTTTTAGTATGAAATTGAGTATTTCAATATAATTAAGTTTGTCAAAGATTTTTGCTACCGTTGGATATCAAATACGAGTATATTCTCTCTTTCTTCAGAAACCGTTTGCCCAGATAATTGGTTATTGTTTTCATTTATTCAGAAATGAACCCTTTTTTTACATGTTAAGACCAATCAAAGAGCATTATTAAATGAAGTAGATGGGAATTTCATGAGGAAAACTTGGTGAGAAGGCGAATAATAACGGTAAAAATCACATGCTATTTAAGTTAAAGATGACATGACAGTCGATATGCTAATTAGCATGCCCAAATAAGGAATAATCGACATTTCATCTGTCAAATGTTTAGTATAAAACCACGTGTTTTTACTATATATGTTTACAATTTCTTACTACTAAACAGCCTCCTTCACCCCTCGTGTTTAAGAGCGGAAAATGGGAAAATATTAACATTAACTAGATAGACTAAATCATTATTTTGAAATCATTTTATTTTCAAAAAATATTTTTTGGAATGGTATCAAGTTGAAATTAAGGTTTTACTACATTCAAATCCTTAATTCAAACGCAATTTTATGTTAAGTCTTGTGGTGAACCCATTATTTATATCATTTTAATGTGTGAGACAAGAATTATCTCTACTGCAGTTCATCATAGACAAGAGTACAGCGAAATGGAGGCCATGCTTGGCTGCAGGTTCAAGGAAGTGAAAAATATAAATGGGTATAGTCTGTTTAACTTCTATATTGACCAACATTTTGCCAAAAATCTCGGAAATGAAAAAATGAAATGTATCTTTTTCTTGTCATATTATATTTTCCAACTAGTACCATGACAAGTTTTGTTTTTCAGAATTTTTCAATGTAAAATAATGATTTTGTCCGTCCGTCTACATGTTAAATTTCAGCCTTTCATACCTACTTGTGTCTGTATTAAACAGAACAGCGAAGTGTATAACCAAAAATAGTACTGATTTGCATAGGGGCCGAGTCAAAAGTGTAAGATTTTAAGTGAGTTGTTTTAGTATAAAATCGAGTATTTATATAAAATCAAGTTTGTCAAAGATTTTTACTTCCTTTGGATATCAAATCTGAATATATTTTCTCTTTGTTCAGAAACCTTTTAAACAGATAATTGAAAATTGTTTTTAGCTATTCTGAGACAAACCCAAAATTCACTTGTTAAGACCAATCAAATTGCACTATTTAACCAAGTCGATGGGAATTTCACTTGATAAGAAGGCTAGTAATAACAGTAAAAATCTTGTGATATTTAAGTTTAAGATGACTTGAACATCGATATGCTAACTAGCATGTCCAAATAAGGAATAATGGACATTTCATCTGTCAAATGTTTATTATAAAACCACGTTTTTTTTACCAAAAGTTTACAATTTCTTATACCTAAACAGCCTCCACATCCCTCGTGTTTAAGAGCGGAAAATGCGAAAA
This sequence comes from Fragum whitleyi, assembly GCA_948146395.1. NCBI lineage: Eukaryota > Metazoa > Mollusca > Bivalvia > Cardiida > Cardiidae > Fragum > Fragum whitleyi. The sequence goes on along the minus strand of OX411551.1, from coordinate 18,383,774 downwards.
TATTAACATAAACTAGATAGACAAAATCATAATTTTGAAATAATTTTATTTTCAAAAAATATTTTTTGGAATGGTATTAAGTTGAAGATTTCGGAAGTATTGCATGGCAATACCAAGTCCCCTACTGGATTTATATATATATCCCTAGAGCAGTCTTTTGTCAGTATCTTGGTGGTAAAGGTATAACTACCTCTCCAAAATATTAGTTGTATCATATTTTAAGTATCAGCTCAATATATCTGAGGATAAAAAAAAATCCTGGTAATTTTCTAAGTCCAGCATCCATATCTTCCACAAAAATCAATGGACCGGAACCAAATTCAAACTTGTTCTGTAACTCATTGATGCAGACTCACATACCAAAAATCAGCTCAATATCTCCATGGGTTAAGAAAAAAAGTCCAGAAAACTGAAATTTCCTGGTAATTTTCTAAGTCCAGCATCTGTATCTTCCACAAAAATCAATGGACTGGAACCAAATTCAAACTTGTTCTGTAACTCATTGATGCAGACTCACATACCAAAAATCAGCTGAATATCTACAAGGATTTAGAAAAAAAGTCCGGAAAACTGAAATTTCCTGGTAATTTTCTAAGTCCAGCATCCGTATCTTCCACAAAAATCAATGGACCGGAACAAAATTCAAACTTGTTCTGTAACTCATTGATGCAGACTCACATACCAAAAATCAGCTGAATATCTCCAAGGATTAAGAAAAAAAGTCCGAAAAACTGAAATTTCCTGGTAATTTTCTAAGTCCAGCATCCGTATCTTCCACAAAAATCAATGGACCGGAACAAAATTCAAACTTCTTCTGTAACTCATCGATGCAGACTCACATACCAAAAATTAGCTTGATATCTCCAAGGGTTAAGAAAAAAAGTCTGGAAAACTGAAATTTCCTGGTAATTTTTTAAGTCCAGCATCCGCATCTTCCACAAATATCAATGGACCGGAACCAAACTCAAACTCATTCTGTAACTAATTGATGCGGACTTTTATACCAAAAATCAGCTCAATATCTCCAAGGGTTAAGAAAAAAAGTCCGGAAAACTGAAATTTCCTGGTAATTTCTAAGCCAAGCATCTGTATCTTGCACAAAAATCAATGGACCGGAACCAAACTCGAACTCGTTCTGTAACTCATTGATGCGAAATCACATACCAAAAATCAGCTCAATATCTCCAAGGGTTAAGAAAAAAAGTCCGGAAAACTGAAATCCGGACTGACAGACAGACGGACGGACAGACAGACGGAGCGCAAACCTATAGTCCCCTTCGGCTTTCGCCGGTAGGGGACTAATAAAGATTTTACCACAAACAAATCCTTCATTCAAACGCAATTTTATGTAATTTGTGAAAAGGTTGGTCTATATAGAAGTCATGGACTATATCTTACTGGCAAAAATGTATTTAGAATAATCTCCCTTGATCAAATAGGTTGTTCTAATGATGGAAAATACACAAGCCACATTCTGAGTAAATATCTTCCATACCTGCTGAGGTATGGCCAAAGTTAAAGTTTGTATTAGCCAACTCTTATGTCTACTCTGTCAGGGTAATAATGATGACTTTTTGTTTCAAAACAGCCAAGTTAAAATTGATTGATTGAATGGAGTTAAACGCCAATTTCAACATTTTTTATCGCGGCAGCTGGAGCACCTAACAATGGATTCCTGGTATTTCTCTCACCAGTACAACCATCACATCCTTTCCTAGCCTCCAGCTAGTATCTCACATAGGTCTACGATTATCAACCCAATTGGTGAGAGACAAATAGTTGGAAAGAATGAGTCCAGCGGTCGGGGATCCAACTCGGGATCTCTAGATTGACAGTCCTACGTGCTACCAACTGCGTTTGACGAAGGCAGCCTAGCAAAAAATAGGAATTCATATTTGCAAAGATAAAATCTATGATGTGTTTATGAGAGAACAATTTATGGAAGCAATGAAAAACAAACAAAGCTTGATTTTACAGATAGTACTTGGTTTATTTGATCGAGAGTCATACATAATGTACCATTATACCATAAAAAGCTCTCTAGAAATATAGATAAAAAAATATAGACAATTTAACAAGCAAACGGAATGGTAATGCATACTAGAAAATCAAAGAAAAATTGTTTGTTCTTTATAACTGTAATAGGCTAAGAACAGCATCAATGGTAATGTACAAGTAACTGTGGAATGACTGTTGAAAAATTTGCTTTCATGTAGAAATTTGGTCACTGCCTTTCATCTAAGTTGTAATGTATTAGCACCTGAATACTTCTATCTGAAATTTACTATGCTTGCAGTCAGAGTTTCAGTTAAGAAGGGGTCATATCAGTCTAAAATCTTAATCTTTTAGTGAAACCCTATGATAATGACTCATTTGAATTGTCTCATGGAGACAATTCAAATGAGTACCCACAATATAGGATTTGAGCAAGGACTTGTCAAATATTTAAATTTGAAATCCAAAATAACCCCTCTATCTGTCGCTCTGCTTGAAGTTGCAAATCCACCAAACTCTTATGTAGGCACAGATTAGCATACAGAGCAGCAAGAGGGAAAACATCTTAAAAGAGTCATTCTCCATTAACCCTATGTTGTGGGCAGCAAGTGTAGATGCCGTTTAAGCACTTATTGACCCCAAAATAGACCAATCAGACCATTTATTCAGCATAGAGATGCGGCTTTAATCACAGACAGTGGGTAAAACTGTTTTATGAAATCTAGACTAACATGTTTAAGCTTATGAAATTGCCAACCAGCCATTAAAAAAAAATCACAAACTTTTAGAAAATGTTTCCAGCTTTGCATGCAAGTACACATGCAAAGTTGGTCAACATTTCAAAAAAGTTTCCATCCTGAATTCAGGGCATTTTCTTGATGAAAGGTAGTTGCAGTTCAGCTCAAACAATTGACCTCCAGATCAAGAATTACCTCTTAACCATCTTAGTTTTAGCTACAACATTTTCGGCGCCCAGCCAAGTATGTTTTTTTTCTTTGAAGCTCAAGGTTAAACTATACTTACAGCAAAACTTGTTTTAAACGACTTCTAATAGGACAACCAACAAGAGCTGTCGGAGGACAGCGAAGCTCGACTATTCCTAGTGCTGGATAGTAACAGCAAATCAATATCGACATTGGAAATTCAATAAAATGAAAGTCAAGAGAAATGAATCTTTGTCTAGAGGCTGATATTATGGTCACAGAAGCATGTGCAGAGTTTCAAAGCAATAGCTTTAGTAGGAACAGATATACAACTAACATAGCACATTTGCACGTAAAAACTTAACCAAGATTTTCTAAGGCCAAAAAGGGTTAAAATTCCACTAAATTAAATATCAGAGTAATGAATATTTTTCTGTGGGCTAATATTATGGTCAAAGAAGCATGTGTAAAGTTTCCAAGCAACAGCTGTAGTTACAAATAGAGATATTACACAAATACAACATTTGCACGTAAAAACTTAACCAAGAATTTCTAAGTCCATAAAGGGTTATAAATCCACTCAATTCTATACCAGAGAATTGAATCTTTATTAAGAGGCTGTTGTTATGAACATTGAAGCATGTGCAAAGTTTGAAAGCAATAGCTTTAATAGAATTAGAGATATAACTGATGTACAACATTTGCACGTAAAAACTTAACCAAGAATTTCTGAGTCTGAAAAAGGTTAAATTCCACTAACTTCAATATCAGAGTAATAAATCTTTGTCAAGAGGGTGATATCATAGTAACAGAAGCATGTGTAGAGTTTCCAAGCAAAAGCCTATGTAGAAATAGAGCTATAACTGATGTACAACATTTGCACGTAAAAACTTAACCAAGATTTCTAAGTCCGAAAAGGGTTAAAATTCCACTTAATTCAAAATGAGAGTATTGAATCTTTGTCTAGAGGCTGATATTATGGTCACAGAAGCATGTGCAAAGTTTCAAAGCAATAGCTTAAGTAGAAATAGAGATATTACAGATAAACAACATTTGCACGTAAAACCTTAACCAAGATTTTCTAAGTCCGAAAAGGGTTAAAATTCCACTAAATTCAATATCAGAGTAATGAATCTTTGTCTAGATGCTGATATTATGGTCACAGAAGCATGTGCAAAGTTTCAAAGCAATAGCTTTAATAGAAACAGAGATTTTAAACACTTGCACGTAAAAACTTAACCAAAGCATTACGCCGACGCCGACGCCCGGGTGACTGGAATAGCCCCCCTATTCTTCGAATAGTCGAGCTAAAAAGCAGTCGTTTAAATGGCCGCTTAAAACATGGTTCGTTTCCAAATAAGAAACAATTTTTTTTTACTGATTATGCATATCATTTCCAAACTCTCAATAATCCCATGTTGTTAAAACTCGTTAGAATCGTCTCATTAATGAGTTTTAACAACAATGGATTCATTTTCAATAATTTTCAATTATTTTTTTACCAACAATACCTACTTTTTAAAATTTTTGATTCAAAGAAGGATTTTGAAAACGGTCACTTAATAAAAATTGTCACTTAATAGATGTGCTCTCTCGAGCAAGATTGACTGTATATAGATAAATGGATAAACAATGGTAGACACTTTATTGAATTGTCTTCTAGATTTCATGATGGTCCTTTTCATGCCGAGGGTCACAGATGTGTCCACCCGAAGGATTTGAGTGTTTTATTGGTCCATACAAACTTAGTTAAGTAGCTGCTAGCTTACACTAAGGAATGTTGCGGTAAGCTTACACTATAGAATGTTGCTGCTAGCTTACACCAAGGAATGCTGTGGTTAGCTTACACTATGGAATGTTGCTGCTAGCTTACACTCCGGAATGTTTGGTGAATCATGGAATGATCAAATTCTGGAAGTGAAAGAATATGAATCGTAGGTAGAGAATGAGGGGTTAATGCAAAATGCCCATACATTTGTGTGCACTAACAGTAGTTTAGCACTGACCCCTGATGTAAATAATACTATCTAATTTTCTCTCATGAACTTTGCTTGTAAGAACTGCATAAAATGTATCCATTACCTTTATTGACTTATAAGACCAAGCCCCGTGTTCAGGATGACAAAACGATGCAAACAGTTTTCCAATTACATGCCACTTTGCATGTGCACTTGTGTGCAAAGTGGGTCATATTTGGAAAACTGTTTGGACCGTTTTGTCATCCTGAATGCAGGGCTAGTTTAAACCAATTATCAAATTCATGCTTCTTAAACTTAGTAATTCACCCATTAGTTTTGACCCAGGACAGTCTTTTGACGGTCAAAAGTATTTTCAATGTCAAAACAGGGACTTGATGATCTTAATGATTCATTTAAACAGGGGTCTGGTACCTTAAATAAAGTAATTTACAAAATCTGCACCTAAACATCAATGGAAGGCATATATTCTCTCGAGAAAACAAGTGGTTACATGTATAAAATCTATCAAATACAATCAACAATTGTCATATAAAATATTAACAGGGTGCCTATGTAATTAACATAAATTCTAGTATAACTACAAATCATATCTCCTATCTATACAAAAATAACTGCTTATTAATTACACAAGGTCTGCCGGCATTTAATTCAAAACTGTTGTAACTTTATAATATATAAATAATTACAACTTCTTTCAAACCCCTAGATAAAGATGGTCATTTTTATAACAAATTTATATTCCTCAAATAGTTAATCTTGGCCTCTATAACAAATAGCCATCAGATGTCCTTTGTCTTACACATGTGTAATATTAAGAGGATATTGAATGAGTGGTCATTGAATACCAAACTTATTAAACAAGTCATCTATAAACAGATAAAAACGAGACTGTGCCAAGTTTTTATCTGTTTTAGATGACGAGTTTAACGAATTCCGTATTTTATGAGCACAAATTTGATATTCTTTTTATAATATGACCTGAATTTTTTCCCAATTAATCAAGAGAATTTCAAAAATTTATCGATGCAAATTATTACGCAAAACATATAAAGCCGTTTGCAAAACGACGACAGCAAATGGTTATGACATCATTTTCACAACGAAAATATATCGCTGCTATACATTCTTTGCTTATTTGCATAGTTATTCCACTAGTGTAATAACACTAGAGTAATATCAAATATATTCGAGTTTATTTCACTCTCACAACGTAGGTCATATTATAACACATTGTAAATGGAGTCATCCGAACATAATCTAAACCAGGTTTTTACAGTATTTCTGTCAGTTGTGTGTTGTTAATGTGAGAAAATGTAACTCTATTTTATTTGAAACCAGCTGATCTGAAACCTTGTATAGAATAGACAAGTTATTAAGGCCATAGGCTCGCTAATGACATTTCCATTCTAGACTCAAGTTAGGATCAGTTTTTCTCAAACAATTTCATGACAGATCCTATATATCTGTTACATGTCTACTTATCTCAATGTTGTGTGTACTCATTTGAATTGTCTGTAAAAGACAATTCAAATGAATGTACACCAACAACATAGGAATCAAGAAATAAAACAACCCTCTCAAATCTAGAGAATTAAATTTTGAATCAAATACTTGACATGTTTAACGCCACCAATGTCATGCCATTCTATGCACCAAGAGGACATAAAGGCCCTATATTGCTCTCCGAAACAAATAAAATGTTAGCCCTCGACACCAAAAGCGATGAACAAATACAAATTCAGTTTAAGTTAAGAACTAATTGGCAATTGTGAAAAACTAACACATAAATGATGAAATTCTCTATTTTTCTTTCATTTCATTGAGAGAATTTTTGTTTCTTACCCTATCAAAACTGTTTTGTTACCCAATTTTCTATCAGTTTGTTGTCAAATGGAGAAATTCATGATGACGAATATGTAAACTATACACTAGACTGTGCAGATGCACAGGCTGGCCGGAGACTTTACTTTTGCGCACATTTGATAGTGTTGGAAACTTCACACACAGGCTCAAATTATATTTCCTTAGGGTAATTTTTTCAGTGCCATAAATAACACACAGAGATAATAAAGAAGAAGGGGGGAGGGGGGCTAACTTAAATTATACATGACAATGTAAGGCAACTATGGTTACAAATCATGGTCAAACATAAATTCTTGCATATTAACAACTAAATCTCCATTATCTACATGCAGAGAGTTTAACACAAAACCATTGCAACAGCCAATTAAAGGCATTTACAACAGTTTTGCTCTGAACCCTCAATACACAATCTATCACACAAACAGGGACCTATTAGAGAATTCTCAGAAATCGTTACTTTTAAGTCTGAAGTTTTTTGTATGATTTACTGCGATTTTTGCAGGGGATTATCACTCGCAATTTTAAGTGACAAGCCAGTAAAATTATCAAAGTGATAAATTCCATGATTTAAAACGGTTGATCCTTGCTTTTGTGATCACTGAACTTCACTGAAATAGGACAAACGATAATGGTGATATCACCTCATCACATTCACATGTTCTTCTTGAGGCGAATTGACATATTTTGTACACAAAATGCTTTATTTTCGATTTTTTTTTTCATATTAAAGAAATAGACAAAGTGTCCATTTTACAAGGAAAACTGATGAATCTTTCAGAAGTGAACATCAAACTTTGCGTTCACTCATAAGAATAAAGCATTTGCTGTTCACACAATGAATGACAAATGGAAATTTCACTGATTAAATAATCTATTGGAGTGTTGCAGACTGAATGAAACAGGATTTTTTCAGTCTGTAGGAATGATTATTTTGGAGTACACAAATGGGTAAATAGCTTCCCCCATAGGTTTCCTGTTAGTGCGACACATCACTAATTAGAAAACATTGATTTCATGATAAGTTCCGTCTTTAACAGGTGGGAATCAAATACAGTTTAAATGCTTAATGAGACAAGAAATGATCACATGAAGGCATAAAATAACACATAATGCAAAAATAATAGCAAGGTTCTGTACATATATAATTTTTTGCTTCTTTTCATATTTTAGGCAATGTGAAGTCCAAATACATGTAATTGCTTCCTATCTTATGATATCAGACAACTAATATTTTTGGGTTGAGAAAGAGAGAGAGAGAAAAGTAAATATACAAACATAAATGATATTTCTGATAAATTATTTGATACATGAAATAACTACATCACTATGTTCAATTATATTTTGTTGGTCTAATTCTAAAAACTCTTAACTACAGCTTAATCAAAGCTGTAGTTACAAGGTTTTAGAATGAAACCTATAGATATGCTGCAATTGATACTTTTAATTCTTAACCCTAGGAAACAACAAATTCTTTTCTAAACTGGAACGGAATCATTGAACACATCAACTGGCCTTCTAACAAGGCAGAGTGTGTGTAAAATTCTGAACCACAATAGTAAGCAAAACACACATGTAACTACTTGCCAAGTGGACCATTTTTACCCTTATCATGCTGTTTCAGAAATACTCCTGCAGTACAAAAGATTTGGCAGGGAATATAGACCAAGATGGGCCTGCTCAGCCTACACAATCTGCTTTCTACGTAATAATTGAAGGAAAAGAACTAGCAGGACTGCCTAAAAACGTCTGATAAATTGTCAATTCATTTCAAACAAAACTGAAAAGTCAGCAGCAGGATAAGGGTTAATATTTTTGTTGTCTGAATTGGGTTAATATTCCGGTGTCAGAATGAATAAAATATTCTATTTGCTCTGAATATTTCCATTTTGGTACTAATCATCATAAAAAACTTAGAGATCCCTTAATGAGAATGATTGGTTTACATTAGAATTGATGAATATACTGATAAAAACAAAGAGTCCTTCATGTATCAAGTTTTAACTCTCGTTATTCTGTCCACGTTTTAAAGAGACAGTCATTAAACATGCGAAGATCGTCATTATCATTTTCGGTTTCCCTTCTACAATATCCTCTGGTAATGCATAGATTCTCGCACCAATCTTTCGGCCCATGGAAATAGCATATTTCGCATTTGAAAATTTTTCCTGAAAAAAGAAACAAATACATCTTAGTTGGGCAAACAACTAGTTAAACAATATGTATTTAAAACCTCTGTATCTGGGCCTGAGGTTATAAAACTTTTCTCATTCTCATTTCAAAATTTTCTCAAATTTCAATTTGAGATTAAAACCCTAATTCTGTTTTAATACTCATTGTAAGGTATTCACATAAAAGATAATATTAATAAGTTGTTATAAATAACAACTTATTAATATTATCTTTTATTTTCATATATTTATTTAAATGTAAAATTTGAGAAAATTCTCAGTTGAGCCTGAGAAAAGTTTTATAACCTCAGGCCCTAATGTTCTGTCAATTGGAAATAATTTCATAATTATGCCACAACTAGCTTATATCTTGAATAATGAAGACAGGATTGTTTCAGCATCAATTTATCTTCATTTCATGGACAACAAAAGCTTTTTTCTTGCATGAAAAAGTAAGCTTTTGTTGTTCACTTAATTAATGATTCGATCTTCAACAAGCAATAAAGATAATTTCGGTTTTTTTATGAAACTAGAAAGCCATGAATGGCTTGAGTCGCTCCACAGGCTTGAAATTCTTGTAAAGCAATAAAAGTTTTGACTAGACTTTTAGATATTTTGGATTCTTCTGATGTTGAAAATGATTTTCAAAGTTTCAACTATATAACATATAGAGAAATGACATCCGCCCATAAAATGCATATTTTCATCTGATCACAATAATTTTTTGTAGACTGATTAAGGGTCACTCAAGGATCATTCATGTAAAATTTCATCGGTATCCATCAATTACATTCTAAAAAAAATGATTTTCAAAGTTTCAACTATATAACACATAGAATAATGACCTCTGCCAATAAAATACATATTTTTCATCAGATCACAATAATTTTTGGTAGACTGATAAAAGGTCACTCAAGGATTATTCCAGTATAATTTGGTTGATATCCATTGGTTAGATTCTGAGAAAATGGTTTCTAAAGTTTCCACTATATAACATGTAGAAAAATGACCTCTGCCCAAAAAATCCATATTTTTCATCCAATCACAATTATTCTTGTTGGACTGAAAGAGGGTCACTCAAGGATCATTCCAGTGAAATTTGGTTGATATCCATTAATTACATTCTGAGAAAATGATTTTCTAAGTTTCCACTATATAACATAATATAGAGAAATGACCTGCGCCAAAAAAATACATATTTTTCATCCGATTACTATAATTTTTGGTAGACTGAGAAAGGGTCACTTGAGGATCATTCCAGTGAAATTTGGTTGATATCCATCACTTACATTCTGAGAAAATGATTTTGAAAGTCCCACTATATAACATATAGAGAAATGACCTCCGCCCATAAAATGCATATTTTTCATCTGATCTAAATAATCTTTTGTAGACTGATAGAGGGTCATACAAGAATCATTCATGTAAAATTTCATTGGTATCCATCAATTAGAATCTGAGAAAACTCACTTTTTACCATATTTGGAAATAAGCCACGCCCATTTAATCCATGCTTTTCATTGGATCAAAATTTCTTGAACAACTTTGAAAAAGGGTCACCCAAGGATCATTCCTGTGAAGTTTGGTTGAAATTCATCCAGTAGTTTCTGAGGAGAAGATTTTTAAAGAAAAAGTTTACGACCGCACACACGGACTGACGGACGGACACAACGCCATGACAATAGCCCCAGTGGCCTTCGGCCAGTGAGCTAAAAATGAGAAGAATTTTAATTTGTCGGGATAAATTCTCTCAAAGGGCATCTTTTCTCATGTGATTGCAATACAACATTATGATATCAAGGGAATTAAGGGCCCAATTAAGATGACATTAAGGAAGCAATAGACACATGGCAGCATTTGTTTCTGCCCAATGATTTTTTTTTGTTGTTCACACATGTTGTAGATTTACATTGCATAGTCATTATATCAAACTTTGAAGGTACCTTTCCATGCTCGTTTTCATGCTAGAGTTATTCAAATATCTTTCCATTAAGAAAATTTTTCATTATTTCAAAGTGACCCCTCCTAATTGAATTCTATGTTATTTCCATAATCAGAATCCTATGAGAATGGGTCTTCTTAAATAACACACAAAAAGAGCGGTAAAATAAACAAAAACCCACTTCCTGTTAATAGAGTCAGGAGGCTGCTATCCATTGCCACCCTAAATATATAGAGGATACTTGTTTGCTTCATTGTCAGATCAATTTATATATCATTGAGTGAACAACAATAACTATATTTGCCATTTGCTATGTGGTTTGTTTGTTTGTTTGAATTGGGTTCTAAAATTCTATGGATGGATGGTCAGACTGGGACTTCTACTCTGTGAAGAGGGGGAAGGGGAATCAACTAGCTTAAAGCTACAGATAGAGGGGGTATTTTGGACTGCAAATTTAAGATAAAATCTCAAGTCCCTGTTCAAACTTTATTTTGATGTTACTCATTTGAACCATCTCATCAATACGATTCAAATGAGAACAAAAAATGTAGGGTTGTATTGAGAAATAAAGACTTTAGACTGGAGTTACCCCCTCTTATCTGTTCCTCTGTAATCTCAGTATTGAGTAAGGATACAAACCTCATCTGTTTGAGGATCCATGTAATCAATGTCCAACTTGATTTAATATTCAAAAAAATCTCTAGTTCCTGTTCAAACCCTATTTTGTTGGTTCTCATTTGAATTGTCTTGTTTAGATGATTCAAATGAGTACCAAAAACATAGGGTTTTATAGGGAAATAAAGATTTTAGACTGGAGTTACCCCCTCTTATCTATACCTCTGCAAACTCAGTAAGGCTACCAATCTCATCTGTTTGAGGGTCCGTGTTAACAATGTCCAACTTGATTTCAAATTTAAAAAAATTTCTATTCCCTGTTCAAACCCTATTTTGAAGTTACTGATTTGAATCGTCTTGTAGAGACAATTCAACTGAGTGCCAAAAACATAGTGATTTATTGGGAAAAAAATATAGACCAGAGTTACCCCCTCTTATCTGTACCTCTGCAAACTCAGTAAGGATACAAACCTCCTCTGTTTGAGGGTCCATGTTATCAATGTCTGACTTGATTTTATATTTAAACAAGAGCTGTCACTGTAAGATGACAATGCCCCCGACACCGCTTTGATAGTAATAAGGAAGTTATGGCCAATGTTAAAGTTTTTGGACGGAATGACGGACGGACGGACGGACAGACGGACGGACAGACGGACGGACAGACGGACGGACGGACAAGTCAAATTTATTATGCCTCCCTATCGGGGGCATAAAAATTCTCTAGTACCTATTCGAACCCTATTTTGTTTTCACTCAATTGAATCCTCTTGTTGAGACGATTCAAATGAGTACCTAAAACATAGGGTTTTTTAGGGAAATAAAGATTTTAGACTGGAGTTACCCCCTCTTATCTGTACCTCTGTAAACTCAGTAAGGATACAAACCTCATCTGTTTGAGGGTCCATATTAACAATATCCCACTTGATCTTCCCTGGAACAATGGCATCAATCAGCTCTATAATTGAAAGACTGCTTTGTAAAGAAGAATCTTTGAAGTTTCTAAAGGAGTGGGTCTTTTTCTCTGACTTCAGCTGAAAGTAGAATTCCAGAATCAAAGAAAACCATCTACCATCACTTACATGTAGCAAAAAATTATAGTTCTAGGCCTTATAATTAAATATTTGAGAAAACAGGTCAAGGGTTTTATTGATTGAATGGAGTTTAACACCGCTTTCAACATTATTTCAGTTATATTGAGGCGGCTGGAGCACCTAACAATGGATTCCTGGTATATCTCTCACCAGTACAACCATCACATCATTTCCTAGCCTCCAGCTGCTATCTCACATAGGTCTACGATTATCAACCCATTGGTGAGAGACAAATAGTTGGAAAGAATGAGTGCCAGGGATCGAACCCGGGACCTAGATAGAATGATAGTCCGACGCGCTACCCGCTGCACTATGACGGCGGCTAGCAGGTCAAGGGTCAGAGTCAAATGTTCAATAGGATGATAGAATCAACAACAATCATCTACCTACATAAATTATTGACTTATTCCAGTCCTAGACCTAGTGATTCAATTTTTTAGAAAGTATGTCAAAGGCTGAGGGTTCAAATTCATGCCTGAATCAAAGACAATCATCTACCAACATTTATTAGGAAAATAATATAGTTCTAGACCTAATGATTAATGGTCACTTTAAGCAATCAGAAATCTGAGGTAACAAAACCTTCTTATTTGCAACTGCCAATTTTTTCAAGCTTAGAATTCAAATAAATGAATGACAATAAAGGGTTATATTTATAAGTTGTTATTTGTTATACCTTGGTTTACTTGACCCGAATTTGACCTCTGTGGACAAATGCATAAATAACAATTACCGAACTTATTTTACCAATTAACAAAAAAGGTATTATATTCAATACCGTTTGTAATTCATTCCTATGAAAGCACGTGCAAAGCAGAGTAGGAATAACTAGAACTGTTGCAGAGCGGACTCATACCCCCCACTAGGGCATTGTCCTACCGGGGCTATGTCCCAGTATAAGTGCTTTCAGTACATGATCTTTTTGCAACATGATAACAACAAGATGATGTTACTTACCAAATTTGGTAACTCCCCTTATGGTTACTGCATTTGCAATTTTAAATTTTGACTACCCCCCCCCCCTCCTTAAAAAGTTCAAAGTGGCATAACTCTCAAACCAATGACTGGATCAGGATGAAAATTGCAAGTGCACAACTTCATATGATGGGAAACAACCTGATAAAATTTCAGCAAAATTGGTCCAAAACTGTGGGAGGAGAAGAGGACACACAATTTGGCCTACTCCCCCCCCCCCCCCCCCCTTAAGAAGTCCAAAGTGACATAACTCTGAAACTAATGACTGGATCAGGATGAAAATTGCAGGTGCTTAACTTCATATGATAGGAAACAACCTGATAAAATTTCAGCAAAATTGGTCCAAAACTGTGGGAGGAGAACAGGACACAAAATTATGTCTACAGACGGACGGACAGACAGACAACCTGATTCCGGTATAATAAGACTTTTAGTCATCTAATTAGCAGGGGTCAGATTTGGGTCAATAAAACCAGGCTATATATATCATCATCTTTTATGTCCATACATTTTTTATAGTATCTAAACAGAATCAAAGCATTAAATCTAAAATAGAAATTTGAGAAAATTCCCAGATGAGAATGAGAAAAGATTTATGAACTCGGGTTTTGATTCAACCCAGCTTTAACTCTTTGATATTGTTTTGAAGGGATTCCCAAACCCTACCTTTTCATTAGCCCACTCAATTATCATCTTATCAGCATCAACAATATTTCCATCCGGTGATACTTTTTTCAACATAGCTACAGTGTAAGCCCTCATCAGCTGCCATACCAGCGCTAAGGTCAGAACCTGATTTCCATCAACAAGATCGGGTCCAGCTACTCCAACCAGTGAGAACTTCAATTGTTTTCCTAGCTCAACAGCATAGTTACAATTTCCTGTCATAAAAAAAGTAATGTCTAGAAATGTGTAAGACACTAATCGATGTCTTGTTGCAAAACAGTTGTAACTGCCTATAACAAGAGCTTTGCAGAGTGGCGCATATACACCTGATCGGGCTTGTCAGTAACTTTGGCTTGTCAGTAACGTGAGCCTGAATGATAGCTAGAAAAATTGCAGACAGACAGACGACTGGGGCCATAACATAGTATGACCCTTTGAGTGTAAATTGAAAATGGTTTTATGCACAACTATAGGCCAAACAGTCATTTTGCAAGTTTCAGTTCATTCCAAGTCAAACTGTGACGAGTTGCTCACAAAAGAAATATAGTGAATTTCAATCAATTCAAGGGCAGATAATACAAGAAAGACCGAAGCTTTTTGAATTACTGAAGTCTTAAGTTCAACCTAATATCAGGGTTACAATGTGGCAAGCTTCATTTCCATCCAATCAAATTTGTAGGAGTTGTGCACACACAAACAAGAGGACCATGATGGTCCTATATGGCTCACCTGTGTATCTTTGTCAAAATTAACTAGTATCAAATTTTACAGCAAAAGTCGTAATTGTACTTTTAAGACTTTCGGTCTCTATAGAGTGTAAACAAGAAAATTATCATGAAAGCTCCTTTTTCTCGTGACATGACACAGATCCTTGCAATTTTCAAAGGATTCATCCTTGTGACTTGACAAACATTTAGACCAAGTTTCATGAAGATTAGACCATATGTGTGGCCTCTTGAGCTTCAAGATGAAAAATGTCATTAAGGCCCCTTTCCCAGGATATGATATGGATCCTTCCCATTTTCGATAGGGTTCATCCTTGTGACCTTACAATCTTTCTGACCAAGTTTCATGAAGATTGGACCATAGACAGACGACAGACGACGGACGACGCACGACGGACATTCAATGATCACAAAAGCTCACCTTGAGCACGATGTGCTCAGGTGAGCTGAAAAAAATCAGTAATTTCAAACTATTTTTGTGAAGTAAAGGGCAGATAAATCAGGAGTTACTTAACATGTGAACAATATTTAGTCTTAAGTGCATCCTACAGAGTCATTGTGGCAAGTTTCCTTTCATTCCCATCCAAAATGTAAGAGAAAGTGAGCTGACTTTTTTTTTTCATTCAACTCAAAGGCAGATAATTCAAGATTTCTCAGGAATGACTGGAGCATTTTGAATTGAAAAGTCTTATGCACAACTAGACATCATAGAGAGTAATTGTGTGTAATTTCAGCTCATTTCAATTGATATTTAAGGAGCTGCACACAAAAAACCCCAGTGATTTTCATTTAATTCAAGGGCAGATAATTCAAGATTTCTCTGGAATGATTTGAGCCATTTGAATTTCTAAGGTCATATGCACAACTAGACATTCAAGAGAGTAATTGTGTCTGGTTTCCTTTCAGTGAAATTGGCTTTTTGGAGGAGTTCTGTGCACAAAATATAGTGATTTACGTTAAATTCAAGGGCAGATAATTCAAGATTTCTCAGGAATGACTGGAGTGATTTGAATTTCAAAGGTCTTATGCACAATTAGACATGATAGAGAGTAAATGTGCCAAGTTTCAACTCATTCCAATAGATAGTTTAGGAGGAGTTGCACACACAAAATATTGCCAACGGACGGACAGACAGACGACCGGGGCCATAACATAATACGACCCTTTGGGCGTATAAAAATAGTGATGCTTTAACTACATAAATAAGATGTGTCTGTTAAACGTCAATGCTCTGTTTATGGTGACATGTTTATCAAATGATTACAACTGTTATTCTTGATAAACCATCAAAAGGCATTAAAGAAAACACAGTAATCACCAGCACAATAAAATACAATTTGGTAAATAACAGCACAACTAATTAGAATGTGAAGTTTGAATTTTCCACATAATTGACCTTCAAAAATGGGCTTGACCTTGACACATGACCTTAAGGTAGTGGACCCGTGATAGTTTTGCAACATCTCAGAAGCAATGAACTTTAACTGTGTTAACCGAGGTTTCCTAATGATTTTCTTTAGGAAACCTCGGTTAACATTGTGAAAGAATATGTGGTCCGAAATGTTGCAGAACTATTATGGATCCACTATGTTAAATGTGGTACCAACAGAAAGGTCATGACATAAACAATGCTCCTGTGAAATATGAAGACAACAACAGTAAGAGACAAAAAGACTGGGAGCATAAACAGCTTTTTGCATGACAGTAGTGCTTATCAAGGGGAACAACTAAGCAGAATTATTTTGAAATCGAAACATAAAGTTAGAAGATATGCACTGTACAACACCAGTTTTTTTATTTGACATCCAGGTGTGACCTTGACCTAGGGTGTATCCAAACAAACTTTATGTATGACACTAGCTCTCCTCAAGGAAAATAATTATGCCAAGCTTTTTCTTTTTTTCAAATCCATGCATAGATAAAGAAGATATGTTACAAACACCACCAAATTTATCAACTGACCTTCACCAGTAACCTTGACCTTCAGTTTGTTTGAATTGGATTTTATGCCACTTTTAACATTATTTCAGTCAAATTGCGGCGGCTGGTGGATTCCTGGTATTTCTCATACATACTACCATCACATCCTTTCCTAGCCCCCAGCTGCTATCCCACATAGGTCTACAATTATCAACCCATTGGTGGTTTGACCATCAGTGTATTCAAACAATCTCTTCAACGAGCACTAGTAAACATCAAAGATACAACTTTGCAAGGTAACTTTAGAATCCTTTCATAAATGTAGGAGATGTGCTCTAGTAAAGACCAATATAACTGTTTGACTGTCAACAGTAACCTTGACCTTTGGCATATCCAAATAAAATCTTTGTATGACACAAGCAGACACATTAAAACCACTGTGCCAAGACAAATTAAAATCCAGGGGTGTGTGAATACGACTCTTCTCCACTTGTCTATTGACAAGTAAAAGTCAATTTCTTACTAGTCCAGAATCAAAATGAACTTGCCCACAAAAAAATTAATTGATAAATATTGAGAAAAAGGTTGTTTTACCGAAGAAAATGCTAAAACCAAGAATTTTCCATGAATCAGAATCAAGAAGGAAGTTGTAAGAATTTGCTTCCCCATGGATGTAACAAGAGCTTCGCAGAGCGGCGCATATACGCCCGAAGGGGCTTGTCAGTAACCTTGGCTTGTCAGTAGCGTGAGCTTGAATGATAGCTAAAAATATTGCAAACAGACAGACAGACAACTGGTGCCATAACATTTAAATATGAAAATATTTTTAGTCCTAAGCACAAAAAAAACACCTACAGAGTCATTATGGCAAGTTTCCTTTCATTCCCATCCATAATGTAGGAGAAAATAAGCCGACATGAAATTTTGTTTTTCATCAATTCAAGGGCAGATAATCCAAGATAACTCTAGAATAACTGGAGCATTTTGAATTGAAAAGTCTAACACAAAACTAGACATCATAGAGAGTAATTGTGTCTAGTTTCAGCTCATTTCAATTGATAGTTAAGGAGGAGTTGCACACAAAATACAGTGATTTTTGTTATATCAAAGGGCAGATAATTCAAGATTTCTCAGGAATGACAGGAGCGATTTGAATTTCAAAGGTCTTATGCACAACTAGACATCATATGGAGTAATTGTGTGTAGTTTCAGCTTATTCCCATTGATGGTTTAGGAGGAGTTGCGCACACAAAAAACAGTGATTTTTGTTATATCAAAGGGCAGATAATTCAAGATTTCTCAGGAATGACTGGAGCGATTTGAATTTCAAAGGTCTTATGCACAACTAGACATCATAGGGAGTAATTGTGTGTAGTTTCAGCTAATTCCCATTGATAGTTTAGGAGGAGTTGCGCACACAAAAAACAGTGATTTTTGTTATATCAAAGGGCAGATAATTCAAGATTTCTCAGGAATGACTGGAGCGATTTGAATTTCAAAGGTCTTATGCACAACTAGACATCATAGGGAGTAATTGTGTGTAGTTTCAGCTTATTCCCATTGATAGTTTAGGAGGAGTTGCGCACACAAAAAACAGTGATTTTTGTTATATTAAAGGGCAGATAATTCAAGATTTCTCAGGAATGACTGGAGCGATTTGAATTTCAAAGGTCTTATGCACAACTAGACATCATAGGGAGTAATTGTGTGTAGTTTCAGCTTATTCCCATTGATAGTTTAGGAGGAGTCGTGCACACAAGAAATTGCTAACGGACAGACAGACGGACGGACAGACAGACAGACGGACGACCGAGGCCATAACATAATACAACCCTTCGGGCGTATAAAAAAAAATAGGTTTAAACCAAACCAACAGTGATTGATAGGTTTCAAAGAAAAATAAGTGTCAAGCTATGAATAGCCTTATTTCAACATTCAACCTTGACCTTTGAAGTTCTTTAAACTTTCCTGATAATTTCTTTATAGAGGACACTTTGTCAAAATCCATTCATAATTGTTTCTGATATGCTCCAGATAAGCTCATTTTTGTTTTAAAAATTTTACATAGATCTGCAAGCTATCTGAAATTTTCTTTCAAATGAAACACAAAACTCATGAAGCACAACGTTGCCAAATCATTTTGAAATCTATGGTTTCCATAAATGAAGAAATATTCTAAAGGTAAATTTACTTACCAATACATTCAAATCTGAGTTTATTCATGTGGAATTCGGTTACTACTTTTTTCCAATCAACACACCCAGGGTTAATTAACTCGTATAACTGGAACAAAACTTTCCCATTTTGTAAATCTGCATATAGTCTGCTAACAAATGGATTAACACCCATGCTGTTCATCCAGTTGCGATATGCTGTGAAAAAAAGATAAATGAGCCTGAGGGTGACATTTCCATCAACTTGACATCTGTGTGAGGTGCAAACATCTAGCAGACCAGGCAGTTACTTAGCGTAAGTTGAGGATTGCCTTACTGTCTACAGATACTTTAAGACCTTATCTGTCTACAAATGGCATAGTGAAGACTCTGGTCAGACTGTGTGAATGCACAGACTGGCCAGGGTCTTTGCTATGCACACATTTGAAATTGTTGGAAATGTCACACACAAAGGCTCAAATGTCATACAAAAATGGACCATCTTTGAACTTAGTGAAAATATATATTTTGATTGTAGGGTAGTGATTATTTCAATAATTTTAATAATACTCCCATTCCTGATTGCTAATAATCATAATTAGTAATGAGTTGGTCTTATTTAAGCTAGTGGACCCATAAAAGTTCCACAACATTTCTAAAGAACTGAACTTTAACACTTTAATGATTTTCATTAGGAAACCTCTGTCAAAAATTGTGAAATTCATGAGATCCAAAATGTTGCGGAACTATTACAGTTCCACTACCTTAACTCGACAAACTTTTAGAAATTTGTCAGTATTTTACGGGTGGCCACTGGGGGATACGTCCAAATCTGAAGGGACAGCTTTATGGCGAAATAACTCCCCTTCTTCCTCTCTTTTATTTCTTAGACCCCAACAGAAATTTTATGATAGAGATGAAGTGTATTTCTCTTGTCCATGATCAAAACGAAAATCAACTGCAAAACATAAGTGTATCTAGGACTTTGAAATTTATACACACTCAGAAGGCGACAGCTAAAGAATATATAGGATAAAGGTGATATTTGAGGACTGCGACAAAAGATGAAAGGCCCCCCGTCCACTCCCTTTTTATGATTTGAGTGTTGGTGAAGTTTCAAAACATCGTAACTATGGCTTGAAAAAGCTGTTGTTTCGATGTTATGATCATTTATCAACAATATTTTTTCGACAGAGGATTATTTCTTTTACGCACTTGCGTTATTTGTGTGATGGGACTTACGCCCTTGCAAAATGTCACAAGAAATGCCAATCACACTGCTGGATGTCCAAGTATGAAAAACTATGACACAGCTCTCATCAAGGATATTGATTGATTGAATGGAGTTTAATGCTGCTTTCAACAATTTTTCAGTTATATCACGGAGGCTGGAGCACCCAACAATGGTTTCCTGGTATATCTCTCACCGGTACAACCACCACATCCTTTCCTAGCCTCCAGCTGTATCTCACATAGGTCTATGATTATCAACCCATTGGCTCATCAAGGACAACATCCGTGCAAAGTTATTTCGAATTGATTGATTGATTGTCGAAACAGTATTTAAAAAGTTTTGTCGAAAAATTTTAATTGTTAAAAAATCAACAAATCTAGATGCTATCTATGGTGAACTTGGACGCATACCATTAAGAATTCAAAGAAAATTGCTGATCATCAAATATTGGATTAACAGCGTTTTTTTTCCTTCTTTGAACGGGTCCGGTAAACGGACCCGTTCCCAATGACGAAAACTACTATTTTTTCCCAAAATGAGAGAATAAAATTCCCAATTCAAAGCTAATTCTTGAAGTAAACATAAACTATGATTATTTCTTATTGGAAAACCTGGAAGTACTTTTAGCAATAAATATCTGTGTTGTAATTTGTCAACAAGAGGGGAATTTCCGAAGATCAGTTTATTTTAGTCACATGGTTGGCATAAACAAATACGAAACAGGAAACCCAGTGTATTTTGGATAACTCGGAAGTTATCGCATTACAAAACTGCATATTTTTGTGTAGCCAAGATATTGCGATTTTTGGACCTGATTTGCAGTAGACGATCTTTTTGCATTTATTTATCAGTTGATGTAAGATAAATTTTAAAGGAAAAAAAGAAGGACTTTTGGTCATGGTTGAAGCAAATTATTTTCCTGTTAACCCAAATTATAATTGTTTATCTTTGTTTAATTTTAGTAAACAAAGTTGATTGTTATTCACGATCTCGGCACCTCTCAGAACCAACCTGAATTGTCTTTCAAACATTCTACAGCAGGTAGAACACCTGAGTAAATGATCTATTTTCAAAATATGTTTAAAAAGTTTCTATGATTTTAGTAGAAATATTTATTTATAGCTGTTTTAAAAACAATAGGATTGAATATGTATTTGTTTTCTGTTGATTCGTACCCAAGAATGTTCAACCCACGAATTTATTATAGAACTTGATTTATCTATATTTTAGGTTTAACCATGATATTTTTTTTTAACAAAAAACTCAGTGACATTTCTAGATTTGATATAAAACATTTATTCCAGAGCAATCAGACTAATTCTTTGTCATTGTTTTTGTTCAGATTCCTTGTTTAAGGACTATGGTTTGCTTTTCAGTTAAGATATGACTATAGAGGCATATTGTAATGAATACTAATGATATGAATAAAGTAATGTTTTTAAAACAAGTGTCACAATGAAAATTCCCAATTTTTGAGAAAACAACGCATTTTTCCCAATTGGTCCGGTCTCGGACCCTTTCCCAAAGCTAGGAGAAAAAACGCTGATTAAGCTAATTAAGACTAACGAAAATTCTATTCTGTCTAATACGTATAAGATGTTGATCGATGATTTAGAAAATGGACATGATTATAACACATCAAATTGGGCTTATCAAGTAAGAAGCATACTGGATGAATCTGGTTTGCATTTCATTTGGCAAAACCAATTTGTTATTGAAGTCAACTATGAATTAATAAAACAGAGATTGTTAGATATATATTACCAAGAATGGTACGCAAATATCAATTATTCAAATCGTCTACAAACCTATTCATTATTCAAACACGATTTTAATTTTGAACATTACTTAGATTTTATAAACGATAAAAGATTTAGATGTTCCCTAACAAAATTTAGATTGTCTTCACATAATTTAGATATTGAAGAAGGAAGATACCAGAATATTGCAAGAACTAATCGGATCTGCAGATATTGTAACTCAAATAGCATAGAAAACGAATACCATTTCCTACTGATTTGCCCGAAATATGATGCAATTAGAAAGAAATATCTTAAACGGTATTACTACGTTTGGCCAACTTTACAGAAATTTACAAATTTACTAACAAACAAATCAAAAACTGTTATTCTAAACCTATCTAAATACCTATACTTTGCTTTTCTCCAAAGAAAATGATATCTATTTTGTTCACGTAATTGATATGTTCTTCTGTTAACCATGTCGAACCCTCTATTTTGTTTGATTCAATTTGTTTTGCTGTAAACATTGTAATGTTTAATGCAATAAACTATTTGTATTGTATTGTATTGTATTGATTGAATTGGGTTTTACGCCGCTTTCAACATTATTTCAGTCATATCGCGGCGGCTGGAGCACCTAACAATGGATTCCTGGTATTTCTCGCGCCAGTACTACCATTACATCCTTTCCTAGCCTCCAGCTGCTATCTCACATAGGTCTACGATTATTGACCCATTGGTGAGAGACAAATAGTCGGAAAGAATGAGTGCCGCTGTCGGGGATCGAACCCGGGACCTCTAGAATGATAGTCCGACGCGCTACCAACTGCGCTATGACGGCGGCCCAAAGTTATTTCGAAATCAATACATAAATATAGGAGATTCCTCTGGGCAAGACCCATTTTAACAAGGTTTATTGTTTGACCTTCAGCTGTGACCTTGACATTGGGTGTATCTGAACAAACTCTTTACAAGACACTCGTTCTCCTTAACCCTTTGCTGTTTAATCCCTGCTTTTAACGTGTCTGTGATTTTATGATTGAGAAAACATTGTGAAAAAAGAAGAAATTGCTTCTGACAAGCAATTTCTTCCTTTTCCACACTATTTTCTACCCTACTGAATGGTTATTTTTTAAATTAAATCCACTTTAGATTTTCGTCTGCAAAACCTTTGAATTTGGACAGGTCCAAATTTTTGTAAAACAGGAAAGGGTTAAGGGCAACAACTGTGCCATGTTTTTTTGAAATCGATTCATGCATGTAGTAGTTATGCTCTGGAAAAGAATGGGACAAAAATTTATTTGTTTGTTTGAATTGGGTTTTTCACCGCTATCAACATTTTTCAGTTATATCAAGGCGGCTGGAAGACCTAACAATGGGTTCCTGGTATTTCTCACACCAGTTCTACCATTACATCCTTTCCTAGCCTCCAGCTGCTATCCCACATCGGACTACGATTATCGACCAATAGTAGGAAAGAATGAGTGCCGCCGTCGGGGATTGAACCAAGGACCTCTAGATTGAAAGTCCGACACTTCCTGTTACTGATCGTATTTGTGAAGTCTGTATAAAAATCTGTCCATTAGTTGTCCTGTGGAAAAAAAGGCTTTGGACAGATGGACAGCCTGACGGACAAAATGACAATCTTTCATAATTTTAGGCAGTTTAAAAAACTCACGCTTATGAAAGCTGCTCCACAGTACTCATTTAACAGTCATGAAGAGGTGATTCGGAAGAGTACTTTCAAAATATAGTTTAAACAGAAATAAAACATTCAACTCATTCTGCAAATCTGACTTACTTTTCTCTTCCCTTGTTTCTTCTAAATTTACGAATTCCACTTTATCATCTTTATCCAGCGCTGGGTAATTGTTGAAGAGATTGGCCACAAAGGCCAAGTTTAATTTGCCGTTACCCTTGACAACATCGCTTGCAGTTATGAATGCTCTGCATTGAATTTTTTCTGCCTGCCCCAACATATTCTCTGCCCTCTGTTCTAGGTTTGCTGCCTAAAAACAATGTTATGCGATTGATTGTAGTGCTACTTTCAACAGTATTTCAGTTGTATCTGTGGCTGGAGCACCTACCTATGACTTCCCGTTGTTTCTCACACCAAATAAACAACATTATTTTATCAAAGACAACAGCTGCTAATAACTTATTCTTCTTTTCATTTTCAGAGGTCAACACAACACGATTGTAAGTACCTATAAATATATATACAATTGTGTTGCACTGACCCCTTGATTTGCTTAGTTTGATAAAAATGTCTGTGGGATTTTAATTGTATTCTTTAACATCCATATAATATAGCATCTATATGTCCAACATTACCACAATTTCTCTGACTTGTCCAAAACAATAGGGCAATGTCTTAAAAATTCTATCACCAGACCTGAGATCTATTTCAATTGTTGGTTCCTATGTGTTCTCAGTGCAATTTATATGCAGGACGGAATTTAGTTAATCTAATAACTTGTCCATAACCTTTAAACATTTCAATTCAAGTGCACATTCATGTAATGCTGTTATTATAACTTCCAAATGACTTCCAAAAAAAGTATTATTAATTTTGCCAAGTTTATTTATTTTGCAGACAAAAGTCAAAATATTTCTCCAACATAAATGTTAAATATATAGATATATATATATAGATGTATTTTTTTTATAAATAAATACATACTTAATCTGCTAAGACAATGAAAAAAATGTCGTGCTTGAGTAGATCTAAATAATAATAAACTAGAACTGTCGCAGAGCGGACTAATACCCCCCACAAGCGCTTTGTCAGAATGCAAATGCTATTAGTGCATGATGTGTTTGTAATTAATATTGAGGTCATATGTAGCATTTGCATGAAGTTTCATGATTCTAGGTCGCTTGGTTTTTGAGTTAAGAGTCCAGAAATGAAAATTGAACAAAAATTGACTGTGACCTTGACCTTTGACCTATATGACCCAAAAACAATAGGGCACTTTCTTGGATCAAAAGCAACATTTGCAAAAAGTTTCATGCTTGTAGGTCATTTGGTTCTCGAGTTAGAGTCTGGAAACAAAAATTGAACAAAGGCTGACTGTGACCTTGACATTTGACCTTTGTGACCGAAAAACAATAGGGCACTTCCTTGGGTCATAGGGAACATTTGTATAAAGTTTTATGATTGTAGGCCACTTGGTTCTTGAGTTAGAGTCCGGAAACGAAAATTGAATAAAGGCTGACTGTGACCTTGACCTTTGACCTACATGACCCAAAAACAATAGGGCACTTCCTTGGGTCATAAGGAACATTTGTATAAAGTTTCATGATTGTAGGTCATTTGGTTCTTGAGTTAGAGTCCGGAAACGAAAAGGTCTTCGGACGGACGGACGGATGGACGGATGGATGGACAGACAGATAGACATGGTGAAACCAATATACCCCCCCCTCTACTTCGTAGGTGGGGGGTATAAAAATTAAAAAAAAATAACAGAAAAAATAATTTTGATGCTACAATCATTTATTCTTTTAACTCTGTTTTTTATCAGGTATTAATTAACAGTATTGACTGTTCACGATCTTTGTTAAAATGATCTGTCATTGAATTGCTATGTGCTAGAAAAACTGTAGATGTTTATAGCTTATTAAAAGTATGAGTATGAGTTTGAATATCTTTTTAAATTTGATTGAATCAATCTGAATCCTTTTCATGCTGATCCCGGAATATTCCTGCTTTGGCAGGAGGTATAGCAAAATCAGCCTGCACATAAGTGCAGTCTGATCAGAGTCTATACCTCCTGATTTTTCTTTTTTAAACAGTAAAGTTTCAAAATTGTATTTCCAAATTCATATTCTTACTCACAATTAGGGAATACAGAGCTTTTAGCACTTTAATTTTCATACAATTTTGCAAAGGTTTATATTTAGCATGACAAGGGTTAAGAATTTATGTATTAAGTTATCAATATATAAAACATCATTAAAAATCATCTTAATTAAATGACAGAACTTTTCCCCAATTTTTTTCACTCTGTCCCTGTAAATTTATTATTTCACAGTAATATGTCCTAGTACAATGTGAAATTTTACTTACGTCACTTCCTTCATGTGAAACACCCGAACCATCTGGTGCTATCTGATTCAATAATGTATAATACACCTCTGAATCCTGAAATTATAATAAGGAAGTAGTAACTATGTTACGTGCAAATGTAACAAGAATAAAGAAGCCAGCAACAAACTTTACAATTAACAATATTTATTGAAAATAATACCAGAATTATTGACAATATGAAATTAATACAAAAGCAAATTACAATACCTTGAATGTTTAATCCTAAAGTTTATAATTTTAGATCCAATTGAATTAAGTTCCTGGTCCACAAATAATAAGTCCAATAATATCCGAATTTAAAATAAAACACACTTTTAAACACACTTTTAAGATAACGAGAAATCCCCTTTTAGTTTAACACAGTGCTACTAAATGAAACCATTAGTCTAAACCGAGTGAACCAAGGATGCTGTAGGAATCCCTTTATATTATACCATAGAACAATCTAGAAAAGCATAGAACATTAGAAGACTCTAGAGTTTGAATCACTTTCTAAATGTCCTTTCTAGAAAGATCTAAAATATTCTACATACATGTTTACCCAACAGTGTCAAGGGATCAGAAATTTCCCAGACTAATTCTAAAGATAGACACAGGAAAAACCATTATACATATTACATTCATACATGCATAACAACTGCATAACAACTAATTGATAGAGTTATATGCAGCTTTCAAGGTATTGTAGTTATATCTCAGAGGCTGCTGCACCTACCCAAAGCTTCCTGTTGATTCTCAAACCAGTACAGCCACAACATTTCATCCCAGTTACCAGCTACCCATCCAACTTATGCATACTACTTCCCATTCAACCATTTGTCCGAGACAAACAGTGCATATAACATTGACTTTTGTCAAATATTGTATAAAGATTGGCTGAGACCAGATTCAAACTTACAATTCTACTTTAGCCAGTACATTGCATTACCAATTGAGAAAGCCAGGCTTGACATATGAAGTATAGAACCTTCCACAAGATCTTCTTAGAACTTGCTGAAATTAATTCCAGACTCTTTTTCAAATTATAGATTGCTCTGAATTGAAATACATATATAATACATACTTGGTGTATTATATGAAAAAAAATATCTAACGAGGTTGGGAGAATTGATAATTGTCGAGGCTCTGCCGAGACAATTATCAATTCTCACAACAGAGTTAGATATATTTTTCATACAATACACTAAGTATGTATTATATTTATCTTATAACTTCTATTTGTCTTGTTTTTGTTGATGTTTCTCTCTGAAATGCAAGTTTCTAAAAATAACTATATTATATCATTGTTCTAAAAATAACTATGTGATATCATAAAAAATATCATACGGCATGTTATCACGCAGATATTTGTATAGTTATAAGATACAGTTGAATAGCTTTACATAAAATGTTGTTAAGTCCAAGTAATCTCTACATCAAATGTATTTTCAATAATATTCACTCTTTATTTCTATGTATTTAAACCTCTATTTGAACAGCTCAGCACAAAAATCGACGAAATGATTTAAATGTAGATTTACCTCCAGAATTTATTCAAATTGACTTCTGGTTCAAGCAAAGTGTAAAAGGCAACTATGGGATTGCAAACCCCACCCCTTCACCTCCATCAAGACACTACCATTAAATATCGAAAATTGAGCCTGTGTGTGACATTTCCAACAATTAGAAATGTGTGTGAGGTACAACCGTTAACCCTTTGCTGTTTAATCCCTGCTTTTTACGTGCCTATCATTTTATGATTGAGAAAACATTGTGAAAAAAGAAGAAATTGCTTCGGTGGTTAAGATACATAGAAATATATGGTAAATAGATCAGGACTTGAAAAATACTTTGACATATAATTTTGTCTTGAGGACATTCCATATAAAGATATAAAGATATTTGACATAACAATGTGATCCCAAGAGCTCATCTCATTGTGAGCTACAAACAGCTTAGCTAGTCTTTTTTCTATAGAATCTTCAAAACAAGCTGAATGAAGATCTCTTTTTGAAATGGCAATGTCACTTAACCCTTTCCTGTTTTACAAAATTTTGGACCTGTCCAAATTCAAAGGTTTTGCAGATGAAAAATTAAAGTGGATTTAATTTGAAAAATAACCATTCAGTAGGGTAGAAAATGGTGTGGAAAAAGAAGAAATTGCTTGTCAGAAGCAATTTCTTCTTTTTTCACAATGTTTTCTCAATCATTAAGTCACAGGCACGTAAAAAGCAGGGATTAAACAGCAAAGGGTTAAAAGAGCATTTTGATTTTCATTTCCCCCTTTTTTTTTATTTATTTTATATTATGGCATGTAAACTCCAGATGGCAAACAACAGTAACTGTGGTCAATTTAGAGATTCAAGAACAAGGAACATGGTCCTATCTGGCTCACCTTCCTTTCTTCTTCTTAAATAATAATTATCAAATTTTCCAGCAAAAGTCATAATTACGTATTTTTGTTTGTGGCCTCTAGAGTGTAAACACGATAATTGTCATTAAGGCCCCTATTCTAATGATATGGCATGGATCCTTCCCATTTTAATGGGATATAATCCATCTGACCTGATAAACATGCTGACCAAGTTTCATGAAGATTAGATCATATTTGTGGCCAATAGCAAGTAAACGAAGTAATAATCATTAAGGCCCCTTTTCCTGTGATATGGCACGGAACCTTTCTAGTTTATCATTGTGACCTGACAATCAATCTGACCAAGTTTCATGAAGATTGGACCATATTTTTAGCCTCTAAGAGTGTAAACAAGAAAATTGTCATTAAGGCCCCTTTTTCTGTGATATGGCATGGGTCCTTCCCATTTTCAATAAGGTTCATCCTTGTGACCTGACAATCATTCTGACAAAGTTTCATGATGATTGATCCATATTTGTGGCCTCTAAGGTGTAAACACTTAAATTGTTAGCATCTGACAAAGCATGACGAAAAATGGACATTCAATAACCACAAAAGCTCACCTTGAGCTCGATGTGCCTAGGTGAGCTAAAAATCAGGAAGTTAAATTCCTGCAAAGTTCAATTTACTTCAGTTCTAACATTTGACCCTGGCATGAGAAGTTTGGGCTGAAATTTGTTTCAAAGTTTATATCTACCCATAATTGAGAACATTTGTGTAAAATGATTCTGAAATTCCTTAAAATAGAGGCAGAACAAACCAACGCAGATAAGCCAGATTCTTACATTTTAAACTTGTGATCTTCAGCTTTAGACTATCCCAAAAATTGTTGTAGGATGCAGAAATACAGATGTATACCAGAGTTTACCTAGATACGAATGTAGGAGAATTACTCTGGACAAGCTCCTACATCATTCGGAACATCACTCAGCCATTTCCGTAAACTGCAACAGGCTCGGATGTATGAAAGGTGGATGGGTTTGTAACAAAATCATGCATTTTGTTAGGCGGAAACAGTGTAAAAAAAAACTAGCACTAGTAGATAACTGTAAGTAATGGCTGAAAATTTTTTTTTGAGAATGACAAGTCATTCTCAAAAATTAAGATTTTTTCAGCCGTTATTTAACAATCTAAAGATATTTTTATAAGGATTCGATGGTTTCACAGCAGTGACTTAAACCAGTAGCGTTGGCGACGTGGAATGTTTTCACTCACAGTTTTGAGGCCAACGCCATTTAAAGTGACGTCATCGAGTTTTTCCAAGGTTTTTCCGTAATTTTTAAAAATAGTCCGTCTATGTACATCCGAAGTTGACCATAAGATTGGCCGAGTGGTGTTCTGAATGGCTCCTACATGTGGGAATACAGGTGTACCAACACCAAAATTGAGCCTGTGCGTGACATTTCCAACAATTTGAAACATGCGTGACGTTTAAACATTGAGAGGCCAAAGACAGCAAAAAAACTGTAAATATAAAGTTACCTATTTGTCTACAGATACTTTGAGACCTTATCTATCCACTAAACGCAGAGTGAAGACTCTGGTCAGCCTGTGCGGATGCACAGGCTGGTCAGAGTCTTTGATTTGCGCACATTTGAAATTGTTGGAAATCTCACGCACAGGCTCAATTACTATATGACCCGACAGCTGAAAAACGACCATCTGGGAACATCATAAAATATATATTTGAAAAAGAGCTTTGTTCTAATACAGGTCAACTAGATAATGCATTTCAAAAATTCTTTCACAGCAAGTAGAGTGATCATTCTAGATTCAAAAGACTAGCAAAGTATGAACAGTTTCTACCCAAGTCAGTCTGCCTAATCCACTCAATCTGACTAGGACACTTTACATACTACCAAGACGGTACATTTTTGCATTTTTGACATATATTTAGCCTGATTGTCAAAGATACTGAAAATACTGACTTATACCTTGATGTCATTTGTAAAATTGGTGATCGTTCTTGAATCTCCAGCCTGTGCTAAATGATAGTTTACCCATCGGATAAGAATTTCTTCTGGAGATAGCTTCAGCAAATCATCAATTGACTCCCCATCCCTTAGTAGTAAAACCAACCCTGGATGATCTGCAAGGTTGATCTCGCTCAGTAAACCAATCTGAAAGAGAATATTGCAATTAAATCAGACCTTGTTTTTGACCCTTAAACCAGGGTTTTGATCCTAGAAAATCTGAAGATATCCTATCTTCACAATTAGAAATTTCTGCCAAGGATGTCATTTAAACTCCTTAATGGGAAAATTCTAAGGGTTAAAAATGAGTTTTATTACTCAAATTTTCAAAGTTGTATCTTTTATTCTACTCAGAATTCTTTGTATTTATTCTTTTCTTTGCATTTTGCAAGAAAAGGTCAATCAACACTGAAACATGTAAAATTCTTCCCACAATTTGCCCTTTTTGTTCTCGATTTAGGAGTGAATAACTCCTTGATTTGAATTACTTAGTCAAAACTTAAAACTAGAACTGTCGCAGAGCGGACTTATACCCCCCTCAAGCACTTTATCAGAATGCCAGTGCTATTAGTGCAGGATGTGTTTGTAACAAATATTGAGGTCATATGCAGCATTTGCATAAAGTTTCATGATTTAAGGTCACTTGTTTTTTAAGTTAGAGTCCAGAAATGACCATTGAAAAAAAAAGATTGACTGTGACCTTGACCTTTGACCCAAAAAATAGGGCATGTCATTGAGTCATCATTCAAGGTTGCTTGGTTTTTGAGTAAGAGTCAGGAAACGATAAATGAACAAAAATTGATCTTGACCTTTGCCCGATGTGACCCAAAAACAATAGGGCACTTCCTTGGGTCATAAGCAACATTTGCATAAAGTTTCATGATTCTAGGCCCCTTGTTTCACGAGTTAAGAGTCCAGAAATGAAAATAGAACAAAGGCTGACTGTGACCTTGACCTTTGTGACCCAAAAACAATAGGGCACTTCCTTGGGTCATAAGGTACATTTGTATAAAGTTTTATAATTGTAGGTCACTTGGTTCTCAAGTTAGAGTCCGGAAACAAAAAAATTGAACAAAGGCTGACTGTGACCTTGACCTTTGACCTTTGTGACCCTAAAACAATAGGGCACTTCCTTGGGTCATAAGGACTATTTGTATGAAGTTTCATGATTGTAGGTAACTTGGTTCTTGAGTTAGAGTCCGGAAACAAAAGGTCTGCAGATGGATGGATGGACGGATAGACAGACAGACAGACATGGTGAAACCAATATACCAGCCTCTACTTCGTAGGTGGGGGGTATAATTACTTCTACAGTAGTAACTAAATAAGGTATTTTGCCATGCATCATCTCATAGGAATCGTCTTCTAAAGATGATTCCAATGAGATATTGGAAGGTAGAATCTAAAAATTAATGAAAACTACAGATATGATTTGTGTTTTTGACTTACTATTATTTTTTGTAAGAAGTTTATATATGTGTATAGGATCCCACTTTATAGGACAATGATTTCAATCAAAACTTCGAATCATTTTGGTAATTCAGCTGAAAGTCAACACATTTGAAAATCATAGATATAAAGAATCAGGATTTTTGAGATTTTTTGAAGATTTCTTTCTTCAAATATGGCTTCTAGAGACAGGGTCTTTTTCTCAATCCTTTTTCCTCAGTATCTTTGACCAATTGGTGGGACAAAAATGACAACTATAACAATGACTTTTGGCAAATGTGGGATGAAAGTTGGCCAAGTCTGGGTTCAAACACTCCACCACAGGATCGACAACCCAACAATGAAATGACTGATGATCAATTGACTAATCTTACCCTAATGATCTGCCAGAGCAGCCCGAGCACCAGATGTGGTACTCCCTTCTCTATGTCACCGTGACCAATATTGACCACATTACAGCCAATGGCAGAGGCAGAAGCTAGCGCCAGATTCTGGTTTTCTGTACGGAGATAGATGTTAAGTTTAGTTTTGTTGATTGTTCTCTCGTCGATTGTGTTTTCAACTGAGTTGTTGATGAGTTTACTGAAATTAGAGTGGTTAAGATCACCAGAAGATAAAATCAAGTTTGAATTAAGTTTTATGCCGCTTTCAACATTTTTTTCAGTTATTTCAGGGCAGAGATAAAATACAAAAACTGATAATTGGGCATCAAAGTAACAGTTCAGTGAACTTGGTTGAAATTTGTTATATGATTTCTAAGAAAAAGATTTTCATAACTTTCACTGCACAATAGAAATTATAACACACCAACCGTAATAGAGATCATATGTGCCGTTTTATGTGAGAATACATGACTGTAGAAGTGTTAGCTGTAGAAATTATAGCGGAGACAAATTCAGATTGTATGAAAGACCAAAAATATTCATTGACATCAAGTCATTGCAATACTATTGTAAGTGCCTATATATTAATAGGCACTTACAATAATGTTGTTGCACTCAAAATACAGACCATGCTCAACATAGTCCTGCTTTATACAGGCCTTTGGCCAAGAATCTGCCTACACATATATGCAGTCTGACCATATCCTACACTGCCCATTTTCTACCTGATCATTTTGGGAAAAAATTGTGTCAGACTGGTTGAAATGGTCGAAAAGAGTTTGAAAACAAAGTTCAAATCCAGCAAGATAATGTCTTAACTAACATTGTGGCAATAATGTTCCTGAATATGGTATAACAACAAGAGCTGTCAGAGGACAGCGAAGCTCTACTTTTCCTAGTGCTGGATAGTAAGAGCAAATCAATGACGACATTGGAAAATTCAATTAATTCAATATCAGAGAAATGAGTCTTTTTCTATAGCATGATATTTTAGTCTAGGAAGCATGTGAAAAGATTCCAAGCAATAGTTTTAACAGAAAAAGAGATATTACAGATATCAATCAGTTGCACATAAATTCTTAACCAAGAATTTCTTAGACATAACAGGGTTAAAATTCCACTAAATAAGATACGAGAGTATTTCATCTTTGACTTTGTCAAGAGGATGATATTATGGTCACAGAAGCATGTGCAAAGTTTCCAAGCAAAAGCTTTAGTAGATATCACAGATAAACAACAGTTGCACGTAAAAACTTACTCAAGATTTCTTTTTCTGCAAAGGGTTAAATCTTTGTCTAGAAGCTGATATTATGGTCACAGAAGCATGTGTGTAGTTTCCAAGCAAAAGCTTTAGTAGAATGGATTGATTGAATGGAGTTTTACGCCGTTCTCATTTTTTTTCAGTTATATCCCTGCAGCTGGAGCACCTAACAATAGATTCCTGGTATTTCTCTTTCCAGTACAACCACCACATCCTTTCTTAGCCTCCAGCTGCTATCTCACATAGGTCTACAATTATCAACCCATTGGTGAGCTTTAGTAGAAACAGAGATTTGACACAGTTTCACGTAAAACCTTTACCAAACCATTATGCCAACACCAACGCCCATGTGACCAGAAAATCCCCTCTTTTCTACAAAAGCTTAGCTAAAAATACATGACTTGCTGCAGGTCTTAGGCATAGTTGTGATATATATTCGGATGTGTTAATTTTCAATACTGTAAAACATGTATCAAGCGACCATTTAAAAGACCACAAAAAACAGGTTGTTTAAGAGAATGGTTGCTAAGTACACATTTTGGGTAAAAATAAGAAACACAATTTTTATTCGAATATGTACATTATTGAGAATTTCTCAATAATCCTATGTTGTACAAACTCATTAGAATCTCTCAATGAGATGATTCTATTGACTTTAACATAATAGGATTTATTCATGACAATTTTCAGACCAATAATATCTTCCTAGTAAGATATTTTGAAATTAGGACTTTTAAAATGGTTGCATAATAAAATGGTTGCTTAACCCTTTTGCTGTTTAATCCCTGCTTTTTACGTGCCTGTGATTTTATGATTGAGAAAACATTGTGAAAAAAGAAGAAATTGCTTCTGACAAGCAATTTCTTCTTTTTCCACACTATTTTCTACCCTACTGAAGGGTTATTTTTCAAATTAAATCCACTTTAAATTTTCGTCTGCAAAACCTTTGAATTTGGACAGGTCCAAAATTTTGTAAAACAGGAAAGGGTTAAAAGATGCTAGTGCAAGATTGACTGTATATTTTTTTCTGTGAAAAGACGATAGAACTGTAATAAACTTTCAAAATAAAAAAGATTAGCACTTATCAAAAGTGAACAAAATTCTTTGAAGGGTTACCAAAATTTACAGCAATCATATGTTTTTGTGTTTAGAAACTACAGTAAAATATCTCAAGTCGTTCGCACGCCGGTGGTTCGTAGGTATGTGTTGGTTCGTACACATTCTTTGGTCCCGATTTTCTCCCCTCTTTATCTTTGTAAGAAGGCTCTGAGTATTTCTCACATCGACGGTTCGTAGTTTGTAGCCCGTATCAAGTCCCAAGAGTTTCAAAATAACAGAAATTAATATGTTTAATCTGTAGGTGTGATTTGTGCGATCAATAACTGTCCTAGGTGTAACAATAGACATATACCTTGATTTTCACACCTGTTGACTGGTATTAATCAAAGTTATTGTATTGCATCAATTTTTACAGGCATTGAATAAAGGACCAATCAGTGACCTTAATTATTGTTTATTATTTTATCTGGCTTTCTCATACCGAGTATACATAAATGAATGTGCAAATCTTTGTAGACTTGATTGTCAACATGACTTCCACACAGATTCATCGTAATGCCAAGATTTTACCGTCCACTGAATGAGTACTCAAAGTGATTTGATCCAAAGGGAAAACACTCTGATGTAGTTAATATTTGGCATGTAAATAATTTCCCAAATAACTTTATTTAGGATGAAAACATGGACGAAACGAAAGATGATCATTGTTCAACTGAGATTTGTTGCGTCCTTACTCTCTACAAAATGGTCTCGTTAGAACTTGATTTAAAACATATTCAATAGAACCTTAGAATAAAACCAAAAACATAGGGTGCACCTTAAGACCATGTCCGATCTGAGCCATCAAAAAACTACCGACTGCTTGACATTGGTTGGTTTGTACTATGTTTAGTTCATATAAATTGTCCCGGTCCCTTGAGATACGAACCACCGAGACTTTACTGTATCTTGAAATATTGAGCAAATTTTGCAACAATCCCATCACTTAGTTTCTGCCCTACCATATCAAAAAACATTGATAACAAAGAAATTGAAGAAATTCACTTACCATAATAAAATTCCGTCACATACTTTCTTAAAGAGATCATCAGAATCTGGATCGATTGGTAAATATGGCTGACATTCAGGATCTTTTGCAAGGTTTCTGGAATGTTTAAATACAGAATAATTGTCTGTTTCAGTGTAAGATTGATGTATCTTTCATTGAGAGAACAACAAAAGCTCTATTTTGAAAATATAGCTTTTGTTTTTCAAGAAAAACAATTGATCTTTCTATTTCTTTAACCCTTTCCTGTTTTGCAAAATTTTAGACCTGTCCAAATCCAAAGGTTTTGCAGACGAAAATATAAAGTGAATTTGTTTTGAAAAATAACCATTCAGTAGGGTAGAAAATAGTGTTGGAAAAAAAAGAAATTGCTTGTCAGAAGCAATTTCTTCTTTTTTCACAATGTTTTCTCAATCATAAAATCACAGGCATGGTAAGAGATCAATAATTAGTAATACTCTACCATTATTTTCTAACCCTTGTCATGCTGAATAAATTTGCTAAAAATTTTCCATCAAAATCAAAGGGCAAAAAGCACTGAAAGTACCAACTGCAGGTCAATTTTAATTTGAAAAACTAAATCTATTGACAATTCTGGCTTGAATGTGAGAAACAGCTGGTGTAGACTAACACCAGACTGCACATATGTGCAGGCTGATGTTTGTCTATAGCTTCTGCCAAAGCAGGAATATTCCAGGTTCAGCATAACAAGGGTTAATCATTAAAGTAAGAATAGTTATTCATTTCTCTTATCAATAATTTAATTCAAGTTGAGTCCATCAAAATTTGGGCATTCTGATTGGATAGTTTGATTTGAATTGGGGTTTAACGTCGCTTTCAACAATCTTTCAGTTATATCGTGACAACTGGAGACCTAACGATGGATTCCTAGTATTTCTCACACCAGTACTACCACCATATCCCTTTCCTAGCCTCCAGTTGCTATTCCACATAGGTTTACGATTATCTACCCATTAGTGGAAGACAAATATCGGAAAGGATAAGTGCCGCGGCCAATGAAAACAATTTTGAGTATGCAGCTATTTTGTAGGCGTCTGCAGAAAAAAGTCCCATTAGAAATCTGTTTCTTTTTTGATGAATCTTTACATTTTTGCTTCTTGATATTAAACTAGAAAGCCATGAATGGCTTGTGAAGTTTGGTTGATATCCAAAAATAAGATTCTGAGAAAATAATTTTCAAATTTTCCACAAAATAACATATAGAGAAATGACCTCTGCCCATAAAATGCATATTCTTCATCCGATTACAATAATTTTTTGTAGACTGATAAAAGGTCACTCAAGGATCATTCCAGTGAAATTTGGTTGATATCCAAAAATAAGATTCTGAGAAAATAATTTTCAAATTTTCCACAAAATAACATATAGAGAAATGACCTCTGCCCATAAAATGCATATTTTTTATCCGATCACAAAGATTTTTGTAGACTGATAAATGGTCTCCCAGGGATTATTCATGTAAAATTTGGTTGATATCCATCAGTTACATTTAGAGAAAATGATTTTCAAAGATTCCACTACATAACATATAGAGAATTGACCTCCGCCCATAAAATGCATATTTTCCATCCGATCACAATGATTTTTTGTAGACTCATATAGGGTCTCCAAAGGATCATTCATGTAAAATTTAATTGGTATCCATTGATTAGAATCTGAGAAAACTCACTTTTTACCATATTTGAAAATTAGCCACGCCTATTTAATCCATGTTTTTCATTGGATCAAAATTTCTTGAACAACTTTGAAAGGGGGTCATCCAAGGATCATTCCTGTGAAGTTTGGTTGAAATTCATCCAGTAGTTTCTGAGGAGAAGATTTTAAAAGAAAAGTTTACGACCAGATGCACACACGCACGCACGGACAGACGCACAACGGACACAACGCCATGACAATAGCCCCAGTGGCTTTCGGCCAGTGGAGCTAATTATAAGAGATGAAGAGAATATTTGTTGATTTCATGCAGGAACGAAACTAAAAACCTTATCACACTCATGTATGAATCCACTTCGCGTATTCATAAAGTGTGAATCAATAGCTTTTTAGTTTCATCTCCATGAAATCAATAAATATTCTCTTCCTCTCTTAATTGGAAGGCAAAATTTTGGAAGGATCAAAATTGAAAGAAGGTTCAAAGATGATGAAATGGCTATCTTAACTTTTTGAGAAGGAAACATTGCTTGTTACAAGCCAAATCAAGAAACTTAAAGAAAAAATTTGTTGTTTTATGCTGACCTAATTTACCTGATATCACAAATTTAAGGTTTTCTCACAAAAATTAAAGCATATAAAGGTTTTAGAAGCAAAACTAGACTGCCGCAAAGCATACTTATACCCCTCTATAAGTGCTTGTCGACAATGAAAAGCCGTTTTCCATCAAGGGCCATAACTCTGTCATGAGTCAATGGAACAAAACCAAAATATCACCTGCACATTCTCTGCCTGATACTGATCACACCTATTTAGTTTCAATGAAATTAACACAAAAGTTGCTTAGAAACTTTCTGACAAAACAAGAGGGCCAAAATGGCCCTAAACCGCTCACCTGAATTATATTGGTCCAGTGGAACCCATCCAAGTGACATTCTGTCAAAGTTTCATTCACATTTGCCTTGCAGAGGAGATGTTATTCCAAGAATTTTAAGTGCAAAAAGATCCTGCCTACCGATTCTTTACTGAGGCAACTCAAAATAAGCGCTGCCCTTCCATGCCAATATTTATGGGCCAATCAAAATTTTGCAAAACTAATTTTGAAGAGGATCATGAAAGAAACATTCTAGTAAAGTTTCATTGAAATTGGCTGAGAGAAAAGATGTCGTTCACAGATTTCCGGCTCAAAATAAGCCCAATCCTGCTAGTCCCATATTTATCGGCCAACTTATGTTTCACAAACAATTTTTGAAGAGGGTCACCCAAGGAACATTCTGGTAAAGATTCATTGAAATCTGCCCAGTGGTTTCGAGGAGATGTCGTTCATAGATTTCGGGCTCAAAATAAGCCCCAGCCTGCCATGCCCATATTTATGGGCCAATAAAAACTTTGCAAACAATTTTTGAAAAGGGTCAACCCAGAAACATCCTGATTAATTTTCATTGAAATCGGCCCAGTGGTTCAGGAGATGTTGTTCAAAGATTTCAGGCTCAAAATAAGCCCCGCCCTTCCACATCCATATTTGGGGGTCAATCCAATCAATCCAAATTTCTTGAACAACTTCAGAAGCGGGTCACCCAAGGTACATTCTGGTAAAGTTTCATTGAAATCAGCCCCCCAGTGGTTCAGGAGATGTCTTTCAAAGATTTTGATTCTCAAAATAAGCCCTGCCCTGCCACGCTCATATTTTGGGGTCAATCCAAATTTCTTGAACAACTTGAGCAGAGGGTCACCCAAGGAACATTCTGGTAAAGTTTCATTGTAATCCGCCCAATGGTTCAGGTTGAGATGTTGTTCAAAGATTTCAGGCTCAAAATAAGCCCCTGCAACATCCATATTTATGGGCCAATAAAAATTTCACGAACAATTTTTGAAAAGGGTCAACCCAGAAACATTCTGATTAATTTTCATCTAAATCAGCCAAGTGGTTCAGGAGGATATGTCATTTAAAGATTTTGAGCTCGACATAAGCCCCGCCCTGCCAAGCCCATATTTTAGGTTCAATCCAAATTTCTTGAACAACTTTAGAAGAGGGTCACACAAGGAACATTCGGGCCAAGTTACGTCAAAATCCATCCATTGGTTTAGGAGGAGAAGATGTTTGAAGACAAGAGGGCCGTTGGCCCTGGGTCGCTCACCTGAGAAAAAAGCTTCATTTCCTAGGTATGTCCATGCAACCACAGAAAAAGAGATTTTCACTTATTCAATCAGATAACATTTGAAATAATCATTCCCTCCCCCTCTGCTCCTCCCCTGGACATTATTTATTTAAGCTTTTTCCTTAAAAGGTCTGTGATCAGCTAATCTGTAGTGTTCCTGATCCAGGAGAAGAATAAGGTTAAAGATTTCAAAATTGATCCAAAGTACTACCCCCTGCCCCCTAATGCTCCGCATCTGGTGGCCCTACATTCATGATTTTAGCTATTTTATTTTAGATCCATATGCTTATCATCCATGTTAATATTGAAGTCTGTAGGGCGCCTGGTTCATTAGAAAATGAAGATTAAAGTTACAAAATTTTCACAAAAGTACTACCCCCTCCCCCCTGGTGCTCCGCACCTGGTGGCTTTACAGTCATGATTTAAGCTATTTTTTTAAGGTCTATGAGCTGATCCTCCATGCCAATTTTCAAGTCTGTAGGGCTTGTGGTTCAGAAGATGAAGAAGGTTAAAGATAACAAAATTTTCACAAAAGTACTACCCTCTCCCCCTTGGTGCTCCGCACCTTGTGAATCTACAGTCATGATTTTAGCTACTTTTATAAAGGTCAATATGCTGATCATCCATGCCAATATTCAAATCTGTAGGACTCCTGGTTCAGAAGAAGAAAAAGGTTAAAGATTACAAAATTTTCATCACAGTACTACCCCCTCCCCCTTGATGCTCCGCACCTAGTGGCCCTACAAAATAGATTTTTGCTATTTATATTAAGGTCTATGAGCTGATCCTCCATGCCAATTTTCAAGTCTGTAGGGCTTGTGGTTCAGAAGATGAAGAAGGTTGAAGAGCACAAAATTTTCACAAAAGTAGTACCCTCTCCCCCCAGGTGCTACGCACCTGGTGAATCTACAGTCATGATTTCAGGTATTTTTATAAAGGACCATATGCTGATCATCCATGCCAAATTTCAAATCTGAAGGTCTCCTGGTTCAGAAGAAGAAAAAGGTTAAAGATTACAAAATTTTCATCAAAGTACTACCCCCTCTCCCCTGGTGCTCCGCACCTGGTGGCCCTACAGATATGATTTTAGCTATTTTTATTAAGGTCTATGAGGTGATCATACATGTAAAATTTAAAGGCTGTAGGCCTTCATGATCAGAAGAAGAAGAACGTTAAAGATTACAAAAATTACCCAAAGGACTCCCCCCTCCCCCCTGGTGCTCCGCACCCGGTGGCCCAACAGATATGATTTTAGCTATTTTTATTAAGGTCTATGAGCTGATCATCCATGCCAAATTTCAAGGCTGTAGGGCTGCTGGTTCAGAAGAAGAAGAATTTTAAAGATTTTCTTAAATTTTTAACTTTGGTTGCCATAGCAACCAGAGTTTTTCACCGATTTCAATTCTTTTAGCAATTCTTAAAGGGGACCACCTAAGGAACATTTCTGCCAAGTTTGGTTAAAATTGGCCTAGTAGTTTAGGAGGAGATGTCGTTTAAAGAAATTGTTGACGGACGACGGACGACTGACGACGGACGACTGACGACGGACGCCGGACGGACGCCGGACAAAAGGTGATCACAAAAGCTCACTTGAGCACGCTGTGCTCAGGTGAGCTAAAAAGCTTACGCAAGCACTTCAATAGCTAGCTGCTTGCTGGTTTTGGCCAGTGGAGCTAAAAACTACAGACCGATGGATCAACAAACCCACAAGCTGACTCCTATGGTAACCAGACAGTAGCCCCTCTGGAAATTATCCCCTTCCATGTTTTTTGACAAGGCAGACATTACTAGGGTTGATCCAAAAGTTAGTAAAATGAGGTTATAAATCATTAGAAAAGTTCTCTATCAAAACACAAATCATAAAGTCTTTTGATGCATCATCTGTTTAATAAACGTGGAAATTTTAAAATGTTTACATTCAATAGCGGCTGAAAACAGCACAAAACAAGACAGAGACCCCCTACTAAGGCGGGGGAGCAAAAACATCAAATGCAATGTCAATAATAACTCTTTTCTACATAGTCTATGCTAACTCTCATGCCTCTCTGTACCAGATACGTCCACTTATAGAAATTATCCACATCCCATTTGGAATCAAATTTGTTTAAAATTTCTATATGCATGGTATTTTTAGTAAAGTGGAAAGCCAAATGCAGGACATTTATTTTTGGAGAATATTGAGAATCAATTGGAATGTTTTCTTTCGTCGAAGCTAGATTATATCATTCTAAATGCTCCTTTGAAGCCTGTCCCTTTTCGAATATCCGGAATAGCTTTAGAAAAAATTATCTTCTGCACACTCTAATCATTTTTCAAAATTATCTGAAATGTTTGAATTGATGAATAGCATAGATCATGTCAAAATTTGAAAATTAAACGGCATTCATATTTTGGTGTTGACGTCTTGTCATTTTTCCTCGTTTATTCAAAATTATTAAATATATTCTGTGCCCGTTAAAAGTGTCACAATAGCTTTGAAAAATAAAAAAATAAATTCTCTTTGCTTCCTTTTTAATTTAGCCAAGGAATTCCAACCAAATGTTCAGATAACTTATAGAAAACTTAATTTATTTAACAGATTTTCAATATTTTTTTACACTCCCCCGCCTCAGCAGACATATGTTTCTAAGGTTACGTATTCTAAGACCGCTAAAGATAATTCTGCAAAAATGATAACATTAATGTGCTCCGTAGTTACTAAACTGCAAATTGACCAAAATGTACACTGAACAAGCTAGAAATGCGAAAGTTATTAGCCTATTCTCCGAACTTCTGGATCATCCCTTGTATACCATCACTAAAATTATAAGGCAGACATTATCCCCTTCGTCATTATGACAGGGCGGACATTATTCCCTTCCTAACATTGATAGGGCAAACAATATCCCCTCCTGGGAGGGAAAAATATCCTTTGCCAAATCATCAGGGCAAACATTGTCCTCTTGCTCTAAAGTCATGAAATAAAGGATAATCGTTTGTTTCAGTGTAAGATCGATTTACATTTCATTGAGTGAACAATAAAAGCTATATTTTCATGAGTGGCAGAGCCACAAGTGAAAATATAGCTTTTGTTGTTCACAAAATGAAATGTTTATCAATCTTACTTGAAAAACAAACGATTATTCTATTTCTATATTGCAAAAATGAGACAGAATTTGAAATTTCTAGGACGTATTTTTGTAAAGCACGTCATTTTGCACGTGATTGCTATGTGACGTTCATTGTTACGTCACTTATTTCGCCTCACATAGAATCTGATGACGTCACATAAGTTGAAATGATCAAAAGCAGGGTATAAGATTTTGATAATTTCACTGCTTTTGCGGTGAGATTATCAAGCAATTATCTACCATTATTTCTTGATAAACCACCGAAAAGCATTAAAGAAACAGACAAAATCCCTTCTTTATTGAAATGAAAGTTTTGTTGTAGTTACTTTTTTTCTTATTAGAATTTTCTATTCGATTTTTTTTTTAATTCTTGGTTAACAGCTACCTTCAATTAACATCTTTATTTAAGGGCATTTGTTTGTAGCCTTTTATGGATTGTAAATTTTGTTTCAAACTGCAAAATCAAATTCTAAAATAATATCTCCTATTATCTTATACAAAGCTATAGTTATGAGATTTTGAAAGAAGAGCTACAATATCCGCTTTGTCATACACATAGATGGGGATAATGCCTGGTGGGGCTATTGTCCAAGAATCAACTCCTATATACCCCCAAACATAGTTTTTGTGGTTTTTTTTTTTTTTTTTTTTTTTTTTTTTCTTTTTTTTTGGGGGGGGGGGGGGGGGTATAATAAACGTTTTTTTAAGGATTCCATTATAATTTAAGGCTTTTAAAGGATTCTATGGGTGCACACCCTACTTGGCCATAGTAAGCATGTGTATATTGACAGAACCTGCATTCCATTTTACCTCAAGTATTTCATATGTTTGACCAAACTTGAACAAAACACTCTTACTTGGTCATCCAATCAGCAAAGGCATATCTTTCTGTATCTTTAATAGAATGCTGTATACCATCAATACTGCCCCCTGTGGTCTGAATATCTTGTCTAGCATGAACTTGTTTCTTAAACAGACGTCCAACATTTTTTTCCTCATTGAATTTTTGATATAACTGAAAATAAATGTTTCGTTTTATCAATCATTATTGCATAATTTGTACATTTTTGGGTTGTCAAAGGCAAAACTCAGGCGTTAATGGGAGAAAATGTGGATTATAAGTAAATTTATGTGCTGTTAATGCCTTGCTTCTTAAAACTTAAATATCAGGGATTTGCAATTATACACTATAATCAATTCAATTATTCTAGTATTTTTTCTTCAATATCAGTTTTTCCATAAAGCATATTCAAATGCAGTCTGTTTACAATACTATAAATACAATTAAATGAGACCATTATGAAAAGTACCTGCCTTCTGGTTTCAGATACCAAGTTTTTAAGATTTCCTCCTTTTGTGTCTATGTAAAAATAGGATGTGTTCATTCAGAGCCCAAATATGAACTGATCCCAGGGGAATGACATTAAAACTTGATAGAAGTACACTATATACCTTAATATTACAAACATAATATGGAAGATGTCTGCCTTTTGGTTTCAGAGAAAAAGATTTTTGAAGTTTTTGCCTTTTGAATCTATTGAAAAGGGAAGTGCCTGGGTGGAGCCAAAATATGATCCCAGGGTCTTGATATGAACAAATTTAGTAGAGGTCCACTAGATGATGTTACATACCAAATATGAAAACTGTCTGCCTTCTGGTTTCAGAGAGAAAATTTTACTATTTTCATCCTTTTTGTTAAGGGTAAAGGTAAAGATAAGGATGGAATCCATTTACTTGAACAACTTTGGTAGAGCTTGACCCAAGGAACATCCCTGTCAAGTTTCATCAAGATTGGCCCACTGGTTTAGGAGGAGAAGATGTTTAAAGAAATTGTGGACGACGGACGATGCACAAAGGACGACAGACATTGCACGATCACAAAAGCTCACCTTGAGTACTTCATGCTCAGGTGAGCTAAAATGTGAATTAACCCTCTAATGTAGAATACTATTCAAAGGTCAACATTTTCCCCCAATATACAGCAATTATAAGTATATGGTAAGGACTACAAGCTTATTCAGTAAGAAGAGCTAAAAATTACCACTTCAAATTCCTGTCTGTCTAA
Source organism: Fragum whitleyi (assembly GCA_948146395.1). Lineage (NCBI taxonomy): Eukaryota > Metazoa > Mollusca > Bivalvia > Cardiida > Cardiidae > Fragum > Fragum whitleyi. Next base: position 18,339,126 of record OX411551.1, on the reverse strand, counting down.
ATGTCCATCTTTCCTTTTACAAGAGCTGTCTTTTTCACTTTCTTCAATATATTCACGGATCCTATGAGATGGAACATTAATACCACACCTTTTCAGTGCATCTGCAAGTTCATATTTGTCAATATATGAGTTTCCATCCTCATCTATCTGCAAGTAGACATAATTCATTATAAAATATTGGCTGTCAAAAAAACACAAAAGGACCATGAGGGTCCTATATTGCTCACCTGAGTAAGTCGACTTATAACTTGTCAACCATGTTATAAATACCAGAAATTGTTTGATGTACATTTAGGGTGGTTATGAAAGAAAAAATACTTTAATTCAGTCCTATTGCAATTAGATTATTTTGTTAAATTTTCGTAAATTTTCAGCCTTTCTGTAACATAGCAAGGTTTTCTTAGATTTTCGACAATTTATTGACATTTCCATTACAATGGAAACCAGAGTTTTGGATCAATAAATACTTTTTACAACCCAGGAACATCCCTGTCAAGTTTCAGCTTGGTTGGCCCAGTAAGTGAGTAGGAGAAGATTTTATCTAAGAATTTCAGCAATTTTCTGCCTTTCTGTAACCATGGAAACCAGAATTTTTGGTAAAATTAAATTCTTTAATCAACTTTGGTAGAGCTTCACCCAAGGATCATATCTTTTAAGTTTCCGCTCGATTGGCCATGTGGTTAAGGAGAAGAAGAATTTTTTCTAAGATTTTCAGCCATTTTCAGCCTTTCTGTTTCCATGGAAATGAAACCAGAGTTTTTGATGAATTAAATTCATTTTACAACTTTTGAAGAGCTTCACCTGAGGAACATCCCTACCAAGTCTCAGCTTGATTGGCCTAATGGTTAAGGAGAAGACGATTTTTTGGGGACGTTTCTACGTCACCCAGTGTTAGTACTACGTAAGAACAATCCTGTCAGTTGTTAATAGCTTTTCAAAAAAGTTGTACTAGCTTTGGTTCAATTTTCTTTTTTAACAAGACTTATCTCCACTCGACAACTGTGCATTTTGAAACTGGCACTATTCAAGAATTCTTTACAATTAGAATATTAATCAAAGACATCTATAAAATGCGAAATCATCTGCCAATCCTAGACCGAGCGAATTTTTGTTTCGCGCAAGAATGCTATTTATAGACAAGGCGGTGATTTGCCTATTGAATTTTCCTGTGCTGTAAGGGGGATAAAACTAGGTGGCTGAACTGGTAGCCCGCATTTACATACTCGGATTTTAGAAGGATCCCTCACTAATGCAGAACTTCTTGAGTCTAGTTCACCTCGGTGAACAATCCCGAACATTTTCAGGAATTTCGCTGTTTTATGGTTTGTGATAAGAAGGTCGTAATTCGCATGTAATTCTATAGCGAGTTAGGACACTCTGATTACGAACACATAAAAGTCAACTTTTGGTTCTCTCCGTGGTTTTAACACTTTTACAACGAAAGGAGCCTAAAATATTAGTCATTGGCTTTCAGTTGAGGGGTCTTCCAATAACAAATTGGACATTTTCATATCTTTCTAGAATTAATTAAACTATGTTGTATGCTATAGACAATGTACATGTATTCTATAAATAGCCGGTATCCTACTCCCCCTAACTCGAATTACCGTATAACCTGTGTTTACGTGGAAGGGAGACATTGGCTCTTTCAAAGTTTTTGGGGGGGAGAAACGCTCAACGGAGACACAAGTGCAAATTTTTCTAGGCGAATCTCTCTTCAGTGATAAAACCTGTACACTTTTCAGAAATTTTGCGGGTTTTCGGGTTGTGGCTAGAATGTCGTAACTCAGATAAAGCTATACAGGGAGTAAGGACATTTTAATCAGTGTTTTCTTAAAATTAACTAAAGGAAAGCTAAAATTAAAGTCTACGTTGATGGGTTCTCTGCTTATATTCCGTCTAGACAATATGTCTTTTTTGTTAACTTATATATCTACACGTCGTCTACTACAGACAATCGTCTTATCGTATATTTAGGCAACTCAAATTCTACGGAGTTAAGGCATTTCCGTCGATCTAAATGCCGTTGCGGGGGCTTTGAGGTATATTAATTCGCATGACGCGTGGTCTATGTTTCACATCTTTTTGTTATTTAGACTTCGGTTTGTTTTCTTCTTTCTTTTATTTCACAAGTAACGGAAAACGATCGCATTCGCAAAGAAGTCCCCTGCCGTGAATTTTAAAGAGCAATACCTTCCGAGATGGTACACCCCAAGGGGAAATACTCAGTGCCTTTCTCGGGAGGTTTTGCGCTTTACCGGGCCCAGAGACTAAATGAGGTCAGATACCACACGTGATGTACGGAATTACAACATTGATTCTCCGGACAACTTCAAACAATAAAGAGCCATTTTTGGACATGCATTCATTGTCTACATCTAAAAATTTGATGTATTTTCCTTAGCATTAGACCTGCCTATAGTGGTCCCGAGGATAGCTGATTTCTAATCAACCGTCCAACCCAATTTTAAAATATTAAGAACACGGGCGCTTTGCCTATTAGGCTAACCGTATTTTTTCGACAATCTCTAGGTCTTTCATTCATTTTTTTCTCTCCCAAATGCTGACAGGCATACAAGAAATATTCGTTTTCTAATTAATGATTTATGACCAAGCTTCGTGAAAAATATGAGAAGAATCAACACAAGCAAAACAGTATCTTGCAATTCATATTTTATCGAATACACTACATTTAGATAAAGAATTGTAGGCCTACGTTTTGAGACATAGAATTTCAATGATATCATAGAAGCCGCAGCTGTATTTGCGAGGTTTCATTTGTTCCTTTCAATATAGTTGTTTGGTGCTACTTGTGGATATGTACATTAAAGTTACTAATCTATCACGAATTTTCATAAGTCATAGATATTAACTAATTTTAACTAAGTTTAATAAAAACAGATTTCATAGTTACTTTTAAATTTAGAGTCAATTTTATATTAAATGTGATTATTATGTGACCCGCCATTCAAAAAGGAAGGATCTGGATATTGTGTAAAATATTTTTGAAAATGCAACCCTTGGTTGACCGGTACTGGAACCGGTCTATTTTTGCAAATCCTTTTGTCGGGTGCTCCCTTTTTTAGCGTGACGAGTCACACATATTTCATAAAAAAATAAACCTAAGGTGTTATTGTCAAATTCCATTCGTATTTTGAACCGTAAACATAGGCTTAACAAAAAGAAGTAAAAAAACCCAAAAACATTGTAATCCTATAAAGATTGCATTAACATTGAAACTTGCCGATCTTGGGTCGAAACATTTTACATTTATCACATGTTTACATCGATAATTTCTTTTCGTCTCTTTTTATTTTCACCACAATGCCACCAGAAACGTCCACCTTCAGTGCTTTCAGCGCTTTGATTTTCTAAGACTTTTGGCAATTTTAGCCAATTTTCTGCCTTTATTTAACTATGGAAACCAGAGATTAAAATGAAAATTAAAGTCTTTTTACATCTTTTGAAGAGCTTTTCCTAAAGAACATCCCTGCCAAGTTTTAATTTGATTGGCCAAGTGGTTTAGGAGGAGAAAATTTTTGCTAAGATTTTCCGCAATTTCTGGCCTTTCTGTTACCATGGCTACTAAAGTTTTGATAAATTCTTTACACAACTTTTGAAGAGCATCACCCAAGAGATATCCCTGCCAAATTTCAGCTTGATTGGCCCAGTGGTTTAGGAAGAGAATATGTTTAAAGAAATTGTTGATGGTTGGACAGACAGGCAGACTGATGGATGATCAAACCAACTGACAGCAAGTGATCACAACATCTCACCTTGAACACTTTGTGCTCAGGTGAGCTAAAAATTAACCCTTGTCAAGCCGAAAAGACAATGGCTCAATTTCAAGGTGGCATAAGGAATTACCTTTGGATGATGATGGTTTCATTAGCAAGTTCATAATAGGCCATAACTTTTAGATTGGTAATGATATAGCCTTGATATTTCACGTTTATTTTGCCTGAGACAAGAATTTTCTTAGAATACTATAGTCAAAGTCAAGGTCATCTGTAAAGGTCAAGGTCATTTTTAAAGGTTACTTTTTCACCAAATACAATATGTCCCCTACCCATTGATGCAGGGACTTAAAAAGTTAGACGATTATTTTCAAATAATGAAATTTTCAAGATCTAAGTGGCAAGAAATCATTACTTCTTGAAAATCTCATTTACCAAAATATTTTCCAAAGCTATATTCTTCAATGCCATAAAAGTTTGATTGTGAAACAAATGAGTGAAGATAAAGTGAATGGATAGTTTGACCATCCCCCTGGACAGGGCATTTAATGACCAATAATGATGGATGACACCTTGGCTATGTAACATGCTATCAACATACATGTGTTTACATAACTGACTCATCGCTACTGTCAATTAACCTAGAGGTACTTCAGGGCTTGAATCACTCCACAGATCTGAATTAATTGACTTTTCACAGAATTATTTCTCTTAAACTCTGTATATATCAAATCTAAAACTCACTCAGGGACAATTTTAATGTGTGATAAGGGGTAGAACCAGTTTGTATGAGTGAATTGACAGTGGGGTGAATCCAAAAACACCCACATAACAGAATGGGTGTTTTAACTACTGTCAGATGTATCTTGTTACTGAGCAACCCTTTATTGTTGGTGGAATGTCTAATACAGACCTAAGAGGAGTCTCCCATTTATCTTGTACCTTTACCATTAATTCATCAATCAACAAATTAATTGAATCAAGTTTTCTAGGAGTGAGGTTAAATGCCCCCTTCTTTAACCCTAGTCATGCTGAATAAAAAATCTTGGCAAGATTACAACAAAATCAAAGTGCTCTAAGCTCTGGATGTACTGAATGTATTTAAGTATTCATTTGGACAATTAAATTTTCTAGCTTTTCTGGTTTCAAAAAAGGAATACCAGTGGTATGGACAAAGATCAGACTGCACATAATTATATGCAGGCTGATGTTTGTCTATAGCTCCTGCTAATTTGTGCAGGCTGATGTTTGTCTATAGCTCCTGCTAAGGAAGAAATCCGGGTTCAGCATGACAAGTGTTAATAGTTTTTCAGTCATAAAATGGCAGCTGGGGCACCTAACAATTTATTCCTGTTATTTCCCTCACCAGTTCTACCATGACATCCTTTCCAAAGCCCATCCTGCTCATGCTACAAAAGTATATCATTATCCAACCTTTGGTATGAGGCCAATGTTTGTAAGGAATTAATGTGTGCCACAAAAGGGGATTGAACCCAGGATCCAACAATTACGAGTCTGATGTCCAATCAGCATTACCCTTTATCAAAAAAGGTACAGATAAGAGAGGGTAAAGCCAGTATAAAATGTTTATTTCTCAGTGAAACACTATGTAGTGGGTATTCTGCGTAATTAATGAACTGGCAGGGCGGGGCTTAACCGTGACGTAATTTGGCGAGTTTACTTTTCAATAGTTTGGGTTATTTCGAGTTTTAGTCGGTAATCGTCGTTAACGCGTGCAAATAACTGTATCCTAAATCCTAAAGGATTCACGTGCTTTGAGAGAGTGAACACATTTCATCGTTTGGTAACCAATGCCTCGTAACTTCAGCTTGATTAAGCTGAAGTTACGAGGATTTGGTTACCAATCTACGATTTATGTTCTTTAGTTATTTATGTCGTCTCTCTTTATAAGAAGGTTATTTTAGATAAAAACTGATTTACCTTAACCTTAAGTGCAACGACCCGTTACTTAGGCTCCGCCCTGCCAGGGCATTAATCTTGGATAATACTCATTCGTATGGCCTTGATGAGACAATTCAAATGAGTACCAACAATAAAGGGTTAAGCCATCATTTAGGTTAAAATACTTTGATCTAAAATCCAAAATATCTACTCAGCTATCTGAAGCTCTGATCAAACAAAATACCGATAATTGAAATTCATGGTTTTTTGTCCAATGGTGTAAATGATGGTTCTTTATAAGTGTGCAAATTCTTTATCCTTAGTAAATTATGTAATCTCAAAATTAACTCCTAAATGCAATGTTCTTAAAATCTTTAAAATTACCAAAATAACACAAAGAATTTCTGCTTATACAGTTACTATGCTCTCTAGGCACCTTCTAAGTGCAATTAAAACATTCTTACAACCAATAAATATGTAAATCTTTATACGCTCCATTTCTCCAAGTTACTCATTTTCATGAGCATCCAAGCATTTACTAATTCTATATTTAAAGTGATTTGTAATTTCAACAAATTCACCACAACCCTTTGACATCCGAGCTCAGTTTGGCATCAAAAACTTGATACTTTAATAGTCCATGTTATTTTAAAATAATGTAGAGATGGAAGTTAAGGCATAGCATGATGTCATTGTGTGACCAAAGTTTCTTAACTACAGCAGTTCATGCTTTATAGACATACAAGTTTGAGTGATAAAGGTTGTGGATCCATTATAGTTCAGCAACTTTTTAGGAGTCATGAACTTTAACAGTGTTAACTAAGGTTTCCTAATGATATCATTAGGAAACCTTGATTAACATTGTGAAAGATCATGTGTTCCAAAATGTTACGTAACTTTAACGGGTCAACTATCTTAAAGTTCGATTTTTTTTTTCTTTACTTGTATAAACAAAATTGACCTTCGATCCATTAGTCAAGCTTGTTCATCTATAGTTACTACATTTTAGATGTCCACTGATATTACTATAAAGAGAAATATTAATCTTTTTGGACCACCCTCCTCCCTGCACATAAATCTCATTAAGCCCATGCGAATGATTTTCATACTAGACCTAGAGACATTTAGGAAGATATTGATGGCGTTATGAGAAGAAACTGCTAATCAAAAGTGTCTCTTTCCTATCCCAGACGGTGGCACTCATTCTTTCTGACTATTTGTCTCTCGAAGACCTATCTGAGATAGCAGCTGGAGGCTGGAAAGGATTTATGATTGTACTGGTGAGAGAAATACCAGGAATCCATAGTAAGGTGTTCCAGCCGCCATGATATAACTGGAAAAATGTTAAGTGGCGTAAAACTCCAAACAATCAATCAATCAATTTTCTCCATTCTACAAATTAATTTATTTATTCATTCATCATAATCTATTCTATCTGACTATTTGTCTCTCATCAATGGGTTGATAATTATAGATCTTTGTGTGAAATAGCAGCTGGAGACTAGGAAAGGATGTAATGGTTGTACTGGTGAGAGAAATACCCGGAATTCATTGTTAGGTGCTCCAACTTCCGCAATATAACTGAAAAAATGTTGAAAAGGGCGTAAAACTCCATTCAATCGATCCATCAAATTCATAATCTATACTAATTTTAAATTTTCCATTGTACACATACCTTTCTCACATTTCAATAATTTGCAACCCTCTTGAATTTACGTCATCTGGCAAAGGGTTATAAATTAATACTGTACATGGATATCATTCAATCGAATTTCAAGGAAGCAGTTATTGTTAAGATTTACTGATAGACTGATGTTTAGTACCGTACCAATTGTTGTTCTTGATAAGCAACTGATGACATTTCATTTCACTTCCCTATTTCAACCCTTGCAAAGCAAAATCAGAGGGGGTTAAACCAGTCTAAAATCTTTATTTCTCAATGAAACCCTATGTTCTGTGTACTCAATGGAACTGTCTTTACAAGACGATTCCAATGTGTACCAACAACATAGGATTTGTGTTATGATTATTAAAAACATTTTGTTATCAAATAAAAAAAAACTCTATCTGAAGTTCTGAGAATTCAGAATGTTTTCTGTTTTTGCTGCGGTTATAATGGACAGACATCATACAGCACATCATAAATTGTTACACTGTTATGCTGAATAAAAAGTCTTGGCAAAATTGCAGTGAAATCAAAGTGCTCAAATCACTGGACACATTAAATGTGAGTCGGTATTCATTATAAAAATTAGATGTTTAAGCTTTTCTGGTTTCAAAAAAGGATGAACAGGTTGTATAGACAAAGATCAGACTGAACTAATGTCTTTTTCTATAGATCCTGCCAAGGCAGGAATATTCAGCCTGGTTCAGCCTGACAAGGGTTAATTAATCAATGATGAATTCAACTTTCCTCTCTTTAATAAGAAGTTTCAATTTGACATCCCCGAGTGCTTGAAAATTAGGTCAGAAGGGCCTATACAATGAATTGGTACTAAAATACTTGAGCACTGGAATGTCAAATTATGACCTTGAACTAATTGATGAGGGAGCACAAAAGGAATACAGACACACAGGCAGATGCATGACAAACATAGCTATAGACCATTGTGAAAAGCCTCCATATTTAACAAGAGCCGACTTGGCTATTTGGTGATAGGTAATGGGCAAACATTTTAAGTCAAAAGAAAAGGCATAATCAACACCAAATGCATCTACCCTGTAGATTTATATTCTGCTTGAAAGACTTGGGGCCTCTTTCAAGAAAAATATCGTACGATTTATCTTATAAATATCGTACGATTATATTTAAGACAGTCGTAAACGGCTTTCACAAAAATATCGTTGAAAATCGCAGACTATACGACCTCATAAGATTATCGTAAAGTTGATCTTTCACATCTGCACGTGCTGATCATATGATATAGACTTCCCCATTGGTGGGTAAATTGTCCGCTTTTTACAATACCAAAAAGGGTAAATCAGCAAACTGACCGTAGGAAAGCCATTTACTTGTATATTAACGCATATTTAACGAGGTTTATTAAAACAAAATTCGTCGAACTACACATTTCTCATCGATATCTAAATATCTGTGTCATTATAATTATGCAAGTGCTCATAATTGCATAGTTAAGTTAGCTTACACTGTCGATTCCCTTTCCAATGAAAGTGTACCGACTGTCGCGCCGAATGTTGAGCAATCGAACATGGGGCCACATTGTAACAAGAGGGCCATAGTGGCCCTTAATCGCTCACCTGAATGAACTGTCTAAAATTTTCAAATGAAGTATGAGAAGTAGAATGATGAATGACTGAGCTAAACAAAGCTGTTGCTTCTATACAAATTGAGAATCCTTTTTTTACAATTTTAAGGTTGACTAACAAGGATTTTTATAATTGATTTTGTGACCTAGTTTTTTACCCAAAATGACAAAATTTCGCACTCGTCCGAGATTTTATCTAGACAGTCTATTTGACCAAATTTCAGGTTTATTGGCCAAAAATTGTGGCCTCTAGAGTGCATACAAGGTTTTTCTTAGATTTGACCCTGTGATCTAGTTTTTGACCCCAGATGACATAATTTCAAACTTGTCCGAGATTTCATCAAGACAATCATTCTGACCAAATTTCAGGTTGATCGAACAAAAAATGTGGCCTCTTGAGTGCATACAAGGTTTTCCTTAGATTTGACCCTGTGACCTAGTTTTTGACCCTAGTTGACCCAAGTTTGAACTCGTCTGAGATTTCATCAAGACAATCATTCTGACCAAAATTCAGGTTGATCGGGCAAAATATGTGGCCTTTACAGTGATAACAAGGTTTTTCTTAGATTTGCCCCTGTGACCTAGTTTTTGACCCCAGTTGACCCAATTTCAAACTCGTCTGAGATTTCATTAAGACAATCATTCTGACCAAAATTCAGGTTAAACAGGCACAAAATGTGGCCTTTAGAGTGAATACAAGGTTTTTCTTAGATTTGACCCTGTGAACTAGTTTTTGACCCCAGTTGACCAAATTTCGAACTCGTTCGAGATTTTATCAAGACAATCATTCTGACCAATTTTCAGGTTGATCTGGCAATATAAATGCAGCCTCTAGAGTCCCTACTTGGTTTTTCTTAGATTTTACCCTGTGAACTAGTTTTTGACCCCAGTTGACCCAATTTCGAACTCGTCCGAGATTTTATCAAGACAATCATTCTGACCAAATTTCAGATTGATCGGGCAAAAAATGTGGCCTCTAGAGTGCATACAAGGTTTTTCTTAGATTTGACCCCGTGACCTAGATTTTGACCCCAGTTGACCCAATTTCGAACTCGTCCGAGATTTTATCAAGACAATCATTCTGACCAAATTTCAGATTGATCGGGCAAAAAATATGGCCTCTAGAGTGCATACAAGGTTATTTTTAGATTTGACCCTGTGAGCTAGTTTTTGACCCCAGTTGACCCAATTTCAAACTCGTCCGAGATTTTATCAAGACAATCATTCTGACCAAATTTCAGATTGATCGGGCAAAAAATGTGGCCTCTAGAGTGCATACAAGGTTTTTCTTAGATTTGACCCCGTGACCTAGTTTTTGACCCCAGTTGACCCAATTTCGAACTCGTCCGAGATTTTATCAAGACAATCATTCTGACCAAATTTCAGATTGATCGGGCAAAAAATATGGCCTCTAGAGTGCATACAAGGTTATTTTTAGATTTGACCCTGTGAGCTAGTTTTTGACCCCAGTTGACCCAATTTCGAACTCGTCCGAGATTTTATCAAGACAATCATTCTGACCAAATTTCAGATTGATCGGGCAAAAAATGTGGCCTCTAGAGTGCATACAAGGTTTTTCTTAGATTTGACCCTGTGACCTAGTTTTTGACCCCAGTTGACCCAATTTCAAACTCGTCCGAGATTTCATCAAGACAATCATTCTGACCAAAATTCAGGTTGATTGGGCAAAAAATGTTGCCTCTAGAGTGCATACAAGGCAAATGTTGACGACGGACAACGGACGACGCACGACGGACGTCGCACGACGGACGACGGACATCCATCTAACCACAATAGCTCACCTTGAGCACTTCGTGCTCAGGTGAGCTAAAAATGCACATGTTCTAGTTAATGATCATCTTCACCAAGTTTTCGGTGTATGACTTTATTATCATTATATTTTATTATTGTTTGGTTGGTTGGTTGTTTTCTGGTGAAGTATTAGCATGTAAAAGAATACAACATTTTTAAAAGGGTAAGATAAAAAAATGGCTCATCCATTTTTCTTATACATGTATTTGTTATGTAATTGTTCAAATCTGTATAGCTCTGTGCCTATATGGAAGGTATTGAAACGAACTATAGAGGATTGGTATTGAAATAAACTTTAGATGGATATTATATTCAATCTCCTTCATTCAAAATTACCAATAACTCTAACTTCGGTTCTAGTAAAGTGCTTGTTGTCGTATCCGTGTAACTACAACAGTTGCATGAAGCTTATCCATATTTCATCTGGCCTAATGTCGCCGTTCAATTATTATATCTACTTGATTTTTAGCTCAGTTCATCTTTGACGAAAAGAGAGAGAAAAAAAATATCGAGTGCAGCGGTTTTGTTGTTGATGGTGATGTTGTTGTTGTTGTCAATAAGAAATCCTCTTATTTATCAAGAATTGTATGGTTTTGGCTATAGGCTGTGGAATTTTCCTTATAATTTATGAATACATGAAGCATAAAACACAGGAAACCATATTGCATAATGTGAGAGTAGTTTTTAAATCGGAGATTTATACCGGTTTCCAGAAATCCAGTCTGTTTGACCCAGTACATTTTTTCCTTTATCTTCTGAGCAATGTGTTCAAACCAAATAATGTGTTTTCAAACACCGAAGAAACGGCCTTTTCAGTCACAATCTACAAACTTTGTTATTATCTTATTTACTTTTCGACAAATAGAGAAGATGCTAATACAAAATTTGATGTAATTTTCGCTTTTAGTAATTACCAGTTAGTATTTTAAGTGTTTATAACAAGATTTTCGGTTGAGTAAAGGAGTTGAAACGTACAATAGGTTAACTGTAAAATAAATTTGTAGCACTTACAATATTACTACTCTGATTTTTTTCTCGAACGGTCATTTACCAGTTGTAGGGCTGACAACCAATCAAATTCTGTTATGATTATCACTCGGTCAAAACCCACGCGTAAATTCACACCACGTTGTAGATGCAATGGACATCGTCTGCTCGAAATGTGTCAATTAAGTTGTTTGTCATTGGTCAATGGTCGTCTGCACTCTGACAGGGAGCGTGGGAACTCTACTGGTGGAATGAGTACTGTCGACTATGTGTTAACAAATAGAAATAATTTTGTAATTTTGATATATTTGATATTAATGAGCACTCTGATCACGCTCCAATCCTATTTACAATAAATTCAAATTTGAGTATGAAGAAGAATTATTCAACAACAAATAAACCGACAAAAACATACGATAAACTGATATAGGATAGCAGTAAGAGCGATCTATTTTTAGAATAACTCATGAATAATCATAGAGTGCTGCTAGATTTAATCGATTGGTCAGAAAGCAAAGATATAAATAGCATAGTTGCCGATTTCACGTGTTTCTTGAGGGAAAATGCATTTATAGTATTTGGGAAATCCCAATGCTTGAAAAACAAACATGTTGGTAATCAAAATTGTAAATAGCTTAATGAAAAACGTTTTGTTCCTAAACAGGCTTTTAAACTCTAGAGAGAGGAATAATATTAACAGACAAGCTTTTAGCTTGGCGTGTGCTCATTATAACAATGTAAAAAAATCTGCTAAGAAATAATTTAGACTAGCAGAGGGCTATCGAATCAGCAAACTTTCAAAATCGGACCCACGAGGTTGGATGAGCTGGCGATGTCCTCGAAAAGATGAAGTGTTAAGACAAAAAACTCACAAATTTGGCAAATATTTTACCAACTTTTATTGTCCAAATTTGAGCCCTTCTGATTGGCGAACTATTACACTATCCCAGCCTCTCAATGATGTCCGATTTACAGTGCTGACAGCACTTTGATTTTTATAAAGTAAGTAATTTATACATGCGTAAAAATTTATTGATTTGGTATCTCCCACTTTCTGTTTCACTAGGAAGGGTAAGCAAACGTTTTCAGTCATGATCACAAAAGGGTCGATTCTTACGGTAAATAAACAACTGAATACCACTATGAAAACATTCTGCGACAATCGTAAGATTATCGCAGAGTAAAATCAAACATCGAAATGATGGTGCATCTGTTGTTTTCAATATATCTCGTTTATTACCCTATATTGTACTTGGAAATTTGGCATATGCATACCTTAATAATCGTTCTAACTTCCGCGAGAGCTGGAAAGGAATCCGAAAAGATTTTAGGCTCATAGGGACAAAATCGTAAAATTTACGACTGGTCTGAAGGTGTCGTATATTTTATCGTAGATTTCACGATACGACGCCTTTCTTGAAAGCCAAAAAGTTTCTTGAAAGCCAATTTTTATCGTATGATTGCGATACGACCAAATTTTGATCGTAGGACCTTTCTTGAAAGAGGCCCCAGGTTGCTCTTTTGATAGTGAACATGTGTGCTAAGTTGCAAGTGAATACTTTAAGTAATTGATTGATCGATTGAATGGGGTTTTACACGGCTTTCAACATAATTTCAGTTATATCGTAATGGCTGGAGCACCTAACAATGGATTCCTGGTATTTCTCACACCAGTACTACCATTACATGCTTTCCTAGCCTCCAGCTGCTATCCCACATAGGTCTATGATTATGTACCTATTGGTGGGACGCAATTAGTCGGAAAGAATGAGTACCACCTCCAGGGATTGAACCCATGACCGCCTGATTGACAGTCTGATGCACTACCAACTGCGCTATGACAGCGGCTGCCTTAAATAATACCAGAAGTATCACAGGCTACAGGAATACCAATTTTTTCCCAGAAACAAGCCAAGTTATTACTGAAATGGGTCAATTGACGAATTCCCCTACTAATCCTCATACAGTAAGTAATGACAAACATCCTGAATACAAGGATGTTAAATACAGGATATTTTCTTTCTAACACTTTCCTGTTTTACAAAAGTTTGGACCTGTCCAAATTCAAAAGTTTTGTAGAAGAAAATTGAAAGTGGATACAATTTGAAAATTGACCATTTAGTAGGGTAGAAAAAAGTGTAGAAAAAAGAAGAAATTGCTTGTCAAAAGCAATTTCTTCTTTTTTCACAATATTTTCTCAATCATAAAATCACAGACACGTAAAAAAGCAGGGATTAAACAGCAAAGGGTTAAAGACTCACTCTGTCCTTTTGTTAATACAATCAACTAGCATTTTGTTAAAAATGAGAACAATATGATACAAGAGATGTTACACAATGGTTAACACTTTCCTGTTTTTCAAAATTTTGGACCTGTCCAAATTCAAAGGTTTTGCAGACAAAAATTTAAAGTGGATTTAATTTGAAAAACAGCCATTCAGTAGGGTCAAAAATGGTGTGGAAAAAGACAAAATTGCTTGTCAGCAGCAAATTTCTTCTTTTTTCACAATGTTTTCTCAATCATAAAATCACAGGCACGTAAAAAGCAGGGATTAAACAGCAAAGGGTTAAATGATAAAATCTTTTGTCAGAAAACATAATAATGAAGATGTACACAAACCATAATAGAAACCAAGTGACACAGTACATATTCAGAATAAATCACTGGTAAAATGAAAATGACAAATTAATATGGAAACTAAAATTTTATCACATTTAGAAGATCATTGTCAATATTAACACCTCCAAAGATGGCAAAATTTTCAGAACTTTGACAAATGATGTTGAGTACTTATCATTTGCCCACTCTGGGAGACAAATGACCGCGTATCACAATGACTTTTTTCGAATACAGATGAAACTTGGACAAGCAGCGATTTGAACTCAAAAGCCATGGATTGACAGACCAAGTTGGCAATGCATGACCGATTGAGCTAGCTGTTTTTATGCAGTTCATCTGATTATCTGTTGTGATATACCCTCTCTCCCCTTTCCTGCCGTGGTCCTTTAATCTGAATCTGGGCATGAAAGCAAAAGAAGTTAAAGTTTTAGAATTGTCACTTTTTAGTGATTTCTATCCCCTCAGATGTACTTTTAAATGAGTTTTTATTGAATGATAATATAAATTAAATGGCTCAGCGCGAAACAGTTGTAACTGCCTTCATAGGCAGTTACAACTGTTTAGCGCTGAGCCATCAATATAACTTTCACAGTTTATAAATCCTGACAAGGCTGTAGGGTTGATTAAAGTTGATAAGGAAATGATCTATTCACTAGAGGATCCTGCATTAATTGAATACACAATTATCATAATCAGCCCACTCATGTAAGTTATTGTATGAATTTCTGGTAAACATCTATATTACTTTCATAGGAAAAATCTTTCCCCTTTCAACAGTACATTGTTGCAAATAATTCAAGGACGTAGCTTGCACATATGTGTAAGTGTACTCATCACTTTCAGCTGCACAGAACTCAAAGCCTTTTAAACAAACAAGACAAATGCTCAACGGCTCTCTACCAGGAACAGTATAATGCTTTGAAATGAAATCCCTAGTAAAGAAATCATTAAATGCAAGAAAATATCAGACAAACTAGGGGCAGTGTTCTCTTCTTATATTTTATATTACAGCCTTTTTATGACCTTTTTTGAAAGTTTGGACCATTTTAACTAATGTGATGTCAAATATTTGTAGGGGCCCTTCCATAATTGGTCATATGCACCTTACAATATTTATTCTGCAATAATTTAATTTTAGATAAATTCCACAATTTTTTGTGCAATCTGATTGGCTAAAAAATTTGTTTTATTTCTCAATGAAATCAATTTTGAGTATGCAGCTATTTTGTAAGCTTCTGCAAAAAGTAGTTCAACAAGAAGTTGCTTTCATTATTTATGAATCTTGCATTATTGCTTCATGATTTCTAATTAAACAAGATTGTGTTTGTGAAACATGAATGCATTTTTTTTTCCAAAGTTTGACCTTGACAGATGACCTTGACCTTGTCACATGACCTTGACTTTGGTACCAGCGGATGCGGATCATTGAGATCTATCATCATGCCAAATATTTGGGCTTTGTATCTTGAATAGGCTTGAAGATATTGGCAAGGTTAAGTTTTCGGGTTAAGTTTTCGGACAGACGGACGGACGGACAGACAGACAGACAGGAGTAAAACAATATGCCCCCGATCTCTCGATACGGGGGCATAAAAATATGAAGAGAGTATTTTGTTCATTTTATGGAGGTATGAAACTAAAAATCTAATCACACTCTTGTTTGAATCTGCTTCACATTATCATACAGTGTGACACTGATTAGATTTTTAGTTCCATACCTCCATGAAATCAACAAAATCTGTCTTCATCTCTTAAGTGATTTAATTACAATACCAGTTGAAAACAGCCAATATAGAGAATACTCAAGTTTTGGGGTTTAAGCAATTTCAATGTATAACAAGAATAATGTTCAAATGTGTATGTCACTTTAAGGTAAATACTCTGGCAACCAAACAATTTCCCTTTGCGTCAGACGTTACCCTAAGAATTTAGATATAATACTTTTTTCTTATTTTTATTCCTTCCTTAATCTTTTTAGTTCAGCATAACTCTTCCCTCTATAGAAAGACAACCCTTCAAAACATTTCATAAGTGATCAAATATGATTACCAGGCAAATCCACGTATATGTGTCACTATTTCACATTTGAGCCTGTGCCTGACATTTCCAACAATTTCATGTATGCATGATAGCCCGATGTTGAGCAACCTAGACAATCACATGGTGTGTTGAAAAATATTCTGCCATTGGGAACAGGTATTCTCAGAGCCGTAGAGCTATTGTGCGCTATGTGAAGACTCTGATCAGATGGTGTAACCACAATGGCTGATCTCGGGGCTCACACTGTGCATATGTGAAATTGTTGTAAATGTCACACACATTCTCAATTCATTTTCACGCTCAAAGGGTTAGTCTCAAAATATGCACATACTGTATTAACAAGCAAATTCGTTGAATTGATATCCCTCGCCAAACATATTTTCCTTGTCAATGGAGTTAATATCAAACTTAGGTACAGGTTATCTTTTATCTACATCAACCTATAGTTTTCAAGAAATAGCGGGGAAAGAATATCACTATGTATGTATATGGCTTAAATTGTCAGGGACAGTAACTCTAAATTCGACGGTCGAACTGGGTAACCCTGACGATATGCGCATGTCCTCTTTGTAGTGAAGCTATGTGCCAAGTTCCATTAAAATCTGGTATACAGTTTTCAAGAAATAGCGCAGAAACGAATATCACTCTTTATGTATATGGCTTAAACAGTCAGGGGCAGTTAATCTTAATTCCACAGTCAAACCGGGTAACCCCGATGATATGCCCATGTCCTCATTGTAGTGAAAGCCTGTGCCAAGTTGCATTGAAATCCAGGCTATAGTTTTCAAGAAATAGTGCAGAAACGAATATCACTATGTATGTATATGGCTTAAACAGTCAGGGGCAGTAACTCTAAATTTGGCGGTCGAACCGGGTAACCCCGATGATATGCGCATGTCCTCTTTGTAGTGAAGCTGTGTGCCAAGTTTCATTAAAATCCAGTCTATAGTTTTCAAGTAATAGCGTGGCAACGAATGTCGGATAGAGGAAAGACGGTATACTTACAGACCTAAACAATATTTTTGAGCTGACTCAAAGAATTACAATAAAGATCATAGATGCATCAATATGTAGAATATATTCATTGACATGAATGCTGTTAACATGTGATTTTCTGTAAATATAATTTCCTGTTTGAAACTGTAATTACTATGTACTTCCTTTTCAAAAGTGATTTTTTTACTGAATTATGACAATTCAGCCCCTCCCCAAGTATGTTTGTAGTATACCATTACTTCTACATTCACTTAAGTCATTTTTTGAAATTTTGATAAAATTGGCCAGTTATTATTTTCAAGACTCCTTTGCCATAAAGGTCAATGCAGGGTCATTTTTACCAAACTAAAGCCAGTTTATACTCAAACAAGAGGGCCATAGTGGCCCTAAATTGCTCACCTGAATGAAATGTCAAAGATTGTTTAATGTAGATTAAGAAAGGATGAAGAATTCTGACTAAATTTCAAGTTGATTGAGCAAAAAATATGGCTTCTAGAGTGTCTACAAGGTTTTTCTAAGATTTGATCCTATGACCTAGTTATTGACCCCACTTGACCCAATTTCAAACTGGTCCGAGATTTTATCAAGACAATCATTCTGACCAATTTTCAGGTTGATTGAGCAAAAAAATATGGCTTCTAGAGTGTCTACAAGGTTTTTCTAATATTTGACCCTGTGACCTCATTTTTGACCCCTCTTGACCCAATTTCGAACTTATCTGAGATTTCATCAAGACAATCATTCTGACCAATTTTCAGGTTGATTGAGCAAAAAATATGGCTTCTAGAGTGTCTACAAGGTTTTTCTAAGATTTGACCCTGTGACCTCATTTTTGACCCCACTTGACCCAATTTCAAACTTGTTCGAGATTTCATGAAGGCAATCATTCTGACCATATTTCAGGTTGTTTGGGCAAAAAATATGGCTTCTAGAGTGTTACAAGGGTTTTCTAAGATTTGACCCAGTGACCTCATTTTTGACCCCACTTGACCCAGTTTCGAACTTGTCTGAGATTTCATCAAGACAATCATTCTGACCAAATTTAAGGTTGATTGGGCAAAAAATATGGCTTATAGAGTGTCTACAAGGTTTTTCTAAGATTTGCCCCCATGACCTCATTTTAGATCCCTCTAGACCTAATTTCGAACTCGTCCGAGATTTCATCAAGACAATCATTCTGACCAAATTTCAGGTTGATTGGGCAAAAAATATGGCTTCTAGAGTGTCTAAAAGGTTTTTCTAAGATTTGACCCCGTGACCTCATTTTTGACCCTACTTGACCCAATTTCGAACTTGTCCGAGATTTTATCAGGATAATCATTCTGAGCAAAATTCAGATTGATTGGGCATAAAATATGATTTCTAGAGTGTCTACAAGTTTTTTATAAGATATGACCCAGTGACCTCAGTTTTGACCAAACTTGACCCAATTTCGAACTTGTTGGAAATTTTATCAGGATAATCATTCTGACCAAATTTCAGGTTCATTGGGCAAAAAATATGGCTTCTAGAATGGCTACAAGGTTTTTCTAAGATTTGACCCCTTGACCTCATTTTTGACCCAATTTCGAACTTGTCCGAAATTTCATCAAGACAATCATTCCGACCAAATTTCAGGTTGATTGGGCAAAATATATGACTTCTAGAGTGTCTACAAGGTTTTTCTAAGATTTGACCCCCTGACCTCATTTTTGACCCCACTTGACCCAATTTCAAACTTGTTCGAGATTTCATCAAGACAATCATTCTGACCAAATTTGAGGTTGATCAGGCAAAAAATGTGGTCTATAGAGTGTCTACAAGGTAAATGTTGACAACACACGCCACACAACGGACGACGGACATCACTCGACCACAAAAGCTCACCTTGAGCACTTCGTGCTCAGGTGAGCTAAAAAGTAGGGGTGACTATTGAGTTCAAAATTAGTATCACGATAGTATTGGGATAGTAAAGTTGCTATTGGAATGGTATTGCAATAGTCAGAAAACTATTGCAATACTATTACAATAGTTGTTTTTTATAGAAATATTAGATAATAATTAATTTTAAAGCGCCCACCTTTTATTAGGCAGTAACTTTATATTGGTCTTGTAAGATGATGTTTACCTTGTCCATGGCGAATAAATGATCAAATAAGTTAATTACAGATATTCCCTTAAAAAGAATTGGATTTGACCTCATTCTCTGATGAAAACATGCAGCAAGGCAGCATTTTTACTTTATTTAGTTCTACTTTCATTTTAAAAACAAGAGGGCCATAGTGGCCCTAAAGGGCTCACCTGAGTTAACAGTCTTAAGATCTGACCTCTTAACCTAGTTTTTAACCACACTTGACCCAAATTCAAACCAGACAGATTTTTAAAGACAATTTCAATCTGGCTAATTCTCTGGATGATAGGGCAAAACTTATGGCCTCTAGATTGTCTACAAGGATTTTCTTAGATTTGACCCTGTGACCTCATTTGTGACCCCACTTGCCCAATTCATCAAGAAAGTCACTCTGACCAATTTTCAAGTTCATTGAGCAGAATTATGGCTTAAAGAGTGAGTGTCTACAAGGTTTTTCTAAAACTTGAACCTGTGTCCTTATTTTTATTCCCATTTGACCATAATTCAAACTTTACCTAGACTTCATCAAGATAATCATTCTGACCAATTTTCAGATTGATTGAGCAAAAAATATTGCTTATAGAGTGTCTACAAGGTTTTTCTAATATTTGACCCCCTGACCTCATTTTTGACCCCACTTGACCCAAATTGGAACTTGTCCAAAATTTCATCAAGACAATCATTCTGACCAATTTTCAAGTTGATTGAGCAAAAAATATGGCTTCTAGAGTGTCTACAAGGTTTTTCTAATATTTGACCCTGTAACCTAATTTTTGACCTCACATGACCCAATTTTGAACTTGTCCCAGATTTCAACAAGACAATCATTCTGACCAATTTTCAGGTTGATTGAGCAAAAAATATGGCTTCTAGAGTGTCTACAAGGTTTTTCTAATATTTGACCCTGTGACCTCATTTTTGACCCTAATTGACCCAATTTTAAACTTGTCCGAGATTTTATCAAGACAATCATTCTGACCAATTTTCAGGTTGATTGAGCAAAAAATATGGCTTCTAGAGTGTCTACAAGGTTTTTCAAATATTTGACCCTGTGACCTCATTTTTGACCCCACTTGACCCAATTTCGAACTTATCTGAGATTTCATCAAGACAATCATTCTGACCAATTTTCAGGTTGATTGAGCAAAAAATATGGCTTCTAGAGTGTCTACAAGGTAAATGTTGACGACGCACGACACACGAGGGACGCCGGACATCATGCGACCACAAAAGCTCACCTTGAGCACTTCGTGCTCAGGTGAGCTAAAAAAAAACTATTGTAAACTATCAATAGTCAGAGGAACTATTGCGATAACTATTGACTTGAAAAAATGCTATCGACCTATTGCTATTGCAAGGTAAACTATCACGATACAGCGATAGTTCGACCTATTGTTACACCCCTACAAAAAAGATAATTTCTTCCTTCAAAGTATGTCAGACAGTGACAGAAAGAAGAAATGCTCTAGGTAAACAATTCAGTAGTCTTGTTTTATGCTAGATAAACATTTAAAACAAATAAAATTTGAGCACTTAAAAAGGCACATTGACCTAGACTTCTGGCAGTTAAACCTGAAAACCCTTTTTAAAAATACTATTCAGACTGGAACATTCAAAATGCCTGAACAATTCAGCATTGCAAGTGCTCTTGCGTACAAAGTGGCAAACCATTTTCATATGTTTGTGATTGTTTTGTCATTCAAGGACCATTTTAATATAAATTGAATGATACTTATGTTCAAAATTATGTGAGACAATTTCTAGTCGATATTTTGAATAATTCACGATTTAAGCTGATGTCAACAAGATAAGCCATCTCAATAAATCAAACTCTTGAAATTTCAAACTTAAATCAACCCTTGTTCCTACAAGTTGAATAACATATAAATATCTTTTAGCATATAAATTTTTCTAGCCAGACAAAACTAAATTTATAAACATGAATACATGCACAGATGAACGCAGAACAAGAGGACCATGATGGTCCTATATCCCTGACCTGAGTTGGTGAATTTCATTTTACTCAAGTATAGTTTCATCCAAGGAACATCCCTGCCAAGATTCAGCTTCATTGGCCTGATGGTATAGGAGAAGATTTTTGGCAATTTTCAGCCTTTCTAATACCATGGCAACCAGAGTTTTTGATGGAATTACATTCTTTAACATATCTTTTAACATGTTTATAAGAGCTTCACCAAAGGATCATCTCTGCCAAGTTTCAGATTGATTGGCCTAATGCTTAAGGAGGAGATAAGAAGAAGACATTGAAAGGGTTTATATATGAATAGCATAACCAAGCAATATTTACATATTATCCATTCAGTTTTTGTTTTGATAATTTGAACATCAGTTCTGCCCCCTAAAAATTCAGTCAATGGGTCAAAAGACTACTGAACTTTGTTAGCTATTGCTAACACAATCCCTGACCTGCCCACGATTATCCTTGGATTATGCAAGCAAAGATTATTTTACGCTGTGCAGTGTGCACTCTTAACACAGAATACCTAAATTTGCGAAATGACCATAAAATCTTATCCCCAGTTGGGGTCATTTAAGGTTATCCTATTCAAAATATTTTTGTATGACACAATATCTTTTGTGAAGTAACACATAGATAATCTAGATATTTATCCATTATTTACCTACGTATTATACCTTATTACACAACTACACAATGTCAATATTTACATAATTAACAACAGTTTAGGCAACATATTTTTGTGCATTTATATTACTTAAAAGGTGTATCCCTAATTTTCTAACCTACGAAAAAAAATTCAAAATCGATAAAGACAGCTCTAAAGCCATAAAATTCCCAAATAATTTTTTTTTCTGAAACTCTTCTACGCCTATGCATCTTCCTTTGATAAACCCAGGACTACAGAAAATAAGGCATTTTGAATTTTCATATAATAAAGATGATTCAAATGAGTACACACACATAAAGTCTTGGTGAGAAATAACAATTTTGATTGGTTTTACCCCCTTTCAATTGTACCTAAAAAACTTCATAATATTTCAGAGACAATTTTAGCGTTTATACTGCAATTATTTGTTTGGTACTCTTTTCTGCTTTAACAACCTGAAGTTGTTCCTGTTCATGAAAAATCATCCAAAGATTAGAAGAGGATTGCAAAGTTGACCATTTATTAACCCTTGTCATGCTGAACCCGGAATATTCCTGCTTTTGCAGGAGGTATAGACAAAGATGTGCAGGCTGATCTTAGTCCATACAACCTGATTTTCCTTTTTAAACCTGAAAGGTTTCAGAAATTATATTTTCACAATCAAATGCTGACTCACAATTAGAAAATACAGAGCTTTCAGCACATAGATTTATATATAATTTTGCCAAGGTTTTTTATTCAGCATGACAAGGGTTAAAGAAGCAAGCATACATGATTCTGAAACAAATCACAAACTTATGAGCAGGGGTATGGAATTCTTATGCCCGACTTATCCGACACCGGCTTTTTCTCTTGAGGGCAAGTTCATTTTTCTAGGTCACTTGTCCATGGACAAGTAAATACCAGAGCAAATCTTGAAACAGTACTAATAAAATAAATTAAAAATTTCTAGGAGAAAACTCATCCTATTGTTTGTATCAAAGTGGAGAAAATATTGTCTTTAATAAAGAAAATGCTGAGTTACAGCATTTTCTTCATTAAAAACAATGTTTTCTCAATATTTTTCAAGTCATTTGTTTATTGGCAAGTTCATTTTGATCCTGGACAAGTTGAAAAGCAACTTTTACTTGTCCATGGACAAGTGGAGAAAAGTCGTATTTTCACGCCCCTGTTATGAGTGTCACTTTGCAAGAAAAAAAAAGAAAAAGAAAAAAAGCTCCCCATAAAAAGTAATGGCCCATGGGGTTATTCAAAAGACAGGTATGATAGCCTCTCACCATACAAATGGGGTGTTCCCATATTTGTCAATAAAACACAGATTTATATCGGCAGAGTATTGACAAGTTTACAGTCATTATTTACATAGTGACCAATGCTGACCTGTCAGTGTATAATTCATCCCAGGGGTCAGTGCAAAACTAATGTAAGTGCCTATATATTTATAGGCACTTAAATGGGTTTTAAGCTGATCCCTTAAGTACTGAAAGATTGCTAAAGAAATGCAACAATATATCTTCTATCTTTGCTCCTAAAACAGTTTTACACCAATTTACACCATCTCCAATTTGAGTACTTCCCATTAGCATTGGCTGAATACAAAACAGTGCATTTAACACTGTCCAATTATGCCCAATAAATGCATCAATTGAAAGGCTGACAGCTCAGAATTGCCCAGTTGTATATTTCAACATTGAAAAAGCTGGTAAAGACATTGAACAATTCTTTTTTTAACAAGAGGGAAATTTTTTCCCTTTATTTTTATATTACTGTGTTATCCCTAATTATTCAGACAGGTCAGATCTAACTTTGTAGAAGACTCAGATCCTGACCTGCAGAGTTGCATTGCACTAAGCCTCGTTTTGACACATTACATGTTTCGATTTCATTTTCGAAAGAATTCTAAAACAGTAATTTTCTGTCTTTCTTGTGTCTGAAATTTTATGGTAATTATGGTACATTGAAACTAAGCAATGTCCTTTTTTTATCTGTTAAACCAGTAACCTCTTTTATTAGCAAAAAAATAAACCAAAAAACTTGCCAATAAAAACCAACTAATAGTGCCCTGTTTGTTTGTTTGTTTGTTAGTTTGTTTGGATGGGATTAACACAACCTTTAATAATTTTATAGATTTCTGTCATTTCATGAACTAGTACTTTAATATGTCTAGGTAGATGACTATCCATATATAAAACAAATGATGGAAAGGATGTGTACTGTCATCAGGAATTGAACCCTGAACCCAACCATGACTCTTAGTCCAACATGCTACCAATTGCACTTTGATGTCGGCCCTGCTATAATCCGCATTATGATATCATAGATGGGCTAAGTAAACCACAATTTATTCAACCTAAAGTTACGTTCTGACGACCCTCTGCAAACTGACTACTGACGATATTTTGTTTGAACAAATCTCCTTATAAGGCATTACGCAGTCATCTCAATATAAACGCAGTTAATAATGTTAGGTCTACAAAACCCAATGATAAACACAACAATATTGATATCAATTACCCATATCTCAAAGGAGCTGACATATTTATCCTGGTCGGACTGATAAAATAATCAACTTGTTATTTGACCCATCACAGAACTGCAGATATAACAGGAATAAAAACATCTAAGTCAGTTATGTCAACTCAATTTCCTATGTTGTGGGTATCTATATGAACAGTCTTTATAGGTACTCACAAAATAGGATTTAATGGACAAATAAGGAAATTTTACGCTTTAAAGACAAAATCACTTTCTCTCCCTGGAGCTCCGAGGACATTCATCTCCTTATTTGGTCAAAACAACCCTTTGCTCCAGGTGATTATTATCATTGGATAACTATACAAGTATTTTTATGTCCAGCTAGATAAGAAATGCTCAAGCTTTATATTTAATCAAACAGGAATCTATAATTTCAATTATTTTCTTATTAAGTTAAAATGCATTTCTTTTTTCATGGATCTTCGAACTTAAGATTCCTTCTGACAGTTAAAATGCAAACTTGATTGGCTTCTATGTCAACATAAGAGCTCCAGATTAACTTTGAACTTAAACTGAAAACTTCCGTTATTTGTCTCACAAATCTCATCAAGACGATTCCAATGAGTACCCACAACATAGCTTTTGGGTTGAAAATAACAGATTTAAATTACTATCACTTCCTCTTATCTACAATTTCAGGCTCACCTACAACTTTCCTCTAATCTACAACTCTTATCAATGAATTTTTCTACAAAACTACAAAAATATTTTATTATGTAAATTATAAAATATCATTATCTCTATTTCATTTACATCCCTACAATGAAAGATAATGACTTCTCATAAATCTAATTCTCAACAAGACAAAATTCTAAAAAAATATTATTTTTTTAATTTTCAAGGAATGTTCTGTCACTCTTTTTTAACCAATGATTGAAAAGGATAGACATGGAATTTAACTTTGCATGGCACATTTTAAGATTATCCCCAGTGACCCTGTCTGAATAAGAAATTTACAACAAATCCAGGGATTACTATAAATTCTATCTGAATTACTATAATAACAATTCGGACACCCTTTATACTCAATTCACACACACAATATTGGGGAGGAATGTATGCTATCCTACACATGTATTTATGTATTATTTGTACATGTATACATCTCTATCAATTTAATTTTTTTTACCACATAAATAAAAAGTTTTTTTCATGAGAAATTGTTTTGAAAAAAATTTTAGGTTCTGTCTTCCAAAAGTTAGTCAGCATTTATCATTAATGCATGAAAAGAAATGTATTCTAGAACCATAAGGATTAAAATGAGAATGTGATCACATTTCATCACTGGGCTACCAAATCATTGTAACTTCAGCTTGTCCATGGACAAGCTGAAGTTACGAGGGTTTGGTTACTAACATAATATTCAAGGTCTCAAGTTATGTATGTCTACTTACTATCATATGATCTATACAGTTAAGTAATTATAAATTAAAGGTGATTTACCTTAACCTTAAATGCAATGACTAGTTACTAAGGCACTATCTTGTCAGTGAAAAAATCACTGATTATAAAGGCAAGGATAGCAAAGCACAGGCAACCAATCTAAGTTTGTAACATGTCTTCGATGACTAATACAATGTAACACATTATTCTTCTTTTTCTTCTTCCATTATCTGGCCTCCTTCGTCTTGTGGATGATTATGCCAGTTTTGTGCGCTTATGGCAAGCGGATTCTTTTTAAAAGTTATTAGTTTCCTTCCAAAAACCTCGTAACTGCAGCTTTATAAAAGCAATAATTACAAGGTTTGAAAAGAGACCTGAAAATTTCTTGTGTTTGGACAAATATCTGTTCAAAAGGTTTTATGGACAAATGAGTAATAAGTCATTTATATTGGGTTATCTATCTAATCAATCTCCTTTCTTACATTTGTTGAGTTTTCTCTTCATGCATACATTCAGCTTTAAATAAAGAAACTTAGAATTGTTTTCCACTTAAATCATGATTTCATATAATGAAAATTAGGCAATTAAGAAGCCTCTTATCTATTTTTGATGGATTACAGAGAAGCACCTCAGCTATTTTGCACAATGAGAAAAGTTTGTGGAAAAAGGAGAAATTTCTCCTTTTCCCATGTTGGATATACCCTTGTATGTTGGTTTTTTTCCAAAGTTGACTTAAGTTTATGATGTCCCCAACTCCCTCGATGAAGATGTACATTATCAAGAGAAGGGAAGTGTTAACCCTTTCCTGTTTAATCCCTGCTTTTTACGTGCCTGTGATTTTATGATTGAGAAAACATTGTGAAACAAGAGGACCATGATGGTCCTATATCGCTCACCTGAGGGGTCAAGTCATAACTTGTCAACCAAGTTATAAATACCAGAGATTGTCTGATGTACATTTAGTATGGATTTAAAAGAAACATACTTTAATTTCCTCCTACTGCTTTTTGATTGCAAACAAAGTTATTGATGGAATTGAATTCTTTTAACAAGATTAGTAGACCTAAACTTTAAGAATATCCCTGCCAATTTTAAGATATGCCCAATAGTTTAGGCGAAGATTAACCTTCTCTGAGATTTTTGCCAATATTTTGACATTTCCAATACCATAGAAGCCAGAGATTTTGATTGAATGAAATTATTTTTACAATTTTGGTAGAGCTTCACCCAAAGAACATCCCTACCAAGTTTCAGCTTAATTAGCCAAGTAGTGTAGGAAGAGGAGAAGTTTTTCTAAGATTTTCAGCAATTTTCGGCCATTTTTCATCCTTTCTGTTACCATGCAATTCAGAGTTTTTGATGAAATTAAATTCTTTAAACAACTCTTGAAGAACTTCACCCAAAGAACATCCCTGCCAAGTTTCAGCTTGATTGGCCGTGTGGTTTAGGAGGAGGAGAAGTTTTTCTTAGATTTTCAGCAATTTTCGGCCATTTTTAAACCTTTATGTTTCCATGTAAATTAGAGTTTTTGATGAAATTGAATTCTTTTAATAACTTTTAAAGAGCTTCACCCAATGAACATCTCTGCCAAGTTTCAGCTTGATTGGCCTCGTGGTTTAGGAGGAAGGGAAGTTTTTCTAAGATTTTCAGCAATTTTCAACCTTTTCGTTACCATGGAAACCAGAGTTTTTGAAGAAATTAAATTCTTTTAACAACTTTTAAAGAAATTCACCCAAGAAACATCTCTGCCAAGTTTCAGCTTGATTAGTCCAGTGGTTAAGGAGAAGAAGAATTGGTTAAGGAGAAGTAGAATTTTTTCTTAGAATTTTAGCAATTTTCGGCCATTTTTCAACCTTTCCGTTACCATGGAAACCAGAGTTTTGCATGAAAATAAATTCTTTTAACAACTTTTGAAGAGCTTCACCAAAGGAACATCTCTGCCAAGTTTCAGCTTGATTGGCCCAGTGGTTTAGGAGGAGAAGAATTTTTTCTAAGATTTTCGCGATTTTCAGCCTTCCTGTTACCATGGCAACCAGAGTTATTTATAGAATTAAATTCTTTTAACAACTTTTGAAGAGCTTCACCCAAGGAACATCCCTGCCAAGTTTCAGTTTGATTGGCCCAGTGGTTTAGGAGGAGAAGATGTTTAAAGAAATTGTTGACGGACGGACGGACAGACAGACGGACGGACGGACAGACAGACGGACGGACGATGGACGGACGACGGACGGTGAGTGATCACAATAGCTCACCTTGAGCACTTTGTGCTCAGGTGAGCTAAAAAGAAGAAATTGCTTCTGACAAGCAATTTCTTCGTTTTCCACACTATTTTCTACCCTTCTGAATGGTTATATTTCAAATTAAACCCACTTTTAGTTTTCGTCTGCAAAACCTTTGAATTCGGACAGGTCCCAAATTTTGTAAAACAGGAAAGGGATAAATAGTTTTGGGCGTGTCTGTCTGACGAGTAAATTCAAGTTTACCTTAGATTTGAGGTCAAGATCAAATTTGTACAGGTAAGGCATTTCCGGATTACAGAAAGTTCAACTCGAGAAAATACGATATGACAGCTACAAAGCATAGATTTGTGAAATATAGGCACTTAAAAACTTTCATTTTATTAAATTTCGTTAATCATTGATAATATAAATTGAATCAGGACCGTCAAAACTAGGAAATGACAACATCGGTCAAACATTCTGAAAAATGGCCGACATAAGCCGGTAAACTATTTGAAGTGTCCGATCAACTTAAAATAAGAGTTTCTAGCGTTTCGATTAAATACTTCAGTAAATTCAACATAGATTGAAAATTTTTACTTCTCTGAATAACTCATCTATTTCATCTCTTTGTTCCTGACTCATCATTGTAGATTGTCGCGACATCTTGTCCGATTTAGGTCTTGTGTACAAATGTTTGGTGAAGGGTGGGACACACGATGTCACGTGACTTAAACCCGTCGAACTCTGTCAACCGAAGTGCTCGTGACGTCATTTCTATATATTTTCCTTTTACGGACTCGCAAAACCGAAAGTAAGGAAGTAACTATTTGCCGTCTCAATTATGTAGTACAGCCACGGACCCACAATATGTATGCATATAAACAAAGTGATCTTGAAAGGTGAGCTATTATGATCGTCCAATGTCCGTCGTCCACTCTCAAGATTCTTTAAACATCTTCTCCTAAACCGGTAGGCAAATCATCATGTATGATGAAACTTGGCAGGGATGTTCCGCTACCAAAGTTGTTCAAATAAATGGTACACACCCTTAATTCTGGATGCCGTGGCAACAAAATGGGGTTTAAATAGGAAGATCTTCTCAGGCTCTGAAACTAAAAGGCAGACAACTTTCATATTTGGTACAGCATCATCCAGTGGACCTCTACCAAGTATGTTCATATCCACTTATGCTGATGAACCTGGGGTCATATTTGGGTTCTACTTGGGCGCATGATTTTTTACATAGAAGCATAATCATGACAAAAGCTTTAAAAATTCTTCTTCTCTAAAACCACCGAGAATGCGGAAAACCTTCATATTTTGTAGGTAGTAGTATATAGTGGACCTTTATCAAGTCCGATGATTCACATCAAACTCCTAGGGTCAAATTTGGACTCCGTCCGTTCGTATTACAAATCTTCTTCTCTGAAACTAGACACTCTTTATATATTGTTATTAGCACAATCTAACGAACCCTATCAAATTCTGTTCATATCATACCTCTGGGCCCAAGTTTAGACTTTTGCTCCGCACGGGTGCTCAGTTCCCTTTTTTACATAGAAATAAAGTGGTAAATCTCGGATAATCTTCTCTGAAACCAAAAGGCAGACACCTTTCATATTTCAATTTGTATGTAACATTACATAGTGGACCTCTTCTAATTTTCTTATGTCAAGCCCCCGAAGTCCTATCCTGAATGGACCCATCCCATTTTCCAGTACAAAGAGGGTAACCTTAAAAACTTGTTCTCCGAAACCACAAGGCAGAGACTTTTCATAAAAGATTTGTTTCAGTAATCATAGTAAATTCCACCAAGTTTGTTAATTGCATGCCTTTATTTTCATAAAAGGACTGTGCCAAGGCATATCCTTTTTAATCTTTGCTGAAAACAGCCAACGGTACTGACCTTGTGTAGAAATTAGCTCCTTGTTGACACCTGTATATTTAATTGATGTAATGTCCCATAGGTCAAAGAGACTTAGGTTAGCGATCTAGGACCACCATGGTCCTTTTGTTGTAAATTTTCAACAAATTGACATTTGAAACTATGAAAAATGGCCAATCCTATGCAAAAAACCTTGGTTTTGTCAATTTATCTAGTTATTTAACCTACAGACCCTAAATATGGATATATATGTATAATGAGAGCCCCTGACTAACTACAGACCCTAAATAGACAAATCCCTAGACTAACCGAGGCTTAGCCGACCTTCCTTTCCCTAAATTTCGTGCTATGATCAGCGGACATAGACGGATCCAGGGGATTTAATTCTCAGACGCGCTGAGATGTAGATGAGAATATCATGAGTCATGAATACCAAAGCTGTATTACGACATTTTCTCGAACACTGGTGGAATTAACATTAGACTGATTACCATTTTCGCTTTTCGGGATATAAAGATGCTATCTTAAATGTTTGAATAGATATCCAGTGTCTTTGAACTTAAATGGCTTGCAAGCCGAGTCATTTGTGAGGTGACTTTAATCTGGCCTTTTCCTAGATCAAAACGTCAATCGAAAACCAAAATAGTCGTTTCTGTTGATTATAGTCCTGGTCAACGCACGAAGAAAAGAGGTTTTATGCCCCAAACTGAGGTAAAAAAACAATCTATCAGGCCAGCCTTTAAAATTTGCGCAAAACAAGATCTTGCAGAAATTCAATGCAGTTCGACATAACTTACTGACCAATCAGCGTAGCAATCAACAATATTCGCACACTTAAAACGTCTGCATGAAAAACTACACCTTTCCGGAGTTCTTAAAAATCATAAAAGCACACATGCCTTATCAGTTACTTCAGCTATAAGAAGAAAGTAGTATAGGAGATTCTTAAGAGTCAAACAAACCTAGCCATTATAACCGACATAACCGCCTAATTTGCATAAGATACCATTTAGACATTCACTAATTGGCCGAACAGTTGTCATACTGCCTTTCTATCAGTATGAATATTAACGGGTTTGGATTTAAGAAAATTTTAATAAGGTACTCAAATGAATTAAAATTCCTATGTTTAATGCGACAGTCAGAATGTTTTGTGATTGAATCGTTTTTTTTTATTTTTTCATTACGTGATTTTGAAAATCTTTTTTTCTGTTTTTAGATTGTCTTAATGTGGAATCAGTTTACACAGATGAAGGTGACTGCTACATTAAACAAGAGCTGCTTGAGCAGCTGATTTGCTCCATAGGCCTGAATCTACTGACATATAGAGAATTGACCTCCGCCCATTAAAGAAATAATTTTCATCTTATCACAATATTTTTAGACTAATAAAGGGTCACTAAATTATAATAATTCCAGTGAAATTTGGTCGAAATCCTTCCCTTTGTTTCGTAGAAAACGATTTTCAAATAAAGCAGAGAAATGACATCCGCTCATAAAAGACAAATTTTTCATCTGATCACAATAATATTTTGTAGACTCAATGATCATTCAAGGATCCTTATTATAATTTAGTGACCCTTTATCACGACGGACACAGCGCCATGATAATAGCCTCATTGGCCTTCTGGCAGTGGAGCTAATGACATGTAAATCTGTCGCCAATAAAAAGAGGACCAGAATGGCTCTAGACCATTCACTTGAGTTTTATTTGTCCAGTGGATGATTTTGAGGGACAGAGAAAATTAAAAAAGAAAATATGACCCACCCTGCTATGCCCATATTTATAGACAAAACAGAGTGCAATGAATTTTTTTTAAAAAAAAAGGCCACCAAAGGAACATTCTGGAAAAAATCATTGAAATCGGCCAGTGATGAAGGAGATTTTGATCAATGATTTATAGCAAACAAGAGGACCATGATGGTCCTAGATCGCTCACCTGAGTCTCTTTGACCCCTGGGATATCAAATCATTTAAAAAGGCAGATGTCATAAAGGAGATAATTTCAACACAAAACCAAGTTTCAAGAAGTTTGGGCCAAAATTGTGGCCTCTTGAGTCATAACAAGAAAATAATCATTAAGGCCCCTTTTCCTGTGATATGACTGGACCATCATTCTGACCAAGTTTCATGAAGATTGGGCCATATTTGTGGCCTCTAGAGCTTAAACAAGAAAATTGTTGTTAAGGCCCCTTTTCCTGTGATATGGCATGGATCCTTTCCATTTTCAATAGGGTTAATCCTTGATACCTGGCCAATTTTCTGACCAAGTTTCATGAAGATTTGGCCATATTTGTGGCCTCTAGGATGTAAACAAGAAAATTGTTGTTAAGGCCCATTTTCCTGCGATATGGTATGGATCCTTCCAATTTTCTATAGGGTTAATCCTTGTGACCTGGCCAATATTCTGACCAAGTTTCATGAAGATTGGGCCATAATTGTGGCCTCAAGAGCTTAAACAAGATAATTGTCATTAAGGCCCCTTTTCCTGTGATATGGCATGGACCCTTCCCATTTTCAATAGGGTTAATCCTTGTTACCAGGCCAACATTCTGACCAAGTTTCATGAAAATTGGGCCATATCTATGGCATCTAGAGTGTAAACAAGAAAATTGTCTTTAAGGCCCCTTTTCCCTTGATATGGCATGGATCTCTCATTTTCGATAGGGTTCATCCTTGTGACCTTGCCAACTATCTGACCAAGTTTCATGAAGATTGGGCTATATTTGTGGCCTCTAGAGTGTGAACAATAAAATTGTCTTTAAGGCCCCTTTTCCCTTGATATGGCATGGATCCTTCCCATTTTCAAAAGGGTTCATCCTTGTGACCTGGCCAACATTCTGACCAAGTTTTATAAAGATTGTGTAATATTTGTGGCCTCTAGAGTGTAAACAATTAGATTGTTGACGCCGGAAGATGGACAACGGACATTCAATGATCACAAAAGCTCACCTTGAGCACAATGTGCTCAGGTGAGCTAAAAATATCATGCCATGCCAAGCCCATATTTTTCGTTCAATCAGAATTTGGTGATCAATTAAGAGGGTCATCCAAGGAACAAACTGACAAATTTTTGTTGAAATTGGCCTAGTAATTTAGGAGGAGATGCCATTCAAAGATTTCAAAGTGAAACAAGAGGACCATGATTGCTCGCCTGAGTCTCATGACCCCTTGGACATCACATCAATTAAACAAGTATCTGGTGTTGTCTGCAACACATAAAGTCCCCTACCGGCTTCACATTGACTCAATATGGTAATCAATAATAGATTAAGATGAACAAGTCATCAAAATAATTGTCAAACATATGAAATGTTATGCCCAAAATTTCGGAAATATAATTCAAATGACTTGAATAAAGTTACTAAAAGATCAATGATTTGTAATTGCTACCATAGCAAGTGTAATTTTATAAAATAAGAACAACGGTAATCTAAATGTTTAATGATATTTTTTGCAAGCAAGTTTTCAGCGTTCTTAATAAGTTATAAAGACCTTAACCCTTTCCCAAACGGCAAAAATTTAGGGTTGTCCCATTTGAAAGCTGCTGCAGACGACGAATTGGATGCTACTTAAGGTATAATTTGACAATATTATAGCTCAGAAAACATTGAGACAAACGGAGAAAATGCTGTTTATCAGCATTTTCTTCTTTTGTCTCAATGTTTTCCCACGCCAATTCTATCAGGGACATCAAAACCAGGTCTTGTTTTGGAAAGGGTTAAACAAGACTTACATGAGTTGTTGTCTCTGCTGTGCCCACTATACAATTCATGCAAGCAATAGACAGACGCAAGAAATAGTATCAATAACAGTTACCTTGTCTGATCCAAGATGTTTTTCTTCAGTCTTGTTGGTAAGAAATGAGAACTTTCACTGGAGGTGATTAATACTGCTGCATCACCACCCTGACAAACATGGCTTATAAATTTTTTTACATTTTAAAACAGGTTTCATCAAGTTAGCTTGCTTAGTTATTAAGTTATTGCAGGATCCATTTTTTGCCATATTTTCACTATTTCCGTTACCATAGCAACCGCACTTTTTGTCAAAGAACAAAGATAAAATGATGTGCATAATCTACACATTGCCATCTAGTCATATACCAAGTCTCATCAAATTAGCTTGCTTACTTATTAACTTATCGCAGGATCCAATATTTTTTGCCATATTTTCACTATTTCCGTAACCATAGCAACAACAATTTTAGTCTAAAAACAAAAATAAAATGATGTGCATAATCTACACATTGCCATATAGTCATATACCAAGTCTCATCAAACTAGCTTGCTTAGTTATTATCTTATCGCAGGATCCCATTTTTGGCCATATTTTCACTATTTCTGTAACCATAGCAACCTCAATTTAAGTCGAAAAACAAAAATAAAATGATGTGCATAATCTACACATTGCCATCTAGTCATATACCAACTTTCATCAAAAACGCTTGCTTAGTTATTAAGTTATAGTGGGATCCAGATTTGAGCGGACAGACGGACGGACTGACAGACGGACGGATGGACAGATGAACGGACAGACGGAGGGCAAACCTATAGTCCCCTCCGGTGTGAACACTGGTAGGGGACTAATAAGTAGATGTCAACAAGGAGACAATTTCTACATAAGATCAATACCATGGAAAGTTTCAGGAAAGATCATGGTTGAATTTCTTACCAAATTTGAAGACAATCTGAAATCATCTGTGGACTTTAGAGCCCAAACGAGGATTTTCAAAATATATTCTAAGCTCACCTGAGAACAATGTACTCAAGGTGAGCTCTTGTGATCATGTCCTGCCTGGTGTCCGTCATCAACTTTTACATTGTGTGCACTCTAGAGGCCCCATTATTGGCCCAAGTGTCTTGAAAATTGGTCAGAAAGTTTTTCTCCATCAAATCTCCATCAAGTTTGAAATTGGATCAAGTGGGGTCAAAAATGGGGTCAAATCTTAGAAAAACCTTGTGTGCACTCTAGAGGCCACAGTTTTGGCGCAAATATTATGAAACTTGGTCAGAATGTTTATTTCCATCAAATCACGCCAAAGTTTGAAATTGGGTCAAGTAGGGTCAAGTATGAGATAAGGGGGCAAATTTTAGATAAATATTGTGTGCACTCTAAAGGCCAAATTTTTGGCCCAAATGACTTCAAACTTCGTCAGAAAGTTTGTCTCCATCAAACCGCGGCCAAGTTCAAAATTAGGTAAAAAATGGGGTCATGGGGGAAAATTTTAAACAAGAGGACCATGATGGTCCTAGATTGCTCACCTGAGTCTCTTTGACCCATGGGACATCATATTAATTAAATACGCAGATGTCAACAAGGAGATGATTTCTGCACAAGATCAATACCATGGAATGTTTTCAGCCAAGCGCAAAAAGGATATGCCTTTTCACTCTTTGATTCCATGTAAAAAGGGATGTGCCTGGGTGGAGCCAAAATGTGACCTCAGGGTCTTGATGATCAAACTTGGTAGTGGTCCACTAGATGATGCTACATACTAAATAAGCAAGCTGTCTGCCTTCTGGTTTAAGAGAAGATTTTTTAAGATTTTCCTATTTTCACCCTTTGTGCTCAGGTAAGCTAAAAGGGATTTGCCTGGGTGCAGCCCAAATGTGACCCTAGGGTCTAGATATGAACAAACTTGGTAGAGATCCACTAGATGATGCTACATACCAAATATGAAAGCTGTCTGACTTCCGGTTTCAAAGAGGAAGATTTTCTCTGTTTGATTCAATGTAAAAAGGGTTGCGCCCGGGTGGAGCCCAAATATGACCCCAGGGTCTGGTGGATCCTACTCCTATTCAAAAGAACCAT
Organism: Fragum whitleyi; assembly: GCA_948146395.1. Classification (NCBI taxonomy): domain Eukaryota; kingdom Metazoa; phylum Mollusca; class Bivalvia; order Cardiida; family Cardiidae; genus Fragum; species Fragum whitleyi. Next base: position 18,303,190 of record OX411551.1, on the reverse strand, counting down.
CCTTGTGATGTTCCAAGCATTCTGACCAAGTTTGATTGATTGATTGGAGTTTTATGCTGCTTTCAACATATTTTCAGTTATATCACTGCAACTGGTGCACCTAAAAATTGATTTCTGGCATTTCTCTCACCAGCATATCCCTTCCTAGCCTAGAGCTGCTATCTCACATAGGTCTATGATTATCTACCCATTGGTGAGAGACAAATATTCCAAAAGAATGAGTGCAGCCGTCTGGCATCGAACCCGGGACATCTACTGACCAAGTTTGAAGACAATTGGATAAAAACTGTGGACTCTAGAGCATTAAGAAGCAATAGTTAACGGACGAACGCTGGATAAGAAAACTGGTATTGCAATCTCTTCTGACCTTTGGTCAGTAGAGTTTAAAATCAATTCTTTCTTGAAAAATCTATTCACTTTTTTATGCATGTTAATTTTCACATATCATCTCTTACTTGTCCAGTGACGAGATTTTTTTAGTATGGGCTTTTACGTCGCTTTCAAAATATTCCGAGTTTAATCACTGTGGCTGGAGCACTAAGCAATGAATATCTTGTATTTCTCACACTAGTTCTACCATTACATCCTTTCCTGGCCTCCAGCTGCTATCCCACATAGGACTACTATTATCAACCCAGTGGTGAGAGATAAATAGTCAGCATTGACAAGTGAACTGGCGGGGATCAAATCGCAACCTTTTAAAAGATAGTCCCATGTGCTACCACTTCAATCTGACAGAGGGTGGCTAAGTTTGTTTTAATGGGGTTTACAGCTGCTTTTAAAATCTTTCAGTAATATCGCTGAGGCTGGAGCACCTAATAATGGATTCCTGGTATTTATCACACCAGTATTACCATTAAATCCTTTTCTAGCCTCAAGCTGCTATCCCACACAGGTCTAGGGTATTCAACCCATTGATGGAAGACAAATAGTTGGAGAGGATGATTACCACCTGGAAACTCTAGATTGACAATCAAACGGGCTACTAACTGCGCTTTGACAGCAGCAGGCTGGACAAGTGGAGATTTGTTTGTTTGTATTGGTATAACGCCACTTACAACAATCTTTCAGGAATATTGTTTCAGCTGAAGCACCTATCAATAGATTTCTGGTATTTCTCACACAAGTACTACCATAACAATCTTTCTTAGCCTCTTCCCAATATCCTACTGAGCTATGAAGGCAGTGCATAAGTGAAGGAAAACCCACATTTCCACATTTCTATTGTATATGTACAGTATCTTTCAAGAAAACACATCCCTAATATTGAAATTCAAAACGATGGAGGTAATATACAACTTAAACAGTTGATTTGACTTCAAGTTTATTCCATTCCATTCTTCATCATTTGATGTACTTTTAATACAGACATGATACATAATTACTTATTATAAAACTAAGAGTAGAAAAGTTTTCAGTCTACATCTTAAAATAGGTCATTACAGAGAGGTACAGATAAGTGGAGGCAACTCCAGTCTTAAAGCTTTATTTCTCAATGAAACCCTATGATGTGAGAACTCATTTGAATTGTCTCACTGAGACAATTACAATGAGTAACCACAAGAAAAGTTTTAGCAAGGACTAGTGAAATTTTAAATTTGAAATCAAAATTACCCCCTTTTTCTGTAGTCCTGACATTAGGAAAACAAACTGATGGCATTTATGTGCCTAGTTGTTAAATAGTTTGATAATTGCATGAAATCACGTTACTTGTTTTATATTCTCTTAGCTTTTTGTAAGATTATTGATTCTTTGTAGATTATCACTTCATTATTTTAAAATGGGCCTGTGCGTGAGATTTCCAACAATTTCAAATAAACGCAAAGCAAAGACTCTGACTAGCCTGTGCATCCATACAGTCTGACCAGAGTCTTCAATATGCATTTAGTGGATAAGGTCCCAAAGTATCTGTAGTCTATTACGCAACTTTATATATATCATGTGGCTGTCGATGCTACTTGTTGTTCGCATCTCACAAACATTTCAAATTGTTTGTAAATGTCACACACAGGCCTAAATCAAATTTGTGAAATTATAAAAGGTATAGAGGATAATTGTCTGTTTCAGTTGCATATCAATTTATCTTTCACTTGGTAATCAATAAAAGCTATTTTTTCATGAGGGGTAGATATATCTTTTGTGGTTCACAAAATGAAATCTTTATAAATCTTACACAAAAAAACACAAATACTGTTTCTATTCTTTTTCTTTTATGCAAAATTTCCTTAAATATGATAGTTTTAATTCTCTTAAGGCCTATATTTTTGCAGGTTATTTTGATACAAATACTCAAAATCACACGGCTATTTCTTTGAATTTAAACAACAAAATCCATTTCAGATTGGTTCGTTTTAAAACAAGAAATCTGAGACATACTTTCACAAGAACTGTCAGGGATGGATGATGCACCCCCAAAAGATGCTCATCAAAAAAGTCCTCTTTCTTGACAACATGTGATATCATCAATTCATAAATTATGTGAATTTTCATGCAATTTTCAGAATAAAGTTGTAACTAGATAGGACAGACAATGCATTAGCAACATCCTGGCCACGAACAGAACATGTAAATTATCTTGATAAAATGCCATCATAAACTAGTCAGAATATTGTCAGCTTAGTTCTAACACATTGTTGAGCAACAAAAAGTCGTAAAGGATGAGTGCTGCTGGCTGGGATCAAACCCAGGACCTAAGATTGACAGTCTAATGTGCTACAAACTGCTTCAATGACGAAAGCTGAGAATTATGATAACCTATTGATGTTGTAGGAGTGAAAACTTTTATACGTTTACAATATAAAGCACTGACAATAACCTACCTATTTACATAACATTACTTCAATTCTTGATACAATCATCAACATTTACATGATTAGAGTCTAAAAGACATTCTAAAGGAGACCATTTTTTTTTAACAACTGTAAAAATTCTAATAGAGCCCCAATACTCTAATAAAACCCCATCCCCCTTTTCGGAGGTTGAAATCAACCATTTTTGATGTGAAAATACAAACTATTGAAGCCTCTAATAAAGGCCCATGACCACAAAAAGATCAATAAAATTCAACAGAGGTTTTGTTTATCTTTGACCTTTTTATTCACCGTCTTTACAAATATCTATGGCTCAGGGCATAACAGTTGAGACTGCCTATATGTCTATAGGCAGTCACAACTGTTTTGGAATGAGCCATGGAGATATAGCATAGCCTCTAGTCAAAGTCCATCCCTCTGTAATGGAAATATGATGATTCTAATAGAACCTGGGTTTTTTTTAGAGCTTTTACGGTAAGACCTCTAAATGCATGCACATTTTCAACTCTCCTCCTTAATCTATTACTGGACTACCAAATTTGAGAGTGATCAAGACTTAAACAAGTATCTGGTGTTGTATGCAACACATAAAGTCCCCTACCGGCTTCGTTTGTCTCAATGTTTTCCCACGCCAATTCTATCAGGGACGTCAAAACCAGGTCTTGTTTTGGAAAGGGTTAAACAAGACTTACATGAGTTGTTGTCTCTGCTGTGCCCACTATACAATTCATGCAAGCAATAGACAGATGCAAGAAATAGTATCAATAACAGTTACCTTGTCTGATCCAAAATGTTTTTCTTCAGTCTTGTTGGTAAGAAATGAGAACTTTCACTGGAGGTGATTAATACTGCTGCATCACCACCCTGACTAACATGGCTTATAATTTTTTTTACATTTTAAAACAGGTTTCATCAAGTTAGCTTGCTTAGTTATTAAGTTATTGCAGGATCCATTTTTTGCCATATTTTCACTATTTCCGTTACCATAGCAACCGCACTTTTTGTCAAAGAACAAAGATAAAATGATGTGCATAATCTACACATTGCCATCTAGTCATATACCAAGTCTCATCAAATAAGTTTGCTTACTTATTAACTTATCGCAGGATCCAATATTTTTTGCCATATTTTCACTATTTCCGTTTGCATAGCAACAACAATTTTAGTCTAAAAAACAAAAATAAAATGATGTGCATAATCTACACATTGCCATATAGTCATATACCAAGTCTCATCAAACTAGCTTGCTTAGTTATTATCTTATCGCAGGATCCCATTTTTGGCCATATTTTCACTATTTCTGTAACCATAGCAATCTCAATTTAAGTCGAAAAACAAAAATAAAATGATGTGCATAATCTACACATTGCCATGTAGTCATATACCAAGTCTCATCAAACTAGCTTGCTTAGTTATTAAGTTATCGCGGGATCCAGATTTGAGCGGACAGACGGACGGAGGGCAAACCTATAGTCCCCTCCGGTGTGAACACCGGTAGGGGACTAACAAGGGCGATGTTTGGCCTGAATGCTCATCTGTGATAAAAGTTTTCTATATGGATTTTTACAAATTTCAATCTAATATTTTCTTTAAAAGAGGACCGTCTACAAGATGTCTTTAAAGCTTGAGGCCAGCCAAATTTGGTGAAAACAATGCTCAGCCAATTAAAAGACATGTCATTTCTAAATAGACTGGAATGCCTGCACCCAAAAAGTTCTCTGTCCCAGGGGCCTGTTTTGCTTAACATCTTCTGATCATTATTTGCACAAGTCAAAATTAAAGTTACTTCTACAGTAGTAACTAAATAAGGAATTCTGCCATGCATCATGATTCCAATGAGATATTGCAAGGCAGAATCGAAAAAAGAATCAAAACACCAGGTACAATTTGTGATTTCAACTTACGATTATTCATTTCATAAGAAGTTTAGAAAAACGGGCCCTTGGTGACTAAATGACCATTTCATTTTATTTCTCTTCAAACATTCAGAGTGGGCGTCATTTTCTCAGAGTTTTAGAACAAAAATTATCTGTCTTTCGTGTGTCATGTGTCCCAAATCTTAAAAAGTAATTACAGTAAAACCGGCTCACATTTATCAAGTTTATAAATATCCTAAAGAACAATCTAAAAGCATGCAATTATATCCCCTTATTTACTCCTCCTAGATTTACGCCCTTCATCAGAGTACATGTGATCGCTGTAACCGTTAGCCACTTTATCTCGACTGTACGAGTAATGGGGTAAGTTGTCCTTCAAAAGGTTCACAAAATGTTTTTCTGATGATTCTAAACACCTGTACACTTCACTTCCGATCTGAAAATAGATAGTTAAATAATTTTCAAAAAAAGTTTTGGTTTGTTTGATCTTAATGTAAATAACTCTAGTAAGAAAGTTTCTAACGAACATTGATTGATTGTAATGGTGTTCATTGCCACTCTTAACAATCTTTCAGTGAGTTGAATTACAACCTATGCCATTCCTTGGCAATACCACCACTAGGCTGGGGCTCAGAGATGCCATGCCCAAGGATAAACCCATGTTACCAGTAGTGTGACTGTGATTTAAACCCACAACCTTTCATTTCTCTCAAATTATGGGTGAGCCTCCTTGACCAATGAGACATACTATTTGAGACAAAAAGAGTGTTTGTTGATTTCATGAAACAAAACCTAACCACACTTTGAATCTATTTTGTTGTAACTCATAAGAATCTTTTTCGTCCAGATAATTTAATTCTAATGACATCAACAACATTTGAAAAAGCAGCTATTATTTCAGCTTGTGCCCCAGATTTCCAACAATTTTAAATAACCACAAAGCAAAGACTCTAGCCAGCCTGTGCATCTGCACAGCCTGACCAAAGTCTTCACTGTGCGGTTTGTAGATAGATAAGGTCCCAAAGTATCTGTAGACAATCAGGTAACTTTTAATATACAGTATGTTGCTGTCTTAGGTGTTCACTGTTTGCACCTCATGCACATTTCAAATTGTTGGAAATGTCACACACAGGCTCATTTGAAGTTGATAACTTTTGGTAGATCCTTGAGAAATTGCTTGAAACAGGTTTTACAGTACCTTGTTATATTCTATCCCGTTTCTAAACAACAAAGCAACAGCATCAATGACTTCCTTGGGAGATCCATACACTAAACAGTTGAGTCGATCTTTGATCTTCTGAAAGCTGATTGGTTGTTTGATAATGTCGTAATAATCTGGAACCTGAAATATGGACAGGTTTTTTAATAATGTGACCCCTAAATTGAAGAAACAAGAGGGCCATAGTGGCCCTAAATCGCTCACCTGAGATAATGGTCTTAAGATCTGACCTCTTAACCTAGTTCAAAACCACACTTGACCCAAATTCAAACCAGACTGAGATTTTAGGAAGACTATCAAACTGACACATTCTCATGATGATTGGGCAAAAATTATGACCTCTAGAGTATCTACAAGGTTTGTCCAAGATTTGACCCCGTAACCTCATTTTTGACACCATTTGAGCCAATTTGAAACTAAACCGCGATTTCATCAAGACAATCATTCTGACCAATTTTCAGGGTTGATTGAGTAATCATTAAAGCTTCTAGAGTATCTACAAGGTTTACCTAAGATTTGACCCTGTGACCTTTTTTTTACCCCTCTTGACCCAGATTCGAACTTTACCTAGAATTCATCAAACCAATCATTCTGACCATTTTTCATGTGGATTGAGCAATCATTATAGCTTCTAGAGTGTCTAAAAGGTTTTTCTAAGGTTTGACCCCCTGACCTGATTTTTGACCCCACTTGACCCAAATTTGAACTTGACCTAGCTTTGATCAAAACATTCATTCTGACCAATTTTCAGGTTGATTGAGCAAAATATATGGCTTCTAGAGTGTCTACAAGGTAATTCCAATATTTGACCCCATGACCTCATTTTTGACCCCACTTGACCCAATTTGAAACAAAACCGAGCTTTCATCAAGAAATTGATTCTGACCAATTTTCAGGTTAATTGAGCAAAAAATATGGCTTCTAGAGTGTCTACGAGGTTTATGCAAGATTTGACCCTGTGGCCTCATTTTTGACCCCACTTGACCCAGATTCGAACTTGACCGAGATTTCACCAAGACAATCATTCTGTCCAATTAACAGGATGATTGAGCCAAAAATATTGCTTCTAGAGTGTATAAAAGATTTCCCAAAATTTGACCCTGTGACCTCATTTTTTACCCCACTTGACCCAATTTTGAAGTCATCTGAGATTTTATCAAGACACTCATTCTGACCAATTTTCAGGTTGATTGAGCAAAATATATGGCTTCTAGAGTGTCTACGAGGTTTATGCAAGATTTGACCCTGTGACCTCATTTTTTACCAAACTTGACCCAGATTTGTACTTGACCTAGATTTTATCAAGACATTCATTCTGACAAATTTTCAGCTGACCAATTTTCAGGTTGATTGAGCAAAAAATATGGCTTCTAGAGTGTCTAAAAGGTTTATCTAAGATTTGACCCTGTGACCTCATTTTTCACCCCATTTGACCCATATTTGAACTTGACCTAGATTTCATCAAGACAATCATTCTGACCAATTATCATGTTGATTAAAGAAAAAAATAAGGCTTTTACAGTGTCTACAAGGTTTTTCCAAAATTTGACCCTGACCGCATTTTCGACCCCAATTGACCCAGATTCGATCTTGACTGAGATTTCATCATAACAATCATTCAGACCAATTCTAAGGTTGATTAAGCAAAAAATATGGCTTCTAGAGTGTCTACAAGGTTTATCTAAAATTTGACCCTGAGACCTCATTTTAAACCCCCCCCCCCCTTGACCCAGATTCGAACTTGACCGAGCTTTCATCAAGACAATCATTCTGACCAATTTTCAGGTTGAATGAGCAAAAAATATGGCTTCTAGAGTGTCTACAAGGTTTATCTAAGATTTGACCCTGTGACCTCATTTTGACCCCACTTGACCCAGATTTGGACTTGACCTAGATTTCATCAAGAAATTGATTCCGACCAATTTTCAGGTTGATTAAGGAAAAAATAAGGCTTTTACAGTGTCTACAAGGTTTTTCCAAAATTTGACCCTGTGACCTCATTTTTGACCCCACTTGACCCAATTTCAAACTCGTCCAAAATTTTATCAAGACAATCATTCTGACCAAATTTCAGATTGATCTGGCAATAAATGTGGTCTCTAGAGTGTCTACAAGGTAAATGTTGACGACAGACTCCATCTGCTATCATATTTAGGTTTATGATTAACCATTAATAAATGTGCTGCTGCCCCATGACAACAAATGATTGACCATTGGGAGTCTGATGTGCTATCAACTGCTACGACTGCAGTTTTTTTTATGAAGGTATGGAGCTAAACTCACATTACACTGTTTTAATACAGTCAAAACTGTGCGAGCGGTCACCTGAGAATAGCAGCCAAACTGCCGTATGCAGCCAGCTCAGGTCCGCCTGCACAAATTTACTCTTTAAAGTTACTATGAATAGCGGCAATCTGTCGTATGTGGCTGGCGGTCACCTTTAATTGTCTGGATTGCACTCATTGTATATCCCCTTAAGAGGTCAGCCAGTCATCAAACTATGACAGATGACTCGCTGATTAACGAAAAATTGATAACGCGTTTGGATTATCGAATGCATTTACCGTGACGATTACCCAATCAACAAGTCTACTAATTTGTGTTGTCTGAGCGACCCGCATATTAGTTGATTTAAAACGGTAGCAGATTATTAATATTCCGATTAGTAAGCCTATTAAACATTGCTGTTTGTCCGAACTATCGAAAGGTTTCTTTTGACGGATTGATCTCGGAGGGGATTTCCCTTTGTCGGCTCCGGAAGTATTTCATGATTTTTTGTGTTAGAAAAAACGTTTTGTTTTTCCTCTTCTTTGCATAAAAAATTGTGTCCTCTTGGAAAATTTGATTATACACAGATGAAAAAACAAATAACAGATTGATAAAATTGCCGTATTTTTGTTTGGTATCGGTTGATTCCGTGGAATAAACGCCGCTTGTGGAAAATGTCTGGGGATTTTCCAAATGACGTCAACTAGCGTCGTCAAGCATACCGGAAAGCCAGACTTTGTTTACGCCCCGCGCAGGTGAAACAAATTGCCGCCAAATCCACTTGAACCCGCTTCTCGCTTCTATGAAAACTATGAACACTAAAAACATTGTATCTCCAGCGCATTTTTACTTTCATGGAATGAACTCGAAATTGTCACTTTTTCTAATGAATAATAATACATCTAAAGTTATCAGGAATATTATCGGTGTCAAAATCTTAAACATCATCTTTCTTACACGGAGTTTAATTAATTCTTTTCTGGTCCCTGTGACAAAATGCAACTCGGATATACACACTGTTTACATCCCCCAGGTGAGAACATATTAATCGTGAATGACCAAAACATGTAAATACTGCCATTCAAGAAATACTTAAATTAATTTGGTCTCCTATCACCGATTTTGAATGGAATCTTTTTGACACGAATACTAAATTTCGGTGTGCCATCTGATGGAGTTATGATATTAACCAAATGGTCTTCGTCTCGGTGGCCACCTGCGGGGGTGTGTGTGGGGGGGGTGTGGGGGGTATTTTCCGTTAAGCGGCCAACTCCCGTATGCGGTCGATTTTGACATGTCCCGTGGGTGGCCGCTATTGACAGTTTTGACTGTATGTAAAGCCTTGCCTATATGTGGGCTTAAATTTATCTATTGTTGCATGTACCTAGTATGTTAATTGATCAAGGTTGGCAAATTGTCTCAAGATACACTTGTTAAACTGCTGGATGTCAAAGTATGAACAAGATGTGTTTGTGAAACAAGAATGCCCCCGCAACAGCATTTTTTTCAAAGTTTGACCTTGACCTTGTCACATGACCTTGACTTTGGTACCAGCAGATGCGGATCATTGAGATCTATCATCATGCCAAATATGAGTCTTGTATGTCAAATACTTTTGGAGAAAAGGCAAAGGTTAAGCTTTCGGACAGACGGACAGACAGACAGACGGACATGAGTAAAACAATATGCCCCCGATCTCTCAATACGGGGGCATAAAAATAACAAAGGGAAATAAGAGCACCACATATGGGTGCCTTCACTTGACTGTTAGGTGGTGGAAAGTGTATAAATATTTTAAGTCCAACAAGAGCACTGCCTATGCTCAGTTTTTGAATGCTTGAAAAAGGGACATCATTTGCCTAAAATGCCTCGAGTTGCTCTTTTGATGGTGAATAGGTGTGCAAAGTTTCAAGGGAATGCCTTCAATAGAAACAAGGATATTGCAATTTTTCAGAGTTTTAGCACAACAACGGCCACAATGCAAAGGCGATACCAATACCTTGGGTTTCTCTGAATACTGTCGAACTAAGAAGGGGCATGATTTGCACAAAATGTTTCTAGAGTTATCCTCTTTGTTAATATAGATTGCTTTTGATAGTGAACATGTGTGCCAAGTTTCAAGTGAATGCCTTTAGTGGAACCAGAGATATCAGCACAACGACAACAACAAATAAGATACAAGGCTACAGCAATACCTCAGATTTTCTCCGAAAACAGCTGAGCTAAAAATTAACATAAGCAGATTTACTGTTCTTGGGCTCTGCATTCTGTGTACATGAGGAACATAAATGCCAAGTTTCAAGTCAAATGGACCTAAGGTGACAGAGTTATGCTTCGGATAAAGTAGTGGAGGTTGCCCTCCCCCGGGTTACCTGACGCCATAATATGTTTTTTAATGGGCGTATAAAAAAGCCACAGCAAAAGTTTATACTTACATCTTTTTTGCTGACATTATGGTAGAATGGCCAAGCATCTTTATAAGCTAACATCTGGTTTACAATATCCTCCATAACCTACAAAATACACAAGGTTTCTGCTTAAAATGATTTCAGTTAACAAGATAAATGACTTATAGCAAAATTCATTTCATGCCCCATATTGACAACTTTACAAGACTCTTTTCTCCCTTTTGTTTTTCACAAAAACCTTATTCCAAAACCTATTTTTAAAATTCAAGATAAAAGTAACAATTGTTTGGATGCCCTAGGTAACCCTAGTAACGAGACAAAGAAAATTTACTCTGCTATTTAACATGATTAAGACATTGATTTTTATTTATTGATTGTACAATTGATAATTTTTCAACTGCCATTACACTTTCATGGATGATCAATGGCATTGACTAGAGTTGCATGCTATCTTCCAGGTTAACCAGATTATTCACCAAAAAATCTTGCTCAGCCTAAACAATGAGAAATGTGTAAAAAATAGTCTTGGTTGAAAACTTTATTGTAACAAGAGCCATGTCGAACATGGCCATCCCCCGCCGAAAAAAGCTTGATAGTAAACTGAAGCCTAAAAGATTAAGGGTTCTACTTTAAGAAATTAAGCCCCTAAAAAATCTAAGTCTTAAAAATAACAAAGGGCAATAACTCCAAAACTATGCAAGTCAGAGTTATAGTTCTTGTGCACTGCACTCCTCTTCCATGAGATCTATCCACCCTTAAAGTTTCAAGTTGATAGCTAAAATACTTTAGGAGATATGCTCCGGACAAAATCTAAGTCTTAAAAATAACAAAGGCATTAACTCCAAAATTATACAAGCAAGAGTTATAGTTCTTGTGCAATGCACTTCTCTTCCATGAGATCTATCCTCCCATAAAGTTTCAAGTTGAAAGCTATTATACTTTAGGAGATATGCTCCAGACAACAATTTAAGTCTTAAAAATAACAATGGGCAAAAACTCCAAAATTATGCAAGCAAGAGTTGTAGTTCTTGTGCACTGCACTTCTCCTCCTTGAGATCTATCCACCAATAAAGTTTCAAGTTGATAGCTATTATACTTTAGGAGATATGCTCCAGACAAAATCTAAGTCTTAAAAATAACTAAGGGCAATAACTCCAAAACTATGCAAGCAAGAGTTGTAGTTCTTGTGCACTGCACTTCTCCTCCATGAGATCTATCCACCCATAAAGTTTCAAGTTGATAGCTATTATACTTTAGGAGATATGCTCCGGACAAAATCTAAGTCTTAAAAATAACAAAGGACAATAACTCCAAAATTATGCAGGCAAGAGTTGTACTTCTTGTGCACTGCACTTCTCCTCCATGAGATCTATCCACCCATAAAGTTTCAAGTTGATAGCTATTATACTTTAGGAGATATGCTCCGGACAAGCTATTATACTATAGGAGATATGCTCCAGACAAAATCTAAGTCTAAAAAATAACAAAGGGCAATAACTCCAAAATTATGCAAGCAAGAGTTGTAGTTCTTGTGCACTGCACTTCTCCTCCATGAGATCTATCTACCCATAAAGTTTTAAGTTGATAGCTATTATTCTTTAGGAGATATGCTCTAGATATAATCTAAGTCTTAAAAATAACTAAGGGCAATAACTCCAAAACTATGCAAGCAAGAGTTGTAGTTCTTGTGCACTGCACTTCTCCTCCATGAGATATAACCACCCATAAAGTTTCAAGTTAATAGCTATTATACTTTAGGAGATATACTCCGTACAAAATCTAAGTCTTAAAAATAACAAAGGACAATAACTCCAAAATTATGCAGGCAAGAGTTGTACTTCTTGTGCACTGCACTTCTCCTCCATGAGATCTATCCACCCATAAAGTTTCAAGTTGATAGCTATTATACTTTAGGAGATATGCTCCGGACAAGCTATTATACTATAGGAGATATGCTCCAGACAAAATCTAAGTCTAAACAAGAGCTGTCACTGTAAGATGACAATGCCCCCGACACCGCTTTGATTTTAAATTATGGCCAATCTATGTTGAAGGTCAAGGTCATCCAGGGGTCAAGGTCACCAAAGTATGTGCCTACAGAAAGGTAATGTACCAAGGAATGTTGTGGTAAAGTATGATGCGAATATGTTAAGTAATAAGGAAGTTATGGCCAATGTTAAAGTTTTTGGACGGAATGACGGACGGACAGACGGACAGACGGACGGACAGACGGACGGACGGACAAGTCAAATTTATGATGCCTCCCTATCGGGGGCATAAAAATAACAAAGGACAATAACTCCAAAATTATGCAAGCAAGAGTTGTAGTTCTTGTTCACTGCACTTCTCCTCCATGAGATCTATCTACCCATAAAGTTTTAAGTTGATAGCTATTATACTTTAGGAGATGTGCTCCGGACAAAATCTGATGTGCTCCGGACAATATCTAAGTCTTAAAAATAACAAAGGGCAATAACTCCAAAATTATGCAAGCAAGAGTTATAGTTCTTGAGCACTGCACGTCTCCTCCATGAGATCTATCCACCCATTAAGTTTCAAGTTGAAAGCTATTATACTTTAGGAGATATGCTCCGGACAAGTTTAGTGACGGAACCTCGGAAGGACGGAATGATAGAATGACGGACGGAGAGCATTACTATATCCCCTCGCCGAAAACGGCGGGGTTTAAAATTTAGGTTTGTTGTATAGGGGATAAACAAAGAGGGTAGGACCTTGAAATTGATTCGTCTTGGGGATATTTTACAAGATTTAACGAACAATGAATGGAGGTTGAGCTACTTTGAAACAAAAGAGTGAATAGATCTGGTAGATCAAGTTCAATGTAGGGATAACTTTGTTTTGGGGACATTTGACGTAAAAATATACTAATATAAACACTATGAAAATGGGGTAAACAATTTATGGTAAGGCCTTAGTTTTTCAAGTTTTATTTTTTCAAAATATTTCAATACAAATTCCAGAAACTTGTCCCTTTATGTCAGTACGAAAAAACTTACAGACAATTCTGAAGGTGCTCTTCTGGAGACTTTAGGTTTGGGGTCGTAGGTGATCTCAGGAGAAGGAACTGATTTCCTGCCCTTGGGTCGACCTTTAGGGGATGTTTTGGGTTTTGGTCCCCTTTTGGCACCCTTGGTACCAGTGGACCGTCTAGCTGCTTTTTTGGGAGGCTCGTCGGAATCGCTGTCGTCTTCGTCATCATCTTCTTCAGACTCGTTGTCTTCTTCCTCGGACGATTCTTCGTATTTTTTACGCTTTCGTCCACCTGCAATTTTTGTGAGAATGTTTTATTCAGGGCTTAAGGATGCCGTCAACAAAATGGGGTCCCAAAGGACTAAATAAGTAGGGTCATAGGGGTCCTTGCTTAAGGTTTGGGAGACCCTGTTAAAAACTATCCATATGTTTTTGTGCAAATATTCAATTATTCAAGGGATTAACCCTTGTCATGCTGAATAAATTTTGGCTAAATTTGCATTAAAATCAAAGGGCAAAAATCATTGAAAGTACCAACAGTAGGTCAATTTTCATTTGAACAAGAGCTGTCACTGTAAGATGACAATGCCCCCGACACCGCTTTGATTTTAAATTATGGCCAATCTATGTTGAAGGTCAAGGTCATCCAGGGGTCAAGGTCACCAAAGTATGTGCCTACAGAAAGGTAATGTACCAAGGAATGTTGTGGTAAAGTATGATGCGAATATGTTAAGTAATAAGGAAGTTATGGCCAATGTTAAAGTTTTTGGACGGAATGACGGACGGACGGACGGACAGATGGACAGACGGACAAGTCAAATTTATGATGCCTCCCTATCGGGGGCATAAAAATAAAATCTATTGACAATTCTGGTTTTAAAGTGAGAAACAGGTGGTGTAGACATATGTGCAGACTGATGTTTGTCTATAGCTCATGCAAAAGCAGGGATATTCTGGGTTCAGCATGACAAGGGTTAATCTACATAATGTGTTGGACATATATGTGCCTTTGTGATCAGCTTCAGACAAGACTGGAAGATTGTTTATGACAGTCTTCAATTCTTTTCTGAAGTTGGTCCTCAGCGGGTCCTAGGGACTCACAGCAAAAAGTTTTGAGAGTCCTGGCTACTTCAATAGGGGTCTTAAGACTCGCACAACTTGTGTCCCTTAAAACCCTGTTGATTATCAGAAGGCAATAATTTTTTTTTAACTACATTTTCTGTGATTTCTTCAAGTCTTGTTATCAAATATCAAAATAATCACCCTATTAGCCCAATTTATCATTACATATTAGTAATGGTAATAAAACAGAACAGTCTTCTTGCCCAAGGACAACTTGTGCCAAACCGGTGAGAGCTCAATCAAGATATTTCACCTTGGCCAAGACCTTGAACTTGGAGATATTTGAAAAAAATTGTTTCAAAAAGTAAATCTCTTGTGAGCCAAGCCTTTTTGAAAACTGTCACAACTTAACATCTTGTATGATAAATTTTAATGTTTAACCTTGACTTGTTACCTTGACCTTGCAGTTCTTTGAAAATTTGTCTAAAATGTCACATCTAAAACCGACCTTAAATTTGTAAAGTGACCTTGTCAGGAGATACATATCAAGTGTTTGACCTTCTTGCCATTAAATTTAGCATTTTAACTTAAAGTTTAAACAATTTTACTGTAATTACACACTAAGTTTGAACCTACCTGAATTACCTCCCCTGCCTTTAGAAGCAGTCTTGGCTTGCCGAGCTTGTCTGTTTTTCCTCTGTCTGGTTGTTATACCGTTTTTACAGTCATTACATACCCATCGACCCCTGTGGACAAATTGAGACATTAATCACTTGAAAATTATTGTGTCCACTAAAACCTTTGTTTCTTTATAATGTTGCAGCTAGTATTATGTTTAATAGTTCTAGCTTGAATGGTGTGTAAGTTGGAACTGCAAGAAAATCATTATAGAAGGAGGGATCGACTTATTTAGTATACACTAAATACTCCTTTCTTGTTGGTAAGGTTATTAAAACACAAATTGAGTGTACACCCTGGTCAAAATGAGGAGGTAACCAAAGTCTAAAATGTTGTTTCTCAATGAAATCCTTTTTCGGTGGAACTCATTGGATAAGTCTTCTCAGGACCATTCTAATGAGTTCTCACAATACAGGGTTTACGTCACAATAAATCAAATAATTTCACAACAAAAATCAAGAACACTCCCTTTAAAACCAACTCTGTGTAGATGGGAGTCAAAATTATTTTATTCCAATTAATTCTTGTTTGATTGTAAAAGCTTAAGCTTATAAAGAGTCATCATTATACACTCAATCAAAACAGGAGACAGTGTTTTAAACCCACTACTACCCAATAATACAGCTAAGTGAACTAAGGCTGGCTATTCAATATTTTGCCCTCAAAAACACCCCAGCAACAGTAGGACTCAAACCACGGACCTCCAGGTCCAAGTTGAGTGCCCATACCACCAGACGACAGAGGCAGTCTATGTTAGTCAATAGTTCCGTGTGGATTTCTGAGAGGGGGATCGTGACACTCTAGATGATATACAGATGGACATTCAGCACAATCAATCAGATCAAATAATTGATGTCAATATTACCTTGGTGGATGTCTGAGAGGGGGATCGTGACACTCTAGATGATATACAGATGGACACTCAGCACACTCGATTAGATTTTCATCGGCCCCACACTCTACACAGTGAGTCTCATGTTTTATACTGTCTGTTTTAGCCTGTTTTATTTCTTCATCCTCACTGCTATCCTCCTGAATAATAATCAGGGGCCTATTTTACTAAACATCTTACGAAAATATTGAACGCAAGACAAAATCACAAATCGTACCTAGTGTTATTTATCTTCTTTATTTTCTCTGCCTTGCAATATCTCATTAGAATCGTCTTTAGAAGACTGAGACAAGAGGGCCATAGTGGCCCTAAATCGCTCACCTGAGTGAACTGTCAAAAATCTGTTTAAAGTAGACTTAGAAAGGATGAGGAATTCTGACAAAATTTCAGGTTGATTGGGCAAAAAATGATGCCTCTACACCGCTTAGAAGGTTTTTCTAACATTTGATCCCATGACCTAGTTTTTGACCCCACTTGACCCAATTTTAAACTTGACATAGATTTCATCAAGATTATCATTCTGACCAATTTTCAGATTAATTGAGCTAAAAATATGGCTTCCAGAGTGTCTACGAGGTTTTTCTATGATTGTGACCTAGTGACCTTGTTTTTGACCCCACTGGACCCAATTTCAAACTTGACCTAAATTTCATTAAGAATATCATTCTGACCAGTTTTCAGGTTGATTGAGCAAAAAATACGGATTTGAGAGTGTCTACAAGGTTTTTCAAAGATTTGACCCGTGACCTCATTTTTGACCCCACTTGACCCAATTTTGAACTTGTCCCAGATTTTATCAAGACAATCATTCTGACAAAATTTCAGGTTGATCAGGCAAAAAATATGGCTTCTAGCCTGTCTACAAGGTTTTTCTAAGATTTGACCCTGTGACCTTAGTTTTGACCCTACTTGACCCAATTTCGAACTTGTCTGAGATTTCATCAAGACAATCATACTGGCCAAATTTCAGTTTGATTGGGCAAAAAATATGGCTTCTAGACTGTCTGCAAGGTTTTTCTGAGATTTGACCCTGTGACCTAATTTTTGACCCTACTTGACCCAATTTTAAATTTATGCGGGATTTTATCAAGGCCATAGTTCTGACATAATTTCAGGTTGATTGAGCACAAAATATCGCTTCTAGAGTGTCCACAAGGTTTTTCTAAGATTTGACCCCGGGACCTTATTTTTGACCCTACTTGACCCAAATTCCATCTTGTTCGAGATTTTATCAAGACAATCACTCTGACCAAATTTCTGGTTGATCGGACAAAAAATTTGGCTTCTAGAGTGTCCACAAGGTTTTTCTAAGATTTGACCCCGCGACCTTAGATTTGACCCTTCTTGACCCAAATTCGAACTTGTCCAAGATTTTATCAAGACAATCATTCTGACAAAATTTCAGGTTGATTGAGCAAAAAATGTGGCTTCTAGAGTGTCTACAAGGTTTTTCTAAGATTTGACCCCTGGACCTTATTTTTGACCCTACTTGACCCAATTTTGAACTTGTCCAAGATTTTATCAAGACAATCATTCTGACCAAATTTCAGGTTGATCGGACAAA
Source organism: Fragum whitleyi (assembly GCA_948146395.1). Lineage (NCBI taxonomy): Eukaryota > Metazoa > Mollusca > Bivalvia > Cardiida > Cardiidae > Fragum > Fragum whitleyi. Next base: position 18,285,421 of record OX411551.1, on the reverse strand, counting down.
AATTATGGCTTCTAGAGTGTCTACAAGGTTTTTCTAAGATTTGACCCCGTGACCTTAGTTTTGACCCTACTTGACCCAAATTCGAACTTGTCCGAGATTTTATCAAGACAATCATCCTGACCAAATTTCAGGTTGATTGAGAAAAAAATGTGGCCTCTAGAGTGTCTACAAGGTTTTTCTAAGATTTGACCCCGTGACCTTAGTTTTGACCCTACTTGACCCAATTTTGAACTTGTCCCAGATTTTATCAAGACAATCATTCTGACCAAATTTCAGGTTGATCGGACAAAAATTATGGCTTCTAGAGTGTCTACAAGGTTTTTCTAAGATTTGACCCCGTGACCTCATTTTTGACCCCACTTGACCCAATTTCGAACTTGTCCGAGATTTATCAAGACAATCATTCTGACCAAATTTCGGGTTGATCGGGCAAAAAATATGGCTTCTAGAGTGTCTACAAGGTAAATGTTGACGACGCACGACGCACGACACACGACACACGACGGACGACGGACATCACTCGACCACAAAAGCTCACCTTGAGCACTTCGTGCTCAGGTGAGCTAAAAATGCATGGCATAATTCAATATTTAGTTACTAATATAGAAGCAATTTTGATTTTTGACTTACACAAATAATGATCGTAAAATGTTTAGTAAAACAGGCCGGTGTAAAACAGGCCGGTGTAAAACAAGAATCAAAGTTTTAGTCAGACATTAACAAAATAGAGTCAATAGGACTTGATCATTTGGATTTTAGGGGTCCTTTCTTAAATTTTGGGAGTCCCTGTTTTAGGTATAGACTACTTCTTTTAAGCTATAATCTTGTATTTTGTACATTTAGAGCTACTCCCCGGTTAAAGGTAAAGAAATTGATAGAAGTATATTCTTGGCTTAACTTTAGGAAAGAATTGAAGACTGTTTAAACCTGTCTTCAATTCTTGGACAAAAAAAAATATAGATGGGCAATGATGGTGACAAAATTCAGATCATCAGTATTAATTACAATATGACCAAAATTAAAATTGGGGAATTCAATGCATAGACAATCAACTCTTAGGCAATGAAAATAGCTTGACATCTTTTTGAAAACCACCGAGTAAAGACTTAAATTGCCAACCAGTATTTTCTTGATTCTCAATGTGAAATCAGGTTAATCCTTAAGCAACAGGTTAATCACTTCTTTGATTTACAGAAGCAACCTGTTGATTCTATTTCAATGGAAACTGAACTTGACATGGTCAGACATTTTTTTTCTACATGCAGCCCCCCTTTTTTTAATCGAATCGTTTACAAGTATATAATACATATAACATACACCCTCTCTGTATCTTCCTGGTACATCTCTAATGCGCTTTCTATGCTGTGGCTGAAAATAAAGTACTCTACAATATAATTCAATCTTGGTTGTGTCCATCATTTAACATGCATTCTGAAAAATTGATTTATTTCCTCAATGAATTGATTGATTGAATGGAGTTTAACGCCGCTTTCAACATTATTTCAGTTATATCACGGCGGGTGGAGCACCTAACAGTGGTTTCCTGGTATTTCTCTTGCCAGTACAATCACCACATTCTTTCCTAGCCTCCAGCTACTATCTCACATAGGTCTACGATTATCAACCCATTGGTGAGAGACAAATAGTCGGAAAGAATGAGTGCCGCCGTCGGGGATCGAACCCGAGACCTCTAGATTGACAGTCCGACGCGCTACCAACTGCGCTATGACGGCGGCATTTCCTCAATGAAACAATTTTGAGCAAGCAGCTATTTTTTATGCTTGCATGAATAGTAGTCCAACAAAAAATTTGTCTTATCATGAAGAAATTATTGCAGTTTGGCTTGATCATATTAAACTATAAGATATGAAAAGATGGGGTTTTTTTAATTTCATGGAGGTATATTCATACAGTGTGATTAGATTTTAGTTTCATACCCTTATGAAATTAAAAAAAAATACTCTCTTCATCTCTTAATTTTGAATAATACCATTGGATATTGCATCACAATACCAGCAATTGAAACATGTCAAATAAAAACTTTAGCAAATTGCATTAAAATTCCAGTGCTAAAAGCAGTGTATACACTTATTGTTAGTTTGTATTTTATATTGAAAATATTATTCTCCGCTTTCTTTCAGGTTTGAAAATGAAAATCAGGTGGTTTAGAATAAGATCAGGTTGCACATATGTGCAGGCTGATCTTTATCTAAAGGGACATTCACACTTAAACAATTTAAACATGTCAGACTAATATTCCCCACTGGCCCTTTGTCCAAGTTCCGTGAGCTATTTTAGAAAATGTTCAATTGTGACTTGACTTTTGACCTTCATGACCCAACACCGTTGGACACCTCCTTGGGTCATGGGAAACAATTGTGCAAAGTTTCATCATTCTAGTCTCTTTGTTCTAGAGCTAAGCTGCCCCGGAAACGAAGAAGGTCTACAGACGGATGGAAGTGGTGATACAAATATATACCCCCCATTACTTGGTGGGTGGGTATGATAACTTACCGCACAGGCAGGACAATGCCAGTCACCTTGGGGTAGTTTAAGCAAGGCAGGACGTAGACAATACATGTGGAAAGCTTGATTACAATCGTCACACAGTAACAAACGATCTTCATCACCTTTCTTTCTACATATCTTACATTTCTGAAAACAAGATATAATTTCAACCTTAACTCATTCTAATCATGTCATCGAAAAGGATGTTGAAAAGAGAAAATGAGACTCAGCACAGCAGAAAGGATCGTAGGGTATGTATTAACCCTTTCCCAAACAAGACCGGGTTTTCACGTGTCTACGTTATCTGAACAAGACCGGCTTTTGACGTGTTACCTTTATCTGAACAAGGCCGGGTTTTCACGTGGTCGCCGTATTTGAACAAGACCGGGTTTTGACGTGGGTGTTTTTTTATGTCAAAAATCGGCGATTTTCAAAATAAAAAATTTATAAACGATTAACAAATCAGTAAGTATGTTTAGTTAACTTTAATATTCCGAAAAAAAATCGATAGCTTTGTTCTTCAGAAAAATGAGTAATTTTGAGTTAAAGACGAGTGGGGTCATAAATTAAGCGCCATTCACTTTCATAGAGAAAACATCGAATTTGAGCTTGTAAATTTCTAAGTTGAATTTAGATATTATGATTTTCAACATGCAAATTAAAGTTGAAATGGAAAATTGGCGAATTTGACATATTTCTTACCAGTAGCAGACGAAAATCCGTGTCTATGTGACGTGTTAATTTTGTCGGGTAAAACTCTTTTGTGTGTATGCCACGTGTTTTATTACCCTTTACGCGACTCGGCAGATTCGTCGCGCTATCTCTATCCAATATTTCCCCTTTCTTTTCAATAGAGAATTGTCAATCGGACACCTGTTAATTTCAAATAATCGCGAAATTGAATTCTTATATTTTCATTTTCCAAGTACAAAAAAAATAAAAAACAAGAGCTGTCACTGTAAGATGACAATGCCCCCGACACCGCTTTGATAGTAATAAGGAAGTTATGGCCAATGTTAAAGTTTTTGGACGGAATGACGGACGGACGGACGGACAGACGGATGGACAGACGGACGGACGGACAAGTCAAATTTATGATGCCTCCCTATCGGGGGCATAAAAAGGTATCTGACTAATGACATGATGATTCGAGAGACAATTTTTCCCTTTCCCGAACAATACACAAACCCATTTCAACACCGTGAAATATTAGCCACTGCGCGAGCCAAAAGCATTTTCAACGCTCATCAGACCGAATGCTCGAGACTTGGTGATCTTTCATACAAAGTGATATGAACGAGGACGTCTGCGAGGACATCACAGTCAAAGAATGACGGGATCTCAAACCATTCAAAGCATCCAAAAACTAATCAGGATGTTAGTGAAATGGCTAATTCATCATCGTTTACCCACAACCAGCCAAAAAACGAGAAAACCCCGGGCAGCATCGAGACGAAAACATCATATGCGGAAGCCGTCAAAACGGGGCAATCCAAAACTGCTATGAAGACAAACAAACAGCTACTGAACAGGACAATTCAGCAACTAATCAGTTGCCTTCAGGAGTTAAAAGAAACCGGCGTTTCATCAGAATCAGAAACAGAAGAGAATGGAAACAGAAGAAGAAAATACAAAAAGAGATTTTGCGGGGAAAAGAAACAGTATTAAATTTGTCGAAAAGATCTCTTACCAAAGCAGAATATAGACTTCTCGGGAAAGGCCTTAAGTTTTGTCCAAAACCTAAACATCATGATGAAACTCAATTAAAACAAGATATATACGAGTTTACAAGAAAACTGCGTTTAAAAGAATTCTTCTACGAAAAAGCAAACGATAATGATAGTGAAAGTGATGACAGTGATGATGGTGATAATGGTGAATCTTCTAAACGTTTTTCAAAATTTAAAAAAGATAGCAATTCATCTTTTATCCCACCCTCTGGGCGAGACTCTACTTTAGATTTTTACATTGAGGCCATCACTCACGAAATTTTACAAAAAAACAAAAGGTATAAATATAGGTCTAATCTTTCAAAAGAAGAACAAAATGCTTTATATTCCCTTAGCCAAGATAGAGATATTATTGTGAAAAAAGCTGACAAAAGTGCATCAATTGTAATCATGAATCGTGAAGACTATATTACTGAAGTTGAAAGACAACTTAGCGATGAAAAATATTATAATCAACTAAACGAAAATCCCCATGAAAAATTCAAGAAAGAAATACAAACAAAAGTTTCAAATATACAAGAACAAGGTGTATTAAAAAACTTTAATGATGTTGCAGTCTGTTATGATAGTATTCCACAGTTCTACATATTACCCAAAACTCATAAAAATCATAATGCTAGTTTACCTTTAGGCTACCCAGGTAGACCTATTGTATCCGCATGTGGATCTATTACAGAAAATATATCAGCATTTGTTGATAGTACTTTAAAACCATACATGGAATTATTGCCTTCATACATTAAGGATACTACAGACTTCATCAAAAAAATTAAACAACTTCCAAAATTACCTAAAGATAGTTTTATCGTTACTTTAGATGTAAGTTCTTTATATAGTAACATACCTCATCAAGATGGTATTGAAGCATGTCAATATTTCCTTAAACAGGACTGTAGATCAGAGAAATTGGTTAATTGTATTTCTGAATTAATTGAATTGGTTTTGACCAAGAACCATTTCCAGTTTAATGAAAAGGATTATCTCCAAATACTGGGCACTGCTATGGGAACACGTATGGCCCCGTCTTATGCATCACTTTTTATGGGTAAACTTGAGAAAGATTTTCTTGAAACATGTGAAATACAGCCTTTACTATGGTTACGTTTTCTAGACGATATTATCATGATCTGGGATAATAGTGAGTCAGAACTATTAAAGTTTCTAGAAAAACTTAATAAATTTCATGAAACTATTAAGTTTACCTACACCTACTCTAAAACCTATGGCGTTTTCCTTGATGTTCAACTAAACAAATCTAATGATGGGATTTTGCATACTAGTGTATATGAAAAAAATACAAATGTCCATCAGTATGTTGAGTTCTCCTCTTGTCATCCTCTTTCTTGTAAAAAAGGTATTCCTTTTAGTCAAGCTAAACGATATCGTCGCATCACTTCTGACGACAATTGTTTTAAAGAAGAACTTAAAAAACTTGAGTCTTATTTTCAAAAGAGAAATTACCCAGCTAATGTATTGTCTGATGCTATTCAAAAGGCATCTAGATTGACTTGTGGAGAAGCTCTCAAATCTAAATCACATGAAAATCAAAATGTTATTCCTTTTGTATGTACATACAACCCTTCACTTCCTAACATAGGAAAAATTATTAACCAATACTGGGGTTTGCTTGAAATTTTATGCAGTGAAAGTGTGCGTCATTTATATAACTCAAAACCTATTGTAGCATTCAAAAGACCAGTTAATATTAATGACAGACTTGTTCATTCAAAATTAAACACATCTCCTGTTTCTTGCAAGGTAACTAAATGTGAAAGACGGCGCTGTTCACACTGCTCTACAATTCAAGAATCTGATACTTTTGTTAGCACCAGTACATTACAAAGCTATAGGATAAAACAAAACCTTAATTGCACTTCAACCGATGTTATTTACCTTATTACTTGTAAGAAATGCAAAGCTCAGTATGTGGGCCAGACTCACCAAAAATGTTCAAATCGCATGAATAGTCATAAATTTGATATCATGCATTTTCCTGATGTCATTACAAATGTTTCTGAACATTTCAATTCTCCAGGACATAGCATTCAAGATTTTTCTTTCATGCCAATCGAAAAAATTTCAAATAACTGGAAAAGGCTTCTTAAAGAAACACGATGGATGCATATTCTTGATACTAAAGCTCCAGAAGGAATGAATTCAAAGGTTTTATTTTGATTATGTATTTTTGTTTCATGATATTCTAGGTATTAAATACAGTCCATCTTGCTTACAGTTAGTTGCATCGTAAAATTGACATTCATCTTAATCAAAACCAATCTAGATCACTCACTCAGCACTCCATCCACTAATTCCATACACTCACTCAAATCGATCAAAAACGCTCCAAATTACCAAAAAGTATGAAATCAACGGCCACATTCAAAAAAGAAATATAACTGAAAAAATCGCAATTTCACTAACATAAATCGATCAAAAACGCTCCAAATTACCAAAAAGTATGAAATCAACGGCCACATTCAAAAAAGAAATATAACTGAAAAAATCGCAATTTCACTAACATAAATGAAATTGTTAGCGTCTGATTGGTTCTTTAAGAAATAGGAAGCAATTTACAGAACTTTTATGCATATTTTATTAAGGGGAGGTAATCAATATCGCTAATTTTGTTCATCCTGAACAAAACTAGCGAAAGAGGATTAACTTCCATTTAATTCAATAAAAACTCGCTCCAAACACTCATTCAATTTCATTCCAAAATCATTCACCTCGTTAATTTCACGATGTTGTTAACTGTAAGCATCCTCAGTCTATCAAGCGACCATTCTAATTAAACGATTATTTTCTAATAAATACTTTCTTTAGTTCATACTATCTTTAAAAGTTGACATTATTAGTCTCATAATTATAATTAATGAACCCTATGTTGTTGAGACTCATTAGTATTGTTTCAATGAGACAATTCAAATGAGTTTTGACTCCTTAGGATTATTGAGCAAGTCGTAAAAACATACATATTCAATAACAATTATGTTTCTAATTTATAGGCTGAACTTGTACTGGGTGACCATTCTCTTTGACGACCACTTTTTGGTCGTCAAGTGGGTGGTCTCTTAGTGCATGTTTTATTGTATATAATATTAGATAAAATTGATTGCATTTTAAGCAGGATGTATACTTTTTGTGTTTCTAATTATCAAAATTTCGCCTTTTCATTCATCCTTCTTGCAGTAGATTTTACCCTCTAATATATTTTACTATTTAGGCAATTGGGACCATCTGGATGATATTACTAGGTATCTACACAAGTTATACAGGCTACCTTGATTCAAATTTTTCGCATTTTGCTTTATTTTTCAAGTTATAAATATCATTCTATCATCCTTAATGCGTAAGTGAAATAGAACTCCAAATGACTTCTATTTTAACGATTTTTTTCTATTTTTTTTTTTTTTTTTTTTTTTTTTTTTAAATATTAGTTTTACAGAGCACCCAGATGGTACCTTTTCATGTTACGGGTCCCATATGTTATTTAGTTACAAAAATTATAAGCTCAAAATCATATTAATTCTATAATTTTTTTTTTTTTTTTTTTTTAATTTCATTTTATTATTATCATTATTATTATTATCATTATTATTATTTTCATTATTATTTTCTATTTATTAATAAAATTTAAATGATATATATACATAGTGGGTAGTCACATAATAATCCTACTTTTTTTCACTATTTTAAAAGTGAATTTAAATATCTAAATATTTATTCATTACTTTGCATTATCTTTCATTTTAACAATACAGTTATTGCAGGCTTTTTTCATCTTTTGCTTTCAAATTGCATTTATCCTGTAATATTGTATCTTTTTAGATCCTGTATCTGTTGATTTATTTAATGTATTGTAATATTGATATTTTTCCGCCAAACTCATTGCCATTTTTTGACGTTGTTGCCGTTGACGTCATGTGACGTTAATGACATCATAAATTGTTATTGTTCAAAATGGTTTCCCTTGAAAAAGGTTTATTTTAAACCGAAACTAGTCGGGAATAAAAATTAAATTTAAATCAACTTGGAAGTTTGATCTCTCTTTATCCCTATTATACAAAGTGATACAAATTTACAAAATATAAATGCTAAATTGTTTATTTATCCGAATTTCAAACGGTGTAGGCCTAGATCGAGCTTCCATCCACTTTTCTCTTTCATTTGAAATAATCTAATCGTGAATAAAGAAATAGATCTATATTGATTTCTATTTTTCGCACTTTTCACAATGGTTATTTCGTATTCTTAGGGTTTTGAAAGTACATGCATTTGTCAAAGAATTTCTTCATGTGTAGGCTACACCTTTTCATTCTAGGCGTCGTATCTAAATATTTTGAAAGTTCTTCTGTAGAAAGCCTTCAAGATGCATTTTTCGCTCAACCCGTAATATTTTGACAATTTCAATAGGCCTATGTTTCAGACAGGAATGATCATAATACTTTCGTAATAAAAGATTTGTAGTTTTCGTTTTTTTCAAAAATCAAAAGGAAGGGTAAAATAAGATGCGATCAGAAGCTGTCCACTGTATATAAGCTTTACGCTCATCAGCTTGATTTGATTTATTGCCCCCTGATTGAAGTTTTTTTTCGGAAGCCTTTGATAACATGATATATGAACCCAATTATCGATATCTATTGTTCTAATCGGGTGCCCAGCTGCGTCGTTACATAATGTTACATAATATCGGCGTATGGATTATGGGAGACTGATAAGCCACGCGACAACAACGCACGAGATTGTCAAAAAATTAAACTGGTCAGTCAATTAAAATGGAATAAAATTTCAATTAACATAATTAACCTTTTAAAGGAAAGCGGAAATATTCGATTATTTTTCGAAAATTATGCTTGTCTTTCAGTTTGTTTGAGAACTTTCGCTTATAAGCATCTCTTTATACTTCGAAGTCGCTATAAATGGATCTAATCTACTTGCAAACCATGTCTGGTTACGAGTCTGACTAGTCTTTGCATAGTTCAGAGTCTGGAGAGCCTGTGCTCAGATTTGATTCTGACACATACATTTCAGAAAATTCTGGATTTTCGCCTGTAGAATGTTCCGATTCTGCGATTGACGAGCCGCTGCCTCAGGCAGATCCCGAGTGGCATGGGAAGTTTTCGCCTCCGAGGGCGTGTTTGACTTGCGATATGCAAAGAGACTGAAACATTGCAATCTTAATCTTATGCGCAAATTAAAAAAAAATGTTTCTTCGCGTAAACAGTTGGACGAAATAGAGCTTCTTTACGTCCGCAATCTTTTCTCCGTTAATTCTCGGGTCCGAAAAAAGAACGAAAATTGTAGGGGCGAATATTTCGGTTTTGTATAATCGCAATTTCTCGGTGTATAGCGAGAGCGATAACAACAAAGTTTTTAAATTTACGTTGTCATGGGTGATTGGTAAACAAAAGATATTTCTTGGGTCTAGTTATGAAATAATAAAGGCAAAAATACGATATTCTTCATTCTTTTGATAATATTTTGTCAAGAGCGGACTTGAAATAAAATTAGTTTGCAGAATCGCGGTGATAGAAATCTTGTATTGAGATTTCTTGGATGGACTGCTAAACTACCGTTACTTCAGATGATTTAAGTTGTAGTTACGCGATTTTGATCGTCGACTGATGCTAAGCTGTATATCGACGATTTTCTCGAGTATAAAAATAGACTTGAAATAATTTTGAAAATATGTAATAACAAGGTAGATTGTCATTATAAGATCGCTAATCAGTAATGATGATTAAAAACAACAACAACAGCAATTTCTATCGGCAATTTCACATTATTTAGCCCATGACCAGTGTAGGAAAATGTAAAGAAAAATTTGAATACATTACAAAAATGATAAAATAAAACTTCCCTTTGAAGAAAACAGAGAGAAAATGACAAAATGCTGATTTTAACATTTTCTCTCTCCCTGAATCTTTTCCAAAGTTCTCTTTGTTGTGAAAGGCTAAACAAGACATGGTTTGGATAAATCGGCTCTTCTTCCTTTTCTCTCATTGCTTTCCAACCTAAGTCTGCCCATTCATTTCAAAATCTTGCTTTCATCATTGACTGGTATTTTGATTTTGAAATGTTTGCCTATTATTGTATAACGAAAAAACAAACAAACAAACAAAAAAACTTGTGTGCTAATTTACATAAATGTGCCTTTCCTTCACAGAAAGAGAGTTGTTTTTTTTATATTACACATCATGAAATATATTTTGATAAATAAGTAAATAAATAAAGGAAAAAATAGGAAATGTTGAAGAAATATAAAATGTATAGACACAATCATGTATGTTAAAATCAGTTTTACTTCTTAATTTCACCATCAAATGTTATAAAAATTATACCATTTTATTGAAAATTAATTCTTCCAAAGACATCATTTAATAAAAGAATTGTGTTTCTGATTTTAAAGCTTTGTTGCTCCATTTAGAAGAACAGACCTTGATTAATTTAATGGTAAAATAGGAGAAAAAAATAATGGGAAAATTAAGCATCAAGTTCAACTTCTAATAGCTCCTAAAGTTGCAATAGCACAATAAAAAGAATTACACCATGTGAAAGCTCATCTTTTCCACAAAAATATTTTTATAGATCATGAAAATGTGAGATTTGAAATAAAAGGTCAAATTTTACATTTTTTAACACATGTGTAAAAAATGTCAAGAAATTTTGAAAATCCAATAATAGCCTGTTCAGATAGTGTCTGGATATTGGAAATTCCTTATTTGGTATTGGTTATTGGTTTACCCAGGTGACTGTTCAGTCTAGGTAACCCTTTAGTCTACCTTCCTGTTTGGGAAAGGGTTAAACTTATTATAACAAACTGCGCAGGATGAACCCAGTCAAAACCTTTTACTTTTGGCAGATTTTTTAATGTAGAACTATTATTCTATTAATCAATATACATTTTGTTTTTATTGTCAAAAGTGACCTTTTGTAGATTGAACTCAACAGTTTTATTTTGAAACAATTTTTTTGTCATTTTTCCTCAGATAAGAATTCCATTAAACCCTGGTTAAGCCAAGCCAAAAATATTTGTTTTAGCAGAAGATTAATGTAATGAACCTGTAATAGTTTCTCAATGTTTTGGAAGTAATGAACTTAAAGACTGTTAACAGAGGTTTCCTAATAATTTTCATTAGGAAACTTTGGTCAACATAGTGAAAGATCATTAGTTCTGAATGTTGCAGAACTATAACGGTTCTACTAGCTTAAGACAAAGACCAGCAAGCACCTATAAGGAGTTCGATCTTGGTTGATACCATCTGTTGGCCTGTTCCTCTTGAAACATTGCAAGATAAGAGTTGTGGTATTAACCTTCAACAAATGTTAATCTTAAGTTACTTACAGCATTTTCTGATGACTTCTCCCATTTGATACAAGAATCTAGGATGCCCAGTAAAACGTGTAATCGTGAGAATGTACCAGCATTCTGTACAGCATCTCTCCACCGCTGTATACCCGGAGCAATCTCTACAATTTCCTCTTCTTCTTCACCTTTAATTATAACAAGAGATGATTGTAAAACAATTTTGCCCCAACCTCCCATAAGAGCAGTTCAATAGCAATTTTGTGTCAATCATTTGATTGATTGAATTGAATTTTACGACGCTTTCAACATTTTTTCAGATATATTGCAGCAGCTGGAGCACCTAACAATGGATTCCAGGTATTTCTCTCACAAGTACTACCATCACATCCTTTCCTGGCCTTTTTGTCGATCAACCAAGGGCAATAACTCACAAAATATGATGAGTAGAGTTTTGGTTCTTGTACACTACACTTCTCCTCAATGAGATCTATCCACCTGTGAAGTTTGATGAATCTAGCTTGCATACTTTTTGAGACATGCTCCAGATACGGACTGATTGACAAGTGCAAAGCAAGATACCTCCTTTTCTTCGAAGGGAGGTATAAAAAATGTTTATTTGTAGATGCTTCAGTCAGCATTCAAGCTTTCTAGTTGGATTAAAACTTGTTAAGCATATAGGACAAAGTTCCAAACACAAATTTTTGTGTTATCCTGCAGCTTCAATTTTATTGTTTCCCTTATAACACACACATGTTGTACTTGTATGACATCATCTAAAGCAGGGTTTTAGTCTGACAACACCAAAATGGGATCAAAAGGACTCAACAGTTGAGACCTTAAGGATCCTTTCTTAAAATTTGAGAGTTCCTGTTTTAGATAAATTAATTTAAGCAGTAATTTAGCATTTTTGTAAATTTAGAGCTATTTCCTGGTTAAAGATAAAGAAAGTGTTGGATATAAATGTATATGTGTATATGAACTTTTAGAGCTCAACTTCAGGAAAGAATTGAAGACTGTTTAAAAGTTTTCATTCTTTTGAAATTCTTTCCCAAGATGTTCAATGGGACTCACATCAGATAGTTTTGAGGGTCCAGGATACTTATTTGGGCATTTCAGACTCACAAACCTGCATCCCTTAAAACCCTGTTAAAGCATCTTGATCATGCATTTTTTTTAACTAAAAGATTACTCACTCTTAAATGCAAATCTCAGAACTCTTTCTAAAATAATTAACCTTTCTAGACTCAATTCTCAAAATTAACTTCAATTTAAGCCAAAAGTTGATCCCTAATGGATCTATAGAATTGACCTAAAAAAATAATAACCACATCCCTTCCAACCCACCTTCGTCCGGGTCCTCTTTTATATCCTCAATCTTTTTCTTCTTTTTAATCACCATTATTCCATCTCTAAACTTTTCTAGTACAGCTGCTTGGGTCTCTAGTAAACATGCAGCCTGAAGTGATATGAATCTACCCATCAATCAATCGATCGATCGATCGATCGATCGATCGATCGATCGATCGATCGATCGATCGATCGATCGATCGATCGATCGATAGATAGATAGATAGATAGATAGATAGATAGATAGATAGATAGATAGATAGATAGATAGATAGATAGATAGATAGATAGATAGATAGATAGATAGATAGATAGATAGATAGATAGATAGATAGATAGATAGATAGATAGATAGATAGATAGATAGATAGATAGATAGATAGATAGATAGATAGATAGATAGATAGATAGATAGATAGATAGATAGATAGATAGATAGATAGATAGATAGATAGATAGATAGATAGATAGATAGATAGATAGATAGATAGATAGATAGATAGATAGATAGATAGATAGATAGATAGATAGATAGATAGATAGATAGATAGATAGATAGATAGATAGATAGATAGATAGATAGATAGATAGATAGATAGATAGATAGATAGATAGATAGATAGATAGATAGATAGATAGATAGATAGATAGATAGATAGATAGATAGATAGATAGATAGATAGATAGATAGATAGATAGATAGATAGATAGATAGATAGATAGATAGATAGATAGATAGATAGATAGATAGATAGATAGATAGATAGATAGATAGATAGATAGATAGATAGATAGATAGATAGATAGATAGATAGATAGATAGATAGATAGATAGATAGATAGATAGATAGATAGATAGATAGATAGATAGATAGATAGATAGATAGATAGATAGATAGATAGATAGATAGATAGATAGATAGATAGATAGATAGATAGATAGATAGATAGATAGATAGATAGATAGATAGATAGATAGATAGATAGATAGATAGATAGATAGATAGATAGATAGATAGATAGATAGATAGATAGATAGATAGATAGATAGATAGATAGATAGATAGATAGATAGATAGATAGATAGATAGATAGATAGATAGATATTCTTTATTACCTCCAAAATGGAGAGAATACATCTTTTTACACTTACAAACAAACAATTAAAATATGCAGAGATTAACATACAATATACACACAAACAATTAACAGTGTACACAAAGTCATTAAAAGATTATTATAGATAAATTATAGTTTAAACCAAAAAGGTTTAACTAAAGAGAGAAAACAACCCATTACAATATGTTTTTTTTTTATAATGGTCTTATTTCTTTGAAATAGCAGATGACGATTCTTAGTTCATCAGGGCTCAAATTAAGGAGTCATTGACCCTAAACAATGATATTCTGTAGGTCACAACTAATTCTTAAGGGATAAAAACAAGAGGATATTGACTGTCCTATATCGCTCAGCTGAGTAAGTCACATTATAACTTGTCAACCATGTTATAAATATGAGAGATTGTTTGATATACATTTTGGTTGGTTTGTTTTGAAAGACACATACTTTAATTTCATCCAAATGCAATTTGATTTTTTTTCTTAAATTTTCTATCTATCTCTTACCATGGCAACCAAAGTATTTGATGGAATTGAATTCTTTTAACAACTTTAGAAGACCTTCACCTTAAGAACATCCCTTCTAAGTTTCAGATTGATTGGCCTTATGGCTTAGAATAAAATAAATTTGATTTTCAGCAATTTTTGGACAGGGAGTGATCACAATAGCTCACCTTGAGCACTTTGTGCTCAGGTGAGCTAACAACAGAAAAGGAAAAATGTGTGTAGAATATTTCAGGTTTCAGTGTGAATGGACCTTTTGTTGTTATGATATGAAGGGGAAAATTAATCAGTAGGATTCTAAAAGAAACAAGATACATCATTGAAATTTGAGTGATAAAACCCAGTTTTACCCCTTGAATTTTCCCTCCAGGGGGTCAAAATGACCCCCTTTGGGATAATTTCTAAGGGTCAAAATAGAATATTTTAAGATTTTTAAGGGGCAAAACCTTAGTAAAAGACTCAAACACAAACCCTCAGGGTTTTCAATGACCCCCTGTTTCTTTGAATTTGGACCCCCCCTTTTATTAAAATGACCCTGAAAATTGTCAAAGAAACATTCTTTATCTAGTTGAAAGGGGGTCATAATGTGGCATAATGACCCCCAGTTTTGAATGTAGAGGGAAAACCCTGAACCCTGGTTTAGGAAATTTTTTATATCTATGTCTTTTAAGGAAGGAAAACACTGGTCAAATATCTGTGAAAGAATATTTGCCATCACTTGCAGTTGCACCACCAGGTTGAAAGTCCAAAGAGCTACCAATTGTGCTGCCTTATAAACTTGTAGTTATGAGATATCTGAGCTTTGAGAATAAGGTGTTTCGCCAATATTTTTTTTTCTTTCACACACTTGGGAATTTATCCACCCTTTATGAGACTTTCTATTTACTACATAAAAGGGACACATTAGACAACTAGAAAGCCATGAATGGCTTGTGTCGCTCCACAGGCTTGAATTTCTTGTAATAGCAAATCTAAGTTTTGACTAGATTTTTACATATTTTGGCTTCTACTGATGTTGAAAAGATTTTCAAATTTTCCACTATTATAACATATATAGAGAAATGACCTCCGCCCATAAAAGACATATTTTTCTTCAAATCACAATAATTTTTGGCTGAATGATAATGGATCACCCGAGGATCATACTAATGAAGTTTGATTGATATCCATCATTTAGATTCTGAGAAAATGATTTTCAAAGTTTGCACTATATAACATATAGAGAAATGGCATCCGCCCATAAAATACATATTTTTCATCCGATCACAATAATTTTTGGTAGACTGATAAAGGGTCACCCAAGGATCATTCATGTAAAATTTGGTTGATATATATCACTTAGATTCTGTGAAAATGATTTTCAAAGTTTCCACTATATAACATATAGAGAAATGACCTCCGCCTATAAAATACATATTTTTCATCCGATCACAATAATTTTTGATAGACGGATAAAGGGTCACCCAAGGATCATTCATGTAAAATTTGGTTGATATCCATCAGTTGGATTCTGAGAAAATGATTTTCAAAGTTTCCACTATATAACATATAGAGAAATGACCTCCGCCCATAAAATACATATTTTTCATCCAATCACAATAATTTTTTGTAGACTGATAAAGGGTCACCCAAGGATCATTCATGTAAAATTTGGTTGATATCCATCTGTTAGAACCTGAGAAAAGTCACTTTTTACCATATTTGGAAATTAGCCACGCCCATTAAATCCATGTTTTTCATTGGATCAAAATTTCTTGAACAACTTTGAAAGAGGGTCACCCAAGGATCATTCCTGTGAAGTTTGGTTGAAATCCATCCAGTAGTTTCCGAGGAGAAGATTTTTAAAGAAAAAGTTTACGACCGGACGCACGGACGCACGGACGCACGTACGGACGGACGCACGACGGACACAACGCCATGACAATAGCCCCAGTGGCTTTCAGCCAGTGGAGCTAAAAAGGGACCATCTGGGTAAAGCAAAAAAAGTTTGCCCTAGTTGCACTGCATGTCATAGTCAACTTTCCATCTAACTTAACATATTTTTTATATCCAGGATAGGTCACTCAGAGACCATGTTTTGGAACTTTTTTTTTTTTTTTTATCTATTCTCTATACCCAGATGGGCCATTTCAGTGTGACATGTCAAAAATTTGAAATCTAATAAATTTACCACTGTATCTTTATCCTCTGAAGTTTCCAGTCTACAGTTCCATGAACTGAAGTCTTCCACTCCACCAAGACCGCCGTTGCGCAATCTCATTTCTGTTTCTAGTAATTCCTATAATAAGAAAAAAGTATTTAAATTTATTTATTTTTTTTTTTTTTTCATAAAACTAAAACCTAATCACACTCATGTATGAATGCGCAAAGCGTATTCATTTTGATCCGCTTTGCGCATTCATACAGTGTGATAAGGTTTTTAGTTTCATACCTCAATGAAATAAACAAATGTAGTCAATTTCCATCTATACTGCATCACAAGCAGAACTCGGTGGCATAGTATAAAACAATTGTAACTCCCTACAAACTTATGGGGATTTACAACTGTTTTGCATTGAGCCAATGATTACTGGTGAAATTTTTTCATGAAGAATAGGAAACATCTCATTTTTTTAAAAAAAACTGACCACCATAAAGTCCAAAAAGTATAGAATCTGGATAGTCTGCAGAAGGTTGAAACTGTTTGCTTTGGTTTTTTTTTATTGTATTGGTTTTTAACATTTCTGGATGATTTTCAGAACTAAGAATGATAACTCTCACACTATACATTTATTTTGGAAATATGACTTTTTGCTGACCTTTGATGGGACTAATCACTTTTCAAGGTTGATTCAAAGATGACCACTATTTGTATAAAGTGAATTTCACCCATCTATTTTGATCTCTGCGTCTGACAGAATCAAGCCTTACCTTCTTTAAAGTATCTTTTACTTCTGCCTCCCCATCACATTTCCTCAACTCATTGTTTGTTCTGAATAATAGAAATAAACTATGTGTAAACACATACTTTTCCCTTGCAAACATTTGTTTCAGGAGAGGGTTATAAAAACATTATTTTTAAACATTTTACACATGATGTTAAACTTATTTGATAAATTATATATTAAGCCCTTTTCAATATATTTATGACCTATTTCTGTGATTGGATTTTCTTCACCATAGGTTGCTGTATTCCTTAAACAAACACTACCTGAGAACCATATCTAATTGATCATCTGCTTTCATCTTACTTTGGCTTTTCAACAATTGGATAGAGACTAAATATTTTTTTCCATTGAATCAAGTTTGATATGCAAGGGTTCATTGACGTATTTCAGATAATTTATTAAAAAAAAAAAATCATTTTATCTTTTCTTTCCATTAAAGTAGTACAATAAGCATTTTTTTGTAAGTCAGATAAATCTTTCATTCCATGAACAACAAAAGCTATATTCTCACATACTGCTTTTGTTGTTTACAAAATGGGATCTTACACTGAATCAAACAATTATCCTCTATTTATCATTATGATTTAAAAATTTAACTATACTTTTATAACTGTGAGTTTTAAGAAAACGCAATTTTTTCAACCTTGGACAAAAAAGTTAAAAATACAGTAGATATTGCTTGAGCCACCCCTTGTATTTAGCAACCACTTTTCATTAAGCGACCTTCATATAAAGTCCCTTCACTGTAGGCAAAATCTCTGAAAAGGTGGACATTCTTCGACCACAAATTGTTTAGTATTGAATCTTATGATATTGGAACACATTAGAATTGTCTCAATGAGACAATTATGTTGGGTTTGAACAACATAGGATTCGGAGAGAAATATGCGACAATCAATATATGCTATCAGAACAAACATTAATATAATCATCCTGAAATGTTGTATTCAGCAACAAATCCCATAAGCGCCCAAGAAGATGCTAAACACAAGTTTCACTGTAGTGTCAACATCATGCTATTACAAAGAGGATATTGAATGAGTGGTCATTGAATACCAAATTTATTAAACGAGTCATCTATAAATAGATAAAAACGAGGCTGCGCCAAGTTTTTATCTGTTTAAGATGATGAGTTTAATAAATTAGGTATTTGATGAGCACAAATTTTATATTCTATTTATAATGTGACCCTATATTTTGCGAAAAATCGTAAAAATTATTAAAATGCAACATTTCGATTTTCCACAAAACATATAACACTGTGTACAACTGACGTCACAGTATACACATTATGACGTCATTTTCGTGGTTACAAAGTAGCGTTGCTATTCGTTCTTAGCTCATTTGCATAGTTATTCCACTAGTGTAATAACACCCGTGTAATATCAAAAATATTCAACGAGGTTATTTTACTCCTGCGACATAGACCATATTATAAAATGAGATGTTACCTTTGTGCCTTGGTAATAGCTCTAACAATATCTTTATATCTCTTCTGAATTTCCTTTTTCAGCACACTTTCTCTGGAGCCATTCTGATGCAAGGCCTGCATTAAAGAATCCACCTCACTCAATCGGCTGTACGAGAACCACAAATTCTGGCCAATATGAGGAAATCTGAGAAAATAGACAAGATAATTTTTCATTAAGAGGAGATGAGAATATTTATTCTACTTCCAAGTGAAAACTTAATCACGTCACATGAAAACACAAAGCTGCATACAAACATTTTCTTTTCTTAATTAATTGAGTATTTAAACTTATTCAAATATTGAGGGGTCAGTGCAACACTATTGTAAGTGCCTATATATTTATAGGCACTTACAATAGGCTTGCACTGAACCCTCGAAATGCATTGACCAATTATGTGAAAGCCTCTGTCTTTTTCTTTTACCTCTTTTCTATCTGTTTCTATTCAAAAGTATACATTATTTCTGTCTTAGTAATTACAGTAGAATCCCTTTATTAGCAACTCGGATAATCGGGATTTTCGGATAATAGCAACTTTTCCTTTAGCACAAAACCATTTCTTCTTTAGCCTAAGTAAAATTCGTCGGATAATCGGAACTCTGATAATAGAAACTCCCGGATAATGGAAACAAATTCTTTGCACCGGGACCCTATTTTATCGGATATTGGAAACAATCGGGAGGTTACATGGGGACAAATTATCAAATTCACAAGTTTTGTCTTTTATTTGACAGGTGATGCCGCGATTCGTAAAGTACACAAGGACGCTTCAAGTTGTTGATCGCATCTTTACCCGATTCATAATCGCTGTTTGCTCGTGTTAGAGTTAATTAAAGTCTGGAACGAATGCTTTGCTTTATATTCTTCGAGTGTACGACGATCCCGATCGGCTTTTTTAATGATTCGCGATAGTTCAAATGCGGCCCGCTTCCGGATTTGTTTTATCATTTTTTTTTCTAAATCCCTGTCAAAGGATGAGATTGTTTTCGCAAAGCTTCAATTTCGCAGAAAAAAAGCGTACATTACTGATATTGAAATAGAATTTTCTGTAAATACGCGATGGAAAAAATAACGTAACGAAATTATTTGAAAACGAAAATTACTTACTTCAGATCAGAAATTATTATCCTAATCGAAATATCCAAGCGGTAACGATTCTAGAAAATCATTAGGTTTCTTTTCAAACCCAGCTTTGATATGACGTCACGCTGTAAATTTCTCAAAGAATGACCCAACTTCAAAGGGACCGCCGAACACCTGGCCTGGTCGAGGTTGTGTGAGTTTTGCAAGCGACACACTTTTTTACGTGTTTACTCGCCAGTGTAACTAAATCACATAAATCGAGGAATTTACCATCTAATGGATAGTCTTTAAAAGGTAATTGAATTTAATTTGGCTCATCCCGTTCGCGGCCCTCAGCGGCCTATGTTTAATTTGTATCAATCGGCGGCTTTAGAAGCTATTGGAAGTCAGAGGAATAAACTAAAAAGACTTTTCAAATTTTCAATTTAACTCTTTTTTTTTTCATCATCGAAAAACTATCAATCGAATGGGACTGATCAAACTTACATGAATGAATCCCCTACGATCCAAGCGACGACATGCTCGTGCATTTCCGGAAGTTGAATACTAAACTAAACGAGATATCGAATAAAAGAAACATCCGCTTAATAGCAACTTTTCCTCTGACAAATAGGAGCTAATAAGCTGATTCCTCTGTATTTCTTTTCTTTCCTGATGGCTTTACAGAATTCATGCAAGAGCTCATATTTTGCTATGTATCAACCCTTTTTCCGATTAAGTGCACAAACGTACGTTTTATCAACACATTTCTCGACTTTCTTTTTCTTTGATGCCGAAGGACCTTCCTCATCCTCTTCTTCACTTTCTGAGGAGCTAGATGAGTCGTCATCATCATCATTATTTGTATTACAAGTGTACTCCATTTCTTCTCCGACCCAACCTGCAACATAAAATGTGAATGACTTGTCATCAATTTGTCATTTTTAGGATACAGAATAAAGCAAAACATTGTTTTCATTAAACAGTCCAAACTGTCTTTGCAGCCACCTGTCTTCAGCAAGCAACCTGAATTAAACAAGCAAACAACAATCCTTATCAAGGATTCCTCTACACTATATTTTTTTCCACCAGTACTTAGACATCCTTTCAGAGTCTCTAGCTGCTCATCGCATATAGGTCTACCTATAGTTGATATGGTGTTTTGCATCATTTTTTACAATGATCCAGCCATTTTCTGTTGTTTTTTTAAGGTAACGTAGAATTATTCATTTGCTTCCATGTTATAACTGTTACATCTTATTCAAGGACATAAATACTCAGGGCTGAATCTAGGTTTTCACTAAAGTGGGCCAACTCCCCCATCGCATTTCAAAATGTGGGCCAACATGTTTAAGGATTGGGCCACAAGCAGACATTCTCATGTACTCACAAAATTTAAAGTTCTGACCTATTATCTTAAAAAGAGAGACACAAAAGACAGTGAGATGCGAAGGAACATTTTGTAACAATCATTCCTTTATGTCCATTTGTTTGCTAAAGATAATAATGTTGTTGAGATATTTTTTGGTAACATTTTTTTCTTTTTGTCCTTTCATTTTCTTTATAAATGGCTTTCAATACGATCGGAACCCTCCCCCAGTTATACCAGCCGCTGTATTTATTGCCCATTAGAAGAGAATGAAATCTGAACAGTTGGTTTCACAATCTCTTCATCCTACTGAAAATGTGCAACCAAAACGTCGTAAGTACAACTTCAGTGAAGTTGCACTCATGTGGACTCGCCCACGTATCGATAATAATTATTCCTGAAAGTTGTTGTTGAAAATCAAAGTTTTGATCGATGAATTTTTAGTAGTGCGTAAATAAAGAAATTTCCTGAGAGGATAATCAAAGTTCCAAAAGTAAACCATCAAAATCTTGGTGTATCATTCCAATGTCGCGACGCTAATCCATTCAGACATACAAAATGGAATAATTAATCTAGTTTTCGTACCTGATTCTTATTTATTTATTATCTGACAATTATCTTTTTTATGTCCCGATAGAAAATTCTTATCTAAATTAACAACTTTCGGAAGCTGGGTCGCCTGTCCTGTGTTGAAAGGATATGTGAAATTGATTGCATAAAGCTTTATCCATAAAATGTATTGGTATCACTTACGACTCTATTACCTTAGAATAATACTACACAATAACTGTAGGCTATCTTCATTGAAGCGTAACTTTTATCGAAGAAGCTGACTGGGGATTCTATTTATAGTGACAATTATTTCTAGGGTAGATATAAACAGCTTTACACATTAGGGGTTTTCTCAACAGTCTCTAAATGTATTCACGATTAACGCACAGCTTATTTAATAATGCGCCAACCATTTTAAATGGGCGTGATCTGTGCCGCACGGCCTTGTGTTTTTTGCGGCATGAACAATTTTAAAGCGGGAATCCCGCAATCCGGTGCCCTAGATTCAGCTCTGAATACTGCCAAGATTCAAGCCCACTTCCTTAAATTTCTTTATCAAGAGTCTGCCGCCCTTATTACTCACAGAATTCTATATTGGTGCAACCCATTAGAATGGTTTCATTTGGCAACATTGAATTCAGTTACAAAGAACTCTTTAAGCAAAAGTGTACATTTTCAAGGTTTCAATTGTCATTAAGATATTTTGATCATATCCACTTCATGAAAGAGTAATTTAATTGAATTGGTCGCCAAATCAAGTTTGATTAAACAAGAGATGTTTGTAAAACATTTATGCTCCACATTAAAGCAGGTCAATGGCTATTCTTTGTCAATCAACAAAGGGCAATAACTCAAAAAATATATATGCACTACACTTCTCCTTAATGAGATCTTTCCACCTGTGAAGTTTCATGATTTTATCAGAGCTGAATCTAGGTTTTCAGTAAATAGGGCCAATTCCCCCATTACATTTCAAAATGTAGGCCAACATGTTTAAGGATTGAGCCACAAGCAGACATTCACTTTTTATCACAAAATTTAAAGTTATGCCATTGTAAATACCCTAATAAGACACAAAACACAGAGAGATCAGATGTGAAGGAACATTTTATTACAAAATTTCCTCTATGCCCTATTATTTTCTAACTTTTAATTTTCTTTATAAATCTTATTGAGTTAAGTAATTTTAATTCATTTGGTACTTAAGGCTTTCAATATGATCGAAACCCTCCCCTCTGTTATACAGACCGTTGTATTTACTATTGCACATCAGAGGGGACAAAAAAGAAGAGTCGTCTTTCACCATTGCTTCACCCTGTTGAATAAATGGGGCCAAAACATAAAAGTACATCTTCAGTAACAACTTCACTAAAGTTGCACTTACAAGGACTCGACCACCTGTAGACACTAATAATCTCCGATAGTTGTTAAAAATTGAAGTTTTGATTAGCGCATTTTTAAAAGAGATAAGTATGAATAAAGGAATTTCTCGAAATGACAATCAAAGTTTCAAAAATAATGGTGTAAGGCGACGCTAATCCTTTCAGACATAGACAATTGAATA
This sequence comes from Fragum whitleyi, assembly GCA_948146395.1. NCBI lineage: Eukaryota > Metazoa > Mollusca > Bivalvia > Cardiida > Cardiidae > Fragum > Fragum whitleyi. The sequence goes on along the minus strand of OX411551.1, from coordinate 18,261,962 downwards.
ATCTAGTTTTCGTACCTGATTCTTGTTCATTCATTATCAGACAATTATCTTCCTTATGTCCTGATAGAAAGTTCTAATTTAAAATACGACTTTCGGAAGCTGGGTCGCCTGTCTTGTGTTGAAAGCAATGCGAAATCTGATAGCAACAAGATGTGTTTGTGAAATACGAATGCCCCCATAACGGCATTTTTTTTTTTAAAGTTTGACCTTGACAGATGACCTTGACCTTGTCACATGACCTTCGCTGTGGTACCAGCGGATGCCGATCATTGAGATCTTTCATCATGCCAAATATTAGCTTTGTATCTTGAAGATATTGGCAAGGTTAAGTTTTCGGGTTAAGTTTTCGGACAGACGGACGGACAGACAAACAGACAGACGGACAGACATTAGTAAAACAATATGCCCCCGATCTCTCGATACGGGGGCATATACCCACGATCTCTCGATTCGGGGGCATAAAAAGCTGTATCCATATTAAATGTGAATTGGTATCACTTACGACACTATCACCTTAGAATAATTCAACACATAAACTTTAGGCTATCTTCATTGAAGCGTAACTTTTATCAAGTAGGCTGATTGGGAATTCTATTTATAGTGTCAATTATACCAAGGTAGATTTTAACAGCTGTACACAATGTTATATATGAATTAGGGGGTTTTCTCAACAGTCTCTTAATGGATTCAAGATTAACACACAGCTGATATAATAGTGGGCCTTTTAAACCCTTTAAAATGCGTGTGACCTGTGCCGCACAGCCTTCTGTTTTTAGGTTATGAACGATTTTAAAGTGTGAATCTCACAATCCCGCTCCCTAGATTCAGCTCTGTTCTATCTTGCATACTTTTAGAGATTTGCTCTGGACATAAAAGAGTCTATGTACGGACCGACCGACAACAAAGCAATATACCCCCTCTTCTTCAAACAGGGGCATAATAAATAACTGACTAGAAGAAAGCTTTTTTACCTTTTTCCACAAACAGTCCAGGTGTGATGTCAGAGAAGATCCAGTATCTACAGTGGTTCCTATCTGTACCTATCGGTGACTGTCTCTGGGTCACCTTCGCTAACTGTATTCCCTCCTGAAGCATAATAAACATTATGTAACACATAGAAGAAGAAGAAGAGTTACAGATAGATGTGCTTTTTTTGCTATTTTCAGGATTTGACACTAACTTCTATGAGTAAGGAGTCCACCGGACTACCAATATATGAAATCAAGGAGTCCAAGCTCAAAGTAAGGAGTCTGAATTTAAATATTTAGAGCACATTGTGGAATAGAAGAAATTGCTTGTTACAAGTAATTTCTTTATTTTCCTCAATTTCCCCCCCCCCCCCCAAAGAAGGTTGTTTTCTTTCAAAATCCTACTACATACACGCAATGACAATTTCAACAAATTTTATAGTGAGAAGATCTACAGTTTTAACAAGGGATGAAAGGAAACCTTCCTGTGCATTTGTTTCTTAAAATGTTCTCTTATGATACTAGGAGTCCATCATACTCCTTAATTGCAACATGAAGGGTTACCTAATGGTACACAAGGAGTCTTGTACTCCCAGACATACCTTAGTGTCGAACCTTGATTTTAGATCGAAGTATTTAAATGACAAAAGGATAAACACAATGTTGTTGGTACTCATTGGAATCGGCTTGGCGAGACTATTCCAATGAGTACTCACAACATAGGTTTTAATTGAGAAATAACAAAATGTGTTTGTGAAACACGAATGCCCCCGTAACGGCATTTTTTTCCAAAGTTTGACCTTGACAGATGACCTTGACCTTGTCACATGACCTTGACTTTAGTACCAGCGGATGTGGATCATTGAGATCTATCATCATGCCAAATATTAGCTTTGTATCTTGAATAGGCTTGAAGATATTGGCAAGGTTAAGTTTTCAGGTTAAGTTTTCGGACAGACGGACGGACAGACAGACGGACATGAGTAAAACAATATGCCCTCGATCTCTCGATACGGGGGCATAAAAATCTTAGACTGTCTTTACCCCCTCTTATCTGTATTATCTGATTGTATGCAAATACAGCTACTGAATAAATTGTGATGGTGAATAAATTATGAATTCACTTGTGTGCTCACCCTATTTATATATTTTTGTTCTCTATATTGTAGGACTAGTTAGAATTTCAAGATCTTGTAGGGCGAGTTAAAATTGCCTTTTTTAAGCCTTGATTGTGTATTGGCGGTGGCAAAGCAAAGGAATATACTTTTGAATTAAGCACATGAGTTACAGCACTTGGATGATGATTTCTTTCATGAATATTTTGATATCCTGAATTAGAACTTTCAGAGACAGGAATAGGCCTAAAATTCAAATATCATAGAAAGTTAATGGTCATTTTGAAATTCATTGATAGAATAGGATAGAGTGACATATATACAACACACCAAATGCATATACAGTCAATCTTGCTTGAACAACCACATCTATTAAGCAACCACTTTATTAAGCAACCATCGTAAAAAGCCCCTTTGCTGTAAGTAAAATTTCTGAAAAAAGTGGATATTCTTAAACTTAAAAATATTCATCATTGAATCTTATGATGTTAGAACCCATTAGAATCGTCTCAATTAGACAATTCTTATGGGTTCGAACATCCTAGGATTCAGTCAGAATTATATGACAATCTTTCAAGAAACATATCTTTTTTATCATTAATTATTGTACTAAGCGACCATTTCCATCAGCAACCATTTTTTATTGGTCCCCTAAGTAGTCACTCAATGCAAGTTTTACTGTATCAACCAAGATGCAGTTGTGGAGTCTTGATCTCTTTTGACAATGTCTTGTCATCCAACCTAATTTCAGACACTTAACTATCAATATGGATCAGAACTTACCGTAAATTGTCTTTCAAACTGTTCCTTTTCTTTCTGTTCTTTTAACAGCTCCATGTTCTTTTCTCTCCTGTAAAATAAAAAAATTGTCTGTAATTGTCTGTAAAACAATCTTAAGTGTGCGCCAAGCAATGACTTGGATCAGGCTTTACACACTGTTGATAGCTCATGACTCTAAGTTTCTGTAGACGGCAATTGTTTTATTGTCTTTGTATGGCTGTTTAGGCTGATCATCGGCTCCTGTTTGACCCTTAAACCAGGTTTTGACTCCCCAAAAACTGATATCTCATTTTGACCCTTAGAAATTTCCTCCAAGGGGGTCATTGTGACTCCCTTGAGAGAAATTTCTAAGGGTCAAAACTTTTTAAGATTCATCTGATATCTTAAATTTTACAAATCAATTGCTTACTTTTCTTTGGAGAAAAAGTCAAATTAATCTTAAACCTATAAAATTCTTACTCAGGGTAAGCTCTTTTGACCCCTTTAAAATGTATTTTGACCCTGGAACTCAATGGTTAAGGGGGGTCAATGCCTCCCTATTAACAAACACTTGCAGGAGCCCTGGCTGCACATTGTTAGTCATACACACACATGATATATGTGGAAATTTGACACACACTCAGATATCAAAACATTATTTTATTTTTTGTGCAAATATTAAATAATGGACACAAAACAAACAGCAGGTTGTTAGAGAGCAACTTAAACATCATAACTACTGTAGTTACCATGGGCCAACTTATTTGTCACCCGAACGGGGCCTGTTTTTCAGCCGGGCCACAATAAGAAACCAGATCGATGTTCCAGGTTACAAGTCGTTTTCAAATTAAACCCGTTTTGCACGCATGTGCACAAGCAAAGCGAGGTATAATTCGAAAACGGTACGCAACATCTTGTTAGCTGGAACATAGAGCTGGTTTCTTATTGTGGCCCAGCCAAAAAAGGGCCCCGTTCAGGTGACATATAAGTTGACTCAATGTTTTAACAATGATGATTATTTGAAGACAGAGGCTTCAGATAACAAGAGGCCGATGTGGGCCTGAGGCGATCTAATGACGATCAAGTTTTTTCTATTTTTAATCTGATATTTCAGCAAATTTATTGCTTCAAAGAGAATGTGTCAAGTTACAATAATATCTTAAAACCATAGAATCATCCTCAGGTAAACAAGAATATCTTGAACTCAAAACCATCTGGTCCCTTTTCTTCAAAATCAAATGGAAAAACCCCATTTCAAAAAAAAACCTTCCTTATGATCCTGAAATCATCCTGTGAAAGTAAAGTCCAATAATATTTGTAGGCTTAATAGCCTAAACGAGAATATCTTGAGTGAAAATCCATAAGACCCTTTTCCCCATGTTTCCTTCTGATCAGCCCCTTTTTCAAATGGAACGTACCTTTTCACCCAATGATTATCCTGTAATTTCGAGTAAATTCTATATTTTTTGTGAAATTTATCAAATAAAGAATTCATACGGTCCCTTTTCCCACAATATAGGACAGATCAGCCCCTTTTTTTAAAGGATTGATTGTATGGAGTTTTATCGCAGGGGCTGGAGCACCTTACAATGGATTCCTGGTATTTCTCACACCAGTACAACTATCACATCCTTCCCTAGCCTCTGGCTGCTATCTCACATAGGTCAACAATTATCAACCCATTGGTGAGAGACAAATAGTCGGAAAGAATGTGCCGCTGTTGAGGATTGAACTGCAGACCTCTAGATTAACAGTCCTTCGCTCTACCAACTGCGCTATGACAGTGGCCGTTTTTTTTTTCAAGGAACCTTTCTTATAACCCTACAATCATCCAGTCAAAGTTTAAAGTAAATTTGGTAAATTTTGGGTTTATTACACAGATAAAGAATATTTTGAGCAAAATCCATAGAGCCCCTTTTCCCATGTTATTGGACAGATCAGCCCCATTTTTGAAAGGAACCTTCTTTCTGACACTACAATCATCCTGTGAAAAGTTTCAAGTAAATTCGAAAATATTTTTTTACTTTATTGCGTAAACAAGATTTATTTATGGACAGACAGGCAAAAGGAAATTATACCATCTTTTTAGCTCCTCTGACCTTCTGTCAGTAGAGAAGTCATTCGGAACACCACTCAACCAATCTCAGATCAACCTCGGATGTACATAGACAGACTATTTTTAAAAATTACGGGAAACCTTGGAAAAACTGGATGACGTCAGTTAAAATGGCGTTAGCCCTCAAAACTGTGAGTGAAAACATTCGACGTCGTCAAAGCTACTCGTTTAAGACTCTGACGTGTAACCATCATATCGTCGGCTACGTTCTATAAGGACAAACCCGGGAAAAGCCTACTTTTCAGGAGAAGGAAAAAACTTAATATCTTTTTACCTATAAACACTAGTACAACAATTTTGGTCGAAAACATCTTAAATCGAATCACTATATATATTATCTGCCGTCATAAATATTAAATTTTGTCTCAATAATGAGTTATTTAAGAAAAACAACAAACAAGAGGACCATGATGGTCCTAGATCGCTCACCTGAATCTATTTGACCCCTAGGGCATCACATCAATTAAATAGGCAGACGTCATTAAGGAAATAATTTCTACATAAAACCAACTTTCATGACGTTTCTGCCAAAATTATGGCCACTAAAGTTATAACAAGAAAATTATCATTAAGACCCCTTTTCCTGTGATATGGCATGGATCCTTCCCATTTTCAAAAGGCTTCATCCTTGTGACCTGACCAACATTATGACCAAGTTTCATGAAGATGGGGCAATATTTGTGGCATCTAGAGTGTAAACAAGAAAATTGTCTTTTAGGCCCCTTTTCCCTTGATATGGCACAGATCCTTTCCATTTTCAATAGGGTTAATCCTTGTGACCTGGAGAACATTCTGACCAAGTTTCATGAAGATTGGACAATATTTGTGGCCTCTAGAGTGTAAATAGAAAAATTGTCTTTAAGGCCCCTTTTCCCGTGATAAGACATGGATCCTTCCATTTTTCAATAGGATTCATCCTTGTGACGTGAAGAACATTCTGACCAAGTGTCATGATGAATTGACCATATTTGTGGCCTCTAGAGTGTAAACAAGAAGCCCCTTTTCCCTTGATATGGCATGGATCCTTCCCATTTTCAATAGGGTTAATCCTTGTGACCTGGAGACCATTCTGACCAAGTTTCATGATGATTGGACTATATTTATGGCCTCTAGAGTGTAAACAAGAAAATTGTCTTTAAGGCCCCTTTTCCCTTGATATGGCATGGATCCTTCCCATTTTCAATAGGGTTAATCCTTGTGACCTGGAGAACATTCTGACCAAGTTTCATGATGATTGGACCATATTTGTGGCCTCTAGAGTGTAAACAAGAAAATTGTCTTTAAGGCCCCTTTTCCCATGATATGGCACAGATCCTTCCCATTTTCAATAGGATTAATCCTTGTGACCTGGAGACCATTCTGACCAAGTTTCATGATGATTGGACCATATTTGTGGCCTCTAGAGTGTAAACAAGAAAATTGTCTTTAAGGCCCCTTTTCCCATGATATGGCACAGATCCTTCCCATTTTCAATAGGGTTAATCCTTTTGACCTGGAGACCATTCTGACCAAGTTTCATGATGATTGGACTATATTTATGGCCTCTAGAGTGTAAACAAGAAAATTGTCTTTAAGGCCCCTTTTCCCGTGATATGGCATGAATCCTTCCCATTTTCAATAGGGTTCATCCTTGTGACCTGGAGACCATTCTGACCAAGTTTCCTGATGATTGGACCATATTTGTGGCCTCTAGAGTGTAAACAAGAAAATTGTCTTTAAGGCCCCTTTTCCCGTGATATGGCACGGATCCTTCCCATTTTCAATAGGGTTAATCCTTGTGACCTGAAGAACTTTCTGACCAAGTTTCATGATGATTGGTCCATTATTGTGGCCTCTAGAGTGTAAACACTTAAATTGTTGACGTCTGACGACGGACGACGGACGACGGACATCCAATGATCACAAAAGCTCACCTTGAGCACGATGTGCTCAGGTGAGCTAAAAAATCGTCAAGTACGTCATTTTTTCACTTAATTTTTACGGAACAAAATGCCGTATAGACAAAAAAAGGCATAAAAGATAAATGCATGAAAAAAACTTATTAAATTTGATGTTATATAAGATATAGGACAAATCGCCTTTAAAAAAAATTCTTTTCGGGTGCAAACGAGACCCCGAAATCCGTTGAGTGAGACGTTTCTCAAAAAAAATGAAAAACGCATATAACAATTTTTATGTATGTAACTGAGACACAAGAATTATATGGCCTGGGTAAAGGCTGTCTTCTTTTTCAAACTGATCTTTAAAAATAAACTTTTATCATAAGGAAACATGAATAATTATCAAATTTGTCAATACGTCATTTTCGAACTTCACTTTTCGACCACTTTCGGTGCGAAAATGACGTATCTTATTAGTTCAAGAAACTTTTTTGGGGGGATACGATTAGCTATCAGGTCCAGCATTTTCGCAAAAGACGCGGGAATATCATATGTGTGCGAAAACGCAATAAAAGAAAAAATGGAATTTTGCATATACGTCCTTATAGAACGGAGCCGACGATATCTTAATATAATATCTTTAGATTCTTAAATAACAGCTGAAAAAATCTTAATTTTTGAGAATGATTCGTCATTCTCAAAAATTAAGGTTTTTCAGCCGTTATTTACTGTAATATATATAAATCTACAGTGCTAGTTTTTCTTACACTGTTTCTGCCTAACAAAAGGCACGAATTTGTTACATACCCATCCGCCTCACATACATCCGTGGTATGTTGTAGTTACAGAAATGGCCTAGTGATGTTCCGAATGTAGAGAAGTAAATTCAATAATAAAGCTTTCTTATATTCACAATTATCCTTTTATCCCAAAGTTGTGGGTACTCATTTGAATCTTCTCAATGTAACAAATCAAATGATTACCAGCAACAAAGGTTTTGTCACATGATAGTTGAATTATCAAAAGTCCAAACATCACTTTACCCCAATCTATCTTACTAAGGCAATAATCACCTGATCTTCTCTTCCATTTCTCTCTGCCTCCTTTCAGCTAAAGCTTGAGCTGCCGTAACACGTCGACGTTTAACCACCGACGCTACATCACCATCATCATCCCCTATCTCTGTAGCTTCACTCGTATTACCCGAAGACGCAGCTTCATCCGTATTCTTTTTACCGTAAAAATGAGTCAATAACAGGTTTTTCTCTGCGTCATTCTCACTTTCTTTCTGCGGTTGTTCTTTTGAATCTTTCTTGTTTTCCTTTTCTGTTTCCATCTGCTGTTTCTTTCCCTTCTCTGCCATTCTTTTATCTTTGTTTTCCTTTTGTTGAGCTTGTTTCTCTCTCCTGTAAGTTAAAACAGAATGTTCTTAAACAGATTTCCAAACTCAGTTAATGGCACTGGATAGAGAAACAATCTTGATTTATAAATGAGACACATGCTCTTAAACCATCCCTGCATTCAGGATGACAAAACCAGTACAAACTTTTTGCAAATAATACCCCATGTGCAATGACATGCAAAGTAGGGTATAACTTGCAAAGTTTGCACCATTTTATCATCCTGAGTGTAGGGCTGATTTATCCTTGTCCTTTTTTTTCCACTATAAGATGTACCATCAGGCCAAGTATCATCTGTGAGCGACCAAAACTTTGTCAATACAGCTTTACTTAAGCCATTATTACAACATATGGTACATCCGTGATCTTATTGATACAGGGTTCTAATTCTGACAACATTTCGACTTTCAGAGTTGATTACAGATGAAATTTTGATGGGCAAATTTCAAGAAAATATCTCTCATAATAACAGTTTTGACCAAGGTGAAGTTTGAATATGCAACCGACACATCTTCACTGGCAACAATTGATTGATTGAATGAATGGAGCTTCACACTGCTTTCAACATTTTTTCAGTTATATCCTGGCGGCTGGAGCACCTAACAATGGTTTCCCGGTATTTCTCTCACCAGTACAACCACCACATCCTTTCCTAGCCTTCAGCTGCTATGTCACATAGGATTACAATTATCATCCCATTGGTGAGAGACAATTAAGTCGGAAAGAATGAGTGACACCTTCAGGGATCAAACCTGGAACCTCTAGATTGACAGTCTGAAGCACTGCCAACTGGGCTATGACGGTGGCTTCACTGGCAACAAGAGGGTCATCACAATACATAGACCCTTTGAAATAGGTACAGATAAGAGAGGGTATTGATGAGGTAATTCCATTTACTCAAATACCAAGTTGAAATAGTTGTTTGAATTCTACATAAACAATGAAGAAAGTTTTTGAGATGATTTTCAAAAATGTTGAATTTAACAATCTCCCAAAAGTTAAGTTTAAAATATACTTGTTATTTACTCTGCTTTTGTGAAAATTCTCGGTTGAGTAGAAAAAGATGTGTAAGAGAAACATGAATGCCCCTAAAAACGCAATTTTCAGAACTTTGGCCTGTATAGACAACCTTGACCTTGTTCTATGACCTTGGCCCCAGCAGATGCATATCATTGAGATCTATCATCATGCAAAAAATGCACATTGAATAGGCTTGAAGTAACAAGCAAAATTAAGTTTCTTGGTTATGTTTTGCAGACAGACCAACAGAAAGACAGACAAACAATAAAATCTTTTTATGCCCTCAGCATTGATGGGATCGCAAGCATATTCAAGAGCAACTTTGACAGAATCAACCTACCACAATCGAGCAGAATCTTGCTGTTTTTCCTCCATATAATCTTGTACTGAGTATGTACCCATTATACGTAAACATAATCCCTTCAATATTTGTAATTTCTGTTCTGGTTCTAACTGGTAAAACTCCTGTGTTTCTAACAGTTGTATCAGTTCATCTGGCTGAAAGGGCAGTAAATAATTACATGAAAAAGGATCAGTATCATAGCATTTGGCTTGAAATGCAACAGCAATAGCTTTTAGTTAATGAATTGATATACGAGGGTTGTCCGGAAAGTTCGTAGACAACCTCATTTATTCTTATTTAGAACAACCAAGATGAATAAAACCTTGATGATACAAGTAACCAATATATTTACAGCAAATTTACAAAATTTGAACGGTATTTCTATACAAATAAGAAAACAGCACGCGCTGTACTAGGGGTAGTCAGTGCGGAGCACGGACGGCGGCGTTACGACGTTATCATCCAGAATAAATTGACGTCGACGTTGTGTACAGTTCATTCCTTCTCAAAATATTCTCCATTGTATTTTACACATTTCAATTGTCTTTCAACCAACTTGTCAAACACCTTTCCATACCATTCTCTCTCGATTCTGGAGATAATAAGCATGGTTGCTGCTCAAAGCTCGTCTAGGTCTTTAAATTTTCTTCCTCGAAGTTGGGACTTAATAAAAGGGAAAACTGCGAAGTCCATTGGCGCTAAATCAGGACTGTAAGGTGCGTGATGCATTGTTTCAAGACCTAGTAGTTTTATTTCAAGTGATGTTTTGGCAGCTGTATGTGCGGGGGCATTGTCTTGGTGCAGAATTAGGTTTTCTAAATTCTCTGCAAGTGTAGGCCGTTTCTTCTTTAAAGCCTGGACGAGGTCTCTCCTGAGGATCTGAAATTAAATTGAACGTATCTCGTAACTTTTATTTCTTTCTAAAAACTGTTATTTTTTGAAAATATTAAATTATCATAAACTTATTGTTTCAATATATTGGGACATTTTTCTCTTACCTTTGAATAGTATTCTGCATTGACAGTTGTTCCGTGTGGCACAGCGTGGCATAGAATCATCCCATGTCTGTCCATGAATAGAATGAACATATTTTTTCCCATTGATTTTACAAGTTTTGCTTTCTTTGGTGGTGGAGAGTTTTTACTTTTCCACACGCTAGATTGGCGTTTGCTTTCCGGCTCAAAATAATGGAACCATGATTCGTCCGTAGTAATAATTCTGTCCAGAAAGGTTTCTCCACCGGTCTTCCATTTTTGAAGAAAAGACTTTGCAGCATTCACCCGAGCGCTTTTATGATCATCAGACAATAACCTGGGTACCCAGCGCGCACATACACGTTTCATCCCAAAGTCTTCGGAAAGAATTGTATGAACAGTTGTCCTTGAAAGATCACATAGTTCGGCAATGTCTCTTACCGTATACCTCCGGTCTTGATCAATGACGTTCTTAACTAACGTTAATGTCCTCTCAGTTCTTACTGCTGGCCTTCCAGTTCGCGAATCATCTTTGGTTGTCTCTCTCCCATCTTGAAAACGTTTGTGCCATTTATACACTAGTGCACGCGAAATGTTTGGTCTTTTCGTCGATGAATTAATAAAGTTCCTTGTCTCTGTAGGCGTTTTTCCAAGCTCTACACAAAACTTCACAAGAACACGCTGCTCCGCCCAAACGTCCGACGTCGCGATTTTTTCTGATTTTTCTGCCATTGACAGCGGAAGTAAACAATCATGAAACGCTTATTTTGTAACCGATAACTTTTAAATCATAACAGAATGATGTCATAACGTCATGCTACGTCCACGTAAGCTTATTGTTATTTTTCCCGCGATTTTAGCAAAAATTCGTAAAGCAACGGCTAGTGTCATTATTTTCGCAAACTTCTAATTTGGACGTGCTCCGGCTACCTCTACACGTGGTTGTCACGGCAACGATTTTGAAAGTGTAGGTATAGATTTCAATTTTTTTGTCAATATTAAAGAATTATGTATTGATGACGCTTTGAATACTATGAAAAGTATAACAAAATACGGATGATTAATAGAGTAATAGGGACTGTCTACGAACTTTCCGGACAACCCTCGTACTTATAGATTGCACACTTAGGAGGGATTGAAATATTTAATTTTTCAATGATTAAAAAGTCACTTGTCCATGGATAATCACCAAGAGAAAATTTTATTGTCTAAGCACAAGTCTGACATTCAGACATAATTTATACAGCCCTGTACTAAGTATGGACTACATAAGGCAGTAACACTAAGTTTTCTCCAAATAAAGTCAAGTTAATGAAGGTCACAGAGAGAAATAGAGGTTTCGTTGAGATATCAAGGTTATTCTTTAAGGTCAAGATCACTAAGGTGAGAGGTCAAGGTTACTTACCACTTCATCTTCCTCCTCTTCTTCCTCAGAATTGTTGCTACTTTCACTTTTATCATCGTCTATATCCTGCTTTCTCAAACACAATCGAACCAACTCCGACGTTGTACATGGGTTTACTGGAATATCACTGAGAGGAACTTTAATCTCTTGATAGTCCTGTATTATAATAATGTAGCTGATTAATATTTTCCTGACTTTTTCCCTTTTCTTATTTTTTCAAAAATTTCTGACAGGCCTAAATTCATGTAGGATGATCACTTTTTAAGTTCTAATTATTTCCTTTTATTGTCATTCTAAAACTAAAGAAGTCTAAAACATTGAAAAAATTCTTTTTAGGTAGTGGACCTGTAATGGTTCTGCAATGTTTCAGAAGTCATGAACTTTAACAGTGTTAACCGAGTGGTCCTTTGCTTTCATAAGGAAACCTAGGTAAACATTGTGAAAGATCATGAATTCTGAAATGTTGACTTTTACAGGTCCCCTACCTTGAAAGCCACTTACCTCAGCTATTTGATCCTGTAACAAAGTTTGGAGAAGTACCACCAAAACACGAGACAGGTAGGAAAACCCTTCTTTACCAGTAGTTAAGGCCTTCATCAGAGCATCTGAAAGGATTTTAAATATGTTTGAACATTTTACATACATATATACACCTTCCAGATAAACCCCTCACCTATGTACATTTTTAAGATATCAGACATATGAAACTTTACACAAAATATTGTTAGCAAATTCTCAGAGAATGTAATCGAAATTAGTTTATGAGCCCAAATAGGACTTGGTGACAGGCAAAAGGCCTAAAGGGACACAAAAGGGACACAGATTTTGTCCATCCGAGACACAAAAACAAGAGCTGTCACTGTAAGATGACAATGCCCCCGACACCGCTTTGATAGTAATAAGGAAGTTATGGCCAATGTTAAAGTTTTTGGACGGAATGACGGACGGACGGACGGACAGACGGACGGACAGACGGACGGACAGACGGACGGACGGACAAGTCAAATTTATTATGCCTCCCTATCGGGGGCATAATAAGTAGCCAGGACCCTCAAAACTAAGTGATTTGAGTCCCACAGTCAGACTTACTGGAGCTCAAATTCAGAAAAGATTTAAAGACTGCTTTCAACAGTCTTCAATTCTTGCCTGAAGTTGATCCCCTTGATATTAAATACTTCTATCAATTTCATTACCTTAATCCATTGTATAGCTCTTAATCTACAAAATACAATATAATAGCCTTGATGATTTAGTCTATTCTTAAAGCAGGGACTCCTCAAAATTAAGAGAGGACCCTGTAGATACCAATCATTTAGTTCTTTGGATCTTATTTTGTTTATGTCTTTTCCTATAGGCGTATTTTGTCTAACTCTACAATAATTGTTCAGGCCTTCCTGTCTTAATATTTCAGGGTCAATATGTTACCTGTATATATAGGGTACTCATCATCCGGCATCAGTAACCCAGCATAACATGATATAAACTCTGTAACCATAGCAACATCCCCAAAGGCCTCGTTTGTCAAACCCTCCGGAGTGGCTACGAGCTTGGGTTGAGGTAAAGGCTTGAGATCTAACATGGTGTCTTCGCAGCGCTGTAAAAAATATCCAATAAGCAATTTGATTGAATTGGGTTTAACACTGCTTTTAACATTTCTTCAGTTATATCGCCGCAGCTAGATCGCCTAACAATGGATCCCTGGTATTTCTCACATCAGTACTACCATCACATCCTTTCCTAGCCTCCAGCTGCTATCTCACATAGGTCTTTGACTATCAACCCATCGGTGGAAGACAAATAGTTGGAAAGGATGAGTGCCGCCATCGTCCAATAAGCAAACAGTGCAATAAATCAAACCAATTCCTGATTCAATCTGCTCACTTCATTTGACAAAAGAAATAGATGTTTAGGTAACAGAGGGGTAATATGATTCTCAAATTTGAAAATGTCTCCTGTACACAATACTCTGGCAGACAGTAAAGACTTGGATCATCCTGCACAAATGTGCAGTCTGATCTTAGCCTGCACTGCCTGCTTTCTTCTAGAGCCAGGCTGGTTAAAATGTCCTTACTTTTAGCCATTTTGTTGTAAGATATAACTGAGCCTGTGTGTGACATTTCCAACAATTTGAAATGTTCATGACATGTAAACATTGAGAGGCACAGACAGCCAAAAACTGTAGATACAAATACCTGACTGTCTACAGATACTTTGAGACCTTATCTATCTACTAAGCACATAGTGAAGACACTAGTCAGACTGCGTATGCACAGGCTGGTCAGAGTCTTTGCTTTATGCATATTTGAAATCGTTGGAAATCTCACACACAGGCTCATATTACTTTTATACAACAAGAGGGCCGTTGGCCCTGAGTCGCTCACCTGAGAAAAAAGCTTCATTACCTAGGTATGTCCATGCAACCACAGAAAAAGAGATTTTTACTTATTCAATCAGTTAACATTTGAAATAATCCTTCCCCCCTCTGCTCCTCCCCTGGTCGATATTTATTTAAGCTTTTTTCATAAAAGGTCTGTGATCAGCTAATCTATGCCAGATATACAGGCTGAGTCTGAGACTTTAAAGTTTTCTTTAATGAGTTGATCGATTCATGTCAAATATAAAGGCTGTAGGGACTCAAAATTCTCAACAAAGTACCCCCCTCCCCCAAGATGCTCTGCACCTGGTGAATCTACAGTCATGATTTTAGCTAATTCAATTAATGTCCATAATTATGCTGATCATCCATACCAATTTTCAAGTCTGTAGGACTCCTGGTTCATTAGAAGAAGTTTAAAGATTTCAAAAATGATCCAAAGTACTACCCCCTCCCCAAGACACTCAGCACCTGGTGACCCTACAGTCATGATTTTAGCTATTTCAATTAATGTCAATATATTGATCACCCATGACAATTTTCAAGTCTGTATGGTTCCTGATCCAGGAGAAGAATAAGGTTAAAGATTTCAAATTTGATCCAAAATACTATCCCCTCCCCCCTAATGCTCCGCATCTGGTGGCCCTACATTCATGATTTTAGTTATTTTATTTTAGATCCATATGCTTATCATCCATGCCAATATTGAAGTCTGTAGGGCTCCTGGTTCATTAGAAGATGAAGGTTAAAGTTACAAAGTTTTCACAAAAGTACTACCCCCTCCCCCCTGGTCCTCTGCACCTGGTGGCATTACAGTCATGATTTTAGCTATTTTTATTAAGGTCTATGAGCTGATCCTCCATGCCAATTTTTAAGTCTGTAGGGCTTGTGGTTCAGAAGAAGAAGAAGGTTAAAGATTACAAAATTTTCACAAAAGTACTACCCTCTCCCCCCTGGTGCTCCGCACCTGGTGAATCTACAGTCATGATTTTAGCTATTTATATAAAGGTCCATATGCTGATCATCCATGCCAATATTCAAATCTGTCAGGCTTCTGGTTCAAAAGAAGAAGAAGGTTAAAGATTACAAAATGTTCACAAAAGTACTACCCCCTCCCCCCTGGTGCTCCGCACCTGGCAGCCCAAAAGATATGATTTTAGCTATTTTTACTAAGGTCTATGAGCTGATCATCCATGACAATTTTCAAGTCTGTAGGGCTCCTGGTTCCAAAGAAGAAGAGGCTTAAAGATTACAAAATTTACCCAGAGTACTACCCCCTCCCCCCTGGTGCTCCGCACCTGGTGGCCCAAAAGATATGATTTTAGCTATTTTTATTCAGGTCTATGAACTGATCATCCATGCCATGTTTTAAGTCTGTAGGACTACTGGTTGAGAAGAAGAAGAATATTAAAGATTTTCTTAAAATTTCACCTTTTGTTGCCATAGCAACCAGAGTTTTTCATGGATTTCAATTCTTTTAGCTATATTTGAAGGGGACCACCTAAGCAACATTTCTGTAAAATTTGGTGTTAATTGGCCCAGTAGTTTAGGAGGAGATGTCGTTTAAAGAAATTGTTGACGGACCCCGGACGCCGGACGACGACCGACGGACGGACGCCGGAGGAAAGGTGATCACAATAGCTCACATGAGCACTTCGTGCTCAGGTGAGCTAAAAATAAGCGGTGTGAAAATTTTAGGACAAATTTGCTTACAGTTGGGATATTTCGCATGTGATTGCATGGCAATTTTCTAATGTGCAAAATGGGGTTAAAATTTGGCCAACATTTTGCTAGCCCCTAGCTGTTTATCATACATAGGTTTACGATTATCCATTCATCGGTGGGAGACAAATGTCGAAAAGAGCTACTTCGCCACGAATCGTAAAGACCAATTGATTATTCGGTCTGATGCACTACTAAAAGGGCAATCACAGCAGTTGTCATCCTTGGTTATCATAATTATATGAGATATATAAGTCTTTGCTTTAGGCATATTTGAAATTGTTGGAAATCTCATGCACAGGTTCAATTTGAACTCAGCAGGTGAAGCTTCTGTAGATATATTTGTACATCTCCAACTCAAAAAGGTTGATTTTTTAAATGGGGTTTACCCTGCTTTCAACATTATTTCAGGAATTTTGCCACAGCTGGAGCACTTAACAATGGATTCCTGGCATTTCTCACACCAGTACTACCAGTACATAATTTCCTAGCCTCCAACTGCTATCCCACATAGGTCTACCCATTGGTGAGAAACAAATAGTTGGAAAGAATTAATGCCGCTGTTGGCAAACTCAAAAGACTTATGCCCTGTAAAAATCATGTCCTATGACTCTCTGACATGGTTTTCTCCCAGGCATTTTAAACTTACCGTCATTTTGCCACATTATGACCCCCTCTTAAACTAGACAAAGGTTTCCCAAACTATTTGAGGGGGGGGGGGGGGATTTGTTAGAAGTGGGCTACAAATTTCATGATTTCATGGAAAACCCTGGACTCTCACCTTTTTCATATTCTTCATTCGTTCCTTCATCCTTTGTTTCATGAGCTCCTTCTGTTTGATGGCTTTCTGTGCCAGGTATTCTTTCCTCTCAGACTCACTCATTCTTGCCCTGTAATAATTAACACAGTTATCTGGTTTAACTGTTTCTAAAGTTATTAACCCTCATCCTGCTAAATTTAAATTCAGTTTCAAACAAGAGCTGTCACTGTAAGATGACAATGCCCCCGACACCGCTTTGATTTAGAAGTTATGGCCAATGTTAAAGTTTTTGGACGGAATGACGGACGGACGGACAGACGGACGGACGGACAGACGGACGGACAGACGGACAAGTCAAATTTATGATGCCTCCCTATCGGGGGCATAATAAATTGTCAATTTTCAGGACAGTTAATCCAAATTGGCTCACATTTTCTCCACAATGATAATGGTCAAACTCTGAGAAGCAGGATGTATAGACTTAGATCAAACTGCAAGTCTTTGCAGGATGATCTTAGTCTATACTGTCTGCCAAGGCTCTGTTTAGAGCAGGAGTACCTCAAGAACAGCATAAGGTTAATAAGATATTCTCATCAAGCAGAAAAGTTATGAAAATTATTTGGCAATCCAAGTATAACTGCAGAAGTAATTAAACGCCAGTCATTTTTTTCTTTATTAAATATGACATAGCTTTGTGACTTGGAACTTTGATGAATCGAAAGAATTTGTTCAATGACACAAAATTCTCATCAGACAAAAGTGTGTAATTTGTAAATCTCTAAAGTCCCAAATACAACAGAGAGAAAATCTAAGTTAAGTTGGGTCAAATTATTGGCATTTAAAATATTTTTCTGAATCAAGAATGATCAGTCTAATCCTGTTAAAGAATTAATGAAATGCGACCTCTCGTTGACCTGTACTGCAACCAATGTCTTTTTCCAATAGCTATTTCATGGAGTTCCCAGATGGTCTCTTTTCACATGAAGGGCCACATATACATACTCACAATTTTTGTTTTTCCTGGATCATATCATATTTCTTCTGCACAAGTTCCTTTATACCATCAGGCAGCCTGGATCTCTGAGCCGAGGTGAGAATCTTGGCCGCTTGAAATATATAGGATGTGTAGGGCTGACCATCCTTCTGGGCCTTTTGAATCCTGTGGTAAAATAAATGAGAATGTTTAACTCAAACGTACAAGAATGCCAAATCAGGGTTTGATACTAACTTCTTTTTAACACCAGCCCAAAGGACCTATATAACCTTGAGATCTTAC
Source organism: Fragum whitleyi (assembly GCA_948146395.1). Taxonomy (NCBI): domain Eukaryota; kingdom Metazoa; phylum Mollusca; class Bivalvia; order Cardiida; family Cardiidae; genus Fragum; species Fragum whitleyi. Next base: position 18,243,850 of record OX411551.1, on the reverse strand, counting down.
AGGATCTTCCAAATAAGAACAAGTCCTCTGTGAAAACAATATTTATTTTGGAGGCAATTTAAGGAATAAGTTGTAAGGACAACAGTGTGAGCAAAGAAGAAATTGCTTGAGAAATTAACAATATAGGGCTAATTGTAATTTTACAGTTAAGGTACTATAGCACCAATAGTAGTTCCCCCACGTTTGGGAAAGCAATGAACTTTAACAGAGTTAAAAGAGGTGTCCTAATGATTTCATTAGGGAAACCTTGGCCTAAATTGTGAAAGATCACAAGTTCCCAAATGTTACTGGAACACTATCTTAAGAGGAGAACATTATTTTGTGAATGGAAGTCACATGAATGAATGAATGAATCTGCAATTTTAGCAAAGTGGCTTCTTAAATAGGAGAAATTGGGTTTTAAGCTTCATAGAAAAATGTGTTCTTCATTTCTTTTATTTTACTATCATCTGGGAAACATTAATAACTGAACATTTTGAAATATTTTTGTCCAAAGCTGTTAGCATGATCAAAAACTATAAACTTAAAATCACACTAACTGAGATATGAAAAATAATTATCAATATGCTTGATTCTGATTCAACTTCAAATTGATTCATAGCATTTTGATAATATAGGTTGATAATATAGGTTGCTTTTTTGATGATGAACATGTCAATGGCTCAGTACGAAACAGTTGCAACTGTGCCAAGTTTCACGTGATTGCCTTCAATAGAACCAGAGATATCACAAAATGTCAGTTTTTTGCACAAGGAACTTGTAGGAACTATAAATCACATTCACTGAGATGTAAAAAATAATCAATATGCTTGAATTTGATTTAACTCCACATTGATTTATAGCATTTTGATATCAAACATCATTCAATTTATCATAAGCTCAGCACTTATTTCTTACTTTTTCACAATGGCAGGTGTCCTGGGTGGGCTCATTATCTTTGGTTTACCATCAGGTGTTTTCTGTTGTTTCAGAGGACTTTTCTGTGGAGATTTGTTTTTCTTCTCCGGAGTTTTTAAACCTTTCTTCTTGGAGAGATCAAAAAGTGTCAGCTGTTTGGGGTCCTGCAAACACATGACATGGCTTAAATCAGCTTTTTAAGGGACACATGATTTTGAGACTGTTAAATATGTGGCCAGTACTCTAAAACTTTCTCCTGTGTGTCCTTAGGACCCTTTGGGGATCAACTTCAGAGATGAATTGAAGACTGTTTTAAAACAGTCTTCAATCTTTCTCTGAAGTTGATACTAAAAAGCACATATCTATACCATACCTTGAGTATGCTATATCCAGAGAAAATTCAACATTTACACAACAAGAGGACCATGGTGGTCCTAGATCGCTCAACTTAGTCTCTTTGAGCCCTGGGACATCACATTAATTAAATAGACAGATGTCAACAAGGAGATAATTTCTTCATAAGATCAATACCCTGGAATGTTTTCAGCTAAGAGCAAGAAAGACATGCCATTTCACTCTTTGATTCTATGAAAAAAAGGATGCACCAAGGTGGAGCCCAAATGTGACCCAAGGGTCTTGAACAAACTTGGTAGAGGTTCACTAGATGATGCTACATACTTAATATGAGAGATTCCCTCCCTCTGGTTTCAGAGAAGAATTTTTTTGAAGATTTTCCGGTTTTCTCCCATCAAGCTCAGAGGAGCTAAGGGATGCGCCTGGGTGGGACCCAAATATGACCCCTAGGGCTTGATATGAACAAACTTCGTAGAGGCCCACTAGATGATGCTACATACCAAATATACAAGCTGTGTACCCTCTAGTTTCAGAGAAGAAGATTTTCATTATTTACCCTTTGTGCTCAGAAGAGCTAAAGGGATGTGGCCCGGTGAAGCCCAAATATGACCCCAGGGGCTTGATATGAACAAACTTGGTAGAGGCCCACTAGGTGATGCTACATACCAAATATGAAAGCTGTCTGCCATCTGGTTTCAGAGAAGAAGTTTTTTAAAGGTTTTTTCTCTATGATTCTATGAAACAAGAGGGCGTTTGGCCCTGGTCCGCTCACCTGAGTCAAAGCACCTAAGGGTAACTTGCATTTCTTTTGATTCAGATGATAAAGTTATTGAACTGTAACAAATTTGTGTAAAGGAAAATATCTTATGGTCAGACCAGTAAAATTCCACAGTCTCAGTTTTACTATTTCTGTTTGAAAATACAAGATCCAAACTGGAATTGTTATCCGTGGTTGGTTAATGCATGATCATTTTATAAGAGAATATCTGGGATAACTTTAGTACAACATTTTTATGCTTACCTTTGATATCAAGATTGAAATCTCCCCTGATAAATAAAGGTTTTGGATGTCTACATAAGAAACAAAGTGTTCTTTTAACACTTCTAAAAAACTTGAAGAAGGCATATTTGGTGCTTTATACAGAACAACAAGCTGTATTTGGTTGGAAGTAAAATCCAGGCATAATATTGTAAACTCCAGTTGCTTAGAGGTGAAAGACAAATGTGTTTTGATAGGAATATTTTCCTTTACATACATAAAGGACGGAAGCTGGACAAAGGGTGATCACAGTACCTCACATGAGCACTTTGTGCTCAGGTGAGCTTAAAAAAAGTTCAAATGTTAAAATTGACCTGAAGTACTACCCTCAATCAACAGGTAATACTGAAGTCGTAGATATTGGCAGCCATGAAACTCCAATTACTTATGTTTGTGTATATCAAATGAATTGAAAAGGTTCTTCAGTGATACAACTGATGCCTTTCTTTATAAAATATTTAAGTTTTTAACTGAAAACTACTTTGTTTTAATTTAAGGAAACTAATTTCTTGAATTTTAAAGATCAACTTGCAAACATAAAGCATCTTAGGGCTTACAATTACAACTAAAATGGTTGTTAACAGCAAATTATGTAGCAGGACAGGTGCATTTATCTTAGAGTACTTTTTGAGTAATGGTGATTCCATTATTGAAATCAGTTTAGATTCTTTTTACAGCAAAACAGTTGTAGATCTTTTGGGCTTTCAATCAGTTTAAATGTTACTACTAATATAAAAAGTCTTTGTCATGAAATTTATATGCTGTAACTCTGTAACTCTGAAAGTAAAGGGTTCCCTGCACCCCTAGATTTTTCTTTGTACCCTCAATTTTAAACTAAGAGGGTACATGTACCCCCAAAATGAAAACCCAATGGGCATGCTGAAGGTTATGGATGTTAATTTTTTTAACAAAGTACTACCCCTTCCCCCCCTGTGGCTCCGCACCTGGTGGCCCAACAGTTAAGATTTTAGCTATTCTAATTATGGTCCATATGCTGATCATCCTAAGCATTTTTCAAGTTTGTAGGGCACATGGGTTATCAGAAGAAGGTTTAAGATTTAAGAATTGCTCTGAAAAGCTACCCTACCGCCCCCTGGTGCTCCGCACCTGATGGCCAAACTTTCATGATTCTAGCTATTTCAGATAGGGTCTATGAGCTGATCCTTCATGTTATATATAAATATATGATTTTAAGTATTTTAATTAAGGTTTATAAGCTGATCATCCATGCCAATTTTCAAGTCTATAGGGCTCGTGGTTCCGAAGAAAAAGAACGTTAAGGATTACAAAATTTACAAAAATACTACCCCCTCCCCCCTGCTGCTCCACACCTGATAGCCAAACATTCATGATTTTAGCTATATCAAATAGGGTCTATGAGCTGATCCTTCATGTCAAATATAAAGGCTGTAGGGATTGTGGTTCATCAGGAGAAGACAGTTAAAGATTTCAAAATTTTCAACAAAGCACTACCCCCTCCCCCTAAGATGCTCTGCGCCTGGTGGCCCAACAGTTATGATTTTAAGTATTTTAATTAAGGTTTATAAGCAGTGTCTGATCTAGGATGCGCGATTGCGGGAATCCCCGGCATTTCTTAAAGATCACGCATGTTTTTTTAACAAGCGCGGGATGGTCGCGCAAAAAAATAAAAAAGGAATATCAATAAATCTAGCCTTTGACAGCAAGTCACGTCAAACAGTTTACCATTTTCTTCGAATGGTATCATAAGAGTGACTTCCCTTATTGTTTACTATGGTTGACTTCGATTGCAACTAAGACCGTGCGTTTGTTATTATAGTTATACCTACTATTGTATTTCTATTAGTATCAGTCAAAGTCGATCAACGATTTTACGAATCTTTTTAAACGAACATTTGAATACATTTGAATACATTCATTTATATTTTCATTATGTGAGAAAAACATTGTCAATCAAAAACATTTACTTTTGAAAAAAAATAAATACAGGTTTTTTTTCGAAATAAATTACTTAAAAAAAATTGAAAAATTGTTTTCGTCAACAGGAAAATTCGAATTTAACAATTGTTGTCATTGTAATGATCGAATCGTCTGCATTGGAAAAACAATGGATCAGACAGGAAAAAACAGCGTTTTAACGATTTCTTTCGCCGTGAAACTCAAACAAATGTGGATGACGAAATATACGTCGACCAATGTGACTGAAACAGCGATAGAAGCAGAGTCACAAATTGACAACGCCATCGCAGATTCAGACACAAAGTCAAAGCCCTGTAAATTATTTTTGTTTGGTTAAGCTAACTTGAAGTCCCCCATAGTAATTACAGATCCCCCATGTTTTCAAAACTAATAGGGGAATTTCCCCCATGTATTTCAAATCCTGGATCAGACACTGTTTATAAGCTGATCATCCAGGCCAATTTTCAAGTCTGTAGGGCTCCTGGTTCCGAAGAAGAAGAATGTTAAAGATTACAAAATTTACCCGAAGTACTACCCCCCCCCCCCCCCCCCCCGGTGCTCCGCACCTGGTGGCCCAACAGTTATGATTTTAGGTATTTTAATTAAGGTTTATAAGCTGATCATCCATGCCAAAATTTAAGTCTGAGGAACTCCTGGTTGAGAAGAATTTTTTTTTTAAGATTTTCATAAAATTTCAGCTTTGGTTGCCATAGCAACCAGGTTTTTTCATGGATTTCGATTCTTTTAGCTATCTTTTAAGGGGACCACCTAAGCCGCATTTCTGTAAAATTTGGTGTTAATTGGCATAGTATTTTAGGAGGAGATGTGGTTTAAAGAAATTGTTGACTGACGCTGGACGACGACCGACGGAAGGACGCCGGACAAAGGGTGATCACAATAGCTCACAGGAGCACTTTGTGCTCAGGTGAGCTAAAAAGGGTTGTGCCTGGGTGGAGCCCAAATATGACCCCAGGGTCTTGATATGAACAAACTTGGTAAAGGTCCACTAGATCATGCTAAATACCAAATATTAAAGCTGTCTGCCTTCTGGTTTCAGAAGAAGATTTTTAAAGATTTTCCAATTTTCACACTTTCTGTTGAGGGTAAAAGGAGAGTTAAGGGTGGATTTCATTTATTTGAACAACTTTGGTAGAGCTTGACCCAAGGAATATCCCTGCCAAGTTTCATCAAGATTGGCCCACTGGTTTAGGAGAAGATGTTTTAAGAAATATTGGACGACGCACGAGGCACACCGCACGACTGACGAGGGACATTGTATGATCACAATAGCTCACCTTGAGTACTTCATACTCAGGTAAGCTTAAAATGTAGAAGTGCTATTATGGAGGGCCCAATTATTTTGGGAAATACTGTATTTAAGACTATTGGCCTGTCAAGAATTGGTCATGAAATCTTTCAATATCTCACCTGCCCCTTCTTCTTTTTTTCTTTCCCTCCTTTTTCCTTTTTCTGTTTATCACCGGTTTTCTTTGCTTTCTTCTTATCCATCTGCTCCTTTAATTCAGCTAACGACAACGACTTCTTCTTTTCCAATTTCTTTTTCATTTCCGCTAGCGATCCACTTTTCTTTTTATCACTACTCTTTTTAGAGTTCTTCTTTTCTTCACTTTTGTCTTTTGACTTATCAGAACTTGATGATTTCTTATTAGGAGATGGTTTTGGTATATTTTGTGATTTCATTGCGGATAAAGGAGTATCAGAATCTGAGTCAGTAATCAACATAACTCTGTCGTTATTCTGGTATTTAATTTCATTATCATCATTGTCGTTGTCATCATCGTCACTACTGTCACTAGAGTCACTGTCATCTGATGAAGACGATTCCGCATTGATCATTTCATTTTTCTTTGCAGCTGCTTCTTTAGCTGCCTTGGCGCGTTCACCTTTCTCTTGTAACTTTGATAAAGATTTTTTAGCCTTCTCTTTTTTACGCTCTTCTTTAGCGTCCATTTTGGTCTTTATTCGTGGAGAGTTCTTAGATGGGGATACACGGTTCTTCATCTGCTCATCGAGTCTCTTGGCAACATCTTCAGCTTTCCACTGAAGGTAGAAAATCAGAAGTTGTACCAACTCTTTAGAATTAGACAACAATTTTCATAACGTTAATCTATGGAAATTCCTCCACAATGTGATAGAAATGTGGAACCACAATATAGGTTTAGATGAATGAGTTATGAAAGTTTTTGAATGTTATAATCAATATCATTCTCCCCTTTCTTACCGAATTTTCAGAGTGTGATTAGGTTTTCAATTCAATAACTCCAAGAAATCACATTCTTCATCTTTTAAATGCATTTTGATCTGCAAAAAAATGGCTTAGATTGGTTAACCCTTTGCTGTTTAATCCCTGCTTTTTACATGCCTGTGATTTTATGATTGAGAAAACATTGTGAAAAAAGGAGAAATTGCTTCTGACAAGCAATTTCTTCTTTTTCCACACTATTTTCTTCCCTAGAGAATGGTTATTTTTCAAGTAAAATCCACTTTGAATTTTCGTCTGCAAAACCTTTGAATTTGGACAGGTCCAAAATTCTGTAAAACAGGAAAGTGTTAAGCCATCATTCTTTTTCATAAGAATGATTTATTTCTGAAATGATATTTATTTTGTATTTTCTTAAATTAAAGAATTTATTCATTCAAATTGATCAATCCCAAAGACCTATTGAAGTTTGTTAGTTGGTAGTAGGTTTATATTTCTAATGAATGACTCATTTTGATGGCCCAGCACAAAACAGTTGTAACTACCTTTACAATTATAGGGAGTTACAACTGTTTTGTGCTAAGCCAACGATTTGAGTTTCAAAATTACCTTAATGGGAGACAGTAAGAATCCAGCAAATTTGTTTGCCAGGTCAAGTTTCTTCACTTGACCTTCATCAACAATCCAAGGGCTGCTTCCTGCCTGACCAGCTCGCACAGCGTATGTGCGAATAAATAGTCTAAGAAGTTCTTTGGATGGTGGCTTGTCACCTCGGCTGTGAAAATTGAAACAGTATTTCGAGGGGTCAGTGCAACACTATTGTAGGTGCCTATATATCTATAGGCACTACAATAGTGTTGCACTGACCCCTCGATTTATATAATAAACTCACAAAAAGAATGCTTGATTAATTCAAATTATCATTGTATTCCAGTCACACATAAAGTTTTAAATGTCTTTGTGTAGGATTTATTAAATGACTCCACCTTATTCCTTGCTTTATTATATCCAAATTTGAAAAGCCCTTAAAAGCTCTTTTAGCCGTCTAAAACATCAACAGGTGTAGAACAAAGATCAGCCTGCACAGATTCACAAATTGATCTTAGTACACACCTGTAATTTCTTCTTTCCACAATACTTTCTCCAAAACGAGACGCTTATTTTTCACCAATCACATGTCAAGATTCACTGTAAATTCTTTTCTCAAGATAAAGGAAACAAAGAGGCAAGTTGACACAAGATAGGGGTCCAGATAAGAGGGAGTAAAGTCAGTCTAAAATCTTCATTTCACAATGAAATATTATGTTGTTGGTACTAATTCGAATCGTATCAGACATTTCAAATGGGTACCAACAACATCGGGTTTAAGCTAAGAATAATGTAATATTTCAAATTGAAAACCAATATAACCCCTCTATATGTAGCTCTGAAGTCAAGATATGCCTGTTTCAATGCTGGATGTCCATGTATGAAAAAAACAAAACAAAAGGAAATAACTCAAAAGTTAAGCTAGGTAGAGTTAAAGTTCATGTGCATTACACTGAAGGAACAATCAGACATAATGCGACAGAGTAATGCTCTGTACTGGGCAAACAGTTAGATGTTATGGGGCTTAACACCACATTAAACAATCTTGCAGTCACATTGCCAAAGGTGGAGCGCCTAACAATGGATTCTGGTATTTCCCACTCAAATACAACCATTTCATCCTTTCCTAGCCTCCAGCTGCTATGGCCTGGACACCACACAATAATCCCATATATAACCCGTCTTTTGACAGGCAAACAAAAACTTGACTTTATCCAATAATCAAAAAGTCTATATTTACAAAATAAAGGTGACCTCCTTGACTCAGAATCCCTTTAGAAGAGTTGAACCTCGCAGAGCTACAGAAAGAGGGGGTACTTTGGATTTCAAATAAAATCATTTCAAAAAAACTTGCATTAAATCCTACATTAAAGTTAATCATTGGAATCGTCTCGAGACAATGCGAATGAGTACCCACTTTTATAAGAAATAAAAAGTTTAAACTGGCAATACCCCTCTTAGCTGTACCTCTGACCCTGCTATTCCAGGTATAAACACTTACCTTAAATCAGCAGCAGGGACAGAATGTATCACACTATCCTCATTCTCAAATCGTATACTGTACTTGTAAGGCAGGAGCTACAAGTTATAACATAGAACAATACAATAAGTAAGATAACTCAGTATTAAGTGATGCACGAGAGTTGATAATTACTTTTTTAATCGGATAAACAGTTATTTTTTATTTTTTTAAAAAAAAAAGTATGGAGTATTTATTAAATGCCTTATTTAAATGTTGGGGTTCAATAAAGTAGATCTGCTGTGAATTAATGAGGTTATTGGTAGTGGTCTACCAACGCTTTTGATATCATGCGACAATGCCCCCTAGTGAGAAAGAAAGTGGGGACATTTTACAAAATTTATAGGTCTAATAAGCAAACTAGCTTTTATGTGACCATGCAGGGTTTTACACCAACAACTTTTAAATACCAACCAGAAGGACCTGTTTGCAAAAAATATTACAGGTCCTCTCTGATAAGGACAAGTCCTGCATGAATCCATGCTAGGAAAACACTGTTGGAAAAGAAGAAATTGCTTATGACAAGCAATTTCTTCTTTTTCTTCAATGTTTGCCATTAGGTAATGCAAATTTTAGTATTGGAAATGCAATTATTTTCAAAACACGGCGGATTTGAAATACCTAAGTACTGCCATTTACCTGAAGGACCTGCAGCATGGTTACATTTTCCAGTTCTTCCCTAGAAAATACAGGTCTTGGGCCTGAGGACTGATGCTAGTGTCAGTCCCTGCCAAGGGGACAGTGTCCCCATGGTCTAGAATAAATAAAGACATCAATGATTTTTAGGGGGACAATGGAGAAAAAACACAGCCTTGGGATATCACTGTATTGGCTTTTTTTTAAAATATACAATGACAACCCACTGATTTCGAAAAACCTCTTCAACTTTTAATAGAAGATCTAAATCAATGTCTCAGCTCAAAACAGTTGTAACTGCTAATTAACATAATAGGCAGTTAAACTATTTCATGCCAAGTTATCAATACAGGCCATACACATTACCTTTGGTGGCACCCATTTTTTCGGTGAGTTAGCACTGTCTGTGTTTTCCTTGTCGCTCGATGGTGAACTGCAATTACTTGTGGGATTTCTCTGGGTAAATGGAAAGAAAAATTTCAATTAAAATAATGGTAAAACTTTTCACTTTTTCAAAATCTTAAGACTGGTCCAAATTGATTCAGGATTGAAGGACGACAAAAAAATGAATAACAATAACTGATGTAAGACCGTCACTGGCTAACAATATATCAACTTTTTATCAAGTATCGTAAAAGCTTACCATGAACACTATGTTTAGTCGAGCTTTAAAGTCACTTAAGCAGTGTTCTCCCCAGGCCCTTATGACGTATTGGCCCCGATACGCCTTCCAGAAATATAACAGGTTGCCGATAGTGTTGTAAAATCGGACTCAGATCAGAATCGATAATCGAATTGAATCGGAAACTGTTTTCGATTCAATTATCGATTTTAGAATCGAAACTTCATTTTTGTTAGATAAGTACTTCTTTGTTGTCTGATGCAGTTGTTTAGTACCTCCAAAGGCTCAAGTTTGTCATATGTTTTATAGTATCAACAGTAAGTGTTATTCAAGCTAAAAATGGAATTCAAATCAACTGTACAAGTAAATAATAAAGATCAAAAATATTGGGGAGAAATATATATGAGACAGAAAATCATTAGAGCCTTCAAATTTAAGTTCTATAATGTAATCTCATTTAGCAATCATACTAAGATGGGATAACAAAGTATCAAAGTTACTTCCAAGTTGGATTTTTTTTTGTTTCAGAAAATGATGATTAATGCACTTTGATAGTTAAATAAAGGAAGGATAATTACCATTTTTTAAACCTTAATTTCTCACTAACTTCTTGTTAGTCTAAAATAAGAACAACAACAAAAAAAATATAATTGCTGACATCAATAATTATTCCAAAATTACATGCATCATTTATATATATTTATGATTGACACACCATTATGTAAAAAAAAATTAGGAACCTAATCGGTACTAAACAATCTACGGTTGTGACTTGCAAGTCTTTAGACAATCAGATGTTGACTTATCTTTGTTTGTGTATGCCTTTTTGAATATAACTTGAGAGAGAAAACTTTGTAGCAATAACATTTCAGGCCTAGGTAGGTGGTAAAATTTCTCTTAATCTGTCAGTGTTTATAGTGCTTTGATTTAAAAGCCGAAATTAGATCTACAAGAGTTGAAAAAAAAGAAATGTCTTTTCAGAAGAATACAGGCACTTGAGATTTTCATAAAAATAACAGAAATAATTTGATGGGTTGAACATCCTTGGGTACGAATAAGCAGAAAATTATCATTGTGTTTGTGCTTTTGAAACTGGAAAAATACAAAAAAATCAGGTAAAAAGACTAGCTACCAATAATTCTTTAAAAATTGGATCCTGAAATCAGTTCCAAGGCCTCCTAATTGATGCGATTTGTAAAATAGAATTTGCTTTTTCTAGCGGTGCCGAAAGTCGTAGAAAATCTGTTAACCGATTGTAAATCTTAAGATTGATGTTTGGTTTTCGTGAGAAAGTTGACCTTTTTAGTGTTTTCATAAACATCAAAATAGATTTTCAGTTTAAAAAGCATTTTGCCCAGAAAATAGTGACGGACATTCGGACTGACAATCTGGTAAAATTTACCCGACCCAGGGTTTTCGTTTCGGCCATGTCTGACGGTCACTCGCCATGACTGGATATTGAAAAATATCCGACAAAGAAGCACTTTTCCATCGTCTGCCATTTTCAATTTGAGTTTATGAGTGAAGTCCCTTTATTTTCAATAAACACAACAGATGAAAACTACCGGAAAGGAAAATAAGTAACGACATCGATTTTTCGACGCAAGAATCGATTGTCGCCGATCTCGGACTTCAGCGACGATTAATCGATTATTTCCGATAATCGTTACAACACTAGTTGCCGATACACCTTAAGAATGCCGATACGCTTAAATTTGGTCAACAATACAGCTTAAATTCTTTCTGAACAAAGGGTCAAAAAGTGCAATAAAACGGGATTGCAGACACGCGGTAATTACATAATTGCTTTGTGGGAAGTTGTATATTGTCTATTAACAGTGCCCCTAACTGATGAGACCCTAACTAATTAGTGATAATCGATTTTTCCATCACGGTTGGTTGATTTTCACTGGTTTCCCACTTCCAATAACAGAGGTTAACGGATTGGTACCAATACGAAAACAGTCAACCCATTTACCGAAAATTGCCGACTTTTACCAAGATCTACTGGAAACACTAGAAAAGAAAATTGAATTCAACAACTATCTGCTCAAGTCAACTAAGATTTATCTTTATGTTCCAGTATGAATTTTGATTACATTAGACAAAAGATTGGCAAGAATTTGCAGTTTTCGCGATCTTTCTTATGCCGAGAATTAGATGAAATAAGACACATTGCCATTAAGACACATTGCAGACAGAGACTGTATGTTCTTGTTACACTTACCACAAGCTTACTATCCAATTCATATGAACATTACATCTACTTTCAGTTAGAAGATTGAAAAAAAAACAAAAACTTTTGATAATTCTCCACAGGGACGCCATTTCTTAACCAGATTCGTACCCTGATATGTTAAACCCAAAACATTTTTTTCTTTTTCTTTTTTTTTCTCTTTCATTCCAGAATTTAAAATCACGATAAATTCTATTAAATCTTAATAAGGTCATAGAAATTGATATGGGAAATAAATATTACAAAAAAATAATGAACCAAAAAAAAAAGTAAAATCAAAGTGCTGAAAGTCCTGTTACTGGCTTCTCTAAATAAACTAGTTATCAATTTGAAAATTTGTTAAATGGTTATTGTAGAATAAAATAATGCTCTTGGAGATATCATTTAAGAATTAAGACATGAAAAAGGCTTTGTAAACATGTTAGAAAATAATTGTAATAGAATCTTATTTCAGGGCCTTTCCTCAATCATAGGAGCACTTCCCAAGGATTTTAAAAATTTCTTATGTGCATAAACAGAGACGTATAAAAGTTGACAATACATGCCATGATGTCCTTGGACCTCTCAAATATTTGAGCATAACACAGCATAATTGCAGTTGTTTTACCGTTTCTTTTTAACTAAATTTTCCTCAATATTCTAAATTTCTTTATTTCTTTTGAAATAGTCTTTTGGTACACATTATATTTTCTTAAAGGGAAGGGATACAAGGGGAAGGAGAGAAGGGGGAAAGAGTTTTAGCCATCATGCAACATTTTATTGATGATTTGGGTTTAGTTATTTGTGTAGAAATGCTAAATAGGTGTTAAAAGGAAAACAAATATGTTCAAATCAAATTATATATTCAACAAAAAAGAAGTTCTAATTCACAAAGATGAATAGCCTTTAATAATCCAAAGTAAAACCACTGTAATCATCCTTTATTATCAACAGAAATAGAAAGTAATTAGGCAATGTAGCCAAGCACATATGCCACTACACCTTCAAAATTTTCTGGGGAGAACCCTGCCTAAGTGAGGGAAATTTGAAAGGAAAATCTTGTGTTCGTAAAACACTTATGCACCAATAAATTTGACCTTGTTAATTGACCTTGACCTTCAAAGATGTGCTTAATAGATGACAGGAACCTTAATGCTAAACAAGAGCATTGTTGAAAAGTGTTGAAGTTTTTTAAGACAGATGAACCATGACCAATTACTGACACTGGTAAAACAAACAATTCAGGGGAACAAAATTAAAACAAAACAGACAGTGGATAAGGCTGTACAAGTAAAATGACATTTTTTTAATTATTTGCTTTCATAATCATTCAAACTTAATTTACCACTTCTCTTATTTGCATGAACGTCTTCAATAAACGAAATTACCAAGTAATAATATACTATCAGGGCTTGTTCTAGCTTTTCTGATTCAGGAGTCATTGACCCCCTTATTCTAGGGGCCAAAACTTCTGTTGAAGGGGTCAAACAATAATTTGAGAGGGTAAATGATTGATTGAATGGAGTTTAACGCCGCTTTCAACATTATTTCAGTTATATCGCGGCGGCTGGAGCACCTAACAATGGAATCCTGGTATTTCTATCACCAGTACAACTACCACATTCTTTCCTAGCCTCCAGCTGCTATCTCACATAGGTCTACGATTTTCAACCCATTGGTGAGAGACAAATAGTCGGAAAGAATGAGTGCCGCCGTCGGGGGATCGAACCCACGAACTCTAGATTGACAGTCTGACGCGCTACCAACTACACTATGACGGCGGCCTTTGAGAGGGTAAAAGGTAGTAGATACTTTTTGTGATACTGGTTGACTTCTTTAATTATCTCCTTCATGTCTTGATAAGAGATTCATATTTCATATGAATCTCTTGTAAAGATATGAAGGTGACAATTAATTCTAATAAATTGATAATTTACAGCAGTATCAAGATGAACCATGTGAAGATTTAAATGGTCAAAATGACCCCCTAGACAGCAACTTCCAGGAGTCAAAATAGGGTATTTTCATAATTTTGAGGGTCAAAACCCTGGTTTGAGGGTCAAACACGAGCCCTGATTCTATTAGCAATTTCTGAAGATTTGAATGTCTTCGTTAGATTCCGTGGATTTAAAAATCTCATTAGGGTTGCAGTACCTTAACCTTTCTTATGCTGTTTAGAGCATACTCATTTTCAAAAAAGCTTAGACAGACAGAATAGACCATGATCAGACTGCACATTTAACTGCCTCCCTTCTATCTAACTTTAATGGGAAAACTTGAGCCACACTGGTTGCAATGTCACCGAAAATTAGCAATTTGTTTGAAACAAAATTTGAATTATGTAGGACAAGAGAAATGTTACTGAGCCTCCGTCATAACCCAGTGGTGGCACTTTGGACTATCATTTCAAAGGTCCTGAGCCTGATTCTCGACGGTGGCACTCAATCTTTCCAAGTTGTCTTTCGTCAATGGGTTGATAATCATGGGCATATGACGGATAGCAGCTGTAGGCTAGGAAAGGATGTTATGGTAGGACTGGTGTGAGAAATGCCAGGAAACCATTGTCAGGTGCTCCAGTTACCGTGTTTTAACTGAAAGATTGTTGAAAGCTGCGCAAAACCCCATTTTAACGAACAGTTAATGTTACCTACCTCACAGCCTGCTTTGTCACTTTTAACAACAATGGCTTTCATTCTGTAAAACATAATTATGATGTCTTAATGAATGACCTGATGCATGAAATAGAGTAATATAACCCGTCTTTGACTATTTCTTATATTACACAGGTGTTGTTAAACTAGTGTCTTAAGCACAAATAGGCTGCAAATAAGGCATAGATGAAAATAATCCTACACGGGGAGGGGTCTAATCCATGCAAAATGAAAATATTGAAATTTTAGGTTTATTGGATAAATGAGATCTTCCCTGACACAGCACTATTTAAAACCTTTCTGAAGCTATGCATATAAACTACGGAGGTATCATAACAAGTGTAATAGCTCTTTTTGAATAAGAAATTTTCAAATCTTAATTAAATATCAATCAATCTTGCACTAGATTATCTTCTATGGCAAACTAATACTTACGACTTTCCACCCCCTTTCATTTTGAGGAGCACCCGTTCTCCGACAACAAGTGTCTGTTGCAGCATCAGCCATGCTTGGTCCACAAGCGCATCTAAAGATTGAGTACCTGAAATTCAGAAATGAATAAACACTTATGAAAGAGAACTAGACATAGGTCACAGACACAGATTCCCCTCACAAATACTTTATTTTTAATAGAGCTTGTAATAAAGGGTACTCTAAATTTCCAAGTAAAATATTGTTCTTCGCTGGTCTAACAAACCATGTGTGAATGCTTTTATTTGTCTTGGAACAGTACCACCGAAACAGGAATAGTCATAGTTCAGCCTGGGAAGCCAGGGTTGCATTGTTAACTGAAACCTCCTGTGATTAGTACCCTAAACGTAACCATTTTACTAATAACCAAAAACATGGGAGAATTTGTCAAAGCATTATTGAAATATCAAGCTTGAAAATCCATCTTCTCCATAAATTGTGCATGTGAAGCCTTTCCTGTACGGTACCCAGTATAACATCTCAGTTATATATGCTTCACGTAACTTCTGAAAATATTGTTGAAAAGAAAGAAATTGCTAGCAATAAGCAATTTATCACTTTTCAAACAAAGTTTCTACAATGTCAGATGGTTTAATTTCAGACTTCACTTCTCTTTTTAGTCTGCAATCTCTCTTTATTTGGACCTGCCCAAATTTCAAAATCTGAAAAATAACAATCATTTTCTTTTCCTAGTTCAACTTACTATGATGTACAAGCTCAAGGACTGGTTTGTCATAACAAGGAGCAAAATGTTCCTTCAGTGTTTTGAGGACTGTTTTCTCCGAGTTCCAGGCTTCTTCATGTGTCAGATTGATGTGTCCGGTACTCTGACATGTCCAGACTCGACTCTTGTAGAGATGCATTCGCTTATCAAATTCGCTAGTGGTAGGTTAAGAAAAATGTGGAGGCAGAGGTAGTGATTGGCAGATTAATCAATTATAATCTATAATTAGTTGGTTTGGGATTCTGATTGTGATAACTAAGAAATTTCATAATTGATTAATCAGTTCCTTCCACATAAATAAAAGCCGTAATATATTATTTTCAAAACTGACATAAGTTTGATGGCTCAGTGTGAAACAGTTGTAACTGCCTATATGTTTATAGGTAGTTACAACTGTTTCATGCTGAGCCATAAAGTTATTAGAAAAATCTTCAGAAAGAGTATTTACGTCATGAGTTTCAATTAAACTTTCACATTCTTTTCTTTAAAGGATGATGCTGGGAGTGCTGCATTATTTTCTAAGAAAACGATTTTACAATCAATCATAAGTTGATTCATTCTTCCAACTAAAAACTGATTATCGATTGTAAATTGAAACGGATTGCCCAACACTAGGCAGAGGTACAGTTAAGAGGGGATGTTGCCACCTTAAAATCTTTACTTCTCATTGTGGGTACTCATTTGAATTGTGTCATCGACTTTGACCACCCACAATATAAGATTTGTGCATGTAATGTTTATATACCCTTATTAATATAAATGCAAAATGGTGTTTAATTCTGATTGAAACAATTTTTCAGTCACATTGCAACATGTGGAGTATCTAAAGGAATCATTTTGGGGTGAGTTATTGAGAAATTATCTCATTTTTCTGCCAGAAATCTCAAAATAATAATAAACTCAAAGAATAATGAAATTTAAAGAAGGATTTGGTAGTATTTCTCATTGGAAATTCCTAATTTCTCATTAGATTTGGTTAAACGAGATATTTTTGGACATCATATTCTGAGCCAGAATTACCCCTGTTTCGAACAATGGTTTCCTGGTATTTCACGTGCCAGTTCTTCCATTACATCCCTTCCTAGCCTCTAGCTGCCATCCCAAATAGGTTTACAGTTAAAAGCCATTGAAGTGAGACAAATTATCGAAAGGATGAGTGCCGCCATTGGGGGCCGAAACTAAGACCTTATGATTAACAGCCTGGTGTGCTACAAACTATATGAGAGGAGGGCTTGGCTGCATCAATAAATAGATAAATAAATAATAAAGAGCAATAAATAGCTGCACCACACTCAGCACAGGGATTGACCCTTACTTCTTAAGAGCGAGTGCATTGAAGTCAAGGAGTCCAAGCTCAAAGTAAGGAGTCTGCATTTTCACTGGGGAGAACATTGTAAAATTATAACTAGCAATTTCCCCCCACATGGTGGTAGAAGAAATTGCTTGTCACAAGCAATTTCTACTACTACTACTAATAATTATAATCTTTATTAAAAGTCTGCGGTTGTACAAGGCACAGTTAGCAATTAACATTAGCCATGTATAGCTATTTACCGACTTTAACTAATTCTTGATGTTATCAAATTAGCGTGAGAAATTCGAGAGGCAATGGAATTCCTTATCCCCCTTTTATGAAGGGTTTTCATCCACTGCTACCCATTCATAGCTGGGTGGGCTGAGGCAGTGACAATTAAGTTTCTTGCCCAAGGAAACATCTCGCTGATAGCAGGACTTGAACCCCTGAACTTAGTATCGGGAGACCGGCGCTCTAACCACTGAGCTATCAAGGCAGTCATTTTCTTCTTTTCTATCAGTGTTTTTCTGATAATTTACTCCAGAATTGCTAAGAAAAAGCATAGTTTTCCCAGTGAACTTGTTTTAATCAGGGTGGACCTGTACTTCTTAAGGCTAACAGGTCCATTAGGATTGTGGCAAACAGTGGTTAGTGTCAAAACCTGGAATCAGTATCAAAATCAATTATCAGCTCGTAAAATTGATTCTAAAATCTATTTTCATTTTGATTTTAGAAACTTTTTCAAGCCGTTTCAGTATTCAAGCATAATACAAAACTGATGAGTTTTCCCCTGGAAAAGCTCATTTGATGTTTTCCCCAAATTGGTGGCCCAGGCCTCTTTTGCATAAAAAGAACCCCACAGAACAGCCCCCCCCCCCCCCCCCCCCTGCAGACTTTTAATTTCACATTTGTACATCCTGGGAATGAATGTCCTTTTCTTGCTTTAACTCTCTTTGTAGTAAATCATTTATCCACCACAGCACTACCAATCAGCATATTTGATTGCATCCCCTGTCAATCTGAAAGTCTAAAATGGCCGTCCTTCAAAGGTTTTAATATGAGGGCTATTTCTGGAGCTGGAATTAAAAAGATGTGTACTTTCATCTTTTTTTATCAAAATTTTCCGAATAATCTGGAGATAAAGAATATAACAACTATAATTTTAAACTCACAAGGCCTCTTAAAACACAGAAATTCAATGACAAAAAGTGCGGTAACCGCAACCAAGGTGAATGACAAACTTCACAAAGAAGCGACAAGAACCGAATTGGCTGTCAATATGTATAAAAGGGTGAAAAATTCGACCAAATATGTTGAAAGCATTCAAAAACACTGCAATAAACGCGGTTTTTCGTCTGCTCAAAGTTTGATCATGGGCGCCGCCATCTTGGATTTATACAAGCAACCCCGACTGCGAAGGATACTCCTTTGATCGGAACTGTTCCTTGGTATGAGGAATGGTAAAAACCGTCTCATCTTGTTTGAGGTCTGTCAAACTCTTTACACAGTTAAAAATCTTTTTAGCGAGCAGCGGCATTTTATTCCTTTTTCATAAAATAGTGCAGCGAATTGTTCAAAATCTGGCGCGCATGAATAAAAATGGCGCTCTCCTTTGGCATATTTATGTCACGTGATGTTTTGGTTTTTCTTAGCCGGTTGATATATTTTTTAGTCCATGTAATAGTTTGTGTCATGCCTGGAAACTACATATTTTAACTTTGAAGCTATTTTATAGTGATAAATGGCATTTATTCAATTACAAACTTTGATCATTTTGTACGAGATTGACCTAATTTTGCGGGAAATTTAAGGTCAAGCCGCAGTTACTTCCCTTTGATGTATGGCCGGTCCAGATAATCCAAGGTGTGATACGCGTGAATACAGCAACAAATTCTCTTTATCACTTTACAAATTAAGTTTTTAGTACATTTTTTTTATTAGTTCATTTAGCATCTGTTTATCTATTTATTAAGATCGACGTGCTTACTTATTATTTTTAATTCCTGGAATTTCAGCCCCATAACATCATGGCAGATTGGCAAGATACCACTGATAGATTTTATGTGTTCTTTTCAACTGATTTGTTTCATTCGAATTTAATTACAAACAAATTCCAAATTTGTGATATATTTCAACCAGTCTGGCTTCAAGTTTACACAATGAATAAGCAGATTGCGGAATTGTGTAGGCTGTGATCAGACTGCACATCTGTACTTGTAAGCTGATCTTACTCTACAGTGTTGCGTATTTGTCTTGTAAATAAAAAAAAATTAAAATTTACATATCCTATGGGTTCGACCCTAGCCCTCGTAGGGTTATTTAAGTTGCAGACTATATGTTAATAAGACCATGAGATTGAGCCTTGAACAGATTGATTTAACCCTTTCCTGTTTTACAAAATTTTGGACCTGTCCAAGTTCAAAGATTTTGCAGACGAAAATTTAAATTGGATTTAATGTGTAAAATAACCATTCAGTACGGTAGAAAATAGTGTGGAAAAAGAAGAAATTGCTTGTCAGAAGCAATTTCTTCTTTTATCACAATATTTTCTCAATTATAAAATCTCAGGCACGTAAAAAGCAGGGATTAAACAGCAAAGGGTTAAGGATCAAGTGCAAGGTGACTTTCAACTCGGCCCATAAGCAACTTGGCCCAATTTATAACTCAGCCCAAATTTCATTTTATGCATAAACTACTTTATTATCGATCTTCATGAATCATTTATTTTCCATATAAATTATAATTCAATCTTAGTTCAGTATTGATTAAATTTGCATATGCATCAGCAAATTAAAAAAGAATGAATTGAATTTTACGAATCATTAAAAAATTACGACATATTCTCTCAATGATTCAATATAATATTACCAAATCTTTGGAATAATAAAATAAATATACGAAAGTATAACAGAATTATTTGTATAAAACTATACATACTCCATACAATGTTATTTACCGTATTTCTCCTTTTAAACGCGCCCGGGCGCGTTGCAAAACGTCGTGGGGGCGCTATTATTTCAGACCCTTTTACTTTATTAAAAGAAATTACGTATTTTGGTACCTAAGAGAAGCAAATTGCTAACAAGTTCGTAATTATCGATTGAAATACGTGCGCTACCCAATACGCTTTCCTATTTATCTATTAAGGCTATAAATTTAAAAAATAAAATAAAATGTTAGCTAATGAATTGTAATTCTGTAATTTAAAGTCATCTATCGAAACACGGTCACCTTCGACCATTAATGCAGCTTTCAAAAGCAAATGATTGTGTTAGCAAAAGCCGTAATTATTATTATTGTTATTATTTGTACAAGATAGGAAGTTCCAGACGATGCAATATTCAATGTTACGCTACCGATGGACAAAGCGGTAAATCATTACCTATTCACGTATGAAATAAATAATCCTGTATTAAATCCTAAAATTTTGTTATGTGTAAATGCACCCGGTACATGAAATGGAAGTGTTTCGTAGTGAAAACACAACACGTCTGGAGCTAGCTGGGTCACCGCGTGTCGGCACCCTTTGAAGTCCCCAGATTCTTGCAAGCGGCGACGTCGCTTTTGAAATAAGTTACACACGAGATTTTACGGGTTTTTCCTATTTTAACAGTATGAATTGTGACTAGGATTTAATCATTTGACTCGGATATTTTTTTATAATTGCAGAAGGTAACATGATTTCAGAAATATTTTCGTAACAACGTGAAGAAAGGGGATTTTGTTCGCATTTGACATATGAAGAATGACGAGAAATAGTTTTAATTTTTGTTAAATTTTAACCTTTCGCGCTTCCGGAAAACTGCGTGATTTAGGACGCGCTAGTTTTTCAGATGTTGAACAATCATTTAATGACGCAACCAGCCTTATCCTGATGGGAATTTAAGATAGATAACCCACAATCTATTGAACATTGCGTCGTGGAGTAGCAGGTAATGAAATTAAATTTGAGACCGGATTTTTAACCACGGACCGTGGGTGGTTGGATGTTGTTGATCGTATAGTCAAGGGCCTGGGAATCGTATTTATGGGGGAGCGCGTTTATTAGGGAGGGCGCGTCTAAAAGGTGAAATACGGTACCTTACTATAGACTTTATAATGGGGGCCAAGTTGACCGGGTGGAATTATTCAATGGGCTGAGTTGACTGGTAACCAAGTGCACACCATTTACTGAAAGCACTGCATTTAATAATCTGGATAAGATTGTCAGACTCAGCTGTATGATGTTGTTCTGAAGAGTATCCCATACTACACAATAACACAGTAACTTTCTATGGCCTTCATCTGTGAGTGGCATTAAGAAATGGTCTCCAGCTAAATCTTTCCAGCTAGACTTTTTTTTAACAAATTGCCAAATCATGGACATTTCAAGCACTCTAGTTCAAGTTTTTCTCAAAATGTGTAATTAGAATCTGAAAGCAGACAATTAAAGTCAACCATTGATGATACAAAGGTACTTTGTAGCTCCATCAATATGGAATCATGGCAGGGGTATGGAATTCCCATGCAGACAAGTACATTTTTTAGGCTTCTTTTCCGTAGACAGTGTTCGATTCCCGACGGCAGCTTTCATTCTTTCCGACTATTTGTTTCTCACCAATGGGTTGATAATCGTAGACCTATGTGAGGTAGCAGCTGGAGGCTAGGAAAGGTTGTGATGGTAAGAGAAATACCAGGAATCCATTGTTAGGTGCTCCAGCCCCCGCGATATAACTTAAAAAATGTTGAAAATGGGATAAAACTCCATTCAATCTATCAATCTCTCCTTGGACAAGTAAATACTAGGGAATCATCCATCATTGTTAAAAAATAAATCTAAGAGATTAATTAACCTAATGTTTGTTTCAAAGTGTAGAAAAGATAGTTTTTAATGAAGATAATGCTGGGCTCCAACATTTTTATGCCCCCGTATCGAGAGATCGTGGGCATATTGTTTTACTCATGTCCGTCTGTCTGTCTGTCCGTCTGTCTGTCCGTCTGTCCGCGAACTTAACCCGAAAACTTAACCTTTGCCTTATCGAGAGATCGCTGTTACGGGGGCATTCGTGTTTCACAAACACATCTTGTTTAACAACATTTTCTTCACATTTATCCTATCATTTATCTATCCCCTTTTTTGCAGACAAGTTAATCTTGATCCTGGACAAGTAGAAAATTCTTTTAAATGGCCATGTACATGTGGACAAAATCCGTATTTCCACACTCCTGCATGGGGAGTACTTTTAAGAAGATTCATGCTCTTTTATAAACAGAGCTCAAACAGTTGTTCTTGAGGGCAAGGGGCCACTGTCACAGTGCAGTTGGTAGTGTGTCAGACTCCCAATAAGATGGCTCAGTACAAAACAGTTTTAACTGCCTATAAATATATAGGCATTTATAACTGTTTCCTGCTGAACCCTTGAATTATGGATGGAATTGCATGACAGTTTCACAGAATGTACCTCATTATGTGACCATGTGAATTATATCCCCAATTTGTGATGATATGCCTTTATGCAACATTCCTTGTCCTGAGATGACAAAGTTATCATGTTATTAGTCCCCTAGCGGCGAAAGCCTAAGGGTACTATAGGTTTGCACTCGGTCAGTCCGTCTGTCAGTCTGGACATATCAGTTTTCCGGCTTTTTTTCTTAACACTGGGAGATATTTAGTTGATTTTTGGTATGTGAGTCCACATCAATGAGTCCATTGATTTTTGTGGAAGATACGGACTTAAAAATTAGAAGTTACCAAGAAATTTCAGTTTTCCTTTACCTACCAAAAAAGATACCACCCTAGGGATATATATAAATACAGTAGGGGACTTAATATTGCCATGCAATACTTCAGAATGCTTGTTTAATTTCAGAATGCTGTAAATGTCCTAGAGAGCTGACAGACACCAATGAACAATCATGGGAGTAACTCAGCTCTGGCAGATTTTAAGCCCAGTGCAAGAGCACCAAACTTTAGCATCCCTAAAGGGGCTGGTCCTTGCTGTAGATCTAAGCATTTGGATTTGTGAGAGTGATGGGGTCAGAAATATGCAGGGGGTTGTTACCAAGCCCCATCTAAGGTGAGTATTACTATGTCTATTCTAGGATTTATTTAAGAAGTAGGAGGTGGGGAGGTTATTTTTAGAGAGGAAAGATTTAATGATGCCCACCCTCACCAATAAGGTCAGGATGATATTGTTATGCTCCATATTGACCTGTCTGTCTGTCCCCCAAACTTTAACCCTTGTCATGCTGAATTACTTTTGGCTAAAGATTCTCATCAAAATAAAAGGGCAAAAAGCACTGAAAGTACCAACTGTAGGCCAATTTCTATTTGAAAAACAAAATCTCTTAATAGTTCTGGTTTGAAAGTGAGAAACAGGTGATGTAGACTAACATCAGACTGCACATATGTGCAAGCTGATGTTTGTCTATAGCTCCTGCCAAAGCAGGAATATTCCGGGTTCAGCATGACAAGAGTTAACATTAACTTTTGATTGATTATTTTAAGCCTATTAAAGATTTGGCCTGATGATGAAATCTATTTGATGTGCATCTTCAGATTCAAAGGTCATCTGACAATGTTAAGGTGATCTGCCATGGTAAAGTTTTTTGCTATTTCAGTTGCATTAATGTTTCACAAACACATGTTGTTCTTTATCTGTGTTAAGAAATCCCCTTTCATTTAAAAAAAAAAGGAGAGGGAAGATTTTTCAAAAGTATGCTGAAATGTGTAATCAGATTCCCCTTCTAGAATTGACAAGGGAATCTTATTTTCCCTCTTTAAGAAAAAAATCATTTGCACAGTGATTCATTTTTGTGCGCATCCTGCATCAAAGATGCAAATATTTCAAAAAGGACTCATATTTTTCAAATATGTCAGTCCCTGGGATGCAAAATTTTAAGAGATGCTGTTGTTAATATCTTTCATATTGAAGTGGGAAAATGACCAACATTTTGTTTACTACTATACCAGCCAAAAAAGTTATCTGAGCACCTGTGATATAAAATTCAAAATGAAATAACCCAAAGATTAGATGAAGCTCTGACTTTATTATCTTGATGTGCAATATTCCTACAGGCAGCGAGGCTTTATGCCCATGTACAGCTGGGACTCATTGTTTCAAATTATGCGAGTCCTAGGGACCCCTTCTTTCAAATTTTAAAATGAATCACTGTTTGCAGGGATTGTTTTGGATGGATTTTACAATAAATTGGTACAATTGTTGTCGAGTTTGAGTAACGGTAGTTGCAACACTATAAACTATTTCCAAGTAGCTTCAAGCTCAAGATCACAGTTCAAGGTCAAACATAAGGCTAAGACTTTATGGTAAAGAGAACTAAATCCCCTGTTGAAAATTTTCATCATACATCGTTTTATGCACCTGCATCAAAAGATCCGAGGCATATTGTTTTACTATTGTGGGTCCGTCCATATGTCTGTCTGCAAAAAACTTACATGATGATAGATCTCATAGGGTCAAGGTACTCTGACAAGGTCAGAGAAAATGCTGTTTTTTTGAATTCATGTTTCACAAACACATTTTGTTTCTCAAGGTTTTCAGAATGGGTCAAAAATCAGGAATTTTGGGGAAAATACTTTATTTTCTCAGAATTTGGGAAAGTCTAAAGAATATTTTACAATTTTATACATAAAGTTTTCTTTGCCTCATAAGACATTCAGAAAGAAAACTGAACAATGAAACAACATGTTTAACTTTCATTCTTACTTTAAAAGTGGAAAAAGTCCTCAAGTTTGCTTAGGATTTTTTCCTTCATTTTTTGGGGGAAAATGTCACTTTTTTGACATTGTGAATCAGAAACTACTGGATGAATTTCAACAAAACTTCACAGGAATGATCCTTGGGTGACCCTCTTTCAAAGTTGTTCAAGAAATTTTGATCCAATAAAAAACAGATTGAATGGGCGTGGCTAATTTCCAAATACGGTAAAAGTGAGTTTTCTCAGATTCTAATCAATGGATACCAATGAAATTTTACATGAATGATCCTTGGGTGACCCTTTATCAGTCTACCAAAATTTATTATGATCAGATGAAAAATATGTATTTTATGGGCGAAGGTCATTTCTCTATATGTTATATAGTGGAAACTTTGAAAATCATTTTCCCAGAATATAAATGATGGATATCAACCAAATGACTCTGGAATAATCCTTGGGTGACCCTTTATCAGTCTGCCAAAAATTATTGTGATCTGATGAAAAATATGTATTTTATGGGCGGAGGTCATTTCTCTATATGTTATTTAGTTATAACTTTGAAAATCGTTTTCTCTGAATATAACTGATGGATATCAACCAAATGTCACTTGAATGATCCTTGAGTGACCCTTTATCAGTCTGCCAAAAATTATTGTGATCAGATGAAAAATATGTAGTTTATGGGCGAAGGTCATTTCTCTATATGTTATATAGTGGAAACTTTGAAAATCATTTTCCCAGAATATAAATGATGGATATCAACCAAATGTCTCTGGAATGATCCTTGAGTGACCCTTAATCAGTCTACCAAAAATTGTTGTGATTGGATGAAAAGTATGTATTTTATAGGCGTATGTCTTTTCTCTATATGTTATATTGTGGAAACTTTGAAAATCATTTCAACATCAGTAGAACCCAAAATATCTCAAATCTAGTCAAAACTTAGATTTCCTTTTACAAGGAATTCAAGCCTGTGGAGCAACTCAAGCCAGTCATATCTTTCTAGTTATCTATTTTTGTCTGTAAAAACAACTTTTGTGATAGTAATGCAATAGTTTTCTGACAATTGCAATACTATTCCAATAGCAACTTTACTATCACAATACTATCGTGATACTAATTTTGAACTCAATAGTCAACCCTAGTCCTTTTTAGGGTTCAATAAAAGGAAAGACTGCTGTCATAAATCTAAACCATTCACATGAATTGAAAATTTATTCTTTTAGGAACCTTTTTTTCCGCATCCTGCATCTGACACAGCTTGGAGTCAAATTGGTTTTCGTGATCGAGGGTGCTGCTCCTGAGTTGAAATGGGACACAATGGCAAAGCGGCAGCAGAACAGGTTCCCAGGACGGCAAGGCAAGCAGTCAGCGTCACAAAAACCACCAGGAAAACAGAACAGGAAGAATTTCAATGCTATTTTAAAAGAGGTATTTATGATTTGTAATATGAAAAGTTTTTATTTTTTTTTATCTTATTCATTTGATTTTGATTATAGGCTGCTTAACAAGCTTTTTACCGTCTTAAGTTATATTGTGGTAGTTTGAGCGCCACACAGTGGATTCCTGGTATTTGTCACACCAGTATTACTTCTGCATCCTTTCCTAGCCTCCAGCTGCTATCCCACATTGGTCTACAATTATCAACCCATTGATGGGAGATAAGTAGTCAGAAATAATGTTTGCTACTGTCGGAGCTAGAACCTAGGACTTTATGATTGACAATCCAGCCCTCTACCAAACCCGCTATTACGGCTCTCAAATGAAAAGGAACAATCTGGTTAGTAGGAAAAACACCCCTAAGAGAATCTTTATATTCTTCATGAACTCTTGCAATTTTGTTTGAATCCTTTTAATACTCTTATTTTGATGAGTAAACCTAATTATGTGATTTCATGTATCTTCAGAAAGTATTGAACCAACAATATTATTCTTAAATTTTCGGTATTTGTACACTTCTTAATCTAAGCAGGGCTCATGCTAGCCTTTCAACTTTAGGAGTCATTGACTCTCAAACCAACTTATTTTCCAACTTATTTTTGGGGGGGGGGGGGGGGGTGTCAAAACAACAAAAAGAGCAAATCATCAGCAGAGATTTGCTGAAATAAGAGTCAAATGACCTTTTCTTAAAAAGATAGGAGGTAAGAAATTAATGTATTAAATATATAAGATTTTGAATATTTGAGTTCTAAATCAGAGTTTTGACCTTTAAAATTTCTCTCTAGGGGGGCAAGATGTCCCTTGAGTGAAATTTCTAAGGGTCAAAATAAGATATTTTCCGATTTTGAGTGTCAAAACCCTGGTTTAATGGTCAAACACAAGACCTGCTCTAAGTAAGAAATGGAGAAATACAAAAACTTAGAACAATTTTTATGTTTATCTAAAAGAAGACATACAGTTCATATAAGTGTCATATCATTTTCTTTTCTTTCCATGATGGTAGGTTATCAAAAGCCGGAAACTTAGGAAAACATTGGTATTGTCGTGCATCAATTATTTTTGTCTGGCTATCGCAAAATGAGACATTAAGATTTGCCAGAAATTCTTACTTAGCTGTACATTTTAGAGGTGAAGCGAATATTTGTTGATTTCATTTAGGAATGGAACTGAAAACCTATCAAACTGTATTTGAAACATCTGTTGTTTGAAATGGTGAGTCAATGCAAAACTATTGTAAGTGCCTAGACACTTACAATGGTTTTGAGCTGACCCATCATAATGTTGTGTTTTACAGTGTTGTGAGTTACTTGATATCCTTGGAATACCATATGTACAGAGTAAAGGGGAAGCTGAGGCTATGTGTGCTGTCCTCAACTCAGCTGGGGTAAATACTTTACTATATACTGTTTTGTGAGTTTTTCGATATCCTTGGAATACCATATGTGCAGAGTAAAGGGGAGGCTGAGGCTATGTGTGCTGTCCTCAACTCAGCTGGGGTAAATACTCTACTATATACTGTGTTGTGAGTTACTTGATATCCTTGGAATACCATATGTACAGAGTAAAGGGGAGGCTGAGGCTATGTGTGCTGTCCTCAACTCAGCTGGGGTAATACTTAACTTTATATTGTGTTGTTATTATTTGATATCCTTGGAATACCATATGTACAAAGTAAAGGTGAGGATGAGGATGTGTTTGCTGTCGTCAGCTGGGGTAAATACTTTATAAACCCCTATCTACAAAGTATAGAGGGGTATATTGGTTTAAATATGTCCGTCTGTCTGTCCAAAGAATGACACCCGAAAGAAAATAAAACACACAAAGACAAAGATTTCTCTCTCTGTAGAATTATATCACTGAAACCTGTTGGCTGTAACTTCTTTGAAAGGACAAGGTCCACGAACATAAGAAATTGGCTCTGTGAAATGAACACTTTTCACATTTCTAATGTACACAATTAAACCTACCTTTTTCCATTAACCTATACACAATCTATCAAATACTGTATAAGAATATATTCCAAAACCACATACATGTAGTTTCATTAAAATAAGCCAATAAAGTGTGCTAAATCTGCAAAAATGCTTAATTTTCCCTAAAAATAGTTGTTTAAAAGTTACAAAAAAAATTATGAAGCCCCTCCTGCCAGACCTCCATATTTTCTAGTAATAGTTATGTATTCTTTAATGTTTAAGTGAAATATTATGGTGTCGCAAATTGGGCTTCATATTTTTTTAGTTGGATAAATTTCAAAATTTCATGAAAAATTCGCAATTTTGCAGTTTTAGGGCTACTTTGATGCCATTTTCTTAGAAAGAGCAAAGATATATGTCAGCCCGATTAGCTCAGTTGGTAGAGCACCAGAGTTCAAAACCTTTGAAGTTCCACTGCTTGGGTTCGATTCCAGGGCTGGCACACTAACAAAAACTAATTGTCTTTCGGATGAGACGTTAAACCGAGGTCACGTGAGACAGTGCTCTACACCAAGCACGTTAAAGAACCATGGCGGTCCTCAGCAGTAGTTTCGTCATGTATTCTTGCACTATTCCCCGTAACAACTAACCGTCTTCTGGGAGCGTTTTTCATATGGGCATGTGCCACGGTAGCAATGATAAATAAATGGAAATACACACACGCAAAGTTATAGAAAATATTCTTTGTACAATTTGAGGGAAGGGGGTAAGGCTAACAATGAAAAATTTATATCATTGAGATAAATGGAAATCAGAAATAGTCAATTTCACAGGGCCAAAACCTACAGTTTGCAAACCAAGCACTTTGACTCACCTAAAGTTTTGTCATCTAGAAATGGTTTATTAAGCAGAAGCAGAGTTATTCCCTCGAAGCCTGTTAATTGCGACTCCAATTTGTCATCAGTTAAGTTGCAATTAACTAAAAGTTGCTTTTAACTGGACCTATTTGATCTTCAATCTATTATTTGTGCACAGAATCAGGTGAAATTAAGTAGTGAGTTGCTATTATCAGGATTGCAATAAAGGGGGATTCCACTGTATTCAGACACAAACTCCTGAGATTAAGGAGTCAATTGGACTCCTTACATATGAAATCAAGGAGTCCAAGCTCAAAGTATAGATTCCGAATTTTCATAATTGGAGAACATAGTTGAAAAGAAGAAATTGCTTATTATAAGCAATTTCCTCTTTTCCACAATGTTCTTTCAAAGAAGTCCAAGCTCAAAGTAAAGAGTCCAAATTTTCATAATTGTTATAAGCAATTTCCTCTTTTCCACAATGTTCTTTCAAAGAAGATTTTTTTCTCAAAACACTACAGGATGAAAGCAAATGTTTTCTTCAATAACTTTTGTAGTGAAAATATCTACAGTTTTTGGCAAGTGTTAAAAAGGACAGTCTGCTCTGTGCATTTGTTTTTCAAAATATTCTCATATGACCCTTGGAGTCCATAAGACTCCTCACGTGGAAATGGGAGGAGTCCAACTGGTAAACATGGAGTCTCAGACTTCCCTTAGTGTTGAACCCTGGTATCGTATTGTTATTTTTATACAAAATCAATTGCAATTAAGTAGTGAGTTGCTATTAACAGCATTGCAATAGCGCAGTTGGTAGCGCGCTGGACTTCTAATCCAGGGGTCTTTATTCGCACGGGTTCGATCCCCGGCTGCGGCACTTATCCTTTCCGACATTTGTCTTCCACCAATGGGTAGATAATCGTAAACCTATGTGGAATAGCAACTGGAGGCTAGGAAAGGGATGTGGTGGTAGTACTGGTGTGAGAAATACCAGGAATCCATCGTTAGGTGCTCCAGTCGTCGCGATATAACTGAGAGATTGTTGAAAGCGACGTAAAACCCCAATTCAAATCAAATCAAACTTTATTGATATGTTTCTTTTGTATCATACAGTTAGTGGATGGCTGCCTGACAGATGATGGGGACGCCTTTCTGTATGGAGCTCAAACTGTCTACAGGAATTTTACAATGAATGCAAAGGTAACAATGATTTTGTTTTTAAAATGACAAACTCTGTCACAAGTTTCCCAATGAAATTTATTCATCTTTTCAATCCCTTGATAATAGACAGAGGTGCGACACACTAAAAGTCAATATTTTCCATTGTATTACTAAATTAGTCAACACCTTTCTGTATGGATTTAAAACTGTCTACAGACATTTCACCATGAATGCAACGGTGAAATGTTCGAGTCTGAATACTGCTGTGCTCTATCACTGGTGTTTACAACTATCGCTAGTTCCTGTGACCTGTGATTTTTTTTCAAGCTAGCTTGCTGTGAGCTCTTCATTGTCACCACAGCTTCAACTCTGCATATGTGAGTAGAACTGGCTTTGTTACTGGCCTATGTTTTGTACCACTAGGTGTACTGGGAATTGGTATTAACTAAATGTTGGCTTTTCTTGTAAGACCCTCATAAAGAATCATACAGGGTGATGATATTGAATCCCAGTTGGGTATAGATTGGAATGGTTTTGTAGCACTAGCTTTATTACTATGCTGTGACTTTAAATAGGTGTACTAGGGATTTCTATTCACTAAATGTTGACTTTTCTTGTAGGACCCTCATGTGGAATGTTACAGAGTTGATGATATTGAATCACAATTAGGTATAGACAGGAATGGTCTAGTGGCCCTGGCTTTGTTACTGGGCTGTGATTTTGTTCCAAAAGGTGTACCGGGGATTGGTATGGCAAATGCTGTCAAATTGATGGAGTGTCTTAGAGGAAAAAATGTGTTAGAAAGGTTGGTATTTTTAGGGTGTCAACACAAAATATTATTGTTAATGCCTATATAATAGGCACTTCCAATAGTTCTGTGCTGAGCCCTGGATTAATGTCGATCAGTTGTGAATAGAATACTTGTTAGGAACGGACAGAAATTAGTGATACTTAATAAGTGCCTAGGTTTCTGGAGGAAGGACAGCTTCCCTTGTATTTGAGAGGGCATATGACTATGATCATATAGTATTATAAGGCTTCAAATTTACAGAGGTACAGATAAGAGGGGGTAAAGCTAGTCTAAAATCTTTATTTCTCCATGAAACCCTATATTGTGGGTACTCATTGGAATCACCTTGACAGACTTATTCCAATGAGTACCAACAACATATGATTTGTGCTATAATTTCTGAAATACTTTGATCTAAAATCCAAAATACCCCCTCTATCTGTAGAAAATATCCTATATGACATTTGTCTTCCACCAATGGATGGATTACAGGGTTTTAGGAGACACAGGATTTGCAAGTCTGAGAATCTCATTTAAGTAGGTCAGGTCCCTTAAAACTATCTGATGTGAGTCCCAACGACCCTCTAACAGTGCTCCAGCTAGGTTTCCAAAAGGGCAGGGTGCACAGTGCCCTGAAAGGGCACTTTCGAGTGGCGAAGCGGCGAGGAGGGGGAGGGTGTGGGGGGTGACCCCCAAGAAAATTTTGATTTTTAAGGGCTTTAAGATGGGCTCTGCTGAGTTTAAAAAAGGGTTTTAGTATTAAAAAGGGTGACTGTTTCAACTCCTTCGAGGGTCTCATCAGGCAGGTGGCAGTTTCAACTCCTTCGAGGGTCTCATCAGGCAGGTGGCAGTAGAAATATTAGATGGAAATACTGCAGATATTCCCCTGCTACAGTCTTGTTTCTTTCTTTTTTTTCATTTTTATTTATTTATTTTTATGCCCCCGCATCGATAGATCGGGGGCATATTGTTTTACTAATGTCCGTCTGTCTATCCGTCTGTCTGTCCGTCTGTCCGAAAACTTAACCTTGCCAATATCTTCAAGCCTATTCAAGATACAAAGCTTATATTTGGCATGATGATAGATCTCAATGATCTGCATCCGCTAGTACCAAAGTCAAGGTCATGTGACAAGGTCAAGGTCATCTGTCAAGGTCAAACCTCCGAAAACTTAACCCGAAAACTTAACCTTGCCAATATCTTCAAGCCTATTCAAGATACAACGCTAATATTTGGCATGATGATAGATCTCAATGATCTGCATCCGCTGGTACCAAAGTCAAGGTCATGTGACAAGGTCAAGGTCATCTGTCAAGGTCAAACCTCCGAAAACTTAACCCGAAAACTTAACCTTGCCAATATCTTCAAGCCTATTCAAGATACAACGCTAATATTTGGCATGATGATAGATCTCAATGATCTGCATCCGCTGGTACCAAAGTCAAGGTCATGTGACAAGGTCAAGGTCATCTGTCAAGGTCAAACTTTGAAAAAAATGCCGTTACGGGGGCATTCGTGTTTCACAAACACATCTTGTTTTAATTTTATTTATATTTTTTTAACTTTTTTTTTTATTATTTTTTTAATGAGACATGCTCAAGCAAACTTGTATTTATTCATTAGAATTACTGAACATGCAGACAAGAAAGTTCATTTTTGCTAACTCAGTCAACAGTAATATACCTTAGTCTACTGTCTTTAATTGAGTCCTTTCGATATGTGTGATGCTTTTGCATGTCTTTATTTTTCAATTGAAGTTTACAGAAGTTGATAAATTGAAGAAATTTTCGAACACACACACAAAAAAACACACGTTACGGACGGGGCTGAAAACAACGGGGTTTTGAGGATTGAAATATATGCTTCTGAGACCTTCAACGACTAAAGTTCATTATGAAGGGTGTAAAGGTTGATTATTACCCCTTTTTAACCTCGTTAATAGCTTATCATAAGCATTTACTCGATAATCGCTGTTTGTTTTTGACTGTCGAATTGGTTACCGGCACACGCTGATTTCCATCCACAGATTATCGGATACTGCTTCCTTGATAAAGAATCGCGCTTTGTGATTGGTTGACTTGCCGATTTATGTCCTGCCCTTCTTCTCTACTGGCTGTAGTTAGTTATGGCCTTCGCCGGTTGATTATATGCATCGATGATCACGTCAAAGTTTGCAAATCAATCTAGAAAAGGCGTTAAATTTAGATAATCGCTGATTTGACAAATAGAGCTACAATTTAGGGACTAGTTTAGAGCAGGGCGATGAAAAAAGGGCAGGGCGCTGATTTTCCACGGCAGGGCAAGGCGGGGCGCCCTGCTGAAAGGGCCTAGCTGGAGCACTCCTCTAAGGATCAGCTTCAGAAAAGTATTGAAGACTGTTTAGAAAAGTCTTCAATTCTTTCTTGAAGTTGAGTCCCAAATAGTCAGTATTGAAAATGGGAAGGATCCATGCCATGTCATGGGAAAAGGGGCCTTAATTACAATTTTCTTGTTTTCACTCTAGTGGCCACAAATGTGGTACTATCTTCTTGAAAATTGGTCAGAATGTTGGTCAGGTCACAAGGATGAAGCCTTTTGAACATGGGAAGGATCCATGCAATATCATGGGAAAAGGGACCTTAAAGACAAATTTTGTTTACACTCTAGAAGCCATAAGTATAATTTAATCTTCATGGAACTTAATCAGAATGTTGGCCAGGTCACAAGGATGAAGCCTTTTGAAAATGGGAAGGATCCATGCTATATCACAGGAAAAGGGGGCCTTAATGACAATTTTCTGTTTTACACTTTAGAGGTCACAAATATGGCCCAATCTTCATGAAAATTGGTCAGAATGTTGGCCAGGTCTCAAGGACAAACCATTTTGAAAATGGGAAGGATACATGCTTTATCATGGGAAAAGGGGCCTGACAATTTATTTTTACATTCTAGCCTCTAGGGGCCACAAATTTGGTTCAATAGTCATGAAACTTGGTCGGAATGTTGGCCAGGTCACATGAAACTTGTTTAGAAAAGGCTAGATACTTATGCAGGGATCATAAGAATAGAAGAATGTCTTTCTTTTAAAAATCTGATGGTCATTTAATGATCTTTAAAGCATTTAATTTTGCTAAGGCAGGAGTCAAAGAGACAAAGGTGAGCGATAAAGGACCATCCTGGCCCTCTTGTTTGTCAAACATAACCTGTTTGTTGCTCATTTTTTAGTTAACTTCATCAAATTTTCAGACTTCAAGAGTGGAGAAAAATCTTAGTCAAGTTTGAAATAAGGTCAAGTTGTCAAATTCTCCCAATTCATTGGGCTGATTGAAATGAAACTTGGCATGGATGTTCCTTGGGTGACCATGATTGACCCCCAAATATGGGCGTGGCAGGGCAGGCTATTTTTTTCAGGTTAAATCTTCTCCTCCCAAACCATTGGGTAAATTTCAATGAAACATTAAACTTGTTAATCTAACTTTCAGACTTCAAGAATGGAGAAAAATCCATGAGAGTCAGTGTGTTGATCCAGTTGAAAAAATGGTGAGGAAGAAAGCTTTGAACTCCTCGGATTTCCCTCAAACAGAGGTAGGGCTTCAGGATTGATAGGGTTTATTAAGCTTCAGGATTGGTAGGATTTATTAAGCTTCAGGGTTAATAGGATAAATTATTTTTCAGAGTTATTAGGACTTATATAGCTTGAGAGTTGATAGGATTTATTAAATTTCAGGATAGATACAGTTTATATAAGTTCAGTGTTAATAGGATTTTTTAGGCTTCATTGTAACAAGCAGTTGTTGTTATTTTTATGCCCCCGATAGGGAGGCATAATAAATTTGACTTGTCCGTCCGTCCGTCTGTCCGTCCGTCTGTCCGTCCGTCCGTCATTCCGTCCAAAAACTTTAACATTGGCCATAACTTCCTTATTACTATCAAAGCGGTGTCGGGGGCATTGTCATCTTACAGTGACAGCTCTTGTTTGAAAATATTTTCTACCTCATAAGATGGCCTCATTTCAAACTTCATTTACCTTTGTCAAATACATCCTCTTTCAATTTGGACCTGTTTAGATCATTTTCAGGGAGAAGAAATAATCTTAAAACAAAGAAGACAAAATATTTAATCCAAATTAATATTCTAAGTCACTTTTGGTTTAAAAATGATATACACAGAGAATCCATGTTACTCTTTTTTATTTTCATAACTCTGTTTCTGATTTTCTGTCACCTGACTTTTATCAAGAAAACATGTATAATAAGAGAGAATGGAAATGTGGTCTGTAATATACTAAGGACCAATTGCATAACATAAGTTAAGTGGTAACCTTGGGTTTAACCAGTACTGTAAACAGCTTTATATTGGCGGTGTCCACATTTGGCGTTTTTTGCCAAGATTTATTGGCTTTGATTTATTTTGGCGCATCTTACATGCTAAAATAAAACGCCTTATCTATATTGCATTTTTGCTCGTACCTCAAAAAGTATGCAAGCTAGAATCATGAAACTTCACAGTTGGATATATCTCATTGATGAGAAGTGCAGTGCACAAGAAACCATAATTCTACTCATTTCATTTTTTGAGTTATTGTCCTTTGTTAATTGACAAAGAATAAGCCATCAACCTACTCTTATGTTTTGTTACCCGACATAGATGGTGTACAATTTTTTCCATGCAACTTGAAAAAAGATAATCAATTCATTCCAGGTGATACATGAGTTCTTACACCCTAAAGATAGATGTCCTTCTAGGTTGTCACCATGGAAAAGACCTGTTCCAGTTAAATTCCAGGTAATTTATTTTGTTGAAATGCTCAATAAAGTAATTAATTTTGTGAAAAGGTCTTTTGCAAAATATGTATACTTACAGTAGCATTAAAAGATGGGAAAATTACTATAGAAGGACGAGATAGAAAAATCTTCATAAAAGAAATTCAATTTCTTCCCCTCATCAAAATACTGATTATCATGTTAGATTTAGCTTCAAGGTAGAGGACCCATAATTGTACCACATCATTTCGTAGCTCATGATCTTTCACAATGTTGACTGAGGTTTCCTAATGAAATCACTAGGAAACCTCAGTTAACACTGTTAAAATTCATTACTTCTGAAATGTTGGTTTCTATTTTGGGCCACTACCTTAAAGCAAAATTTAATATGATAAATAGTATTTTGATATGAGAAAAAATTAAAGATTTGTTAAACAATGAATTAAGATACAATTGTATTTGTAGGAATTTGCTCTGCACAAATTAGACTGGCCAGTTGAATACACACTAGAGAAGATTTTACCCCTGGTAACCTTGTGGGACATGCAGGATGTACTCCAGTCTAAAAATCCTTCAAACCATCAACACTTACAACCTCATAGGTATGTCTGTAACCCATTACCAGCCCTGCGTTCACGATGACAAAACCATGCAAACTGTTTGCTAATTATACCCTTCTGTGCACATGCACTAGCATGCCAATCACGGGTAGAATTGGCAAAAAGTTTGCACCTTTTTGTCATACTGAATGCATGGCACATCACACAGTTTTAAACTAGTTCTAATTCTTACTCACCAAATAAGAAGAAAAGAAAGTGGATATCTGCAAGAAATAATTTGGTTCAAAATAATAGTTTATCTACCAAAAATGGGTGGATAACCATAAACCTAAGAGGGAAAGTAGCTAGGGGCTAGGAATGGCAGTAACAGTGTACTGTTGCAAAAAGATACCAGGAAGCTGTCATTAGGTGCTCCAGCCACCAAGATAAAACTACAAAAATTGTCAAAGGCAGTGTTAAACCCTATGCAAGCAAACAAAAATATTAGTTCTATTTCAGTGTTTTCCATATCTTGTAGGAACATCAATATAGGAGAAATACAGTATGTTGCAGTGTATTCATCTTTCTCTTTTAATAGCCCTGCATGGTTCGGTGATAAGGATGGTGGACCATTTGGAACACCACTAGGCCAAATTCAGGATCAACCTCGGATGTACATAGATGGACTATTTTT
Organism: Fragum whitleyi; assembly: GCA_948146395.1. Lineage (NCBI taxonomy): Eukaryota > Metazoa > Mollusca > Bivalvia > Cardiida > Cardiidae > Fragum > Fragum whitleyi. The sequence goes on along the minus strand of OX411551.1, from coordinate 18,206,850 downwards.
AAAGATTATGTGATAACCGTGGAAAAACTCAATGATGTCAGTTAAAAAAGGTGTTAGCCTTCGACGTGGCCAACGCTACTCGTTTAAGTCACTGACGTGAAACCATCGTATCTTTATATAAATATCTTTTATTCTCAAATAACGGCTGAAAAAATAACAATTTTTGAGAATGATTTGTCATTCTCAAAAAATAAGAATTTTCAGCGGTTATTTACTGTAAAAGATATCAATCTAAAGATAGCGCCGGTTGTTTCTTACACTGTTTCTGCCGAACAAAAGGCACAATTTTGTAACATACCCATCCACCTTACATACATCTGAGGTCTGTTGCAGTTTACGGAAATGACCGAGTGATGTTCCAAATGGATTGTGGACTTGTCATCCCAGAGAATTCCTCTTAATTGGATACCTGATAAAAGCAACTCACTTGTTAATTACAATTAAGAGATGAAGAGAGTATTTTCTGATTTCATGGAGGTATGAAATTAAAAACTAATCACACTGTATGAATATCCAAAGCTGATTTATACATGAATGTGATATGGTTTTTAGTTTCATACTTCAATGAAATTAAAAAGTAATCTCTTCATATCTTAACTGAAAGAATGTTCTATAAAACATATTTTTTGCGGGACAACTTTACTCGCAAGCTATGAAATAGCTCAAATTGTTTTCATTGAGGAATAAGTTCTTTCAGCATATCAGAACACTTATAAATTGATGGACATTTAATAATATCAAATTGTTCTGATATGTTCACAAACAGTTGTTGTAAACACTCTGCTGTTGCTCAGCTTAGGCTATATTTGGTAAATTGTCAGAAATTACCTATAACTATTACTTAATTTTTGCACTGAGCCATCAAAAAAACAGATTTAAAGGTCATTGGTCTGAATCCTTGATGCGCCACTGGCATTTCAGAGCCCCATGCCTAGTACTTGTGATAACCAGGAAGCACTTGTATAATTTAACTTTGCTTTAATATGACTGACACACCATTAAAAACACCATTAAATTTTAGAAAAAATATCTCTTTACTTGTAGAATTGTGAAGACCAGAATTCGTCAAGGAGTTCCGTGTTATGAGATAGAGTGGCATAAACCAGGTACTGCATTTCCTCTAATAAAACTGCACTTCTTAATACAGTGATTATTCTAGGCAGGGGGAATGGGGGATTGCCTCACTTTTTCCAAAGATCCCCCATATTTTCTAGATTTGTTGGGGATTTTTTACTATGAACAAAGAGTATGGAATATCAGTTATTCTTCAATTGCTTCAATTTTGTGCTGAAATCCCCATGAAATCCTGGAATAAACACTGCTACTGAGGAAGTCACTTCACTTAATTGAATTTACCTAAATTTTCATCATTTTATGAGTCTTTTTCATTTATTTCAGGTCAATTTCCTCTAAACAATCATTTATATGATTGTTTAGAGGAAATTAATCTCAAACTATTGGGAAAGGTCAATAGGACAGCAATTTGATAGTGATTTGATAGACATTTGGCTTAAGAAATCAGTTGCTACACAAAAGGATACTTTCCATGTTTTGTATCGCTCCCAGAAGCATTTATTAGGATAAATACAGTATCTTAAGAGATGTTTTTGTTGAACCTGCTTACAGTGAGCAAGACATATTTATCACTGACAAGTCAGGGTTTTTTTCACAGCATAACTCAAACTTTATAGATTGAATTCTTCACCATCATGAGAAGATATGCATTTGAATAAAACAATACTGCATAGAACAGTCATGTGACAAATTAGGGTCATATGTCAAGGTCAAAATCCTGTAAAAGTTTTAAACCAATTAGTCTGTGGGCCAGGAGGAGTCATTGTGCACCCCCCTAGGACTCCCAGAGAGTGGTATGGAAATGTTCATAGGACCTCCCTGAGTGAGAATCAAGATGTTAACAGGCGATAATTTGGGTCCCGACTGCCATTCTGAGTGGTTTCCTAGATGGCAGCTAAGAATAAATTCATTTTACCTTTGGTACACTATAGAGGGAGGTTTATTTATTTTAAATATTTTTTGAGAGTCTAAAACATGTATATTTTGCGTTCTGGTTTAACCCTTTATTACTTAAAATGATTTTAAAGATCCCAACTTCAGAAATGGGAGATGGCAGCCAGTTCTAGATAAAAATTTGCTATTTTGTCCTATGAACATTTCCATACTACTCTCGGAGGGCCCTTAGGGAGTGCATGGTGACCCCTCCTAGCCCACAGACAAAATTCATTAATTCAGCATACAATGCTCATATTTGATATTACAATAGACAGAGATACAGATAAGAGAAGGTTAAGGGAAAGCCTGTCTAAAATCTTTCTCATTTCTCAATGAAACCCTGTGTTGTAGATACTCATTTGAATCATCTTGATGAGATGATTCAAATGAGTACCAGTAACATAGGGTTTATGATATTATTATTATACCCCCACCTACGAAGTAGAGGGGGGTATATTGGTTTCACCATGTCTGTCTGTCTGTCCATCCGTCCGTCCGCCCGTAGACCTTTTCGTTTCCGGACTCTATCTCAAGAACCAAGTGGCCTACAATCATGAAACTTTATACAAATGTTCCTTACGACCCAAGGAAGTGCCCTATTGTTTTTGGGTTACATAGGTCAAAGGTCAAGGTCACAGTAAATTTTCGTTCAATTTTAGTTTCCGGACTCTAACTCGAGAACCAAGTGACCTACATGCATGAAACTTTATGCAAATGTTGCTATTTATCCAAGGAAGTGCCCTATCGTTTTTGGGTCATATAGGTCAAAGGTCAAGGTCACAGTCAATTTTTGTTCAATTTTCATTTCTCGACTCTTAACTCAAAAACCAAGCGACCTAGAATCATGAAACTTCATGCAAATGCTGCATATGACCTCAATATTAGTTACAAACACATCCTGCACTAATAGCACTTACATTCTGACAAAGCGCTTGTGGGGGGGTATTAGTCCGCTCTGCGACAGTTCTAGTTGAAATACTTGATCTTAAATCCGAACTACCCTCTTTATCTCAGACTTAACGAAATATTGCCAGTCTCACTGACATTTCTGGTAAAAATATTTCCTGTCTGGTAAGTTTGCGCATGAATACAGGACCGACTGACTGGTAAAATCTAGCCACTTTCACAATATGTTCAAAGGTTCTGTATGGTGGACAATGGGTTGATAATCGTAGACATATGTGAGATAGCAGCTGGAGGCTAGGAAAGGATGTTGGTTGTACTGGTGAGAGAAATACCAGGAAACCATTGTTAGGTGCTCCAGCCGCCGCGATATAACTGAAAAAAATGTTGAAAGCGGCATAAAACTCCATTCAATCAATCAATTTGTATGGTGGAATTTGGTTCGGTCTGGTATTAAAATTTTAGTTTACCGGACCCACCGTCTTTCATGAAGTCTGCTATCTGTAGCTCTGGGTAGACATTTTCAATTAATATCTGGATGTGTCAAGGTCATGGTAAAAGGTCAGTCATCTGTCATGGTCAAATTTCCAAAAATTCAGGTTTTGGGTCAGTTGTATTAGGTAAAAAAAATCTTCTTTAAATAATAGCTCAGTGTTGGGGTTTTTCAATGCCCATTTTCTGAAATTGCTGTTGTCCAATTTGTTAAGAGGATACTAGAAATGCATCATAAGATGTTTATGTTTATATCTTTGTCTTTCCAGTAACTGACCGATACTACAACGGAGATTATTACGTGACAATCGAGACTCAGGACATGTTCTCCCAGTGTTATCCTAACTTAGTACGGCTTTTCCAAGGAGAAACAACATCAAAAAACAAGAAGAAGAAAGGTAAATTTTCATTTGTGTTCTTAGATTTGTTAGGGGGAAAAATGGGTTACCTTCTGACTTTCTGAAAAATAAGTCATTGATGATGACAAAAATTATATATCTACAACAAAATGCCTTTATTTATTTTCTTGTCAGGTGATAACTTGAAATGAAAAGAGATTAATGTTTAGTTTTTGCATTAAAATAGAAGCATTCTGATTGGTGTAAAAATGGTTTCATACCCTAATGAAATGAAGATTGATCGCACATCTATTTTGTCTGCTTGTGTGCCAAAAATAGCTCAATGAACAGTTAAAATATTTTTCGCATTGGCCTGCTGAGCCATTTAATTCTCACTTGTATTGTTCCAGCTCTATAAAAATAAGAAACTTATACATGTACATGAAAAACAGTATGTGATAAGACGAAATAACCTGTTGCAATGTTTTGGAAATTATGAAGTCGTGTTTATTACAGGGACAAGTGTCTTTTTCACTGCGTTTATTGGGGTATAAAGTGCAACTGCCTTGGCACATGACAAATAACACCCATAGGGTCTTATGTTTAAGCCATGTGCTCAGGCAATTGCACTTTATACCCCAATAAACGCAGTGAAAAAGACACTGGTCCCTTATAATTGCAATCCTCTAGATCAAAGAAACAATTGAAATACTTGGCAAAACATTAAAGCTTCAAGTCTACTTTCTGCGCATATAGATTACACAATTTACTTTTAGATCATGTCTTTTTAGCTCACCTGAGCACGAAGTGCTCATGTGAGCTATTGTGATCACTTTTCCTCCGGCGTCCGTCCGTCGGTCGTCGTCCGGCGTCCGTCAACAATTTCTTTAAACATCATCTCCTCCTAAACTACTGGGCCAATTAACACCAAATTTTACAGAAATGTTGCTTAGGTGGTCCCCTTCAAAAATAGCTAAAAGAATTGAAATCCATGAAAAACTCTGGTTGCTATGGCAACAAAAGGTGAAATTTTAAGAAAATCTTTAAAATTCTTCTTCTTCTCAACCAGTAGTCCTACAGACTTAAAACTTAGCATGGATGATCAGTTCATAGACCTGAATAAAAATAGCTAAAATCATATCTTTTGGGCCACCAGGTGCAGAGCACCAGGGGGGAGGGGGTAGTACTCTGGGTAAATTTTGTAATCTTTAAGCCTCTTCTTCTTTGGAACCAGGAGCCCTACAGACTTGAAAATTGTCATGGATGATCAGCTCATAGACCTTAATGAAAATAGCTAAAATCATTTCTTTTGGGCTGCCAGGTGCGGAGCACCAGGGGGGAGGGGGTAGTACTTTTGTGAAAATTTTGTAATCTTTAACCTTCTTCTTCTTTTGAACCAGGTGCCTGACAGATTTGAATATTGGCATGGATGATCAGCATATGGACCTTTATATAAATAGCTAAAATCATGACTGTAGATTCACCAGGTGCGGAGCACCAGGGGGGAGAGGGTAGTACTCTTGTGAAAATTTTGTAATCTTTAACCTTCTTCTTCTTCTGAACCACAAGCCCTACAGACTTGAAAATTGGCATGGAGGATCAGCTCATAGACCTTAATAAAAATAGCTAAAATCATGACTGTAATGCCTCCAGGTGCAGAGGACCAGGGGGGAGGGGGTAGTACTTTTGTGAAAATTTTGTAACTTTAACCTTCATCTTCTAATGAACCAGGAGCCCTACAGACTTCAATATTGGCATGGATGATAAGCATATGGATCTAAAATAAAATAGCTAAAAGCATGAATGTAGGGCCACCAGATGCGGAGCATTAGGGGGGAGGGGATGGTATTTTGGATCAAATTTGAAATCTTTAACCTTATTCTTCTCCTGGATCAGGAACCATACAGACTTGAAAATTGTCATGGGTGATCAATATATTGACATTAATTAAAATAGCTAAAATCATGACTGTAGGGTCACCAGGTGCTGAGTGTCTTGGGGAGGGGGTAGTACTTTGGATCATTTTTGAAATCTTTAAACTTCTTCTAATGAACCAGGAGTCCTACAGACTTGAAAATTGGTATGGATGATCAGCATTATTATGGACATTAATTGAATTAGCTAAAATCATGACTGTAGATTCACCAGGTGCAGAGCATCTTGGGGGAGGGGGGTGCTTTGTTGAGAATTTTGAGTCCCTACAGCCTTTTTATTTGACATGGATTGATCAACTCATTAAAGAAAACTTTAAAAGTCTCAGACTCAGTCTGTATATCTGGCATAGATTAGCTGATCACAGACCTTTTATGAAAAAAGCTTAAATAAATAATGACCAGGGGAGGAGCAGAGGGGGGAAGGATTATTTCAAATGTTATCTGATTGAATAAGTGAAAATCTCTTTTTCTGTGGTTGCATGGACATACCTAGGTAATGAAGCTTTTTTCTCAGGTGAGCGACCCAGGGCCAACGGCCCTCTTGTTTTTATGTCACTATCGAAGTGAAATGTCATAAAGTAGAACAAATGATACACAAATAAACGACAACTTTGAAATTTGTAGAGGTAATTATGACAAAAAGCTTGTTTCTGCCATGTCAATCTGTATTTTTTTTAATTTGTATTTGTATTTTTTTTTATTTGTGAGGGTCGCTTGATGGTCTTCATCAACTCGCTATTTTCTAAGTTTATGTCACCTCAGAATCAGAACTGCGTGCTTGTAATTGTAAATTCATTTGAAAATATCTTAGTTTATAAAAGATTAAATAGCAATGTTGCGTTGATGATCGGGAACTAGGTAAATTCGAGTTCCTACAACACGGGACTTGCAGATCGAATGTCGGGGGTTTTCCGGAAAGACCTATTGCATTTTATACAGAAATAAAGTGCAATGGGTTTCCCCACGTGATGTGATTTTAACCAATCAGAATTTTTAGCTCACCTGAGCACATCGTGCTCAAGGTGAGCTTTTGTGATCATTGAATGTCCGTCGTGTGTCGTGTGTCGTGTTGTCTGTCGTCCGACGTCAACAATTTAAGTGTTTACACACTAGAGGACACAAATATGATCCAATCTTCATGAAACTTGGTCAGAATATTGGTCAGGTCACAAGGATGAACCCTATTGAAAATGGGAAGGATCCATGCAATATCACGGCAAAAGGAGCATTATTGACAATTTTCTTGTTTACACTCTAGAGGCCACATGTATGGTCGAATCATCATGAAACTTGGTGAGAATGTTGGTCAGGTCATGAGAATGAACCCTATCGCAAATGGGAAGGATCCAAACCATATCACAGGAAAAGGGGCCTTAATGACAATTTTCTTGTTTACACTCTAGAGACCACAAATATGGCCCAATCTTGATGAAACTTGGTCAGAATGTTGGTCAGGTCACAAAGATGATCCCTATTGAAAATGGGAAGGATACATGCCATATCACAGGAAAAGGGGCCTTAATGACAATTTTCTTGTTTAGGCTCTAGAGGCCACAAATATGACCCAATCTTAATGAAACTTGGTCAGAATGTTGGCCAAGTCACAAGGATGAACTCTATTGAAAATGGGAAGGATACATGCCATATCACAGGAAAAGGGGCCTTAATGACAATTTTCTTGTTTACGCTTTAGAGACCACAAATATGACCCAATCTATGGCCAAGTTACAAGGATGAACCATATTGCAAATTGGAAGGATCCATGCCATATCATGGGAAAAGGGGCCTTAATGACAATTTTCTTGTTTATGCTCTTGAGACGACAAATATTGCTCAATCTTCATGAAACTTGGTTAAAATGTTGGTCAGGTCAGAATGATGAGAAAATAGGAAAGATCCATGCCATGTCATGGGAAAAGGGACCTTAATGATAATTTTTTTGTTGTAAGTCTAGAGGCCACGATTTTGGCCCAAACTTCATGAAACTTGGTTTTGTATTGAAATTATCTCCTTTATGACATCTGCCTATTTAATTGCTGTGATTTCCCAGGGGTCAAAGAGACTCAGGTGAGCGATCTAGGACCATCTTGGTCCTCTTGTTTATTTAATCAGATCGCAATTACAGTGTTCTCGTTTTACCTCGAGAGGGCAAAAACTCGAATTCATGCGAAAGCTCGAGATCACCTTCCGGTCCCGAAATGTCTTACTCTAATTTCTTGTTGGTTATTACTGCACTAACTAGAATGCGTGATTGCTCGATTGCTCGAGCAGCAATCTCAGTCCCGTGGTCAAATTTTACTGCATTCACTCGAGCAAAGGGTTTCGCACCTTTCTGACATCCGTTGCTTTGCATCAAAATTAACTTACAGTGCGTATTTGTTATTTCGGCTCATCGTCAAGATTACCTTAAGGACTTTTTCAAGTGGTTTCGACTAGTCAGACAACTTGTTTTCACACCTCTTTGTATGCCACGCTTTTTCAATTTTAGGGTGTAAATGACAGGAATTAAATGATCAGAAAATAATTTTGAGACTTTGAAACAACAATAAAACAAAAAGGCATTTTTGTCGAATCAATGCTCATCATCATTTTGGAAGTCTTTGAAAATCATCCTTGTGAATAATTCATCAAATTATTCACTAAATAACAAAAGATATTGACGATTTTCCACCGAAACATCATAACTACACTTTTTTTCCAGCTGTAGTTTCAATGTTTCGGTCACCCATCAATAGTTGTCGGCACAAAAACGTGGTTAAAGAAAAATGTATTGATTTTAAATTGTCTTGAAGGAGGTAAGCTCCAAAGAAAACATTGTGAGAAAAGAAGGAATTGCTTGCAACCTCGCCTATCTTCTGCCTGATGAAACGTCTAAAAAATTACATTAAGAAACGATAGCTACGAAAATTTTGTAAGGATGAAAGAATATGCATGTTATAATGCCTCTGATTAAAATTGAGAACAGACACCACTTACATTGACTTTTTTTCTATTTTCAATGCTTACAATTTCCAAATTAACAAAATGTTTTTATATCATAAAATCATTGGTACTTCATAAAACTATTCCTCTAGGAGTATTTTACATATGCAAAGGTAAGTTTGAAACGCAGTGAAACGTCTTTGTAGAGGACAATTCTGCGTACTAGCATTAACTCGAATCATACGATGACTCGAGCAAATTGGTCAGTCCCGTGTGTGTTCGAGAAATCGCAAGACCACTGTATATCTTAAACCTGTTTTAATATTTACTTTCAGCCAAGAAGAAAAAGAGCAAAGGAAAAGCAAATGAGAGTATAGAACAAAACCCCATAGATACCTTGTCTTTCAATTTTGGAAAATTAAACCTGAAAACAGTGACAAATAGACTGCAAGAGTCTTTACACGAACTCAAGCCATCCTTCACAGAGTATGAGGGGGGCACACTTACTACAAAAGTTAAGCAATCTAGTGTCTCTCAACCTTCCCACCAAGTTATTCAAATGTCTAGTGAAAATCAGTCAACTTCTGTAGGAAATGCTCAACCAGTATTGAATGGCTCTGTTTCTGAAACAAATGAACCCTCAGATATACCTCTCAGTGACAGAATTAAACTCAGATTACAAAAAAGAGAACGGCAAAATAAAAATAAGGCAGAATCAGTTAACAGTATTTGTAAAGGAATGGAAGATTTAAGCATAAATAAGAATCATTCTTTGAGCAAGAGAAAGAAGAAAAAGAGAGCATCACAGAGGATAAATAACAATACAGGAGATAATTCAGTATGTTCTGATAGAGTTAATTCGCTCAGAAATTCAACTGTAGGCAGCCCTGTGTCTCCATTCGTGTGTGAAACAAAACCTTCCTTGAGAAATATTCCATTAGACAATCTGAGAAAGATGTCAAGTCCATCCACGGGTAACACATTCTGTAGTCCTGTTAGTTACATGAAACAGTCCATACAAGACAGCAGTGATGCAGTGTTTAAGGACAGCCCTATTCAAAATACATCTATATCTGAAGATTCAAATCTTCAAAAAAGAACTTTGACAAATTTCAAATTCTTCGACACACCGAGTAAAGAAGAAAATCATACCACTGCTACCAAAACTCCCACCATGAATGGTATTCAAAAACCTAACACTCCTTCTATTCTAAAAGGAGAATGGCAGACTGAATTTATAGAGAGTTATATACATGAACTCAGCAAAGATTTCTCTCTTAGTGCTAGTAAATCTTTACAAAACAAACAGACTGGTTTGGGTAATTCTGGTGGCAATGTTATAAACCAGTCTAATGTGAACACCAGCCAATCAGCAATGGAAGCCACTCAGGAGATGAACTTTAAGCTACAGAGTTCACTGTTGGATAGTTTGTGTGCAAGTTTGATACAAACCCTCACACCTAAAGGTATGAATAAGGAGCAATATGAAAGCTTGTGTGAGAGTCTGAAGAAACTCGAACAAGATGGAACAGACCTTACTAGTTTGAAGGATCTACCGTGTAATTTAGACTTCTCTGATTTAGAGGAACTTTCATCAGGCCTAAAACTTCCAAACAAACCAAATGGTCATGTTGAGAAAAATCAATCAAAAAACAATGGAAATAAGACGACAGGTGTACAGCTTAAAGATTCCAAGTCAGAAAATATTAATGGATTAGGAAAATCAGCCAGAAAGCGACTTCGTAAGAAACAGAAACAGAATGTAAAAGTAGAAACTGCCATACAGCAGAAAAATAGTTACAATGGATTAAATGGAATAAATAATAATAAAAGTGCTGTCAGTGAAATGGGTAGTCAGGACTCGCTCAATTCACAAAGCCAAGATGTTGTGAATGTTTCAGTAGTGGACTTGGAATATTCGGGTATAAAAACAAGAAAGTGTTCTTCAATTGGTGCTAATAATATTAATAGTTTGAATAAACCCACAGATAAAACTCATGTTTCTCAACAAGTCAAACACATTAATTTGAATGCAGATAACCACAAAAATGAGAGTAAAATCAATGGCATTATGAAAGAGGCTTCTTCAAATGATGGCAATAAGAAAAAGAAGAAAAATAAAAAGAAGAAGATCAAAAAGACATTTTCAGACATGGATCTATCAGCAGACACTTCAACGATGAATGAGTTTCAATATAAAATGTGTTCAGAATACTTGAAAAAAGCCTTGGAAGGGAGCTCCAAGTCACAGCCTACCAAAATTGAGAAAGCTTCACCAGTGATAGATCTATCCGTAGATGAGACCTTCCTAGAATTGGAGGTTTTATCTGGGAACCTAGCCAATACTTCCTCAACAAACACTACTGAGGCTAAACGTAAACTAGCCTTGAAAAGAAAACTGTCAAACAAACCAAAGGTGGAGGACACTAAACCAAGTATTAATAGTGTTGATCAAAGTGTTTCAAATCTGGCAAGTCTAGCATCTCATGATCCTCCTGTGTTATCAATGAATGCAGCTATGTCTCAAAACTCTAATCACTCCAGTTGTACAAATCACATAGATAGGTCACCACACAAAGTGAGGACAATGTGTATAAATCACCCTAATAGCCATGATATTGATAATAACCATGAATCAACTATAGAAGCTGTAAGACCAAAGAGGGTGTGCAACCAAGCAATGTTACATTCTCCTAAGAGAAACAAAACACCTGAGAAGAGTCATGTTGAGTCTGGGAGTGCTAGAAGGTATAATAGAGACTTCTTAGATGCCATGGAAGAAGTGATTGCTAGAGCCAGTCCTGCATTATTGTCTCCTAAATCACCGGTAAAGACTTGTACCAGAATGAGCGAATTATCGCCTAAAGCAGCGGTTAAAGAGAGGTGCAAGGCCAAAAGATCTCCACCATATTGTAGAATGCATGCTGGCCTGGTTCCCAATGAAATAGGCATGCCTGATACATATGAAAGAAACATTCAAAGTTGTAAAGACCTTAGATCATGGTCAGTGATACCAAAGATGATCAGTAAAGAGTATCTAGGATGTCAAGCAGGGATTACAGGGTCATTGATGGACCACAGGCTACAGTGTCGATACTCTACTGGAGATTCAGAACTGTTTGAGTCTGCTGCTAAAATGTACTGCAACATGAATGAAAACCATGTTAGAAATATAGGTATTGAAATGGAAAAGATTGACTGTGAACTTAAAGCAACAAATATACAACATGTTAAAGATACTGTTTCTGCTGTTGATAAATTGGATGAAGAAATAGTTGATGACACAAGAGAAAATACGGTCTGTAACTCTGATAAAAATGATGATATTGATAGTGAAATGACAGCATTTAGTAATAGTGATCAAAAGGCAATAATGATTGATTCAGATCTTGATAAATCTGATTCAGAAAAAGTTTCAAGAGATAATGAGGTATTTATGGATGAAAGCAATGTGAGCACTGATTTAAACCCTGGAAATACCAGTTCTAAAAATGAATTATCTGACAAAAGCGTTGAAATAACCGGTAATGAATCACATTGTTTTGGCAAGCCACTAACTGATACTAATATTGACAACAGAATTCTTATAGATGAAAAAGATAATCAAATTAAGAATAAAGAGAAATCTAATAATGATTCAATTGATAAGTATGATGATGTGGTCAATGCTAAGGAGAACTTTGATGTCAGTGATTCATCAGAGGAGATTGATAATGACTATACATCATGTACTGAAGAGATAGTTAGTGAATCTAAACACAAAGATGTATCGTTTATAGATGTTATCTCTGTAGAGCCAGATGTTATTGTTGTAGATTACTGTACAGAAAATAATATTAGTGATGAAACTTCACCAGGGATGATTGATAAAAATGACACATCCAGTAGTATCATTGTTGAACAATTACTACCACCTCATCTTACAAACATAACAGCAAATGGTACTAGTGTTGCTGAACATGAAGGGTCCTCTGATAAAGAAAATGAAAGAGTGTTGAATAACTCAGATAGTTGTTCTGGTTGTACACAAGACATTCCAACATTTGATTCTTCTAGTATGCTTTCAGGGTCCAGTAAGGTTGATGAAGGCAAATCCGCAGAAAAAGTTGCAAGTCCTATTCCACTCCTTGACCGATTGAAAATGAAATTTAAAAAGTCGTCTGCTAGAAATGTTCTCCAAAGTTTTACAAATGGCAGATAGTTCTTGTATTTTGTTGTTTAATCTCAAATTAGAATACATGTAGTTTGATTGATTATCTTAGTTATATCTCAAGGCTGGTGCACCTATCCATGATTTCTCACACCAGTTTAAACTCAACATTTCATCTTAGCCATTAGCTGCCCATCCCACTTAGGCATACTACTAATCATTTGCCCATTGGTGGGAGCGAAATGACCTTGTAAATAGTGATGGGCTGATTAATCAACATTCTTTCCGACTATTTGTCTCTCACCAATGGATTGATAATCAGCTATATGAGATAGCAGCTGGAGTCTAGGAAAGGATGTGGTGGTTGGTGAGAGAAATACCAGGGAACATTTGTTAGGTACTCCAGCCACCACGATATAACTGAAAAAAAGTTGAAAGCAGTGTAAAACTCCATTCTATCAATCAACTGATTAATCATTATAATTGGTACTTGGTTGGTTTGAGCTTCCAATGACAAGTATGAATTAAAAAGTCTCGTAATCGATTAATCAGGTTTTAATGCGTAAATTGCAGCCATTTAAAATTTTGAAAAATAAATGACAATTATTTATCAGTGCTTACTTCTTATTTTCTGGTAATATCCATTTACATGAGAAAAACAATTTATTTTAAACCAACCCAGAGAATGCACCTACATTTTACCATCAGTGGTCACTGACAACCGATGGTCCAGTGTAGATCCATTCCAGATATGCTAAAGGAAACAACACATATCGTTTATAAAAAGATAAAAAGTTTAAAAACATACCTTGTTATGCCATAGTGTTCTTGAGAATTGCATTGATTTCCAAGAAACTGATTGTAGTATCGCTCATTAGTTGATTGTACTCTTTCAACTTAAAACCAAGAACATATCTTGTAATGCCTTAGTGTACTTAAGAATTGCATTGATCTCTGTGAAACGGATTGTAGAATCAATTATTAGTTTGATTGTAGTCCTTGGACAAAAAACTGATAACTGATCATGATTTGAAACTGATTTCCCAACACTACTTGTAAAGACTCAGATCAGCCTTTGTTAAATGAAGTTCAGAGGAAATATTGCTTCATTACCCGTATTAGTTCCACAACGTTTTGGAAGTCATGAACTTTAACAGTGTTATCCAAGGTTTCCTAATGATTCCATTAGGAAACATTGGTTAACATTGTGAAAGATCATGCTTTCTGAAAAGTTGCAGAACTATTACCAGTACACTACCTTGATTTCATTTAACTTCCACACACACATTTCTTGGGAGAATTTTTGCCAAGGAAAAAATGTTACAAAACAAGAAGCACCCAGGCACATTTAGTAGATGGAAGATCTAATTATGCCCCCCTTCTAAGAAGAGGGGGTATATTGCTTTGCACTTGTCAGTCCATCCGTCAGTTGGTCCGTCAGTAGACCGTTTTCTGTCTGGAGCAAATCTATAAAAGTATGCAAGCTAGAATCATGAAACTCTACAGGTGGATAGATCTCATTGAGGAGAAGTGTAATGCACAAGAACCATAACTCATCATATTTTGTGAGTAATTGCCCTTTGTTGATTGACAAAGAATAGGCTAGTGACCTGCTTTTATGGTCAAGGTCACATATGTTAAATTTTGACTTATCCAGAACTAAGGTCATATTTTAGATGGCACAAAGACAGTTGTCCTGTCACACGACGACTTAGTACATTTGTATTTTAACATCTCGTTTATTTGTTAGTTTGAAAATATATTTTTAAGAATGTCATAGCTATATTTCGTTTCATTACATCTTTTCATTTCTCATCATTTGTTTAAAGTTGTTTATTGACATTTTGATAACAATATGTTCAGTTTTACCTATTTGACCCGTCATGCAAAAAGGGACCATCTGGGACATGCAAAAAGTTTTGATTGGTCAGACTGTATGCAATATATGCAGCCTGACCAGATTCAAAGAATTTTGCAAAAAAGCCAATTTTCTTAAGAAAGAATGGTTATTCTACCTTCCTAAAATTCCTATGTTATACAGGATTTGACATTAACCCTTATCATGCTGAACCCAAAATATTCCTGCTTTGGCAGGAGCTATAGACAAACATCAGCTTGCACATATGTGCAGTCTGATGTTAGTCTACACCACCTGTCTCTCACTTTCAACCCGGAATTGTCAATAGATTTAGTTTTTCGAATGAAAATTGACCTACAGTTGGTACTTTCAATGCTTTTTGCCCTTCGTTTTTTATGAAAATTTTTGGCCAAAATTTATTCAGCATGACAAGGGTTAACTAAATTTTGCCACCAGCTTGACAGACCTGTTAGCTCAAAATATTACAGGTCCTCCGTCAAAAACTTTTGACAAGCAATTTCTTTTCATACAATGTTTTCCATTTGGTGATGCAATTTTAAGTATTGAAGAGGTAATTGTTTTTTAAAACTAGACAGGTTTGAAATACCAAGAACTGCCATTTACAGCAGGCCTGAAAGACCTGCAGCATGGTAACATCTACCAGTCCTCCCTAATATTTAAGGGACTGGTGTTAATGGTGATCCCTGTTATTATTTTTCCAAATACTTCTAGTTAACATATTCTGGATCTAATCCTCTGTCAAAGTATTTAATGTTTACGGAGTTCCCAGATGGTCCTTTTTTATGTGAAGGGTATAGTCTATTTGACTTCTATATGGACCAACCTTTTCCTCACTTACATAAAATTGAGTTTGAATGAAGGATTGGTGTATGGTAGAATCTTAATTTCTGCTTAATACCATTCCAAAATATTTTTTTTTGAAAATGAAATGTTTTCAAAACAATGATTTTGTGTATCTTATTAATGTTAATATTTTTGCCTTTTCCGCTCTTAAACACGAGGGGTGATGAAGGCTGTTTAGTAGTAAGTAAGAAAATGTAAACATATAGTAAAAACATGTGGTTTTATACTAAACATTCGACAGATAAAATGAATTCCATAATTCCTTATTTTGACATGCTAATTAGCATATCAATGGTCATTTCATCTTGAACTTAAATATCATGTGATTTGTACCGTTATTACTCGCCTGCTTATCTAGTTTTCCTTGTGAAAATCCCAACGTCCCCTAAAAATAATGCTTTTTGATTGGTCTAAATAAGGGAATATAGGGTTCATCTCAGAATAGATAAAAAAAGTTTTCAATTATCAGGTCAGACAGTTTTTGAACAAAGAGAAAATATACTCATATTTGAAATCCTATAAAAATATTCAATAAGATTAATCTTATAAAAATACTCAGTTTAATACCAAAACAAACCACTTAAATCATACACTTTTGACATGGGCCCTATGCAAATCAGTTCTATATTTGGAAAGACAATTTGCTGTTCTGTTTAATACAGTCACAAGAAGGTATGAAATGCTGAGATTTAATATGTAGACGGATGGACAAAATCATTATTTTACAATTAAAAATTCTGTAAAAACAAAAATCTTCAAGGTATTAGATGGAAAATATGATATGACAAGAAAAAAATCCTATTCTTTCTGAGATTTTCGGCAAAATGTTGATCCATATAGGAGTCAAACAGACTATACATATGTCAAATTGCCATTTCCATGGTATAGCGCAAATAGATGTAACTGCCTATAAACATATAGGCAGTTACAACTGTTTCGCTGAGCCATTGATTTATAGTTATGTAAATGTTGTTTTCCACATCTGTTAAAATATTTTTGGTGCATTTATTTTAAATGTTAATGTCTTTATCTTGAAACTTGTAACAATATTTTTGGTGCATTTATGTTGACTTAATTATGCCCCCCTTCGAAGAAATGGGGGTATATTGCTTTGCACTTGTTGGTTAGTCGGTAGGTCGGTTGGTCCATCCTTAGACCTTTTTTTTGTCAGGAGCATATCTCCTAAAGAATGCAAGCTAGAATCATCAAACTACACAGGTGGATAGATCTCATTGAGGAGAAGCCGCCATCATAGCGCAGTTGGTAGCGTGTCGGACTGTCAATCTAGAGGTCCTGGGTTCGATCTCCGACAGCGGCATTCATTCTTTTCGTCAATTCATCTCCCACCATTGGGTTGATAATTGTAGACGTATGTGGGATAGCAGCTGGAGGCTAGGAAAGAATGTACTGGTAGTACTGGTGTGGGAAATACCAGGAATCCATTGTAAGGTGCTTCAGCAGCCGCGATATGACTGAAATAATGTTGAAAGCGGTGTAAAACCCAATTCAAACAAATAAACAAAAAACTCATTGAGGAGAAGTGCAGTGAACAAGAGCTATCACTCTACTCATCATATTTTGTGAGTTATTGCCACTTTGTTGATTGACAAAGAATAGGCTAGTGACCTGCTTTTATTGGGGGCATAAATGTTTTACAAACATCTCTTGTTTTATATGAATCTTTAGCTTGAAACTTGTGGTTTTTGTTTAATCTCTGTGATGCTGCCATCAGATTTCCGATTTTCCGTCATGATCCATATCCTTTCATAGTTCAGACATTTGTCTCTTGCCAATGGGTGCATAATGGTTAACCTATGTGGGATAGCAGCTGGGGGCTAGTAAAGAATGCAATAGTGGTACTGGTGTGAGAAATACCAGGAATAAATTGTTAGATGCTCCTGGCACTGCAATATGACTGAAAGATTGTTGAAAGCAGCATAAAAACTCATTCAAACAAACAAATTGACTGTTTGTTTGTCCCCAAAAAACAAAATATTTCACATGAATATCACTTGTGGCAAGACCTTTCTATGTGTTCAAATACAAAGGCCATCAGTCAAGGTCATTATTCAAGGTCAAATATGTTCAGTGCTACAAAAGTAAGAGATGATTTTAAGTAATGGTTTGAGAAATAACCCCTTTCCCTTTTTTGGACTTTTAGGCCTGTCAAAACTGAATGATAATGAAAAGTTGTGGTAATTTGGAGGAAAACCATTCTTTTGTGGTAGAAGATATTGGGGAAAGAAGAATATGCCTTTACAATCAATTTCTTCTCCTTCAAAAATATTGTCTGAAGTATAAGCAGTATTCTTAAGATTGTATAGGAAAGGGTTAAAGGAGTTGTAAGAATTAAACCCAAGCTATTATGCCCCCCACCATGAAATGGTAATGGGCATAGAGTTACCTCTGTACTTGTGTTAGCTCAGGAGCTCGAGAAAAAATGTCGAATTTAGTTGTTAGAAAATAAGTTTTTGCACTAAAAACCAGGGATCCATTCTTTAACCATCTTACAATCACTCAAAAACTAATAATGCTTCTACGGTAGTAACTAAATTTTGAATTCTGCAATGCATCATCTCGTTGGAATCGTCTTCTAAGGACGATTCCGATGAGATATTGCAGGGCAGAATCTAATAATGGATGAAAACACCAGGTACAATTTGGGATTTTGACTTGCGATTATTTTTTTTGTAAAAGTTTAGTTTTGTCTAAAGTGTAACTACTACATTTAAGAATGAATTTCAAAATAACTCTGCAAATTGATTTTCTGGGTTAGTAATAGTGTCATGCAAAGAGGCCCAAAGTCAAGGTTATGGTTGAGGGTCAAATTGGTCACAAGGAAAAATCTAGTATTGGGGGGGGGGGGGGGGGGGGCATATATTGAGGGGTCAGTGCAAGACTGTACTAAGGGTATATACATTGTACATGTATATACACTTAGTCTGGTCTTGCAATGAACCCTTGATATGTCTGTGACACATCTCTAGATTTTTGTATATTTTTTTTTGTAATGTTCATATTAAAACATTTGTTTATGAAACTCACAGTTTGTCTGATCTTGTTGCTTCCTTTTACCCTATACCTGGTTTTAGCCAAACAGTTTTCAAAGAAAAAGAGTTCTTTTGATGAACCTGGTGTTGTTGCAGGTGTCACAAACTTGGCCCTTGCTTGTATCTCTTCTTATTTTTAGCTCACCTGAGCACGAAGTGCTCAAGGTGAGCTATTGTGATCGTAGAATGTCCGTCGTGCGTCGTCCACAATTTCTTTAAACATCTTCTCCTCCTAAACCAGTGGGCCAATCTTGATGAAACTTGGCAGGGATGTTCCTTGGGTCAAGCTCTTCCAAAGTTGTTCAAATAAATGAAATCCACCCTTAACTTTCCCTTTACCCTTAACAAAAAGGGTGAAAATATGAAAATCTTTAAAAATCTTCTTCTCTGAAACCAGAAGGCAGACAGCTTTCATATTTGGTATGTAGCATCATCTAGTGGACCTCTACCAAGTTTGTTCATATCAAGACCCTGGGTTCATTTTTGGGCTTTGCCCGGGCCCAACCCTTTTTACATAGAGTCAAAGAGCAAAAATCTTTAAAAATCTTCTTCTCTGAAACCAGATGGCAGACATCTTTCATATTTGGTATGTAGCATCACCTAGTGGGCCTCTACCAAGTTTGTTCATATCAAGACCCTTGGGTCATATTTGGGCTTTGCACGGGTGCATCCCTTTATCTCTTATGAGCACGAAGGGTAAAAAAATGAAAATCTTCAAAAATCTTCTTCTCTGAAACCAGAAGGCAGACAGCTTTCATATTTGGTATGTCGCATCATCTAGTAGACCTCTACCAAGTTTGTTCATATCAAGACCCTAGGATGATATTTGGGCTCCACCTGGGTGCAACCCTTTTTACATAGAATCAAAGAGTGAAAATCTTTTAAAATCTTCTTTAATCGAAACAAGAGGGCACACTGCTTTCATTTTTGGTATGTAGCATCATCTAGTGGGCCCCTTCCAAGTTTGTTCATATCATGACCCTTGGGTCATATTTGGGCTCCACCCGGGCGCATCCCTTTCAGCTCATCTGAGCACGAAGGGTGAAAATAGGAAAACCTTCAAAAATCTTCTTCTCTGAAACCAGTAGGTAGACAGCTTTCATATTTAGTATGTAGCATCATTTTATGGACCTCTTCCAAGTTTGTTCATATCAAGACCCTGGGGTCACATTTGGGGTCCAACCGGGTGCATCCCTTTTTACATAGAATCAAAAAGCAAAAAGGCATATCTGTCTTGCTCTTCACTGAAAATGTTCCATGGTATTGATCTTAGGCAATTATCTTCTTTTTGACACCTGCCTATCTCATTAATGTGATGTCCCAGGGGTCAAAGAGACTCAGGTGAGCGATCTAGGACCATCTTGGTCCTCTTGTAGATGTTTTATTGAAACTCTGGATTTATGTTCACTATCAAAAGAGTTACTTGTATCCAAAGATCAGCGGAGATAATGCTTTGCCATTTTTAGCTCTGCTGTCTTTGGAGAAAACCCGAGGTACAGGTATTGCTATAGCCTTGGTGGCGGAGGAGTTATTGTTGCCGTTGTGTGAAAACTGATATTTTGTGGTATCCCTGGTTCTATTGAAGGCATTCACTTGAAACTTGGAATACATTGTTAATATCAACCAGGCAACCTATACGATCAAGGGGGATAAATCTAAATGCATTTTGTCAGAATTATGCCCTTTTTTCGACTTAGATTTTATCCACTATTCAGCACTTAACTGATTAGTCTAGGCATCTGTAGAGGGTGCTTTTGTTGTAGAAAATTATGTCCCTTCCTCTTAAACATTTTATACGGAACATAGTTTAGGGGGTAAATAGGAGACAGCTTGTCTGTCCGTCTAGTATTTTATTTTCCACTCAATTTCTCAGCAACTAATGGGCCGATTTCATCGAATCATTTCATTTCATTTACAGATGTGATCAGTATCAGGCAGAAATGTGCAGGTTATATTTTAGTTACAATCCATTTGACTTTTTACAGAGTTATGGCCCTTAGATGGAAAATGGCTTTTCATTAATTGACAAGCACTTGAAAGGGGCTATTAGTCAGCTTTGTGACAGTCTGGTGCTTTTGTTGTAAAATTATGTCCCTTCCTCTTAAACATTTTATACCAAACATAGTTTAGGGGGTAAATAGGAGTCAGCTTGTCTATATGTCTGTAATTATTTCTTATCCGCTAAATTTCTCTGCAACAAATGGGCGGCATCAAATTGTATTGAAATTTTACAGATTTGAACAGTATCAGGCAGAAATGTGCAAGCCATACAATCCATTTGCCTTTTTACAGAGTTATGGCCCTTTGATGGAGAATGGCTTTTCATAAGCACTTGTAAAGGGGTACTAGTCCGTTTTGCGACAGTCTAGTTCAATATCAAGTACCTGCAGCTGAGTGTGGCATCCACTTTCCATGTTCTTTGTAGAACTTTTAGACCGATCCAAATTGAGAGGGATTGCAGACGACATTGCAGAGATTATCATTTGACTGACACCATCATTTTTGACAGATCATTTTGGGAAAAAAGAAGAAATAGCTTGTGAAAGTAGAGCCCCACTAGGTTATTGATAACGCACTGGGCTGATAATGTAAGGGTCATGAGTTTAAATTCTCTGGTAAGCCAAATATAATCCAACATTTGACAATGAGACGTGAGTCATTTGTGTCCCACCACAAGGTGTATGATTAGTAGTGTGTTTTGGTGGGATAAGCAACTGCAGGCTTTGATGAAACCTTGTGGTTATAATTGTGTGAGAATGAGAAATAATAGGAAACCATGGGTAGGTGCACCAGCTGTTGCAATTTGACTGCAATAATGTTGAAATTACATTGAACCGCATACAAAGCAGTAGAATGGGAAAATATTGAAGTATTGGTCTGTAGAATTTTTGCTTGCCATGCTGTTACTTCTCACCATTTGACCTAGAGACAAGAAACTTTGTACAACTTTTGTTAACCCTTGTCATGCTGAACCCTGGAATATTCCTGCTTTGGCATGAGCTATAGACAAACATCAGCCTGCACATATGTGCAGTCTGATGTTAGTCTACACCACCTGTTTCTCACTTTCCAACCAGATTGTCAATAGATTTAGTTCTTCAATTTAAAAATAAAAGACATACAGTTGATACTTTCAGTGCTTTTTGACCTTTGTTTTTGATGAAATTTTTTAGCCAAAATTTATTCAGCATGACAAGGGTTAATAATCTGAAAGGAGATACCTATTGGTTTGGGTACAAAGGTGAAGGTCACAGTTGAACTTTGTTGAAAACCCTTTTCTGTGCTTACACTTGAGAACATTTATACCTAGAGTCATAAAACTTTATACAACAGTTATCCTTGAAGGAAATACCCTAATGCCTTGCTGTAATAGAGGTCAAAGGTTAAGGTGACAAATGAACTTTTTTTGGAAAGGTCATATTTGAACTTTGTCTATATTTTTTTTTACTCTGCTCTAACTCAGGAAATAATAGACTTTTAAACTATTGTAATGTTTTCGGGTCACCTAGGTCAAGGATCAAGGTCAAAATTAAATTTCAAACAGTTTCTATGCTCTCAGACTTGAAATTTCAGAATCTGCCAATATTAAAGAATTTAGACGTTTTTTTGATCAGGATCCACAATTTCCATGCCAAGATTCAACAACCCCACTTTGTTTCTTATAAATGTAAGGAACAAAGTTGAGTAATAGAACCTAAGCTTGGAAAAATATTAGAATACATCATTAACCTGTGCTTTTTCTTGCTATTTCCTTAATATGATAATTGTATAACTAAGAAAGGGAACCTGGTTAGCTCCACTGGCCGAAGGCTAGCGAGCTATTGTCATGGTGGAGTGTGTGGCCGTTTGTGTGTGTGTCTCTGTCCGTCTGTGCCTAGACTTTTCCTTTAAACATCTCCTCCCAAAGAATTATTGATGTTTCGTACCATAACCATTTCAAACCAGACTTTTCGTACCATAGGCAAAGATGTTTCATACCATAAGTAAGACAATTTGTACCATAGTTAGTCATTTCATACCATAAAATTACCATTTCATACCACAGGATAATCCATTTTGATGCATAATTCATACTGTATGTGTGATTTTTAGATTAAAGAAAATTAATCAAAATTAAATTTCTCTGATAATATTCTTGATATTTTATTATTCTATTAAAAGACGCTTGATTTAAATATGGTTGAAAAAATGAAACATATAAAACAAATAAATGCTTAAAATGATTTGAATACAAGAAGTCTTGATTCTCATGTAGTATATACGCTCAATGAGCATGTCTTTATTTATTCAAAAAACAAACTACATGTATTTAGTTGCCAATTGATAATTAAAGGAAAACGCCAAATAATTCATAGTCATAATGTTATTTCCAATCTTTTAACAAACAAAGGTCAAACAACATACCAGGCAATCAACCTTTTCATTAATTTGCCTACTTCTTTAATTAGTTGAAGGCTGTAAACTGTATCCATTCACAAATACATCTTTTTGTGCGATTTTACATGGAAAAAAATTGAAAAGAAATAAACATATTGAAAATCATTTAGTAAATATTTTCATCTCAAGTTGGTATGAAATAGTCAATGTTTGGTATGAAATGGTTAACATAAGGTACGAAACGTCTTTGCCTATGGTACGAAATGGTTAGTGAATGATAAGAGATGGTAATGTATTTTATGGTACGAAATGGTTATGGTACAAAACATCTTTATAACCACCCAAACCAATGGGCTGATTTTAGCAAATTATACCCTGCTGTGCACTGCAAAAGAGGTATATTTTACAAACAGTTTATACTGTTTTGTCTGCCTGAATGCAAAGCTTTTCATGGGATGAATTTCCAGTCTAAAATTAAGTTTGTATTAAGATTCCATACTATTCCAACAAGTCTGGTAGAGTTACTCCCCTTAGATCAACTCGAAGTGGCAGAATGGTCATCTCACGAAGTAAGTTTCTTCTAGGTTTAAATGATTTCCTTAGTTATGCTTCTTAAAAAACTTGAAGAGGTAAAAAAAGTGATTTTTTTCACCCTTTACTGAAATGCCGAAATATGCTGCACCAATGAAAGTCACATAAAATTTAGGGTCAAAATGTATAACGCCGGCTCGAACACTGAACAGTGAACTACACACTCATATGTCCATTTAAGTAGGTTTTCTCATAATTGCCGAGTGATTAATACTGATTGTCAACTCTACCCTTTTGTATCTAAAACAAATCTTGATCCCTCCTAATCAGCAAATTATCAAAAGATGTGTCACTTAGATTTTGACTGTTTTGATCAAAGAACTGACTAGGAAACTACTGTACTGGTCTAGACATCAAGGCACACATATGAGCTTGTGTGTGACCTTTGAAACAATTTCATATCTGCATGTAGACACCCATTCAAGACACAATTTTTTATTAATAGTTGGATCATGGATTAACTTAAAACAATAAATACGTGGAACAATTTACCAGATGAAATTATATTGTCAAAGAAGGTAAACCTTTTCAAAAGTAAATTAGACAAATTTTGGTCGAATAAGCCTTTCGACCTGTCTAGTGTGTATTAGCTCGACCGGACCCGGAGAAGTGATAACAAGCATTAGAAGGGGATAACAACCCATCAGGGGTTAAAAAGGTCCCCAGAACTCAACAGATAGTCAACAGGTAATAACAGTGTAATATTGCAATTTATATTTGTGATTGACAAGTCAAAGGACATCCATATGGAGCTCTTACAATATTCTCAAAATAATTACACAAAGTTTGATTCAGTAGTTTTCCATAACGGTCCCTTCCATAGAGCTCACAGTGAAGAATCTGATCTGGCTGTTTTGATACACAAGCAGAACTGAATCTTTACTTTGAGCAAACATGAAATTGTTTGAAATGTCACACATACTCATTTATTATTTTTATACTATATCTATCTATCTCTATGTATGCTATATTTGCCTTATTCCGTGGGTATTTCTGAAAATAGCTCTAGACAACTATGATGACGTCATCAAAACAAATAATTTTGGAGCTTTTAAATAACTTGCTCATTTTGTGTTTGTGTTGACACAGACCTCCTCGCTTCAGGAATAATTTAATTTTTTTAAGGAACTATATATAACATATGAAAAAGTCGGTTTTCCTTTATCCGTGGCCTGTCAAAGAAGTAGGTTAAATTAAGAACAATACTGGGATGACACCTCAAGAAATTGGATGCTACACATGCAAAGGATGTCTTGAGCCTCATCATTAAACTTGGACTTCAAAAAATGTAAATAAATACTCTGTTCATTTTAGAAGACTACCATTTTAAATTCAGAAATTACGAAAAATTTAGATAAAAGATCAATTATGTTAAATTTTGATGGACCAATCTCATTTTTCAAAGCAAATTTGATCAAAACATAGGAATAATGCTTTCTCAAAATACTCTGTAAAGGAATTGAATGTTTCCTATCTTTTTTCAATATTCTTTTTAATAGCCAAGGCTAAAAGACAACCCATGGCTTTAGGCATATCAACCATACTGCCTAACTCCCCTTTCGGGTATTACTGGCAGGTGACTTATTACTTATTTTGTGTTCTTTATTTTAATCTATCTATTAGGTGTTTCCAATGTGTTTATTGTCGCTGCCAAGAGAACAGCATTCGGGACGTATGGAGGAACTCTCAAATCAGCCTCCCCCACCATGCTGCAGGTGGAGGCATGTAAGGGAGCTCTAGCCCAGGGGAACGTCAACCCAGAACTTGTCAATTCAGTCACCATAGGAAATGTACTTCAGGTATCACAGTTCAAATGTTAAGATAATGCCTATCTTTAAAATGTTATTAATCAACAAAACCCAATGCAGTAAGTACTTACTGGAGTCGTCTCCAGGAGATGATTCCACTGTAACACAGGCTTTGTGGTAAAATTTAAATTTTTGGGTCAACATAAGGTATCCCTCAATCTGCAACTCTGCTTTCACTGACAAACTGAGTATACACCAAGGCTAGAAGTTATTTTCCTGGTGGTGAAGGTTACTATTTGTTTATGATCTCACTGATCAGATCCTTCAGAAGTCACCAGCGACCAAAGTAAAAAATGTTGAGCATAATGGTTTAACCATTTTCAACCTTTGTTCAAATTGACTACATTTTAATAGCTTAATTCTATTCTTTTATAGGCACTTACAATAGTTTTGCACTGAAACCTTGATTTATCCATATATTGTTAGCCAGATAAATTAAATGTTACAATTTTGCATGTATTTCAGGCTTCAGCTACAGATGCATGTTATGTATCAAGACATGTGGGTCTGAAGTGTGGGGTTCCAATCAAAGTACCAGCATTGACAATCAGCAGACTATGTGGTAGTGGGTTTCAGGCCGTTGTTCATGCGGCTCAAGTAAGTTTCACTTTATCATATAATTTAATATATCGAAGCAAAACTGTTCAGATTCATTTATTAAGAAACAAATTTGTAACTGGATTACTTTTTGTGGAAGATTTCAAAATAGCTGCATACTCAAAGTTGTTTTCATTGGGGAATAAAACCAACTTTTCAGCCAATTAGAATGCATAAATCTTAATGTGCACAACATTTATTAAATTTTTGGTCCTTTTAATCCAATGTTGAGAGTACTTACTGAAATTGTCTCAAGACGATTCCAGAGAATATCCACAACATGGGGCTTAGATTAGAAATAGCTTATTTAGATTTTCATTACTGTCTTATTATCTGGATTCTTGTATTTTATGATAGGAAATAAACCTGGGTGAAGCCAATATTTGCCTTGTAGGAGGGACAGACAGTATGAGTTGTGCACCTTATGCCATTAGAAACATTCGATTTGGGACCAAGCTTGGAGACAAAATGGAGGTTGGTATTTATATAGATTTGGAATTTCCTATCCATTTCTATTAAGTGCAACAGACCTCAGATGCATCTAAGGTGGACAGGTATGTAATAAAATGGTGAATTTTGTCAGCCGGAAAGAGTGTAGAGAAACTAGGGCTTCAATCAGAGGTCTGTTCTCTAGATTTATATTTTTTTTAAGAATCTATAGACTTTAAATAAGGAAACACAAGATTTCAGGATATTGACTTATTCACTTTAACCAATAGCATTGGTAATATCGACAGTTTTCAGTCAATATTTGGAGGGCTAATGTCATAGACTTTTTCCAGGTTTTCCGATAATTTTCAAAATAGTAGGTCTATGTACATCCAAGGTTGACTGTTAGATTGGTGTTCCAAATGTATTTATATTCTGTAAATTACGTAAATTTTGTTCCAGATAATGTTCATGCCCTACCTTATACTTCTGGGATGTTGATTTGTTCTTTGTTTCTTTATCATACAAAAAAAACCCCAAAAAACGACAGTCTTAATCAAGGGTCGACGCTGACACCAAACCTCAGGCCAAAGACCTGTGGATTTAAAAGAGGACTGGCAAAAGTAATCATGTTGCAGGTCTCTCAGGCCTATAATTAATGGCCATTCTATTTATAATTTATCTAGGTTTCTCTTAAGTTGCCTTTCCAATAATACTATTTTCACTAACCCATGGAAATGATTGAGGGAAGAGAGGAAATTGCTTGTGACAAGCAATTTCTTCTCTTCCCAATATGTTTTTCTTACAATTGCTAAATTGCTATATAATATCCAAAGTTTTCTTGAAGGACCTGTTTCATCAGGGAGGACCTTTAAGATTCAAGGATAACAGGTACTTTAGACTTGTGGCAAAAAGTAATTAGTGTTGTACCCTGTTAATTTTCAATGTTCAATTAAACATGGATATTAGTGGTAACTGGTAAGTCATAATGAAACTCTTGCTAATGAACCCAATTTAGAGTAAATGAATTAATCAATTAAAACTTTCAATTCAGTCATTTTATGTGGGTTTCTATTTACTGTTAGAGATAACCTCAGGCCCAGATGGACAAAAGTATAATCTCATTCAATGTAAACACAGTTGAAGTGTGGTAATCTTAATTAAAGTTAAAAAAGATACCTCCATTAGCTTTTGGCTTTGCAACATAGATATTATAACAATGCTAAGATATAGGAACATCCTATGAGTCAACTAAAAAATATGGTGAGTGTTCATGAAATATATAGGTACTTGAAGTGGTTTTGCCTTGACCCCCGGTATCCTAAAAATGAGACACCATGTCAATATCACTCATCTGTTACAGCTTGAAGATGTAATGTGGTCAGCTTTGACAGATTCCTACACCGGTTTTCCCATGGCAATCACAGCAGAAAATTTGGCAGAGCAGTATGGGATATCTCGTCAGGATTGTGATGATTTTGCGCTTCAGTCGCAGCAGAGGTGGGGAAAAGGTGAGCATTTTGAAGAGTTTGGTGCATTTTTATACACCAGTAAAGGTGATTTAAAAATAAGCTGTAATATGTCATTTATGTCACCCATCATCAGTTTGTGTTTTATTTCATATCAGTGACCATATATTTTGCAGTTAATTGATGTTTTAATATATGACATGTCTAATTATAAAAGACAGACTGGAAACTTAAGAAATAAATATTCCAAAAAGAGATTTGGTCCAGATTAGGTTGCATTTCAAAATTCTTTAAACAGAATGTATATTTTTCATTCTTAATTCAGAAAATTAGCAAAGATGGAAAACCTTCAACCCTAGTCAGTCTGCCTAATCCCCACAGACATACTAGGATTGACACTAATCACACTACCCAGATGGTCACAATTGCACATGACTGGTCACATACTTAGGAGTGGGTCAAAACCGACAGGTCAAGGGACTGGGTCAAGAAACTGGCCCAATTTTGATGAAACTTGGTCCTAATGTTGGCCATTTCACAAGGATGAACCCTATTGAAATTGGGAAGGATCCATGCCAAATTATGGGAAAAGGGGCCTTTATGACAATTTTTTTTGTTTACACTCTAGAGGCCACAAATATGGCCCAATTTTGATGAAACTTGGTCAGAATGTTGGCCAGGTCACAAAGAAAAATCCTATCGAAAATGGGAAAGATCCATGCCAGAGCACAGGAGAAGGGGCCTAAATGACAATTTTCTTGTTAGTACTCTAGAGGGTACAAATGTGGTTAAATTTTAATGAAACTTGGTCAGAAAGTTTGCCAAGTCACAAGGATGAACCCTATTGAAAATGGGAAGTACTCATGCCATATCAAGGGAAAAAGGGCCTTATTGACAATTTTCTTGTTTATGCTCTTGAAGCCACAAATATGGCCAAATCTTCATGAAACCTTGTCAGATTGTTGGTCAAGTCACAAGGATGAACCCTATTGAAAATTGGAAGGATCCATGCCATATCACGGGAAAAGGGGACATAATGACAATTTTATTGTTTACACTCTAGAGGCCACATATATGGCCCAATCTTTATGAAACTTGGTCAGAATGTTGGTCCGGTCTCAAGGATGAACCCTATTGAAAATGGGAAAGATTCATGCCAGAGCACAGGAGAAGGGGCCTTAATGATAATTTTCTTGTTATAACTCTAAGAGCCACATTTTTGGCCCAAACATCATGAAACAAATAATTTTTGTGTAGAAAATATCTCCTTTATGACATCTGCCTATTAATTGGTGTGATCTCCCAGGGGTCAAAATGATTCAGGTGAGCGATCTAGGACCATCTTGGTCCTCTTGTTAAGATGATACACATACAATTGAAGTAAGAAATTAAAACTAGTAAGGTAGTGTACCCATAATGGTTCCACGTTTTGTAAGTCATGAACTTTAACAGTGTTAACTGTGGTTTCCAATTGATTTCATAAGGAAACCTTAGTTTACATTGTCAAAGATCATGAGGTCCGAAATGTTGCGGAACTATCTCATGTCCACTACCTTTATGTTAGTAATTCTTTCTTTTAAGCCCAAGAAGAGGGTGTATTCAAAGCTGAAATTACTCCCATAGAAGTGAAGGGTAGAAAAGGTATGGCTTTCTTCTAATAAAGTTTTGTTGTAAAGATCTGTCCCTCTATCTGGGAGTTCTCAGTTCTGATTTAGGGCTACCAGGTCTTAGGGTAAATGTTCTACTTATTGTGAATATTGCTGCCATAGCATTTGCCAATGTGAACTACACTCCAGGAAGAAAGCTGTAAATGAAGATAGTGCAAAGATTAAGGACAAAACCACTGAAGGCACTGATACATGGGGTCTCAATTTAATGTGGGTATTTTCATTCATTTATTGTGGCTACTGTAACATATGCCCATCTGAGGGACACCCCGAGATGATTGGGGATAGTGCAAGGATACATGACGAAACTACTGCTGAGATCCACCAAGGTTTTTCAACATGCTTGATGTAAAACACTGCCTCATAGGCCCTTGGATTTACATCTCATCAGAAAGACTATTAGTTTTGTTAGTGTGCCAGCTCGGGAATCAAACATATGCTATCTAATTTTAAAGTCTCGTCTTGTTTTCATTTATATAGTCTTGGTAATTTGTCTATCAATGTTCTAGCTGGGAATCATAAGTGTAATCAAGTTTTGTGGTCAAGTGCTCTAACGACTGAGCTAAATAGGGCTGTATAGCATTTTGTAAGGTCATAACAATTTTAGAGAAAATAACAAATTGAGTAAACTCAGAGAAATGATACTCTGAGGACCATTTCAAAATTGTTTTTCATTATTTAATAAAGAAGATTGATTTTTTTTTTCCAATTATGTTAATAAGACATATATTAATAAGAAAACCT
This sequence comes from Fragum whitleyi, assembly GCA_948146395.1. NCBI lineage: Eukaryota > Metazoa > Mollusca > Bivalvia > Cardiida > Cardiidae > Fragum > Fragum whitleyi. Next base: position 18,176,647 of record OX411551.1, on the reverse strand, counting down.
TACTGCAGTGATCTTGAATAGTTCAACAGCTGGTTGATTGCTGTTTCCCTTTCAAAATTCTAGCTAAAATAATTATGCAGCAAACAGTTCATTTCAAAATATATTTTAGGACCTATGAGTTTTGAAGTCGATGAACACCCTAAACCTCAGAGTACAGCAGAAGGCCTTGCCAAACTGCCGGCTGTATTTAAAAAGGGTGGTACTGTTACAGCAGGCAATGCTTCTGTGAGTAAATTACCAAGACTTAACTATATAGATATTGGGTAATGGTACAAGGTATATTGTAAGAAATTGTAGACCTATGTGAGACAGCAGCTGGAGGCTAGGAAAGGATGGTAGTACTGGTGTGGGAAATACCAGAAATCCATTGTTAGGTGCTCCAGTTGCTGTGATATAACTGAAGGCAATATTAAACCTCATTCAAACAAATAAATTAACAAGGTCAAAGATCAAGGTCAAACTTTTATATTGAGCAAAACTCCCCTACATTTGATATATTTCAATTTTAAAACTACAGTGGTCTCGCGATAGCTCGAACATACACGGGACTGACCAATTTGCTCGAGTAATCGCATGATTCGAGTTAGTGCCAGTAGGCAAAATTATCATCTTTGAAGACGTTTCACTTCTTTTTAAACCTACCTTTGCAAAGTTCGCCTTCAAAATATGCAGTACCCATGTAAAATACTCCTCGAGGAATAGTTTAACAAAATATATAACACTGATTTACAACTATTTGTAAAATCAGGCAATTAACTTGGTCAAATCGATGATCGACGAAGTTGGCTTCAATTTTAGTAGCGTTTGTTCTCAGTACATAGGCCATTGAAATGTTAAATTTGGCAATTTTAATGAGAGGCGCTATAACAAGCTTATTATTTCTTCCTTATAATATATTTGTAGCTATCGTTGCTGAATGACAAATTTTTAGACGTTTTATCAATCAGAAGATAGGCGAGGTTGCAAGCAATTCCTTCTTTTCTCACAATGTTATCCATAGAGTTAACTTTCTCGGTACATCTAATAATTAAGTTGTAAGGGTGTTTCCTTAAATGGCATCTTTAAACAAAGAATGAAGTTTACAATCTTTTCTATGTTTTTTTCTGGAATCTATCAAAATGTTTTGTTCAGCAGATAACAAAATTAAAGACGAAGTGGATTTCAAGACAATTTAAAATAGACACATTTTTTTCACCACATTTTGGTACTGAACACTGTCGATTGGCGACCGAAAAGTTGAAACTACAGCTGAAAAAAATTGTTGTTATGATGTTTCGGTGGGCAATCGTCAATATCTTTGGTTATAAAGATGAACAATTTGCTGAATTACTCACGAGTATGATTTTCGAAAGTCTTAAAATTATAATGAGGGTTAATTCGACAAAATGTACATCTGTTTTATGTTTGTTTCAAAGTCTCTTAATTATTTTCTGATCATCAAATTCGCATCATTTACACCCAAAAATTGAATAGGCGTGGCATACAAAAAGGTGTGAAAACAACTTGTCTGCCTCGGCGAGACCCTGTGAAAAGGCCTGAAGGTATTCTTTACGATGGGATGAAATAACAAATACGCACTGTAAGTTAATTTTGATGCAAAACAATGGATGTCTGATAGGTGCAAACCCCTTTGCTGGAGAGAATGCAGTAAAATTTGACCACGGGACTGAGATTGCTGCTCGAGTGATCGAGCAATCGCGTGTTCGAGTTAGTGCAGTAATAACCAACAAGGATAAAGAGAAAGAAGCGTCAGGACCGGAAGGCGAGCTCGAGCTTTCGCATGAATTCGAGTTTTTGCACTCTTGAGGTAACGCGAGAACACTGTATATGGCAAAATAATTCTCATTCATAAGAAGGTTTGCTTTTTGAAACAGACTTTCTCGTGAATAAGAATTATTTTGCCAAATAGATGTCTCAGAAGTCACAGTCAAACTAAACTCATATTTATGGAGTGTTTATCCAACATAAATGGATGGTTTTCAAAACAAATTACCAAGATCAAGATAAAATACAGTTAATAACATTGTGAAATTGATAAGATACATGATTTTGGACTGGAATTGAATGAGTGCAATGAGTGAGTTTTGAGTGAAATGAAAAGGAGGTAACCCAATGTTGCTAATTTTGTTCAGGATGAACAAAATTAGCTACATTTATTACCTCCCTTTAATAAACTATGTGTACAAGTTCTATAAATAGCTTCCTATTTCTTCAAGAACCAGAGGGATATAATTTCAATATGTCAGTGAAATGTGATTTTTTTTTCTTGTAAATTTATTTTGAATGTAGTTGTTGATCTTATTTCTTTTTTCATGATTTTGGAGCGTTTTTTAGCAGTCTGAGTGAGTGTTTCGAATGAATGAATGAATGAATGAATGGAGTGTTGAGTGAGCGATTTAGAATGGTTTTGATCGAGATAAATATCAATTTCACGATATTACTTACTGTATCAAGTTTACTTAGTTGAAAGTTATAGGTTTTGAATTTATGTGCTCTACTTGAATTGTAGGGTATCTGCGATGGGGCAGCAGCATTAATTGTGGCCAGTGAGGAGGCTGTGAAAGAACACAAACTAACACCTCTAGCAAGGCTCGTGTCATATGGTATAGCAGGTAATATTTCCTTATATGGTCATGTTTGAATTATAAATTTTGTAGGGAGTGAGATACTGTTGCCACTTTGACAAGTCTTTGCATTGTGTATGACTTTGACCTATTAAAGATCCTAACTCCTACAATCATACATGAATTTCAATGTTTACTCTGCCTTATTATTCTCTGTTGTAGATTTGCCATTTAAAGAAAAAAAAAAGTTTTTTATAACTCCTGATAAAGGTCACTGCTAAGGTCAAGTATTTGAATTTAGCTTGAAAAAAAAAAAAATTAAAGAAAAAAATACGCTATTGTAATCACTCTAGAAATATACTGTATCCCGTTCCAGGCTGTGATCCTAAGATTATGGGTATTGGGCCTGTTCCTGCTGGAGAAGGGGCTCTGAAAGCAGCTGGCAAGTCTATACAGGATATGGATATATGTGAGGTAAATATATGTAACCAATCATAAATCTACATGATATGGATATAATGTGAGGGAAATATATGAGACCAATCACTAATCTATACAGGATATGGATATACATGTATGTGAGGTAAATATATGAAACCAATCATAAATCTATGTATGATATTAATATTTATTATACTGCAAAAAAAATTCTGGCATTTTCATTGGCTAATGCTGAGCTGATAAACATTTAATATCTCTGGCCACTCCCGTATAACTTCTATTATTTCCTTAAGGTGCCTTGCCAGGAACATAGACAAAAAGTAGAGCTTGTAATGGCAGCCATGATTCTCTTACTTTGCTGTCAACACCACCCAAGTATACACATTATAGGTTACATACAGTTAAAGGCATGTCAGTTAATAACATACAAGTCAAAAATGATATAAATTCCAATAAATATCTTTCAATTTTACAAATCTGTCTATTTAAAGTGCTTACTTTCTCGCAGGTTGAGCCAATAACCGCTTTCACATATCATAACATTGCAGGTTGTAGTAGTGTGATCTCACTACTACCTATGATGTCACTACATATTTACATTTCAATTGAGGCACATTGGGGAATATTTGTATTTTCAAAGAATTTGGTGTATATCAAGGCCTTAAAAATGGGCTTACGAGATATTAAGGCTAAAACTTAGCAGTGTAATAGATTTGTAATACGGTTTCTTTCCTGGGTATATGACAATTTGTTCCCAGCAATAAAAAAATTATGTCAACCCTCGCCTGCGGCTTGGTGAGATAATTTTTTTACAGACAGGAATACATAGTCATATATCCCGGCAAGAAACCGTATAACTAATAATATGAGATACTTCACACATGTTGATCCTTCAATGAAATTAAAACTTGAATGTCAATTGACAAGCAGTTAGCCTCTCTACAGGATGATTTTTTTAAGAGAGGGTATTGTCATATTAATATAATCCGTATTTGTTGAATTTGGCAGCCGTTTGCCTACAAAATGGTGGCTTGGTTGAAATGTTGTTGTACTGGTGTGAGAAACAACTTGGTAGGTGCACCAGCCTTAGCAGTACAACTGCAATAATGTGGGGATACAAACAAAACAAATCCTATAAAGTTAAAATTCTGAAAAGCAATGTGAATGAAGGAAGGGACTTAGTCAACCAAAAAAGATGAGAATCTTTGCAATTATCTCAATGGTGCAAAAATAAAATATCAGAAAATCATGTATGAATAAATCTTGGTTTTCACTGAAAAATTTGCAGGTAAAATAGATATTAACTTAAGAACAAATAATGATCTTCTACTCATCCATTACAGGTGAATGAAGCTTTTGCAGCACAGTATTTGGCAGTAGAAAAAGGTCTAGGACTGGATAGAGCAAAGACAAACATGCATGGAGGAGCCATTGCTATTGGCCATCCTCTCGCTGCCTCTGGTGCAAGAATTACTGGACATCTAGTGCATGAACTACAGTAAGTTGATTAGTGACCCGTCTCTCAGATTCATCTTGGTGTGGCACTGACTTTTGTGGGAAAGTAGTCCAGTGGACTCCTGGCCTATGAAATCATGGGGGTCCAAACTTGAAAGTAATGAGTCTGAATTTTAGTATGGGGAAGAACATTGTGAAAAAGAAGAAATTAATTTCTAAAAGCAATTTCTTCTTGTCCACATGTTCCTCCCAAAAATAGATGATCTTCTTGGAAAAAAAAATGTCGAAAAAGCAAAATTTAATATTATCTGCAACAATTTTTGTTGTGAACAGATCTTAAAAATGGACAAACAAGCAAAAATTGCATTTCAACTGTTTGTTTATTTACTCTTGTATGATCAAGGGAATCTTTTGGACTCTTGATTCACAAAGAGGAGTCCAACCTGGAAAGTAAGGAGTCCTGGGGCCTGTTTTACTAAACATTTTACGATCATTTATTAAGTCAAAAATTAAGTTGCATCTATAGTAGTAACTAAATATGGAATTCTTCCATGCATCATCTAATTGGAATCATCTTCTTAAGTAGATTCCATTGAGATATTGCAAGGCAGAATCTAACAATGAATGAAAACACCAGATACAGTTTGTCATTTTGACTCAAGATTATTTTTTCGTAAGATGTATAGTAAAATGGACCCCTGGACTTTAGTGTCTAACACTGGTCATATTTTGCATTCCAGACTTTTAGTTGTGTTTTCCTTTGAAATGAGCGAGATTGTTAATTTGCAATCAAAATATGGCAAAAATTTAGAGTTTACAGTAAAAATGTTTTATAGGAATTCAATTAAAATTTTGTTTTTAGCTTGGCTGTTTTTGGAGAAAACTCTAGATATTATGATCAACATGGTGTCGTTGGTATAGGCATGACAAATTTTAACCTTGGTCATAGCACTGTCGTTATTGAAGGTATCCTCATTAAAGTTGGCATGCGTGTTCATGTTCTTATTGAAGGTATCTTCATGAAACTTGGCATGTGTGTTCACCGCACAAGAGCTATCCAGAATATCAAGGGGGATAACTCTGGAAGTGTTTTGTCAGATTTATGGCCCATTTTTTCGAAGCCATCGAAATAAGGCAAAAGATTGGAGTTTACAGCAAAAATATAAGGAATTCATTCAAAATTTAGTTTTTAGCTTGGCTGTTTTTTCAGAGAAAACCAAAGGCATTATGATCACCTTGGTGTCGTTGGTGTTGGTGTGACAAATTTCAACCTTGGTCATATATCCTAATGAAACTTGGCATGTGTGTTCACCTCACAAAAGCTACCCAGACTATCAAGGGGGATAACTCTGAAAGCATTTTTGTAAGATTAATGCCCCTTTTCAACTTAGAATTTTTGCATTATGCAGTAACTGCAGCAAAGTGATGCCTGTCCGTAGACTGTTTTTGTCCCGAGCATATCCCAAAAAGTATGCAAGCTAGAATCATAAAACTTCACATGTGGATAGATCACATTGAGGAAAAGTGCAGTACAAAAGAACCATAACTCTACTCATCAAGTTTTGTTAGTTATTGCCCTTTGTTGATTGATAAAGGATATGCCCTCCTTTTTTAGGGGGCATAAATGGTCTACAAGCATCTCTTGTTTGATCATATCTTTGTATCATTACAGGCGACAGAACAAGAAGTATGCATTTGGCTCAGCATGCATTGGAGGAGGACAGGGCATTGCTCTCATTCTGGAAAAGTGCTAAAATATTCTATGTATTACTTGTGATAATTTATAACTCATTAAAGACTGTGTTGACATTATACTTATATATAAAGTGTTCAAATTCATCCTTTTATGATGCAAATAAATATATTTTTCAAAATTCTGCTTTGGGCTGCTTTTTATTTTGCCCTAAAGAATGGTCTATCGATTGAAGTGATCTTTCTTTGCTCTAATATCAATCACTTGTCATTATGAAGGCTGTTCTTTACAATAGTTTAATGGCTCAGCACAAAACAGTTGTGACTGCCTATGTGTTTATAGGCAGTTACAGCTGTTTTACGATGAGCAATCTAATTATCTCCATCCGATTATTAGATGTGTTTTGTTGTGGGCAACTAAAACCTTTCAATAGCTTTGTTGCAATGTCAAACATTTTGAAAAATGAAAAGGGGGAAGGGTAAATATATAAATGGAAGTTTAAGGCTCAAGATTTTAAAACTTTTCCATACTCTACCAGGGATCGACACTTACTTTAAATGCTACCAGCCTGAAGGACCTGTTAGCGACAAATCTAACAGGTCCTCTCTGAAGGTAACAGGACCTCTATTAAAACAATACTAATTATTTAGCAATTAAAGGAGCAAATTGTAAAGTAAACAGTGTGGTAAAAGAAGATATTGCTTGTGACAAGCATTTTCTTCTTTTCCCACAATGTTTTTATTGGGTAAGGAAAAAAAAAATTGTATGGGAATGGCAATTTTTTTCAAGACTGGACCATCTAGGAAATAATATGGCCATGAGCAACAGGCCCGAAGGACCTGTACCATAAAAGCTTCTACCAGTCCTCCCTAAAACCCACAGGCCTGTAAGACTGGTGTAAGTGTCAATCCATGTCTACTGAGAATTTATTCAATCTTGAAATAAAGTTGCATTTTTGCCAAAATACTATTTTCTATATATAAGAAAAAAATAATAATCATAACGGTGAACTATTATTTTTGAGAAAAGTCAGAATAGAACATTTACTCCAATTTTGATATGTCAGAAAATTCTCAGTAGAGTAAGAAAATTTTTTTCTCAGGCCAAGACGGTTGCTTAAAAGAATTAAGCTTTGCCCTGAAATTTAAAGAAAAAGTTTATGGACACACATACAACGAAGATTTCAGCTTGACAATAAGCAAAGTGCCTTTCAGCCATTTGAGCTAATATAAAGTGGAAACAGTTCCTTTGTAGTAGAATATATTGTGGGAAAAGGAACAAGAGGCCCATGAGGGTCTGTATGGCTTCACTGGCTTCAACATCTCAACATTTGAAAGAGATATTGAAAATAGAAGGTGATGAAAGTCACCGTCATTCAGAAGGAACTCAAGTCCCATCCTGCCACGCCCATATTTATGGGCCAAACGAAATTTTGTGAACAGTTTTTGAAAATATTCATCCAAGGAACATTCTGGTAAAGTTTCATTGAAATTGACCAAGTTGTTCAGAAGGAGATTTAGTTCAAAGATTTCAGGTTCAAAAAAGCCCCACCCTGCCATACTCATATTTATGGACCAATCAAAATTTCATGAATTTTTAAGAAGGGTCACCCAAGGAACATTCTGGTAAAGTTTCATTGAAATTAGCCCAGAGATTTAGTAGGAGATGACCTAAAAAGAATTATGGCTCAAAAATAAGCCCTGCCCAGCCAACACGCCCCTTTTTAAAAGTTGTTCAAGAGATTTTGATTGGTCCATAGTTATGGGCCTGGCAGGGCGGGGCTTATTTGGAGCCCCAAATCTTTGTAAGATATCTCCTCCTGAACCATTGGGCCAATTTCAAAATGACCCTTTTGAAAAATTGTTTGCAAACTTTGATTGGCCCATGAATATGGCACTGGCAGGGCTTATTTTGAGTCTCCTCAGTAATGAATAGGAGGGAAGGGTCTATCATCAATTTTAAATCTCCTCTTCAACAATTAGGCAAATGTGAAAGAAACTTTGCCAGAAAGTTACTTGGGTGAGATCCACTGGATCAATAAGATTCAGGTGAATTCTGGTCCTCTTGATTTAAAGTGATACCTTAATCATTTTCTTCCACGCAATTTTATATATTATTTATATGAGTTCACTTCGGATAGCTCAGTTTCAATTTGGAAAAAGTCAATTCCTTCAGAATGCTGGTAGCTTTCATATTGTTCAAAGATTTTGAGCTCAAAATAAGCCCGCCTTGCCACGCCCATATTTATGGGCCAATCAAAATTTCATGAACAATTTTTGAAAAGGTTCCCCCAAGGAACATTCTGGTGGGATTTCATTGAAATTAGCCCAGAGATTTAGAAGGAGATGTCCTATAAAGAATTCAGGCTCAAAAATAAGCCCCTCCCTGCGACGCCATATTTATGGGCATATCAAAATTTCATTAACAATTTTTGAAAAGGTTCACCCAAGGAACATTCTGGTAAAGTTTCATTGAAATCAAGCCAGTGGTTCAGGAGGAGATAACTTTCAAAGATTCAGGAGTAGGTGTTGTTCAAAGATTAAAAAAATTGCTGTGCTGTGTCAGGTTATGAACAAGGAATAATGAAACAAACTAGAGTTTTAAAAGGCAGGTACAAATTAAGAAGTTAAAAATTCTTTAATGCTCATATATGCAGTCAATATATTTGGAACTTATATTGTTGTATAATAATCATTATCTTTATAACACATCAAAAATTTGATAATGTTTAATCAAGAATTTTACTGAATGGCTAATTCATGCAAAAACAGAAAAACCTTGAGTTGCCTTCTCTCTTGGAAAATACTTTTGCATTCTCCTTTTGAGGAAAGGATTTGTAAATGTTCGGAAACAAAGTGTGTCTTTAAAACATGTGACAGGTGGCTGGCCATGCACCCTGACTTCACACAAGGCAGAAGAACATCTTGAATTTTAAGTAATTTAATGTTAGATTATTTCATCAAATTTCATGCTTTCTGATTGGCTGATAAATTGGTTTTCTTTCTCAATGAAAACAGTTCTGAGTACACAAATATTTTATGAGATTCCAGAAAAAGTAGTCCCACAGAAATCAGTTCATTGTTGAGGAATCTTTATAAATAATTGTGTTTCATAAAATTCATTTCAAGATGAGAAGAGAGTATTTGTTGATTTCATGGAGGAATGAAACTAAAAACCTTATCATATTCATGTATGAATCCGCTTCACTTATTCACAACAGTGTGATTAGGTAAATGGTTTCATACTTCCACAAAACAACAAATATTCTCTGAAATAATCTTGAAAAATGTGAGGTAGGAGATATCAACATTATACTATTCATGTGCGACTTAGATTCTTATTTATTGTAAATGCAGCTTGTACTTACATTGTTTAAGTTGCCTACAAATTTGAATTTATTTGAAATAAATGACAAAGAATTGCAGACGTGAACATTGCCTTCCTAGTTTGAATAATTTGATTGGCTATTCCTATTCTCTGAAAGACTACAGTAATTCATCGATTTATTTACAAACATGCCACCTCTCTTTCAAGACACTGATGTTCATTTAGACACATACTGTTTTTTTTTCTATAAATCCTAGAAATGATAAGAATTTGCAGTTTGAAATATACCGTATTTCTCCTTACAAACACTTGCAGGAGCTATACATAGAAAGGTCAGGGAGTTTTCATATATTATGCACTTTCTGATTTAAATATCATTAAAATTGATGTCTTTTAGGCTTTTTCCCCTTTAATTTAAGGTGAATTTCAAATAAACAATCATATAAATGATTGTTTAGAGGAAATTCATCTCAAATTAGAGAAGAAATCTCTAAAAATTCCTAAAATTTAGGCATTTGAAGTGGGTTTTCTTAGTAAAAATGTAGGGGTGCTACTATTAGAAAGGGCACTATTATTAGTAGAAATACGGTAAGCAATTATTCTGTCCAGAGCACTCAATTCATATATCCAAATCAAACATATCTATACCATCTGACAAGTCATTATCTATTTTAGGAAACTCTGCTATCACCTCAATATCTGCCTCTGCATCACTCATAGCAGACATGCATGTATTGGGTGAATCAGACCCTGATAATATGGTATTCAAATCTGACATGATCGACCTGAAGTTTTCTTTTGCTTCAAGGTTACGATGATGCTCTTCTAGTCTCTGGTTATATCTCTCTGTCGCCTGTTTTCCATTGTCCACACCGAATAAGTTATGATGACCAGATACACTCTGAGGTGACAGAATGTAGGACCCATATTCATCCCAGTTTGGTGTCCAGTTAATGACGGGAGATAAGACAGATGGGTTACTGACTGAGGGATGTTTTCTGTCGTTATGTCTGTTGTTAATGGAATTATTGACTGTGTGTAGGCTAGACCGAGGTATAGGGCTGTCCAGAAGTGAGCTTGTACTTCCATCAACAGGGGATTCAGTATTGGAAAGATAAACATCTGAAATTTAAGAAAACAGTGAAGACCTATTGAAACCCATTTGAAGAATATTGAAATAAAAGTTGATCACAGCCAATTATAACCAATCAAGTGACAGTCAACTGATTGAATGGAGTTAAACCATCTAATCATAAATATTGCATCTTAAATAGGCATGGCGTACTTGTGTATACTAGCAGAAATTTCCAAAAGTGTTAACAATGATATTATAATGTAGGCCCTTTTTTCGGTTCTGTCCAATTTAGAATTTCTATTTCCTTGAGTTCATTCTTGTGACCAGACAAATTTTCTCACCAAGTTTCATGAAGATTGGGCCAAAAATTTGACTTGAGAAATTAACATAGAAGTTGTCATTTAGGCTCCTATTCCTGCGTTTTTCAATGGAACATTCCCATTTTCAAATAGTTTCATCCTTTCAAATAGAATGCTTGGTTGAGTTCATCCTTGTGAGCAGACAAACATTCTGACAGGCTGATCTTTATCGAAATTTCCTATCACAACATGAATGTTACAAGTTTGGCTTGAAAAGGTTTTTTGTGCCACTTTAGCGGTTGCCCATTCACCCTACCTTCATTTAGCATTTCTGGAGCACAAGTTGCTAGAACTGGATCAGACTGTCTAACAGGTATCTCGTCTTGATGTTCTTCACATTCATTCTCATCTTGATCTAGTAAATCTGACTCCTCTATTTCTATACCAAAGTCTCGGGCAGCAGCCAAAATACTCTGAAATTAGATAGAGAAATAGATCGAGAATATCAATGGCTCAGTGGAACACTATTGTAAGTGCCTATATATTTATAGGCACTTACAATAGTGTTGCACCAATCCCTCGATATCGAATGACTAGTTATGGAACATTGAACTGATTTGCAACCAATTCACACATTCATGGATAGACAGAAATACCAGTGCTTGGGACTCTAGATCGGTAAATTTTAGGGAGGTCTGGTAAATTTTATACAATTCTGTTTTCTGTTTTCCTTTATATCTATTGAGTTTCGGGTTAAAGCTAAATACATTCATTAATTGTAGGCCCCTGCTACTGCAAATTTAACTCCCAATTTTATAATTCATTAATTTGGTCCCATGTATGATCACTGGTGGAAGCACTCATTCTGTCTGATATTTGTGTCCCACTACTGGCTAGACTACACAGTTGCAAAGCGGACCAATACCCTCTACAAGTGCTTGTCAATAATGAAAAGCCATTTTCCATCAAAGGGCCATAACTCTGCAATCCGCTATTAGTTGCTGAGAAATTGAGAGGACAGGAAAAAGCTAGACAGATGGACAAACAAACCAACTGACCCACAAGCTGACTCCTATTTACTACCTAAACATAGTTTTTAGGGGGTATAATTATAATCATACAGCTATATTGGATAAGCAGCTTGAGGCTTGGAAAGGATGAATACCAAAATCTATGGTCAGGTGCTGCTGTCATATGATGGACAAAGTGTTAAAAAGTATATTTAAACTCATTTAAACTATTAACCTGTAGACTGGTTGTTTTATGGCTTAAGTAGAAAAATAAATTCTACCCCAGAGCTGCTTTTATCTTGGAGTGAATAACTATTATTACGATTTAAGACTGATAGATCCTGAAGGCTTTTGGTATAAAGTAGTTGGTGTCAATCCCTGGCATGCATTTGTGCAGGGGTGTTGAAATACAGATTTTCAATTTTCTTTACTTGTCCTTGGACAAGTAAAAGATGTTTTTCTATATAAACATGATCAAAATTAATTTGTCCGCAAAAAAAGTGAACATAAATTTTAAGAAACTTTGCTTTTAATGAAGAAAATGCTGGAACAATGTTTTAACTCGGTTGATGCATAAATTAAGATAAATTTTATATTATCATTCAGATCTATTTGATACCTTCCAAGATGTTGTATTTACTTGTCTATGGAAAAGAGGCTTAGCAAAATGTACTTGTCAGCAAGTAGAAAAACCTGTCTTGTTAACACCCCTGATTTATATGACTATAAACCCTTGTCGTGTTAACCCGTAATATTTCTGCTTTAGCAGGTGGTATTATATACAAAGATCAGGCTGCACATATGTGCAGTCTGATCTTAGTAGATACCAACTTATTTTCCTTTGTAAATTAAAATAGTTTAAATATTATAATTTCAAAATGAGTACTTACTCACAATAAGTGCATCTAGGGCTCTTGGCACTTTGATTAGTTGTAATATTGCAAATTTTTATGCCCCCATATCGAGAGATCGGGGCATATTGTTTTACTCATGTCCGTCCGTCCGTCTGTCTGTCCGTCCGTCTGTCTGTCCGTCCATCTGTCCGAAAACTTAACCTTGCCAATATCTTCAAGCCTATTCAAGATACAAAGCTAATATTTGGCATGATGATAGATCTCAATGATCCGCATCCGCTGGTACCAAAGTCAAGGTCATGTAACAAGGTCAAGGTCATCTGTCAAGGTCAAACTTTGAAAAAAAATGCCGTTACGAGGGCATTCGTGTTTCACAAACACATCTTGTTTTATTCAGCATGATAAGGGTTAAGTAAAGATTTAAATGTGTACCTCAGTGAAGTCTCCATCTGACTTTTCCTCGCGTAACAGACTAAGTATATCGCTGTGTGTCATGTTACCTATGTCTAATGCATTGTCAGGGTTACTCTCATCTCCTGCAACTATACATATTTCTTTAGTGACTTTCGGTGGTTTATCGAGGAATAACCATAGATTATCACTTGATAATCTCACCGCAAAAGCAGTGAAACTATCAAAAACTTATACCCTGCTTTTGTTCATTTCATCCTATCTGACGTCATCTATGCAAGGGTAAATAAGTGATGTCACAATGAATGTTGCATAGCAATCACATGCAAAATGATACGCTTTTCAAAAACATGTCCTAGAAATTTCACATTTTGTCTCTTATTTGCAATAAAGAAATAAGATAATTGTTTGTTTTTTTAGTAAGATTGATTAATATTTTTATTTTATGAACAACAAAAGCTATATTTTCACTCATGCAAATATACTTTTGTTGTTCACTCAATGAATATAAATTGATCTTACACTGAAACAAACAATTATCTTCTATATAATACGTACTTAGTGTTTTGTATGAGAAAAAAATCTAACAAGGTTGGGGGAATTGATCATTGTCAAGGCTCTGCCGAGACAATTATCAATTTACACAACCCAGTTAGAAATTTTTTCATACAATACACTAATTACGTTTTTTATTTATCTTAAACCTATATTTGCTTTGTTTCCTAATTGTTTCTAACAGAAATGCAAGTTTCTAAAAATAATTGCATTATATCATTGTTCTAAAAAAAACTATGTGATATCATAAAAAATGTCATACAGGATGTTATCACACAGATATTTGTATAGTTATAGGATAAAAATATTTTCAGGTCAGTGCACTTACAATAGTTTTGCACTGACCCCTCATTATGTGACATTTCGATTTTCATATCATCATGTGTGCTAGTAATGACTTCAATCAGTCAATGCAAGTGCACTGTTTGATCAGAGAAATCCCTTAAGCCCATGAAACAAGCTTAGAACTGACTCATTTTTTTAAAATATTCTTTCTGAGTTGAATAGCTGTAAAAACAGCTCAGAGTATGCCCTCCACATTTGTACAATTGTTTGAAAAGTCACACATAGACTCAAAAATAAGAGCAATGAGAAGAGTGGATAAACCCCTATGTTGTTGGTACTCATTTTATTGATCTTGTCACCCACAACACAGGATTTACTGTAGTACTTTAACAGTGTCTTATAGAAATATTTAAATCCGAAGTACAGGGTTTATGAATTCACAGAGTCATAGATAAGGTAACAGAGATCATTTTTGGGTGAGAAATTGAGAGATTTTCCCATTTTTCTGCCAGATATCTCATTGAAACTGGTTTAATGAGAGAAAATTCTCAAAGCAAAATTCAATTGAGTGAAGAATTTTGTTGGCTCAGCACAAAACAGTTGTAACTGCCTAAAAATTATAATAGGCAGTTATAATTGTTTTGCACTGAGCGATTGATTTGTCAAAATATCTCTCCAAAAATTCTTTAATTTCTCATTAGATTCAGCTAAAAGAGATATTTTTGCATCTGCTATTCTGAGCTAGAATTATCCCTGAAGCAAGAAGCTCAATTTTTTTAGACCAAGAGGAATATTGTGCAATAGAAGAAATATCTTGCAAAAAATCGCTTCTCTCAAATGAAATGCTAAGAGATAAAGAAAGTAGTTGCTGATTTCATAGAGTAATGAAATGAAAAACCTAATTACACTTAGTAGGCTTTAGTTCCATACCTCCGTGAATACAACAAATACTCTCTACATATCTTATTTATAGTCAAAAATACAAAAATTTGTCTCTGAAATAAAAATGTACTCTATGACTTGTTTCAAAATAGCAAATAGGGAAAAAGACTAACAGTTTTAGCCTTTTAGGGCCCACTCAGGCCAAATTTCATTAAATACTCTCTACATATCTTATTTATAGTCAAAAATACAAAAATTTGTCTCTGAAATAAAAATGTACTCTATGACTTGTTTCAAAATAGCAAATAGGGAAAAAGACTAACAGTTTTAACCTTTTAGGGCCCACTCAGGCCAAATTTCATTATTTAACATAAGGGGTATTGGTATTTTCTCCAAAAGTTCAGGAGCCCAGTCCCGAATCTAGGAGTCAAGAAAAAAATGACAACCTAATAGTAGATACCTGCACCTATCCATATACTGTTTTCTGGCATAGTCCATTCCTTAGGTTTGATCAGATGGTTGATGGCCCAGTAACAGCCCTTGCAGCTTATACATGCCAAGTCAAATCTGATTTTTCTGAACCATTTCTGGTACAAAGCATGGCGTATGGAGCTCTGTCAAAGAAGAATGTTCAGGTAGATGAATAATCGCACCAAATTCATTATTTATCTTGTGATTGCTTACCAA
Source organism: Fragum whitleyi (assembly GCA_948146395.1). Lineage (NCBI taxonomy): Eukaryota > Metazoa > Mollusca > Bivalvia > Cardiida > Cardiidae > Fragum > Fragum whitleyi. The sequence continues at coordinate 18,161,109 of OX411551.1, read as the reverse complement.
GAATTTATTGTATCTGGGGAGGAAGGCTTATATCCTGAGGACCATTAGAGGCATGGATAAGTGAACTACATCATTATGCATTTTTGAAAGATTGTACAAAATATAATAAACACTATTGTTTCACATTGTTGAAAATCAAACAAAAATACTAATGGCATAAAGTTAAAAAAAAATTAAGACAAGCACATTTTTTTTAAGGGAACATTGAAAGGCACTTTCAATCCAATATACATGGTCCTCTATTTCAAAATGTATTGCGAAAAATCTTAGTGGCCAAAACTCATTAAACTCTTAAAGCAAGACAAATAAACATCTTCAAAATCTTGAAAAGGGGGGCTAAAATTTTCAGAATCTTGAGCGAAATTGTAACTTGCTTTCAATTTTCAGTTAAAACTCTTTATGTCGTCCCCTCTATTGAATATCAATTCATCACCTTTAGATAATGGAACACACAAGTTCCTTGCTTCCAATTCCAGCTCATCCAGCCTGGTTGAAAATGAAAATATCACCAAGATTCACAACAGATGTTTCAAAGGTTTTAAAATTTTGGCTTGTAGAAATTATACTAAACTTTATGCCAATAAAATATATTTCTAGTCTTCAATACTGAGATGAAACCTAAAGGTGTTTTATTTGTACATATAAACTTTGTAAGCCTTCTGCAGTGCAACTAAGACTTAGATACAGATAAGTGATGTTGAGTATCATTTTCCTTGCCAGTCAATCTGAAACCATGATATATTCTATGGATTATTTTAATAAAAACCTGATAGTAGTGATTTACTGTGTTACTACAACAGGCTTTTTGCTAACACTTTATATAATTAGGATAGTTTAACAGTAATTTATTCTTACCCTCCAACTGTTGACTGAACTTTTGTCCATATATCTGAAGAAAGGATATCTATTTCTGTAAAAGAATGAAATGATAAAATTATTAGGCTATACTTTTAAATTGGAATAATTGAAAAGCATTTACAGCATACAGAGCTCAATTTCACATTGAGCCAATTTCAAGGGGTTAGTTCAAAAATAGGCATTTTGTTCTTTCAATTGCTTTATATTGATTATGCACTACAGTTAGACTGTTACAATTCATGCAAGCAGCAAATGGAAAAACCTCTCAAAATAATGTATTTCTCAAAATAAACACTCCTGGGAGTTATACATAACATGGTCAGGGAGCTTTTATTTAGCATGCATTTTCTGATTTAAAAAAGCATAAAAATTGATGTCTTTTAGGCCCTTTTCCCTTTGAGAAGAATTTCCTCTAAACAATCATTGTTTATAGGAAATTCATCACAAATAAGAGAAGAAGTCTAAAAAAGTTCCTAAAATTTAGTGAGTAAGTTTTCTTAGTAAAATAATGCAGGGGTGCTACTTTTTGGGAGGGTGCGATTAGTAGAGGAAATACCGTATCTACAGTATATGCCAATTTATAATGCACATTATGATACAAGTCATCTTACTTAAGTATCCTACTATCAAAAATAGTATATACTAGAGGTTTTTAGCTCCACTGGCTGAAGGCCACCTGGGCTATTGTCATGGCGTTGTGTCCGTCGTGCGTCCGTCTGTCTGTCCGTGAGTCCGGTCGTAAACTTTTTCTTTAAAAATCTGCTCGTCAGAAACTACTGGATGAATTTCAACTAAACTTTACAGGAATGATCCTTTGGTGACCCTCTTTCAAATCTGTTCAAGAAATTTTGATCCAATGAAAAACATTGATTTAATGGGCTTGGCCAATTTCCAAATATGGTAAAAAGTGAGTTTTCTCAGAGTCTAATTGATGGATACCAATTAAATTTTACATGAATGATCCTAAAATGACCCTTTATCAGTCTACCAAAAATTATTGTGATCTGATGAAAAATGTAGATTTTATGGGCGGAGGTCATTTCTCTATATGTTATATTGTGGATACTTTGAAAATCTTTTTCTCAGAATGTAACAAATGGATATCAATCAAATTTCACTGGAATGATCCTTGAGTGACCATTTATCAGTCCACCAAATAATATTGTGATCGGATGGAAAATATGGATTTTATGGGCAGAGGTCATTTCTCTATATGTTATATAATGGAAATTTTGAAAATCATTTTCTCAGAATGTAATCGATGGATATCAACCAAATTTCACTGGCATGATCCTTGAGTGACCCTTTATCAGTCTACAAAAAATTGTGATCGGATGAAAAATATGTATTTTATCTGCAGAGGTCATTTCTCTATATGTTATATAGTGGAAATTTTGAAAATCATTTTCTCAGAATCTAATTGATGGATATCAATCAAACATTATTGGTATGATCTTTGGGTGACCCATTATCATGCACCCAAATATTATTGTGATTGGATGAAAAATATGTCTTTTATGAGCAAAGGTCATTTCTCAATATGTTATATAGTGGAAATTTTGAAAATCATTTTCAACATCAGTAGAACCCAAATTATCTAAAAATCTAGTCAAAACTTTTATTTGCTATTACCAAAATTTCAAGCCTGAGGAGCGACTCAAGCCATTCATGGCTTTCTAGTTTTATTGAGGGAATATGTTGCCATAAAGGGGTTAGAAAAATTTGCAAGTGACTTTAAACTTAAAGGATTTTATCATCAACAATTAAGGTTAGGCAAATTCCAACAAAATGATGATTTAAACAGCATATATCAAGGATGCCTTTTCAACAAATTGACAATTGCAGTGTTGTTTAATTGGTGGAAATACTTACTGTAGATAAGTATAAATCTGCTGTACTTGTAAGAGTCCATCTGGGCTACTATGGATTGCTTGAGCAACTAACTCAACCAGTTTTGTGGGAGGTTTTATCAATCTAGTACCTGCAAAAAAAAAGCTATCAGAGACACTCATGCTCCCTTCCTGAACAAGCACTTACTTATTCACATTTTTGAATTCAGTGTTTTAGTACAAAAATCAATCTCCCCAGCAGTCAGTTAATATCTTACAAAAAGAAGAACACACACACACACAAAGCAAAATTTGTATTAACTGGCATCTAAAGGGACCACCAAAAAAGCTGTTGCATAAAAAAATGTTGCTTAGTGTAACATTTATTTTTGTGACAAACATGAAAGATCATTTAGATTTAACCCTTGTTATAATAATTAAAACCTCTTGAAAAATTGCCTAAAAATCAAAGTGCTGCAATCAAAAGAGGATCCAGTTGCAACAAATGTTAAAGAAAAAATATCCATCATTTATTTAAAAAGATATCCTGGCTGCTGGTGTTAAAGAGGCTTTCGACAATGGTTGTTTAATCAATGAAAGTGATTGCTCAGTAGTGGTAATGCTTTAAGTAAGTTTACCTAAAGGTAACATTTTTGTGTTATCAAATATATCCTCGTTGTTGTGATATGATACATAGCAGTTAGAATTCCCATAGTTCCTTCGTCTCTTCTTTTTCACTGCTGGGAACACAGATGTAATATGCAACTCGTCTATACTGGATGTTGTTCTAGGGTTTTGATCATCGTCAGGTGTGATATAAAAGTCAGGGTCTGGGATAGTTGTAATAGCATAAATATCAGCACGAGTGTGTATATCTTGTTCTTCATTCTGTAAATGTACAAAATATTGAAGATTCTTACTTTATCCTATTTTGTTGGAATTTGTCATAAAATTAATAGTCATTGACAGAACTTGCACAAAAGACATGTTGCATACACAGTGTAACATAAAAAACAAGAGCTGTCACTGTAAGATGACAATGCCCCCGACACCGCTTTGATAGTAATAAGGAAGTTATGGCCAATGTTAAAGTTTTTGGACGGAATGACGGACGGACGGACAGACGGACGGACAGACGGACAGACGGACAGACGGACAAGTCAAATTTATTATGCCTCCCTATCGGGGGCATAAAAAGATCAACCTTACTTTCTTTCAATAGCACAGAGTTTATGTAATTGACAAGAAATACCTTCTCAAGGGACAAAATATTAATCATTTATATTATCTATAGGCTGCGGCTTGGTTGAAATTTATTACCTTAGCAAATTCCAATTAGCTTTTTTCTTAGCTTAAGCAAAATACAGAAACCTAAAAAATTTTGGGATGTGTATGATACATACTGGTGTCAGAAGGTGTTCTTTTTTCACACTTAGTTTGGCTTTTATGCTTTTTCTTCTCCTCTCAATGATATCCTCCTCCAGGGAAAGAGCACCTTCAACAAAATATTTATCATTTAAACTAGAATCTGAAACAACTGACCTTGTGCATTCAATTATAATTTGGGACTTATGTGGTGGATCCAGAATTTCTTTAAAGGTAGTTCAAATGTTACATTTGTGTGGTTTGTTTTGTTATAATTATTTCATTTTCATTGAATTTCCAATGAAAATAAAACGATTTGGTTACAGAGGGGGTGTGGAGGGTAGAACCTCCTAAAACCCATCCAGATCTGTCCTAAAATCCATCTGGATCCATATCTGGATTTTGTGAAAAAATTATTGCATGGTGTCCTTTGAATTAATCTTTATCACCTCAGTCTACAGAGATATACAGTGGTCTCGCGATAGCTCGAACACACACGGGACCGACCAATTTGCTTGAGTCATCGCATGATTCGAGGTAATGCCAGTGAGCAAAAATCCTCTATGAAGACGTATCATTTCTTTTTAAACCTACCTTTGCATAGTTTGCCTTCAAAATCTGCAGTACCAATGTAAAATACTCCTCAAACAATAGTTATACGAAATATATAACGCTGAGTTTAAACGATTTGTTAAATCGGGCGATTTAATTGGTCAAATCGTAAGGGTGAAAAAGAGAAAAATCTTCGAAAATCGATGAAGGTGTCGGAGTCAATGTTAGTGGTGTCTGTTCTCAGTACAAAGGCCATTGAAATGACCAAAATTTAGATTTGGCGATTATAATGAGAGGTACTATAACAAGCATAGTATTTCTTCCTTTTAATATACCGTAGCTATCGTTGCTGATTGACAATTTTTTAGATGTAATATCAGTCAGAAGATAGGCGAGGTTGCAAGCAATTCCTTCTTTTCTCACAGTGTTTTCCTTAGAGCTAATTACCTCGGTACCTAAAATAATTAAATTGTAAGGGTGTTTCCTTAAATGGCATCTAAAAACAAAGAAAGAAGTTTACAAACTTTCTATGATTTTTTCTTGAATGTATCAAAAAGTTTGTCCAGCAGATAACAAAATTAATGGTGAAACGGAATTCAAGACAATTAAAAATAGACGCATTTTCTTTAACCAAGTTTTTGTGCCGAACACTGTTGATTGGCGACCAAAACATTGAAACTACAGCTAAAAAAATTGTTGTTGTGATGTTTTTGAGGGCAACTGTCATTATCTTTCATTATAAAGATTAATAATTTGCTTAATTACTCGCGAGGATGATTTTCGAAAGACTTTTAAAATGATAAAAAGCATTTATTCGACATATATGTTCATTTGTTTAATGATTATTTCGAGTCTCTAAATTATTTCCTGACCATCAAATTCCACTCATTAACACCCTTAAATTAAACAAGTGTGGCATACAAAAAAGGTGTGATAACAAGTTACCTGACTTGTCGATACCCTATGAAAAGGCCTAAAGGTACTCTTCACGATGGGATGAAATAACAAATACGCACTGTAAGTTAATTTTGATGCAAAACAATAGATGTCAGAAAGGGGCGAACCGCTTTGCTCGAGAGAATGCAGTAAAATTTGACCACAGGACCGAGATTACTGCTCGAGCGATCGAGCGATCGCCCGTTCGAATTAGTGCAGTAATAACCAACAACAAAATAGAGAAAGACGGGTCGGGACCGGAAGGCGAGCTCGAGCTTTCGCATGAATTCGAGTTTTCGCCCTCTCGAGATAATGCCAGACCACTGTATCTCTATTAACAATAGTCTTAAATTCAATTTCACATGCATGTATACTTTAAGGACAATCATAAACTTTATATTCTCATGAGTTTACAAAATCTATGGCATCATTAAACAAGAACCTTTGTAACATATATGATGGTTTGCCCAGATTTCTTGGTATTAATACTTCACAGGGAACTTCCCGGATGACAAAAACAAGTCAGTGCTACATAAATCATTAAATTACACTTGGAAATATTTGTTACTTTATAACTTACCTACATCTTTGTCAATTGAGTGTTATTGTTTACATTGGAAGCCATTTTGGATAAGCTGTTGACCCCTGACGTGATCGGAATTGAGGCTCCAGAATTCGTGGGTCGTTCAATGACAAATTCCTTGTTTCTAAATTTTCCTCCAAAAACTGGGCACTTCTTAAATCAAGCATTCCTTGTGAATGATTAAAAGTTGTTTTAAAAAGAATACAGTGGAGGTTTAGATTGACAGTCAAGACTAGGATCAGTCAGTTTAGTAACAGTTGTACAGTCTGATCAATTATTTCAACAATACTTGAGGGTCTCTTCTTACAATTTTATGCCGCATTTTCTTTGTTTACTTGATTTGAAGTCAGTGAAAATGGCGTAGGGTGTTCGTTGACGCAGGAACGCACAAACCACAAAATTATAGTGCGTGGACATCGCATACTTAAGAATGACGTTAGATTATCAGGAATACCAGGAATTTAGGGTCCTCCACTCAAGTCAATCAAGTCAAGTAATATTTATTTACAAAGTCGGTACAATACAACAATATAACATAAGCTCTAGTGAGCTTTTAACACCGACTTGAAGTACATAAAAGTAATACAAACCAGACAATCAGTTTAAAGAGCCAATAAATAAAAGTTAAAAGGCAAAACAGATTAAGAGATGGATGCCATATGAATGATATTTTAAATCTAATGCAATGCAAGGGAGACAAATGTTCTATCAGATTACCAGCATTTGACCAATGGTTATCTCCCCTACATCACATTATGGAGAGCCCTTAAAACATAGGAAATTTGAATAAAAACAATCCTTTAACTGAAAATCACAGAGGCTTGATTAGCTTAGAGCTTATGATACATTTGAAGCATCACAGTAATCTATTAATAATATCTATATTGCACATTTTGACTGTAGGTTACTGTACTGTTCAATTGTCAGTTTGTTCATAATTCATAATTGCACTGTTCTTTCATCACATTAAATAAGTTTAAGAAAATAAACAATAAAGTAAAGGCATAGTAATTCATGCAACAATGAAACAGAAGCAATTTCAATTTTCTAAAAATTTAACATTAGCAGACAGAGAATTTTTGCAGCAAAAAGCAAAGTGTTTGTGACTGAAAAACAAGAGTAACAAATTTGGCAAAATCTAAAAAAAAGTATGGTTAAGGCAAATAAGCAAGGAGCTCAAAAGCAAAAATAAGTTGAAAAGCAGAAGCAAAAGCAAAATATGGCAAACTGAAAGAATAAGGGAGAAAAGCAGACTTAAAGCAAACATAGAAAAACATGCTTTTAGGCCCACAGCAGCCGTCCCATTACTTGAAAGTTAAGTTACTGATGGCATGAGGAGCAATTGCATTTTTCTCCGTCCCAGGAGTTAATAAGCTGGCGGAAATGATTCAGTGACGGAAATGATTCATTGACGCTGTTTCTCTGAAGTGTGCAGGGAGGGAATTCCAAAGGACAGCTGCTGCGTACCTGAAAGATTTTCTAAAACTGAGCGAAACACAATACATGTAGTCTTAAGTATTTATCATATCAACTTGTGAACTTCGTTTGGTTTTTAATCTTAACAACAATTTTAACATTGCATTTACCTTCTTTTGACAAACATTCTGCTAGACTATAGTTACAGTTTAAACGTCTAGGTTGTCCCTTCCTTCTGTGTCGCCTTGAATTGCAAGCTTTCAAACCAATAACCTGATCCGGCTTTGGCTTTTTTGGTCGTCCAACTTTACCATCCCCATACTTCTTAAAGTCAATAACTTTGCTATAGTTACTTATTCCATTAAAAACACCCAGATATGCAAAGCCACGACCATCCAGCTTCTTGTCATCATCGTGTGCCTTTGAATTTTCATGATATTTCGCGGGTAAATATTTCGAGTAATGTAACTTATGGCGATCCTTGCTTAGATCGAGCGTATGACTATTTACTCTAAATAACTCTGATTTGCTAAATGCGTCCTTATACAACAGACTAATTAATTTCTTTTCTTCGTTTGCCATAGTCTTTTTGGCTTTATTGAAATCAAAACATCACGTCGTCTGCTTACAGGAAACTCCTCGTGCAATTCTTACAAGGAACTTGATTGGTCGAAATGAAAGTTTAAGTAGAGGGAAATTTCAAATTGAATTCTACCAGTTCAAATATGAAAATCTTATGGTGGCATGGGACTGCCACAACTCACCGTGTAATTGTCGCTAAATATGGCCTCTCAATCGTTATTTGGTAAATTTTCATTTAAGTTGTTTATGCCATTAGATTTTATCAGAATATACTTTTTTGTATGGGATACTGTTTGTGCGTTTTACGAATTATAAAATTTCTAAAGATTTCTAATCGCGGTACATCGCAGGACACGGTTGAATTTCTATGACAATGAAATATGGATCATGGCCAACAGCAGAATGCTGCACATTTTGGTGTGCATATTCGAACGATTAAGGGTAATATTCAACGCCTGCGAGTGACGGAGTTGATCAACGACCGACCGCGAAGTGGACGTCCGCGCGTCACGACGCCACGTCAGGATCGGTCTATGATACTTTCTTATTTACGTAATCGCCATCTCACAGCGAAACTGCAAATCACACTATAGGTAGTCATAATCGCCAAAACCGTTTACGCGACAATGGCCTCAGAGCCCGACGTCCCTATGTCGGTCTGCTGCTAACGGCCTGTGCGTCGCCAACGCCGTTTGGCTTGGCTACAAGCACACTCACCACGAAATTTTCCTATAAGGCAATGGAGACGGGTATTCTTCACCAACAAATCCCGGTTCACTCTCTACCGCTCGGACGGCCGACGTCGTGTATACCGACGTCGCGGTGAACCTTAACCGACACTTGCGTCCTTGAATGGGATAGGTCTGGCCGTGATTCGGTGTGTGTTTGGAGCGGCATCTCCTTTGAGTTAAAAGCACTAGTGATCGTGATTGACGGTAATTTAAACGGCGCCAGGTATAGAGACGAAATCCTCTGCCCAAACCGCCCCATGCGTGCAAGCACGGAACCTGAAATTGCAGCAAGACAATGCCCGGCCCCATGTCGCCAGAGTTTGCGAGCAATTTCTTGCAAACAGTAACATACACCCACTCGATTGGCCAGCATTCAGTCCAGATTTGCCCCCCATTGAACATTTGTGGGATGAACTAGATAGGAGGGGAACTTGACGGAGACGTCCAAATGCCCCGACTAATCATGTCCAGCTCACACATGCCGTGCATGAAGAATGGAATAACATCCCCATGGCCATGATTAACACCCTAGTAAATTCAATACATAGACGAATCAGGGCCGCCACAGCTGCGCATGGAGGACACACAAGATACTGATATGTCCGGCCGTGTATCGCAAAACAAGAAGGGACATCGTTAAAAGGGAGTATTTCAACTGGTTCTATACGGATGACATTTCATACAAAAAATGAATATGATAATCCAATCAAATATTTATCCCTTAAAACAATCATTTTAGATTACCCGGCGTTTGTTTTTCGTCCTAGTATATATAGTAGTGCCACCGTTCACTGGATACTTAATCATGAACATAACTTGCTGAAATTATAATAAATACCAAAGGCATCATCGGAGTTGCAAAGTAAGGACGGGACCGCCAAAGGTGCCAATAGCTGCTATAACGTAGCCACGGTGGTAGACCTACAGATGGTCCAGAGGTTCAAACGAACCCTCGACTCCCGATGGCGACACTCACCCTTTCCGATTAATTGACTTCCATCCATGGGCTGATAATCGTAGACCTACGTGGAATAGCAGTTTGAGGTAAGGAAAGAATGTAATCGTAGTACTGGTGTGAAACATACCAAGAATCCATTGTTAGGTGATCCAGCCGCCGAGATATAACTGTGGGATTCATTAAATCAAAACTATTCAATAAATCAGTTAAACAAACAAACAAACGCACCCTTCTCCGTAGCCTTAATTTTTCATTTTCATGTAGATATTCAACCAAAAATGGGTTTAACAAGACAACCCCTCCCCCACAATTTAGTATGTTGTCCGAATCCCCGTTGAATCCTGGTTGCGCCACAGAGCCCTCTCTTTGATAAGATGATGGGGAGCCAGAATCCCCCCTCCATCAGATTATCCGAAATGAATGACTCTGTTGGAGCCGGTGACCCCTCCTGATTATGGGATCTGGAATCCATCCTAACTTGATTCACTCTCAGGTCTGTTGTTGGTGATGGCTGTGGTGGTGATTTCAAGCTACTATTTACTTTTATTCAAATTTACTCTGTTTTTACTGTTTGTACGTACACCTTTTTTCAATGGCAGATCTGGGATTTCTTTAAATGTGGTTCGACCATACAACTTCCGAGAGGGTTTTAAGGGACACGGAATTAGCAAGTCTGGGACTCACAGATGATTAGCCAAGACTCTCAAAACTATCTGATATAAGGCCTTAAGACCTTCTGGAAATCAGCTCAAGAAAAGAATTGAAGACTGTTTTTTTTTTTTTTTTTTTTTTGGGGGGGGGGGGGGGGGTTAATAGTCTTCAATTCTTTTCAGAGGCTGTTCCACAAAGGTGCATATCTATCATACGCCTGAGGTACGCGCGTTAGAGCGAGTTTCTTAAGATTCTTATTAAGATTTTTAAGATAAAGCGTCGGTAGAGCGAGATTTTTAAGCAGCTTAATAAGAATCTTAAGATATTTCAACGAGGATACGAAGATGGTTTTGCATTGGCTTAAAACGAGTAGTCTAGTCGACGTCGAATGTTTTCACTCAAACTATCCCGTGGAAATCGTTCATTATGCCGTCTTAAAAAATAATATTAAGGGGATTTTTTCATCTTGCTGTAACGAACGCACCTCTGGTGTAGCTTATCCAGAGAATATTTCAATATTTTACAAAGCACATGGGGACATTAAAAAGCAGGGACTCCGAAACCTTAAGGTATCAGAACCCTAATAGTTATGCAACCTTACTGGAGTAATGAACTTTAACAATGTTAACCGAGGTTTCGTAATGATTTTTATTACGAAACCTCAGTTAACCTTGTGAAAGAACATGTGGTCCGAAATGTTGCGGAACTATTAAGGGTCCACTACCTTAAGCAATACTATTGAGCCCTTAGATTGCTTTTTGATGACGTCGTACAAATACCCAGGGTTCGTTCTCCTGCCATCACCAAATTTTGATAGATCATCTACGACAATGATACAAATAGACCTTGTACGAGGGGTGATCTAAAAGTTTTGAGACTTTTATCATATTTTATATTGTAGAAGTTGGACGACTCAGAAAATTGCATGAGTTGAACTGTATGCCTGCTGACTGTGAATTTAATAAGTTTCAGAAGAATAGCATGAATGCACTCAGTTCCAGGTCAAATTGAATTTAGATTGGTGTGGCGTCTCGGTGCAAAATAGTGACGTCATCATCAGAACGTCAGTTCCACTCTTGATTGCTTTTGTCAGCCTGTTTTTATATGTTATAAACTGTTATCCACCTTAAGCCCCACCAACTAAATCTTCCCAAAATGTTTGCGCACATCTTCACAAATACATACAACTTTTTTCAAGTAAAACTCGTTAAAAAGATGGATGTTTGAGTTTCGTGATAACGTTTATGATAGACAATTCGGTTTCAGCCCTAAACGCGTTGGACTAAGTTTTTTCAAACAGTAGAAACTGGAAAAGTTATCAATCTTTGATGACATTAGATTAAAACAACACCAGAACTGGTCTGCATGAATTTAATTCTGATCTTTATCGTTCAACTTGTGACGCAAAGCGAGTGCAAAATAACGCGTTCTATTTAAACAATAACCCATATTAGTTGTAACCACCATTTCAAGTGCCCCGACGTTATGTCGTTTCCGAAAACTGTATAACGTTGTCTTAGTTAATTAGACCTCTTTCAGTGTAAAAGCCTTTTAAGGTTAACCTCGTGGATGCAAGTACACTTTTCGCGCATTAAATGCTTATTCCAACACAATTTGAATTTTTAAATCGCTTTTGTATCGCGAGTTTTGTAGACTTAAAGTGCCCCGAAAGCGCATCGTTCGGTTTCCGTAGCGACGGTTCCTCAACAGACGCGTTGTCATATTTTTTTTAGAAAGTTTGTATAGTAAGCACTAACATCCATACGAACAATAATTGACAGTTTCATCAAAATCTTATGAATGATAGAAAAGATACTGCAATTGTCTCAGAACTTTTTTTTATATCCCCCCCCCTCCTACTCTTGATCCGTCACTGTCTTTCTATGTCTCTCTAGCTTTCATGCCCATGTTTCTGTCAACCCCCCCCCCCCATATTACGTCACGATGTGCAGACTACGCAACAGCGTTTTGCGTACAGGTTTGTTACGCAAATGGAGTTTCAGAGTCATTAATCTTGCGGAAAATGATTGGGCAGTTCTCTAGAGCTCTAACTCTACCTGAACTTGGTTCGCGTTATCCCGTCACGGTCCGATCAAAGACCCGTTGCTAATACTGTGACCAGCCTTGCGTCCAGGATGACTAAACGGTGAAAACTATTTTCAAATAATACTCCACTTTGCACGTGGAATTGTGTGCAAAGCAGAGTATACTTTGAAAACAGTTTGCGCTATTTTGCCAACCTAAACGGGGGCTGTTGAAAAATTAGCTCTACTACATACCGGCGAGAACAAATAATTACTGGTCTAAAACGTATTACAGTAAACTATGGATAAATAGACGCTTTCAGGGAGCAAATTTCGTTAAATTCGAGTATCGTTTTATCTGATAAAAATATTCACAGAGGTGCATTTTAATCATTCCATGGCATATCTGGCAAGAAAGACAACTTTGTTTTAAGCTGGATTGGTTTGACAATGAGTTTCGACCCATTTTCTCTAATGTTTTTGTTTTCAGGGGGGTGTCAATTAAGATTATACTAAAAGTAACTACAATCAGTAGCCATTTCAAAATTAATGGACCTGTAGTTTATGCCCGTGATCCCATGCTTGAGAAAATGTGGGAAAGAACCAACACTTTCTATTTCAAAGTAAAGTTTCCACTATTTCTTTAATGCTTTCGATGGATTTATTGGGAAATAACGAGAAATTATCACTTGATCATCTCACAGCCAAACCAGTGAAATTATCAAAACAAACATAGGCTGGCCGGAGTCTTTGCATTGCGCACATCTGAACTTCAGTGTTGGAAATGTAACGCACGTGCTTATTCGTTTTTCCGAATGTCTTACTTCTCGTTGAAAAACAGTTGCAAGTCCGACTTGACTACTGGCCCTGAACACATGTGTATATTGAGAGTCCTAGATGATAGACTCGAATTTCTCAAACACAGATTCGCTGCAGTAGTGATTTTAGAAATCTTATCATGACCAAAAAGGGTAGAAAGTTTTAATTTGTAAAAAATGTAGTCCCATTTAAATGTTGAAAATGATTTGAAATCATTGTTATTGATGATATTTTAGCCTCAGCTGCTTGCAATTATATTGTAGAATTTAGTGTGCCGTTTAAAGTGAAACTAAGTTTTCCAACTTACAGATTTTGTTGGGTCATTTAGTCTGCACGGTAAAATCGGGGCAGCTATTCGGCGCCAGTGTCAGCGGATGAATATACAATACACAATAAAGTAGTTCCATTCACACGATACACACTAATTAATGGCCGAAAACATGAAAGGTTACGTTTTACTTCGGATTTTAGTGTATTGTCGAACAAAGTGAGTTACGGATTAGCATGATATGTGAAACTAATTATTTATCAACATCATAAGGATGGGATTTTGGTCCTCATTCCTGCCGATCACAGCTCTTTTAACAGTTATAAATGGTAAGTAGCGAAAATGTGCGAGTGTGTATCAACTTCCGATTTCGTGTGTGTTTTGATTTGTTTGCTTTGAAGTTCGCCGACAAAGGTGTTTGCGTATTGCACCTAAACGACGCATTGTGTTAGATTGTTTTGATCTTCTTCGATGCATGCCACTGCTGTCTACGAGCAAATTTGGCTCTGATTATTCAACAGAATCATTATTCAACATCGAGTTTATAATCAAAACAAAAGGAGGTCATAGAATGAAAAAAAGCTTTTATGACATCCCTCACTTTTATTCAATCTGAATCTTAAATTTCTTATCTGAATCTTTTATCATAAAGTTTTATATAATTGGAATATATATTTTGAAAATAATTTGATATTTCATTTTGATTCTGCAAACAATTAAATTCTGATTATGTAACCTAATTTTGAGACTTTATGAACTTTATTTTTCATCAACCTTGGTCTTCTCTGAAAGTGTGAAAGCATTTGTATGGTAACCAGACAAAATCTAATTGGAACATTTTCCCAGTTACTGCTTTTTGATAGGGCGTACAGCATCCCCTCATGCAGTCATCATAGGTGTAACTATATAAGATTTTGAAATTTATATGCACTCAGAAGTCAAACAACATAGATCTATGACGTGAGTGTAGGTGAATAATCAAAACATTGTAACTATAGCTTGGATAATCTGTAGTTTCGATGTTATCGTCAAACAACATTTTTTGAAAGAGGATTTATTTCTATCATGCACTTGCGTAATGTGCGTTATGTAATGCCTTGGTCATTTTGTCAGGGCAAACATAAATCAATAAAATCAATCTATAAAATAAGGGGGGGGGGGGGGGGGCCAGAATCCCCTTCATCTTTTTTACAGGGCAGACAATATCCCTGAAATGGTTGAAATTAAGGGGCGTTTATTATCCCCTCAGTCAAATTGGCCCTAAGCATCCATTCCTGTGGACAGTGACTGATTGCCTACTAAAGAATTCTGCCATTGATGAAGCTGATCCGTGTATAGTTTAAAAAAAAGGGTTTCCAGATAGGTTCAAAACTTCTGAATCTAGACCAGAAGACTCTGGGGACACTGAGTATCTTAGAATAGATATGTTGATTCAAAAGCAAAAAAAGGGAACAGTTTAGAATTCAACTCAACTGCACAGGATTGATGCTAAGGACATGCTTTTTTTATTTCTTTGTTAAATTCTGTTCTGAGCTACAATCATAGCTCAGTTGGTAGTGTGTCAATGTACAGGTCCTGGGTTCGATCCTCGACGGTGGCACTCATTCTTTCCAACTATTTGTCTCTTACCAATGGGTTGATAATCATATACCTATGTGAGATGGTAGTGAGAGGCTAGGAAAGGATGTGGTGGTTGTACTGGTGAGAGAAATACCAGGAAAGGATTGTTAGGTGCTCCAGCTGCTGCAATATGCATGTAGCTTAAAAAATGTTACAAGTCAAAATGACCCCCTAGAAAGAAATTTCTAAAGGTCAAAATAGGAGATATAAAGATTTTTGAGGGTCATAACTTTGGTTTAAGGGTCAAGCACGAGCCCTGTTAGGTTCTAAAAATATCTTCTCTGAAATACTACTGGTCAGAATTCAATCCAACTTCACAGGAATGATGCTAAGGACATGCTCTATCAGCTTTATTCCTTAAAACCTGATTGGGCTTATAACATGGGCTCTAGGCAATGTCATGTCACAGAGTAATGGTCCCTTATGATAAAAAAATAAATCTTCCAGTTCCTCTCTTAAACCACTGGGCAAAATTCAACCAAACTTTACAAGAATGATCTTTTGGACATGTTCTTTCAACTTCTTATGTTTTTTTTTTTGTAATATGATGCTGAATCATGGAAAAGGGTGCCTTTGTGATAAAACATTTCTTCTTATTACGATTTGTACATTCTTGTACAGATTTGTACATGAAATGCTGCTAATCACAGAGCTACAGATAGAGGGGGTTTTCTGGATTTTAGATTCAAATATTTAGATTATTCTTGCATGAACCATATGTTGTTGGTACTCATTGGGATAGCTCCCTAAGATGATTCCAATGAGTCCCCACAACATAGGGTTTCATTGAGAAATAAAGATTTTAGACCAGCTTCACCCCCTCTTATCTGTACCTCTGTAATCATAAAGCTGCTTGGACATTTCATTTCTCTTCTTGAAAAAAGGGGCCTTCTTGTAAAATAGATGATTATCTGCTAACAAATAGATTATATATCCAAGCTAAATACCTTTAATATAATTCAATTTTGAATTTTTATAGATTTGCTAGGCATTAAATACCAGTTGAGTGTCACTGGCCCTCTTGGGCCTCTTGTTTATACGTGTATTTTGAAAATATGGGTTAGGAAAAGTACCAACTTGAATTTATGCTGTCAAGATATTTTCATGCCCTCACTTCGATAGATAGGGGGCATATTGTTTTTGGTATGTTTGTCTATTACTCTGTCCATTTGTCAAAAGTAAAACTTTAACATTGGCCGTAACTTTTGAATGGTAAGTGATAGAGCCTTCATATTTCACATGATGATTGATGATTGGGACAAGACCTTTCTGTTGATACCAAGCTCAAAGTCATAGATCAGGGTCACTATTCAAGGTCAAATTGGTGAAAAATTAAACTTAAACATTGACCATAACTTTTGATGAATGTAGATAAAAATGCCATAGGTAAAAATGTCAGAGGTAAAAATGCCATAGGTAATAATGCCATAGCTAATATGGTAAAAATGTCATTGGAAATAATGCCATAGGTAAAAATGCCAGAATATATGAAACCAATATAACATAATGACATAAGAAATATTTTTTATTCTACAGAAATCTAGTAAATTTTCGTAAATTGTCATAAAGACTTTTGTATAAAAAAAAAAATGAATATTTTCATTTATGTTATAGCATAATTATGAAAAAAAATTTATGATAAAATTAGTATTTGTCATGAAAAAATGAAATAGTTATAGAATGTGACCTTAATCGGAACCATATTTCATCTGAATTTCTACTTTTAAGAAATACAACTTATTAAATTTAGTATACAATTGGTATAAGATGAAGATTTTTTAAAATTGTTTTAAAAATGTGCCAGATTTACCAACACATCACTTAGAAAGGTGTGAAATATCACAATAATGTGTTAAATTTACCTTTAATTTTATCCTGCCTTATTCATACATTACACGTAAGTACTGAAATAATTAAGCTGTTTTATAATATAATAAAGCTATATGAATTAATAGATATATAGACAGAGTTTAATTCTGCTATTTTTATTATTTATTTATCTGTTTTCTTGTTTATGTTCATATATATACAAACGTTGTCATTTAAATATGAGCTAATAATTTGTATACCCTTTTACCTAATTCATTATCAAAGTTAATAAGTATGAAATTGAACAAATCAGTGAAAGGTTTTTGCAACAATTCCTTTAGTACATGAAAATAAAATTATTTTTCTATATACTAAGGTCTAAAAAGAAAGATATAATATACCTCTGGCATATTTACCTCTGGCAATATTACCTATGGCATATTTACCATTTTAGCTATGGCATTATTACCTATGGCATTATTACCTATGGCATTTTAACTTCTGATATTTTTACCTATGGCATTTTTACCTCTGGCATTTTTACCGCACACCCTTTTGAATGGTAAGTGATAGAGCCTTGATATTTCACATGTGCATTGCTGGTGACAATACCTTTGTGGGATTACTAAAGTCATGGTCATCTTTCAAGTTCAAGGTCAATTCTTCAAGGTCACTATTTTTCCATATAAAACCTTTAACATTGGCCATAACTTTTAATTGATAAGTTAAAAAGCCTTCATATTTCACATGATGGTTGCTTGGGACAAGTTCTTTCAGAAGGCATGATCTTTAAGGTCATATATTGAGGTCAAGGTCAAATTTTGTAAGAATTAAACTTACATTAAACTTTAATATGATAAGTCAAATAGCCAGAATATTTCACATGTGTATTGCTCATACCAAGACCTGTGCATGAATAAGAAAGTCAAGGTCATAGATCAAGGTCAAGGTCATTTAGTGGAGGTCACTCATTGATGACATGAAAAATTCTAAATAAGCGATAACTTTTGATTGGCAATACTGTAACTCGAGGGGTCAGTGCAACACTTTTGTAAGTGCCTATATATTAATAGGCACTTTCAATAGTGTTGCACTAATTCTTCGAACTGTTAAAAATTAGTATGAAGCAGCAATTTTAGAAAAAAAAAAGACTTAAATTTAGGATTTCCATATTCATGTATCAAACCACTGTTAGGAAAAAATGTTAGTTGAGGGGGCATTGGTGTTTAACAAACACATTTTGTGTTTATATGCTCACCTGAGCACAAAGTGCTCAAGGTGAGCTATTGTGATTGTCCAATGTCCGTTGTCAGTTGTGCGATGTCGGTCGTCTTCAATTTCTTTAAACATCTTCTCCTCCTAAACCAATGGGGCTAATCTTGATGAAACTTGGCAGGGATGTTCCTTGGGTCAAGCTCTACCAAAGTTTTTCAAATAAATGAAATCCACCCATAACTCTTTCTTAACCCTTAACAAAAATGGTGAAGATAGGAATATCTTCTTCTCTGAAACCAGAAGGCAGACATCTTTCATATTTGGTATGGAGCATCTATTGGGCCTCTACCAAGTTTGTTTGTATCAAGACCCTGGGGTCATATTTGGGCTTCACCCGGGCATAACCCTTTTTACATAGAATCAAATAGCAAAAATCTTCTTCTCTGAAACCAGAAGGCAGACAGCATTCATATGTGGTATGAAGTATCATCTGGTGGACCTCTACCAAGTTTGTTCATATTTGGGCTTTGAATGAACCCAACCTATTTTACATAGACACAAAGGAGGAAATCTTAAAAACTTTGTCTCTGAAACCAGAAGGTATGATAGACTCATTTAATTGTATTTCATGAAATTTGTTCATTATATGCCCATATGCTCATGTAAGGGCTATTCCCAGGCATATCCTTTTTACTCTTTGCTGAAAGCATTCCATGGTATTGATCTTACTTAGAAATTATCTCCTTATTGACATCTGTCTATTTAATTGATGTGATGTCCCAGGATTCAAGGAGACTCAGGTGAGCGGTCTAGGAACATCATGGTCCTCTTGTTTTATAACTCTTGAAGGAATGAAATAAAAAAGAAACAACAGAAAAATTAACTACTCAGTGTGAATGCCTAAGTATAAATGGGTTTGTTGCATTATCATATTATTCTTGAAACCCGTCAGTTTTTTCTCTGGTTAAGCGTAAAGATTAAAGACATTTGATAATACTGTTTACATGGCATACTATATTTACTTGTGTCACACAACTCAAGTTAAAAAAACAGCACTCAAAAATTGACACGTTTATATTAATCTTGTTGTGCATGGAGTTCTCTAACGAGTGTCAAACACGGTTTTGCTATAGTTGGCAGGGACATAAGAAAGAAAGACTAAATTTATGAAAGACCATATTAATTATCTTTATTTATCCATTCAAAGGCAGCAAATGTAAATAATAGACTGAAAAAAAGTTAGTCAAAAATTTTCCGGATAGATAGAACAAATAATAGAGAAAAGGGAATACCGCTTTGGAAAATATTGTCTTTTTTTGTCAAAACCTTTTTTACTCTTGCATCAAAATGATACGAAACATTTCTTTATGCTTGCTTAGTCTGAATAATATCACATTAATCTATAAAGGTACCTTAATTTGATTGATTGAATGGAGTTTGAGCCCCTTTCAACACATTCTCAGTTATATCACGACGGCCGGAGTAACTAACAATGGATTCCTGGTATTTCTCTCATCAGTACAACCATCACATCCTTTCCTAGCCTCCAGCTGCTATCTCACATAGGTCTATGATTATGGACCCATTGGTGAGAGACAAATAGTCAGAAAGAATGAGTGCCACCGTCAAGTATAGAACCCGGGACCTCTAGAATGACAGTCTGACACACTACCAGCTGCCCTATGATGATGGCTCAAATTAGAGAAGAAGTCTAAAAAACTTCTTAAAATTTATGCACCATTTCAATGGCTGAAAGTTAAACAATTATTACTGCCTATATCTTTATAGGCAGGTAAATCTATTTTGCACTGAGCCATTTATTTGCCATGTGGATAGGGTTTTAATTTCGAGTAAAAACGGGGTTTTCTTTAGCTAAACAAATACTTACACTGCAATACAAAAAGATTATTAATACCGTGATACCTTGTTAGTTAGCAGTTATGTTTTGTAACGTCACATCTCATTATGTATAGAATAATAGGTAAAAATAATCTCTTGGCATTTGGCAGGTGAAGTAATCGTAACTGTCTGTTCTCGTGACATATGGGGTATCCAGGGGTGCGTACTTTATCCTCCCTCTGTCCTGTGATTTGGTTTTAAACCTTTCCATTTCAAGTTTGAATTTAACTTCCCTTTGATTTTGTACTTGAATAATACTGAGGTAAAAGGAGAAATTGATTTTGATTGGCAATTTCTCCATTTGGCAAAATATTTTCATTTTGAAAAAAAAATCTCTTGGCATTTGGCAGGTGAAATTATCCTGATTGTTTGTTCTTGTTATGTTTGGAGTACTTTATACCCCCTCTGTCCTACAAAATATTTTTACTCTTTCCTGTACAGTCTATAGATGGGGTATTTTGGAAATCAATTTTTAATAAAGCATTAGTTCTTACCTAAACCCTAAAGTGTTGGTATTCGTTCAATATGCCTCGTCAATTTAAATGAGTACTTAACAGCATAGGGTATCATTGAGAAATATAGATTTTGGACTGGATTTACCCCCTCTTATCTTAGATTATCTGGGCCTTTGTAGACTGCACAGCCCTATGATTTTGTGCTCAAAAAAATTCTATGGCGATTTCTTCTTTTGCCAAAATATTTTTAATGCAAAAAACAAAACTTGGCATTTGGCAGGTAATGTAGTTATTGTTGTCTGTTCTCGTGATATATGGGATATCCCAGGATACAGACCTTATCCTCCGTCTGTTCTAGGCGGCTGTCAAAGCGCAGTTGGTACCGCGTTGGCCATCAAATCATGAGGAAGCAGGTTCGATCTCCGACAGCGTACTTATCCTCTCCAACTATTTGTCTTCCACCAATGGGTCGATAATCGTAGACTCATGTGGGATAACAGCTGGAGGCTATGAAAGGCTGTTATGGTAGTACTGGTGTGAGAAATACCAGATATCCATTGTTAGGTGCTCCAGCTGCCGTGATATATCTGAAAAAATGTTGAAAGAGGCGTAAAACCCCATTCAAACAAACAAACAAGAAAAGTGGCCTGAATGTAAACTTCCTTTTTCACATAACTCCTTGTTTATTGAAGGATACTTTCATCTGAAACTTTCACTGAACATTCTTTTTCCAGTGAAATGATTTTTGTTTGTGTTAAGAGGAAATTCACCTAAAGGGAAAAGGGCATAAAAGATATCACTTTAAGTGATTTTTTAAAGTCAGAATATGAGAACTAAATGAAAGCTCCCTGACCATGTTATTTATAGCTCCTGATGGATCTATTAGGAGAAATACGGTATTTAAATTGAAATTTAGCAGGATAAGGATTAACCCTTGTCATGCTGAAACCGAAATATTCCTGATTTGGCTGGATCTATAGACAAACATCAGCCTGCACATTATGTGCAATCTGATGTTAGTCTACACCACCTGTTTCTCACTTTCATACCAGAATTGTCAATAGATTTAATTTTTCAAATAAAAATTGACCTACAGTTGCATTTTTAGTGCTTTTTGTCCTTTGATTTTGATGCAAATTTTTAGCCAAAATTTTTCCAGCATGACAAGGGTTAAAATGACAGTGAGCTGACATTTTTGACATGGTTTGTGTAAATAAACTTTAACACCTCTCTTACTTATCTGATTTAAGTCTTTTATTGTTCAGTAATCGACTTATTTTTCTGTCATTATTTTGTCGATAAAGCTTCTTGAAATATAACATTGACACTTTATGAATAATTTATGTGACATGACCTGTACAATTTCTGGGTTTGGATTGTATTTGTGACCTGTCAGACAGAAAGGGACCATCTGGATGGTGTGTAAAGTGTCAACCCTGGATTGCACAGACTGACTTTTTGCATATTGCTGATTTTCTGAATCCAAAATCAGAGGCACAAGTAAGAGGGGTAAAGCCAGTCCAAAATACCAGCCCGATTAGCTCAGTTGGTAGAGTACCAGACTTCTAAACCATTGGAGTTCGGAGGTGTGGGTTCGATTCCTGGGCTGGTACACCATAAAAACTAATTTTCTTTCGGATGAGACGTTAACCTGAGGCCCCGTGAGACGGTGCTTTACACCTAGCACGTTAAAGAACCACAGTGGATCTCAGCAGTAGTTTTGTCATGTATCCTTGCACTATCCCTCACAACAACTAACCATCTTCTGGGGGCGTCGCTCATATGGGCATGTGCTATGGTAGCGAAGATAAATAAACGGAAATACACACACAGTCCAAAATCCTTATTTTTCGGTGAAACCATATGTTGTGGGTACTTATTTGAATCACCCCAGCAAGTACCATACAGTTAAGTTTTATGCAAACAATATTTAAGTATTTGAAGCATTTCCAACAATTTTAAATAAGCCCCAAGCAAAGACTCTGGCCAGGCTGTGCATCTGCACAGTCTGACCAGAGTCTTAACTTTGTGCTTTGTTGAAAGATAAGGTCCAAATGTGTCTAAAACTTCTAATCATACTATGTGGCAGGCAAGGTTGCTTTACGTTAGCCCTCCACGCATATGTCAAATTGTTGGAAATGTCCCGCACAGGCTCATTTGTCTTGTTGTATTACAATTTGTGAAATGCAACCTTTGCTTGACCTCCAGTGGAACCAATTTTTTTTTTCAAATATTCATTTACGTATTAGAAAAAGGAATAAATGACACAAGGAGATTTTGCCACTTCCAAAATTAATGTGAAGTACTGACACAGTGCTTGTGTTTGACCCATAAACCAGAGTTTTGGCCCTCAAAAATAATAAAATATCAATATTTTGACCCTTAAATTTTTTGGACCCTCTTACTTTCTGACCTGCTCATATGGGGAGGGGGGGGGGGGGGGAGGGGTGCATAGATGTTTTACTAAGATCTCTTGTTAAGAGGTAAACTAAAGAACTAAAGTTGTATGCTTATGACAGGACTGGTCATGTTGATAAAAAAATATTACTGTTTCATTTTAAGGTAGTCCACCCGTAATAGTTCTGCAACATTTTGGAACTCATAATCTTTCAGAATGTTGACTGAGGTTTCCTAATGAAAATCATTATGAAACCTCAATTAACACTCTTAAAGTTCATTACTTCCAAATCAGTGCGGATCTATTAAGGGTCCACTACCTTAAAGGAAATTCTGAGATTCCTGATGTACTTCTCGCTAGCAAAGCTCTGTATGATGTCTAAATTCAATTGTTGAATTTTGCCCTTGGACAATATTTCAAAGGATTACCAGCAGAAGTTGATTGACTGTATTAGTTTACTTTTAGAAAATGTAGGGTGTCTGGGCAATAATAGGTTAAATTGCTCTGCACTTATTTGACTGATTTATTTGGGTGCTGTAATAAATCATAAATATCGGGGTACCTTTCTCAGTTTCTCCAGTGATATGATGTGCAATTTTGAACACGCTCCTGTTTAGTCCTGTAATTTTATGCCCCCAAATCAATAAGATCTGGAACACATTGTTTTGCCATTGTCAGTCTGCAAAACTATAAAAATATATAAAAGAAAAATAAGATAATTTCCAATTACTTTAAGATTTAGGCTAAAATGTTCATATTTAGCATGATGAAAGAATTATTAGTCAATGGGCATCTTTTGTCCGTCGATTTAATGTAGAGTGACAAGTGTTAGGTGCAGATGTATACGGAAGCTAACTGAGCCATGACGCTCATTCAAAATCTACCAAGACTCGATACATTAAAGCCCCTTTTATGGGTCGTTTAAAAAAAAAGAAAGTTCGGTTTATCCCACATAGGTTTATGATTGTGAACTATAATGGTCAGCAATTTAAGAATACTTTATTTTATGATTTCTTAAAACATTTGAAAAAAAAATTAAACACTGTGAACTTGTGAAGATAGGAAGCAATTATAATCTAGCAATTTGATCAAATTTATTAATCACGTTCATTATGGACCACCAAAATGCGGTTGCCAGAAGAACAGACAAGAGTGGGTGTAAAGCCAATCTAAACCATAATTTTTCAATAAAACCCTATGTTGTAGATACTAATTGAATTGTCTGGATGAGATGATTTTCAATCAGTTCAATCAACATAGGGTTTGTGCTATAATAAGTGAAATAATTTAATCTAAAATCCAAAATATCCCTTTGCTGTTTAATCTCTGCCTTTTATGTGCCTTTGATTTTATGATTGAGAAAACATTGTGAAAAAAGAAGAAGTTGCTTCTAACAAGCAATTTCTTCTTTTTCAACACTATTTTCTTCCCTACAGATTGGTTATTTTTCAAATTAAATCCACTTTAAATTTTCGTCTGCAAAACCTTTGAATTTGGACAGGTCCAAAATTTTGTAAAACAGGAAAGTGATATCCCCATTTTCTGTAGCTCTGGGTTACTTATGTTGAGGGTGCAGTGCAAAACGTTCGATCCCCGACGGCGGCAGTCATTCTTTCCAACTATTTGTCTCTGACCGACGGGTCGATAATCGTAGACCTATGTGAGATAGCAGCTGGAGGCTAGGAAAGGATGTAATGGTAGTACTGGTGTGAGAAATACCAGGAATCCATTGTTAGGTGCTCCAGCCGCCGCGATATGACTGAAATAATGTTGAAAGCGGCGTTAAACCCCAATCAATCAATCAATAAATGCAGTGCAAAACAATTGTAAAAGCCTATTTATATATAGGCACTTACAATAGTATTGCACTGACCCTGGATGTGTGTAGGCATAGATCTATGTCTTCACCTCCTGCCAAGTAGCCTACGTCATAATGCATTTGGTAGTGCGTCTGACTGTCAAGCTAGAGGTCTGGGGTTCGATCCCCGACGGCAGCACTCATTCTCTCCGACTATTTGTCTCACACCAATGGGTTGATAATCGTAGACCTATGTGAGATAGTAGCTTGAGGCTTGGAAGGGATGAGATGGTTTACTGGTGTGAGAAATACTAGGAATTCAGTGTTAGGTGCTCCAGCCGCCGTGATATAACTGAAAAAAAGTTGAAAGTGGCTTTAAACTCCGTTCAATCAATTCAATCAATCACCTCCTGCCAAATAAAGAATATTCAGGGTTCATTAGGTCCGAGTGCATGATGATTGTATGCATGCTGATGCATAGGCTAATCTTAGTCGTCTTTTTATCATAATTCTTTTCTCTATAAATTGTGAAGAAAAAGAAAGGAAACAAAAAAAAACGCTGAAAAACCCTCAAGGAAAGTCATGAAAATACTAGTAAAGGAGACAATATATGTCAGCTACTGTGATCGTCCACGGCTCAAATTTTTCGCATAATTAGAAGAATTTTTCAAATCTTTTGATCTAAATTGTGGGAAAACTGCAGTTTAAGGACTGTTAAAGAAAACAATTATCTCCAAATTGCTGAAAATAGTTTGACCCTTTCCGAAACAATAAAGACTTGTATATGACCCTTTAATGTTATCAGGCAAACATTATGAAAAAAGAAAAAGAAATAGTCTGATCATACAATTTGCTGTGATAATTTATATGAGCTTCCCAACATTAGGTTTGTTTGATTGAAAATGAAAAGTAAAATCATCTCTCCATTCTATTCTTATTTCTTTCCTTTAAATGTGTAAGACTTCCGGTTTTAAAAATTTTAGTCTCTTCCAAATCTAAAGAGTAAAATGTCAGTGCCCTTTCATATGAAAAAGAAAGTTTATGACACAGAAAATATTGATCAAAAAGGAGAAATTGCTTTTTTCAAGCAAAATCTTTTTTTACCACAATATTTTCTTAAGATTAAAATTACAGGGATGTAAAACTCTAAGACTAAAGGAAAGACTTAAATTTCTGGCTAATCTCGATTTTCATTTTATAGCCATGTCATTAAGGTACTTTGACTTTTCAAAATGCCGTTATAAACTTGCCACTTGATGTCAAACGGCAATTAGGTCCTTAGTTGAAGGACTCTATTCTTAACACTTTATAGGTCCATCAGGGCTGGATTTTGACTCTTAAACTTTATTCACCAATGGGTTGATAATCCTAAACCTATGTGAGATAGTAGCTGGAGGCTAGGAAAGGATGTGATAGTTGTACTGGTGAGAGAAATACAAGGAATCCATTGTTAGGTGCTCCAGCTGCTATGATATAACTGAAAAATTTTGAAAGTAGTGATAGGCATATTAATCGATTAAAATGGATAATCGTTGGTTTTGGCTTCTGATTATGATAATCGACTAAGTAATTTCATTATCGATTAATCTGGTCCTAATACGTAAATGATAGCCATTATATTTTTTTCTTCGGAACTGACATCAGTTTGATGGCTCAGCATGAAACAGTTGTAACTGCCTATATGTTTAAAGGCAGTTACAACTGTTTCATGCTGAGCTATGGAGTTGGTAGAAAAATTTGAAGGATGGGTCTTCAGGTCATAGGTTTTAACAAAACTTTCATATTCTATTCTTCAAAGTAATTGTTGATTTAATCTCCCAACTAAAAAACGATTAACAATTGTGACTTGAAACCCATTGCCCAACACTAGCTGCAAGAGAAGCAGGATTTCTGTGGTGGACATCTTTGACAAAGGAAATAATCGTGTTTGACCCTTAAACCAGGGTCTTGACCCCAAAATCTGAAAATATCTCAATTTGACCCCTAGAAATTTCTCCCAAGGGGGCCAATTTGACCCTCTGGAGAGGAATTACTAAGGGTCAAAACATGATTTTATACCTAAGATTTTCACAAATTACTAGCTAAAGTTCAACAAAGTAATTACTTGTTTCATGTCAGTACAAGACAAAGTTAAAGTGACTCTTAAATATGCAAAATTCTACTTATGATTTGCTTTTTCTGTTGATTTGACCCTTTAAATTCAGATTTGAACCCAAGAATTTCTTAGGCGAGGAGTCAATGACTCCCAATTATCAAACACTAAAGGGAGCCCTGAGGAAAGTTCAAACTAGAGAACTAAAGTACTCATAGAAAATAGGAGTTTAATAGGATTTTTAGCATTAATGTTGACATTGATTTACTAAAAGCAAATTGATCAACAAAAATTTATTCCCTTTTTGTCCCAGAGCTACAGATATAGGAGGTAAAATGGATTTCAGATTGAAATAGTTCGATGATAATTACACAATCTCTATGTTTTGGGTACTCATTTGAATTGTCTCACAGAGACAATTCAAATGAGTACCTACAACATAGAGTAAATTTTCTTTGAGAGCGAACATGCTGAGGATCAATAATTTCTGTAAGTAGAGTTGAAACATGTAAAGGGGAGGGTTGCTCCTAGTATTATGCAATTTTTACTGCATTTTTGAAATGAAATGGAATAATAAGGTTACAGAAGGGTTTTGTTTCAAACCCCATTTAAAACCCCTTCTAGATCTATCACTGAGAGCTGCCATTCAACTATGCTGTATGTAGATTTTAGGGTTTCAGTTTTACCACACTACATCACTTTATCATTTTCTTGTGCCCAGTTTAAAGATTTTTATTTTGACACCTGTCACATAGTGAAAGGTAGGAGAAAAACTAGACCTTCAATAATCCTTAACAATTTCGATACCCAAACTATTTTCGTAAAATTGTGCAAAATCACAAGTATTTATTTTGTGAGTTCTTGACAAAGGAAATATTCCCAACAGTTAAAGGGAACATTTAGAGGGGCCAGTGAAAAACTATTACAGCCTTTACTGTTAAGGTAGTAGACCCATAATAATTCCGTAACATATCTGAACTCATGATGTTGACCAAGGTTTCCTAATGAAATAATTAGGAAACCTTGGTTAACACTGTTAAAGTTTATTACTTCTGAAACGTTGTGGAACTATTATGGGTCCACTACCTTAACCCCTCAATATTGAAAGTAGGAAAAGTATGGACTTGACACTTTTGATAAGAGAGAGTAATCCTATTCTGAAGTTATCATTTGAGCCTGTGTGTGAGATTTGCAACAATTTCAAAAAATGTGCGTAAAGCAAAGACTGACTGACCAGTCTGTGCATCCACACAGTCTGTCCAGAGTCTTCACTATACATTAAGTGGATAAATAAGGTGCTCAAAGTATCTGTAGACCAACAGGTAACTTTATATTAACAGTACATGGCTGTCTATGCCTCTCAATGTTTGCATCTTACCCGCATTTCAAATTGTTGGAAATGTTATGCACAGCCTCATTTATCAACAAATTCCTATTTGAATTGTTTTGACCAGATAATTTCAATAAGTACAAGTAATGTAGGGTTTCTTGTAGTATTATTGACCCCTTTACCTGTAGCTCTGTGACCCTGCTCATACTTACCTGACTGCAGGCAAAGTGAGACTAGCCTGTGTTCTGGATGACAAAACATATGTGATATCTCCCGATCTCAGCATATTCTCTGGATATTTTACCCTTCCTTCTGCTCTCCCAATTAGGACACCATTTCTCCCCAACTGAGGAAATTAGAGCATGTAAAAAAGATCCCATTCAAAAATGCAAAATCACCGGTCGGATGGGTTGAAACGCAAGCGTAAAGGGTATTCTGCCTGGAAATTTCTTAAACATTGGGTTCTCAGCGATTTTGAAAAATTAGAAGGACTGTAAACAGAGTAAATTTGATATATTTAGAAACATATTTCAATGATACTGTCTAAATTCACACAACATAGGGTTCTATAATTATAAGTAATACTTCTTTAATTATTTTAAACTGTTGTGAACCGGCATGTTTGCTGTAGTCTAGAACCCCTGTAATTAGACTGGTTGTATCTGTCAGTGTCAAGTCAGGTTAACCCAGCTGTACACATCAATTTATTCATCCTATCATCTTCCCTAATAATTTGGGGGATTAAAAACCCTGTAGGTTTGTTAGCTTAACTGTAAAATCTTGTAACTACGCCTTAAATCAATTGATCAAATTGATCTATATTATAAAAGTGATCAATTGAATTCTTCAAACTGCAGTGCAATTATGCACTGCCACTCGTGAAAATACAACTTTTGTTGTTGACTCAATGAAATATAAATCAATCTCACTCTGAAACCACCATCCAACCTCTATTAATCAGCTTAACGTTTTCATACTTAACTTCTCTGTTATTAAAGCCCCAGTCTGCTTTAGTGTAAAAAAAAATACTCTTTTGTGAATATTCTTTTCTTATGAAAAATGAGTTACATAGATTTAAGAATCAATCAACAAACAGCATTTTTTCGTGAAACACATAATCTGCCATATAAAGTAAATATGTAAATGAGATTTTGGTAACACGAAATATTTCTTGAACAAGTAGAGAAAATACATATAACCACACCCTTTTTGTGCTGTGAAGAGCATGGAAAAGGTTAACAGATCCTGAATATAACAGCATTTAGGATTTCATCTTGATAAAGCAATTTCTTCTTTGCCCACAATGTTTTCTTCCCCAAAAGAAGATTCTTCAAAATATCTGAAAATTAATGTATGTAACTTCTTTGAAAATGGACCAGTCTAACATTTTGTCATCTAGTAGTGGATTTAATCAGGGAAAAAGACCAGCAGGTCCCCAGATGCTCATGGCCCGTAGATGTTGGGATGTGCCCTTAGAATTTCGGGGGAAATACCCTCCCCCCTTAATATGTTAAATTTTCAATTTTGGTAATCTGTGCCCCTTAAAGTCAAATTTGTTTGCAATTGCACAGTTAATGAATAAAAAGACAGGTATTGTATAAAATCTTCTTGAAACATTTTTTTCTGGTCCTGGAAATGGGTTTACGTAAACACAAAAATATCTGTTGGGTTGCAAAGCAAAGATAAATGTGATAGGTACCAGAGGTACAGATAAGAGGGGGGTAAAGCAAGTCTAAAATCTTTATTTCTCAATGAAAACCTATGTTGTTGGTACTCATTTGAATTATCTTGACAAGACAATTCCATTGAGTACCAACAACATAGGGTTTGTGCTAAAATTATTTAAATACTTTGATCGAAAATCTAAATTACATCCTCTATCTGTAGCCCTGGGTACCATGTAATCTACACAAGAATCCCAACATGATAAGTTCCACCGACAAAAACTCACTGAAATTGAGAAATTAATCTATCATTGTGTCGTAGATTAGGTTCTGGAATTCATTTTTGATTCAACCCTGCTTTGTTTAATGTGTTCCGAAATATCAAATATAAATAAATCTCAGCATGATGCTTTTAACGGCTGCACAAATGATTAGCGATACCAATTATTATTGAGCATTTCAAGAGAATTGAAACTCTTACAAAGTATCTCTCCATAAGAAAATTGTAACTCTTACAAATTATCTATTTTGCCTCTGATCTATGTAAATGTAGGTTACGGAATCGGCTGAGTTGAGATGAATGCAGTCATAACAATGTCTTCAAACTACATACCATATTTTCTTTAATAATAGTACCCTCCCTAATAGTAGCACCCCTACATTTTTATGCCCCCGATAGGGAGGCATCATAAATTTGACTTGTCCGTCCGTCCGTCTGTCTGTCCGTCTGTCTGTCTGTCCGTCCGTCCGTCATTCCGTCCAAAAACTTTAACATTGGCCATAACTTCCTTATTACTATCAAAGCGGTGTCGGGGGCATTGTCATCTTACAGTGACAGCTCTTGTTTACTAAGAAAACCCACTTCAAATGTGTAAGTTTTAAGAACTAGTTGAGACTTCTTCTCTAATTTGATGTGAATTTCCTCTTAACAATCATTTATATGATAATTTAGAAGAAATTTACCTCAAACTAAAGGGAAAAGGGCCTAAAAGACATAATGTTAATGATTATTTTCAATCAGAAAATGCATACTAAATAAAAGCTCCCTGACCATGTTATATATAATTCCTTGGAGCATTTATTATGAGAAATACGGTAATATTATTGTGTGAAAAAGTGGTTGAAAGGACCCAAACTGGTTCGATGCAAAATTTAAATTCAGCAGGTTAAAAGGGGCATGGAGCATTGCAAATTGGAAAACTAAAAAAAAAAAAAGGAAGATTAAATTGAATTAATAAAAATGAATAAGTAAAGATTTAAGATGTATTGATTTATATTAACATTAAATAAAAAGCAATGTATTCATTTTCCACAATGTTTTCACTATTTCTTTCTTGAGTGGCATCAAGAAGTAGGGCTGTCTCGGAAAGAGTTGAAAGTTTATTTAAATGCATGAATGTGTAATCATGTCAATCATTTTCTGCTTTCAGGCTACCCACAACTTCTTTTTGCCAACCGAAAGGACATTCGCATGGTCAACGTCAGCAGTAATGGAAAATCACCGGTCACAGTTGTTGCTCGTAACCTCGATGATGCAGCTGCCGTAGATTTCCTATACACAGAAGGCTACATCTTCTGGACAGACATAAATCTGGAGAAAATCATGCGTACGACTTTCAACCAACAATCATCCAGTTCAGCAAATGGCATTATTACGACGGGGCTTGTCTCCCCTGATGGCCTGGCTTGTGATTGGTTAGGACGGAAACTGTACTGGACAGATGCTGAAACTAATCGGATTGAGGTCAGCAACCTGGACGGAAGTCATCGTAAAGTCCTCTACTGGCAGAATCTGGACCAGCCACGTGCAATCGCTCTGGACCCTTTCAAAGGGTAGGTCTTAGAGTTTTTTATATACAGTAAAACATTTATTAGGCGACCACTACAGGGACAACCAAAAAGCAGTTGTAAAAGAAGATATTCATTTAGTACAAGTTTTGTTGACAAATTAAAATTTAATTTTGATTGAATAAATAATAATGTTATTGCAAATTTTTCAATCATCATATGATCTTAAATATCAATAGAACAATCTCATTGAGATGGTACTAATGAGTTTTGATATCATATGATTGAATAACAAAAATGAATTCAGAACAATAATGAATATTTTTCAATGTATTTTAATTTTGAGAAGGGTATTTTGAAGATGCTAACTAAATCAAAATGGTGGCCTAAAGCCGTGGTCACTGGAGAAAGTTTGACTTTATACAGTTAAACTTTCGTCAAGGGATAACTTAGGGAACCACTTATGAGCAGTCGCTTTTGGGAATGGTAGGTTAATACAATATTTCATGATTAATATGATTTTAATCCCATAATGATATCGATTGGAGTGACCCCACCAGATTTTGGGCCTTCTTTGTTCTATATAAAATTGCACTCTTTTCCGGTGCTGTGGTCTGTTCCACAGAAAGGTTTGACCTTTGACCTCTTAAGCCCTTAAAGTAAAAAAAAAACCTCGGGAAACTCCCCTCAACTTTTGGGGTACCCAAGCTTAAGTAGAGGTACCCTCTTTTTTCTACCTATGAAGAGGACAGTTACTTTGGGTACAACCCCCACCTGCTAGCAGTCCTTTCGCAAAGGAAATCGTACACAGAGAAGGTCAAATCAAGCGTTAAATCAAAGAAAAAATGCAAAACTAGGTGAAAAGAACAAAAATGAGCACACAGGTTACTATTTTACTATCAAAAATAATGTTTCAATGTCGCAAACCTTTTTCTAAAGGATCTACTTTCACCATACAATGACCTCCATAAGAAAATTCCAGTGAGGTCACTTTGATTGACGCATAATTCTTACTGAATCCTATAATGTTAGAATCCATTAGAATAGTCTCATTGAGATCTGAACAACATAAGATTAAATTATGAATAACTTTTCTTTTAAGAATGTCCACTTTATTAGATATTTTGCCTGTGGCGAAGGAAATTTTCATAATGGTTTCTTAATAAAAGTGATTGCTTAATAGAAGTGGTCGTTCTAGCAAAATCTACTTTATGATATTAAATAAAAGGGGTAGGTACCTGACCATACTTAATGAATTGCCAATTTAATCTGTTATCTCTTTGAAATAGGGTCACCTTTCAAAGAATTTCTTTATTTGGTAAATGGTCAAAGTTGGGTGACAAATTTTACAAATTTCATCTCAAATTGTATAAAAAACAAGTAAAAAATAGCTGAATATGGACTGATGAAAAATGTTCTCTAACTTGTTTCTGAGGAGTTTTTCCCCAGAATTGCCCATCAATTTTTCACTGACACAAAATAGATGAAATTTTTGGAACTTCAAAGAAATCATCTAGGAAATCCATCATTCACAGGACTGAGTTACTAGATTGCACACAGCTTTGTAAAATGCACTTGACCCTTTTCTAAAAAAGTTCGTTGTTTGAATTAGTGAAAAAATACATACTATTATTAACTTTTATGTACCCCCTTCGAAGAAGCTTACTTAAGGAGGTGTGATACTGGTCTGTCATTGAAATTATGTAAGGCAACAGGGATAACTCTTGCAAAATCAAGATCTTTTTCTCGAGCCTATTTTATTTTTTTTTTTTTTTTCAAAATTTTCTACATTCAAACCATTGGAGCAAGGTCAGGCAACAAAAGATAATTTGTAAATGTTTTGGTTGCTAGGAATGTTTATGATATATTGATGTACTTATTAAAGGAAGTGATACTGGCCTGTCAATGAGATTATGAAAGGTGACAGGGATAACTCTTGCAAGATTTATTTTTCCAACCTAAACCCTTATTGTGCTGATTTTAAATTGAAATCTTAGGGCACAGTGTGGCTCACTGGTAACGCAGTGTTTCTCTGAAGAGAGAAATTTTAAGTCTTTGGCACAAATTCTTGTAGCATGATTTGCCACAAGGGTGTGTCCTTAAGTAAGGCATTAC
Organism: Fragum whitleyi; assembly: GCA_948146395.1. Taxonomy (NCBI): domain Eukaryota; kingdom Metazoa; phylum Mollusca; class Bivalvia; order Cardiida; family Cardiidae; genus Fragum; species Fragum whitleyi. The sequence goes on along the minus strand of OX411551.1, from coordinate 18,127,354 downwards.
ACAGCAGAGCCCTAGCTAGTACTATTAGTACCTTAGAAGAACATGAATAAGTGAACTTCACTGTTATACCTCTGGAAAAACTGTTAAAATAATTGTTGTAAAATACCATTTCAATCAAACGCAAATTTTTTTAACGTATGTAAATAACATCTTTGCAATCCAAGGGTTCTACCTCCACTATGTTCCTTACCAAAGGAACAAAGTGGAGCTAGAACCCTTTGCTAGCGAAGATGTGTTAAGAATAGCAAATTTAGAAAACATTTGTTTTTCAATTCTCCCCCCTCCCTCCCATGCTTTATCTTTCTGTCATATTCCCTTATTTGGCAGTAAGAAGTTTTAATCCTGATAAATTGTTTATGAACACCGGGGCTATCTCTGATAGATTAAGAATTGATTTAAGGCTAAACTTTAGCACTACCTTCATCTCATCAGTTTTGGTCCAAAAACAAGAGGTTTAGCCGAGATGTCACAGCTTTCTATAAAATGGCAATGAACATTTCTGAAAGAAATCCTTTGTTGAAGGTCAGATCTCACTATAATAGTAAAATTCTATTTGCCTTTTCCTGTTTTACAAAATTTTGGACTAGTCCAAATTAAAAGAGGTGTCAGATGACAATTAAAAGTGAGTGCAATATAAGGCAGTGGACTTGAAATAGTTGCTCAACCTTTTGGAAGTAATGATCTTTAACAGTGTTAACCGGGGTTTCCTAATGGTTTCATTAGGAAACCTTGGTCAACATTGCGAAAGCCCATGAGGATAATGAAATCCTTTATATTTGGTATCCTTTGATTAAAATAAAGTAAAAAATCAGGTTATAAGATTTACACACACAAAAAAAATGTAAAGAAATATAATTATAACAAAGTATTTTCTTCATGAAATGATATCATATGGTAAATAATTTTGGTGCGATGTTATGTTTCAGCATAATAACTTGATATTCAATTTAAGAGAAAGGGCTTATAATGTTTAAATTTTCAAATTTAAGAGATTTTCGATGATAAATGATTTAGGATCAGAGATAAAAGCCTTCATAGAAATTGCGTCATGAATTTATATTGACTTTCTGCAGTGCTCCTATCTTGCATGGGAATGGAATTTATTTGAACCCTTTGAGAAGCTAGAAGATATAGAGACAGCTATTATGTAATCTTCCTTACAAACAAATAAGTTACTATCTTTACCGTGACCAGGGGTAAAGATACCGTATTTCTCTTAATAAACGTTCTTAGGAGCTATACTCCCTCTGAACAATCACAAAGATGATTGTTTAAAGGAAATTCATCTCAAATTAGAGAAGAAGTCTCAAAAAGCTCCTAAAATTTAGACTTTGAAGTGGGTTTTCTTAGTAAAAAATGTAGGGGTGCTACTATTAGGGAGGGCGCTATAATAAGAGGAAATAAAGTATTTACTTTTATAATTTCACATGTTATTCAGTGATATTGAGTGATGATCATTGACATAGAAATTCTGATTATGAAAATTATTAATGAATATCATGTTTTCTACTTCAGGTTGATGTTTTGGACTGACTGGGGAGAAGCGCCAAAAATAGAGCGGGCAGGAATGGATGGATCCCAAAATACAAGAGCTACTGTCATCGACGAAAACATTCACTGGCCAAATGGTCTCACTCTCGATTATGAAGATTCCAAGATTTACTGGGCAGATGCAAAATTTAATTACATACATAGCTGCGATTTCAATGGAAGATTCCGCAATGTCATTGTAGATGAAACCTTACCCCACCCATTTGCTCTGACCTTGTTCAGAGATACGTTATACTGGACGGACTGGCAGACAAAGTCAATACATTCGTGCAATAAGAACACAGGCCAACAGTATCAGGAAGTGTTACAGGATATTCATTCCCCTATGGACATTCATGTGTATGAGCCCAGCAGACAGCCCGCAGGTATGAAGCGTAGAAATTGAAAAGAAATTGATTTAGAAATCTTGAAATTAAAGGCCAAATTCACACTTGAAGCTTATTCTGCCTTGCGTTCAGGATGAAAACGTTAGCAAAGCGCTTTTGAGATGATACCTCAGTTGCATGTATGTGCACATGTAAAGCGGGATATCAACTCAAAGCACTCGCGAAACGCTTTTATATCCTGAACACAGGGCAAGTTTAGTCGCAAGAATTATACCAATTTTGATAATTTTTAAACAATTGTTCAGTCATTGTTGTACATGAAACAACATCAAAAAAAGGTTAACAATAAGATGGCTAAGCGCCAAACAGTTGTAACTGCCTATAAATATATAGGCAGTTACAACTGTTTTGCTCTGAGCCATCGATTTTCTTAATCTTCAAGGTCACAGCTAAAGTTGAAAGGTTACTGTAATCCAAAGTCAAATTTCAAACAAACATGAAACAGTTTTATTGATCCACAAGTTTAAGTGAGTGATCATAGGTCAAATTTGTCTATAGACAAAAATTGACCTTTGATCACTCACTTAAACGTGTGGATCTATAAAACTGTTTATTGTTTGTATGAAATTTGACTTCGGATTACAGTATAAGCTTAAATAAGCTCTAAGCCTACAATATTTTTTTTTTAAAAAAATCTAGTTTTTAGCTGATTTTCCAACAAAATCTTTTTTCCTGAATTGAAAAACCCTTATAGTAAAAATGATGGTTCATGTCCATACTTTGATGTTTGATGTCCTCTTCAATGATATATTTGGTATAAATCTCTGTGGTCACAATATTGATAAATATTGACACCATTTATTCAATACTTATATTTTGCTAGGGTTAACTCCTGTGGTATCAATAATAGTTGATCTTCACATGTTTGTCTCATGTCCTACATACAATAGCATTATTTATATATCTTTTTTGAGTATCTGAGCACATCATGCTCAAGGGGAGCTTTTGAGATCATTGAATTTCTGTCGTGCATCGTCTGTTGTCCAGCGTCAACAATCTTAGTGTTACACTCTACAGGCCTCAAATATGGCCCAATCTTCATGAAACTTGGTCAGAATGTTGGCAAGGTCACAAGGATGGACCCTATCGAAAATGGAAAGGATCCATGCCAAATCATGGGAAAAGGGGCCTAAATGACAATTTTCTTGTTTACATCCTAGAGGCCATAGATATGGCCCAATCTTCATGAAACTTGGTCAAAATGTTGGCCAGGTCACAAGGATGAACCCTATAGAAAATGGGAAGGATCTTTGCCATATCATGGGAAAAGGGACCTTTATGACAATTTTCTTGTTTACACTCTACAGGCCACAAATATGGCCCAGTCTTCATGAAACTTGGTCAGAATGTTGGCCAGGTCACAAGGATGAACCCTATTGAAAATTGGAAGGATCTATGCCATATCACTGGAAAAGGGGCCTAAATGACAATTTTTATTACTCAAGAGGCCACAATTTTGGCCAAAACTTCTTGAAACTTGGTTTGGTGTTGAAATTATCCCCTTTAAGACATCTGCCTATTTAAATGATTTGATGTCCCAGGGGTCAAAGAGACTCAGGTGAGCGATCTAGGACCATCATGGTCCTCTTGTTTAGTGTTAAACCTGTGTGGTAGTAATAATGGTGGATGTTCTCTCTTTTGTCATAAATGTACTCTATACATTTACAATAACATCATCTATTCTAATTATTTTTCAGGAATAAACCCATGCGGTAGCAATAATGGTGGATGTTCACACCTTTGTCTCATGTCCCCTTTCGAACCCAACTACACATGTGCTTGCCCTACTGGTGTGAGACTCTTGGAAGATAGAAAGACATGTGCAGATGGTATGTGTTAATTCATGGCAACTTATAATCCTAGAGTGACCAAACTGTTTAATACGACCTATGTCGCCGCAGTGAAAGAGGATGTTCACATCTTTGTCTCATGTCCCCTTTCAAGCCAAACTACACATGTACATGCCCTTCTGGTGTGAGACTCTTGGAAGATAGAAAGACATGTGCTGATGGTATGCTTAGAGTTCAGCGCAACACTTTTGTAAGTGCCTATTAATTTATAGGCACTTACAAAAGTGTTGCACTGACCCCTCGATGCATAAATTAATGACAACTTATAATCCCAGGGTGACCAATATTTATAAAACCTTTGTAGCTGGAGTGAAATAACCCCATTGAATATGTTTGATATTACACAGGTGTTATTACACTTGTTAATTTACTATGCCAATGAGCTCATTGCCATAAGCAAAGCTATTTTGCTGCTATGAAAATGATGTCATAATCAATGTGATGATGTCGGTTTACACATGGTGTTATATGTTGCACCGAAAATTTCAATGAACAAATTTAAAGAAATTTGTCAAATTATCACAAAAAATTGTGTCATATTAATAATAAGATAACAAATTTGTGTCAATAAAAATTCAAAATTGATTACACTCATCATCTAAAACAGATTTTTATCTGTTTATAGATGACTTGTTTAAGATGACTTGTTTATTAAATGTGGTATTTCATGTCCACTCATCCAATATCCTCTTTGTTGTATCTACAGCTTTAATTAAGCTTTAGATATATGAGCTGGTGTGTGGCATTTCCAACAATTTGAGATGTACTTGAAGGGCCAACATTAAGCAGGCTAGACAGTCACATAATCGAAAAAGAAGATTACCTAATTATCTTAAGATCCTTTGAGACCTTATCTATCCCGAAGTCCAAAGTGAAGACTCTGGTCAGACTGTGCCAATGCATAGGCTGGACAGAGTCTTTGCTTGGTGCACATTTGAAATCATTTGAAATTTCATATGCACAGGCTCATATATACAAAAAGAAAATAAAAGATGGTGGGAAATTGATAATTGTTGGGAGATCTACTGTTGAGACAGTTATCAATTCCCACAACTAAGTTAGATATTTTTCATACAGTACATTATGTATGTATTATATATTTATCTTATAACCTCTATTTGCCTTGTTTTCGTCCATGTTTCTAACATAAATGCAAGTTACTACACTATAAGGTACTTCCTAAAATAACCTAATTAAGTCATTGTTCTAAAAATATAAATGGGATGTTATCACATGGATATTTGTATATAAGATGAAAAAAACTTATATTTCTCAATGAAACCATATGTTGTTGGTAATCATAAGAATTGCATTCCTGTAGTACTAACAGCATAGGGTTTGGGCTATGATTATATAGATACTTTGATCTTAAATCCAAAATACCCTCTCTTTCTGTAGCTCTGTCTAGTATGTGGTTATTTCAATTTTGAAATGGAAGCAATTTTTAAGCAGCAATATATCTGCCTTTAAAATGGAAAATCAATTGAGGTTGGAGAAATTCTAGAAATTACTGGGAACCCTTTACTATAATGAATTTCTGTTGAGAATAAACAGTTGTCATTAATAAACGGAAGTTGGTCTTTGTTTTGTAGAGTTATGAAATGAATTCATACTAAATTCATACGAAGATTGAATTTTTGAAGATAAATAGAAAATAATATGTAAGTGTCTGAAAATATTGATCTTGTCTGGTAGAGAATTTAACATGACTGACTGTCTCTCTAAAGGTCCTGGTTTAAATCCCCAACAGTACGGCACTCATTCTTTCAGACTATTTGTCTCCCCAATGGGTTGGTAATCATAGACCTATGTGGGATAGCAGCTGGAGTCTATGAAGGGATGAAATGAATGTACTGGTGTTAGAAATATCAGGAATCCATTGTTAGGTACTCCATCCACTGCGATATGACTAAGATTGTCAAAAGTCAAACAAAATATTTGGGTGGATTAAACTAAGTAAATAAGTAAAGTTGAGCTACTTTTAAGAAGTACCCCCTTAATAGAGGAAAAAGGATATTTTATTCCTAAAGTTTCTTTTAACAGAACTCTATTAAAAATACATTTATTAGAGGAAATATGGTATTTTCATTCCTAAAGTTTCTTTTTACTGAATTCAGTTTAAAACAGTCCTTTCATGTTTGACAGATAACTCTGTTTTATCAGTTTTATCAGATTAAAAGTTTATATTATGTATTATATAATGTATTTTCTGTTTTGAAATGGAAGCAATTTTTAAGCTGCAATATAACTGCCCTTAAAATGGAAAATCAATTGAGGTTGGAGAAATTCTAGAAATATTAGGGAATCCTTTACTATAATGAATTTCTGTTGAGAATAAACAGTTGTCATTAATAAACCGAAATTGGTCTTTGTTTTGTAGAGTTATGAAATGAATTCATACTAAATTCATACTAAGATTGATTTTTTGAAGATAAATAAAGAATAATATGTTAGTGCCTGAAAATATTGATCTTGTCTGGTAGAGAATTTCGAGGGGTCAGCGCAACACTATTGTAAGTGCCTATAAATATATAGGCACTTACAATAGTGTTGCACTGACCCCTTGATTTGACATGACTGACTGTCTATCTAAAGGTCCTGGGTTCCATCCCCAACAGTACGGCACTCATTCTCTCCGACTATTTGTCTCCACAATGGGTTGGTAATCATAGACCTATGTGGGAGAGCAACTGGAGGCTACGAAAGGATGCAATGAATGTACTGGTGTTAGAAATATCAGGAATCCATTGTTAGGTACTCCATCCACTGCTATATGACTAAGATTGTCAAAAGTGGTGTAAAACCCAATGAAAACAAACTTACAGAAAATAGGGTATTTTATTCCTAAAGTTTCTTTTAACAGAACTCTATTCAAAATACATTTATTAGAGGAAATATGGTATTTTCATTCCTAAAGTTTCTTTTTACTGAATTCAGTTTAAAACAGTCCTTTCATGTTTGACAGATAACTCTCTGTTTTATCAGTTTTATCAGATTAAAAGTTTATATTATGTATTATATAATGTATTTTCTGTTTTTTTTAGAGAGAAAGTGAAATTTATGATATGGACTTATCCAGGTGTTTGTATATATCTATGAAAATCTTAACTTTAAAACCTTTTCTCCCTTTTTTTAGCTCAGCTGTTTTTGGAGAAAACCTGAGGTATTGCTTTAGCCTTTGTGTCATCTTTGTTGTTGACATTGTCATGCCAAAACTTTGACATTTTGTTATATCTCTGGTTGTACTGAAGACATTTACTTTGGCACAATGTTCACCATCAAAAGAGCAACCTAAACTATCAAGGGGGATAACTTGACATGTATTTTGTGAAAATTATGCCCCTTTTTTACTTAAAATTTTTTCACTATCCAGCACTCAACAGCGGAGGCAGTGCTCTTGTGGAAATTCTACACTGGTTTAATTTGACAGACCTTGCAGTCGACAATTAAAAATTTTAATGGGCATGACCTTATGTGGTAGTTAATATTGTTGAAAAAGAAGACTGATTGAATAAAAGTTTGCATGTTGAGTGGTCAGGGAAAAACTATTGTAGCCTCCATCGTAGCACTGATGGTAGCGCATCAGACTGTCAACCTACAGGTCAAAAATTCGATCCCCAACAGTGGCACTCATTCTTTCCTACTATTTGTCTCCCACAAATGGGTCGCTAATCGTAGACCTATGTGGGATAGCAGCTGGAGGCTGGGAAGGAATGGTATGGTAGTACTGGTGTGAGAAATACCAGGAATCCATTGTTAGGTGCTCCAGCCACCACAATATAACTGAAAAAATGTTGAAAGCAGCGTAAAACTCCATTCAAACAAACAAACAAAAGTATTCTATGTTTCTTTAAACAAAACAAAGGCATTTTCAAAAGGTTTTCGTTGACCCCAGGTTGTGCTTTAAATGTTCTATCGTCATTTTTACGATGCATTGAAATTTGCTGGACTTTGTTCAATTGCAAAGAAAACATTCAATTGGATTGATTATTTCATGGATAAAGTTCTGCCAAAAAATCAGTAAGATTTTGTGACCGAACTACATTGCTGGCTCATTGCAAAGCAGTTGTAACTGCTTATAAACATATAGGCAGTTAAAACTGTTTTGCACTGAGCCAGGGACATGAAGTTCACCTCTCTTATGGACCATTTCAGGTGCACACCAAATGCTGTTACTGGCCAGAAGAACAGATATTCGTAGAATCTCCTTAGATACCCCAGATTTTACTGATGTGGTGTTACCTCTTGATGGAATTAAACATGCTATTGCGATAGATTACGACCCTGTTGACGGTTATGTGTACTGGACGGACGATGAAGCAAGAGTAATACGGAGAGCACTTCTCAATGGATCAGGTAGGTTGAGCTAAGGATAGAGGCAAATTATAATGCCCCCCCCCCCCCCCCCCCCTTTGAAGAAAAGGGGCTATATTGATTGGCTTTTGTCGGTCCGCACGTCGATGGCATTTTTTTTTTGTCCGGAGCATATTTTTTAAAGTATGCAAGCAAGAATCATGAAACTTACCAGGTGGATAGATCTCATTGAGGAGAAGTGCACAAGAACCATAACTCTGCTCATCATATTTTGTGAGTTATTGCTCTTTGTCGATGGACAGAGAATAGGCCACTGAGCTTCTTATATGGGGGGCATAAATGTTTTACAAACATCTCTTATTAGCTCACCTGAGCACGAAGTGCTCAAGGTGATTTTTTGTGGTTGAGTGATGTCCGTCGGGTTTTTGATCCGGCTGGGTCAAAAATGAGGACATGGGTCAAATCTTAGAAAAACCTTGTAGACACTCTAGAAGCCATTTTTTTGCCCAATCAACTTGAAATTTGGTCAGAATGATTGTCTTGATGAAATCTCGGCCAAGTTCGAAATTGGGTCAAGTGGGATCAAAATTGGGTCAAGTGGGGTAAAAAATGAGGTCACAAGGTCAAATCTTAGAAAAACCTTGTAGACACTCTAGAAGCCATATTTTTTGCCCAATCAACCTGAAATTGGTCAGAATGATCATCTTGATGAAAACCAGGTCAAGTTTGAAATTGGGTCAAGTGGGGTCAAAAACTAGGTCATGGGATCAAATCTTAGAAAAACCTTGTAAGCAGTGTAGAGGCATCATTTTTTGCCCAATTGACCTGAAATTTTGTCAGAATTCTTCATCCTTTCTAATCTACTTTAAACAATTTTTGACAGTTCATTCAGGTGAGCGATTTAGGGAAACTATGGCCCTCTTGTTTTTCAAAAGATTGTCATTAACCCTAGGTTTTTGATATTCAATGAATTTCATTGTTGAGACAATTCAAATGATGGCTTGGATAAAATATTGTTGTTTTACTGAACAGAGAAACACTTGGTTCTTTCATTGGCCCACACATTCGGCGCAAGTACTGGTGAAATTTCCAGGAAGCAGAATTGAGAGGGATTAATCTAAGTTGTGAGAACTTGTTTCCCAATCGATGTAAAATAAATAGGTTTAAACCAAACTATGGGGAGGTGCACCAGCTCCCAAGACTTTATTGCAACAATGTTGAAAGAGACATTAAACCCTATACAAAACATAAAATCGAAAGAGCACTGACTAGAAAAGAATGCAAGGGTTGTTCAAATTTTATCAGGATTGGGTCAATTAATAGTTAGTGATAAAGCCTTATGTGATTTAAGTAAATGCATATTCATGGGACATTTTAGATGCTCAAATATGCTAAAATCTGAAGCAGTCAAAAGATAAATATTAATTTCACACACAAACATAAACACATGGTTATATGGTGGCAAGGTAAAGTACATGCTGTTGGCAAAATTGTCAAAAATTCTGACAAATGCTCTTGTGCAATTCAGATCGAAACAGCTCATTATTGATGGACGACAGAGGACTTAAATCTTCCTGTCATTTAGATGTGTTTTATGGTTTGTATAGTATTAGAATCAAATGATACAAAATCAAAGGTCTGATAATGGAACCCTTTGTTAATCTATAGACTCGACAATTGACATTCCTTTATTTGCCTGAATAAGCTTCTTTGTCCATTCTACCCCTATCCTTTCTATAATATTATGGAGCTTTGAAGTCTCTACAAGTTTTAAAAGAAAGTTTTTGGAAGAATGAAACCTTAGGTATTTGTTCTAAATTTCAAAAAAAAAAAAATTGTAGGCCGTAATTCCCAGCGGTCAGGTGACGTCCTTTAGAACGTTCCGAAAGTTCATCCCACCACTATTTAACCCTTTACTGTTTAATCCCTGCTTTTTACGTGCCTGTGATATTATGATTGAAAAATCATTGTGAAAAAAGAAGAAATTGCTTCTGACAAGCAATTTCTTCTTTTTCCACACTATTTTCTGCCCTACAGAATGGTTATTTTTCAAATTAAATCCACTTTAAATTTTCGTCTGCAAAACCTTTGAATTTGGACAGGTCCAAAATTGTGTAAAACAGGAAAGGGTTAAATGAGTTTCATAGACAAAAATCTACGATCAAATTACTTTAAAAAAAGACAGAGCATACATAATATTTATTCCAGGAACTCATTCAAATTTTAAGTTTTCAACTGACAGAGGAGAAAAAATATTTAAGAAAGAAGACTAAATTTATATAATGCGCTGGGTACTCATTACTATGGCATTTTATAAGGCAAATCCAAGTGCATTGTAATAAAATTTTTTATCTATTTTACCAAGTCATATCGATGGCTCATCGTGAAACAGTTGTAACTGCCTATAACCATATAGGCAGTTACAACTGTTTCGTGCTGAGCCATCGATATGTGGAATGAATTCTGACAGCCAATGAAACCAAATTTAGTATAATTCTTGAAAAATGAAATTTTGCACAGCAAAAATCCAGATAATTTTTTAACACCCTCATACATTGAGAAATAACAATTGAAGCATCGCATTGCCCCCTCTTGTTTTAAACTTTAGTAAACTTTGGTATTAGAAGTCTCCTGAGCTCCATCAACTGATGAAAAAATTTGGATTTGTTCATTTTGCAGACTATTTTGTGAATTCAAGGCTTGTGTTAGTTTTTGATATCGGGGAGTCATTGACTCCTCACTTAGGAAATTCTGGGGGTTAAATCTGAATTAAAGGGGTCAAAAATGGCAGAAAAAGCAAATCATTTCCAGAATTTTCCTTATTTAAGAGTCACTTTAACTGTTTCTTGTAATGATAAGAAACATGTATTATATATGTAGAACTTAAGAAATTAATTTGTGAAAATCTTAGGTATGAAATCATGTTTTGACCCTTAGTAATTCCTATCAAGGGGGTCAAGATGTACCCCTTGAGAGAAATTTCTAGGGGTCAAATTAGGATATTTTCAGAATTCTGGAGGTCAAAACCCTGGTTTGAGGGTCAAACACAAGCCTTGGAATTGTTTCAAAGTATGGAAATTGTTTGAGGCCAATTTGTCTGAGGCAAAAACAAGTAATTGAGCCTGTGCATGACATTTCCAACAATTGACATGTGCGTGAGGTGCAAACATAGAGCAGGGTAGACAGCCACCTGCTGTAAATATAATGTGACCTGATGGTGTACAAGTACTTTGAGACGTTATCTATCTACTTAATGCAGAGTGGAGACTTTGGTCAGACTGTGCGAATGCTATGTACATACATACTATGTCTCTGCTATGTACATACATGTATATAAAATTGTTGGAAATGTCATGCACAGGCTCAATCGTTTTACACTGCTATGCTGAAAAAAACAATTCATAAGGTAGCTTTTGAGCGAATGAGCTAAAAGCCGTTTTTACGGTCTTTTGAAAATTTAGCTGAAGAAAACATTGTTGACAATTAAGAAATTGCTTTCGTCATTTTCCACAATGCTTCTTTGAATCTAATGTTGTTCAAGGGCAAAAAAATAGCATTGTCAGGGTTTGACACTAACTGCTTTTTGCCATCTGAAGGACCTGTAAGCCGAAAATATTACAGGTCCTCCCTGCTAACAACAGGTCTTGCATAAAAACCATGTTTGATTTTTAGCAATTTAAGAGATAAATTTCAAGGAAAACATTGTTGGAAAAGATGAAATTTCTTTTTACAAGCAATTTCTTCTTTTTCTACAATGTTTTCTTTTTTTGAAATGCCAATTTTAGTAATGGAAAGGCATTTATTTTCAAAACTGGACGGATCTGAAATAATAAGCACTGCCATTAACTACAGACCAGAAGGACTTGCAGCATGGCAACATCTATCAGTCGTTCCTAAATTCCACAGGTCTCGGGCCTGAGGACTGGTGTTAGTGTCGAACCCTGATTGTGTGAGAATCAGATGCAGTAGTCTAGACCTATATTTGCAAGGGTGTATTTATTATATACCTACATCACATTGAATTAGCAATAAAAATTTAATCACCCATTTAATCCTTTTTTTGCAAGACATTTTTTCTGATATAAATATAAGATAATCTATATTGTAGGCGTAAAATGAGTTGCACTTTCACAAAGTGATATAAAATCTAAGGTGGGACCTGTTTTTCGAGCCTTGCCATAAAGAAAAATGAATTCTACACCTTAAGCTATTTCATGGTTTAAATGATTGTGTTTTTGTCAAGCTACCTTATATGTTCTGTCAAAGCAAGGATTATTAATTGCAAAGTTTATGCAAAAATGCATATGGGGAAAATTTTACACCTGTTAAGAGCATGTGATTAACAACTTTTTTCATAATGAAAAGTGTGGACTTATTTTCCCATTCTCACACATTCTCATTTTTGTCAAGTCCACTTGGGGTGAGAGAGACATAAATGTAAAAATAACAGTTCTGAGTATGCGTGTCTGTGCATCAGCCTGTCTGTTTGTCTAATTTAGTCCAGACAACAACTTTTCCTTCATTTATGGAAGGATTTCAATATAACTTGGCACAGTTGTGTTACATTATCAGAAGAGGGGCTATTTGAACAATCTTTTCTTATAGGTCAAGGTCACAGGTCAAGGTCAAACAAAAATTTCAGCTTGTCGTGAGCATAGCTCTCTAATTTATGGAAGCATGGAGAAATGGCTTGGCAAAGTTTTTTTCCATCATCATCAGATGTGTGATTTGAAAAAAAAAATGTTGAGATAGCTCCAAGGTCAAGGTCACATCTGAAGGTCAAACTTAAAAATTAGACTCTTCCAAAATTATGGTAAAATTTTTTTGGGCTTGACAGCAGAGAGAGAGGTTTCAAGCTGAGTGATCCAATAATGTAGAATAAAAAAATATCCAACAGAGAAATAATGCATTGTACAAAACTAAAAAATAACATTGCTTTTGAATGATGCAAAATACAGTTGGTTAACTTTTAAAATCCAAGTCTGAATATTGGGTTGTTTGAGCTTTACTTACGAAAAAAAACATTTTGATTCAAAAGGATGATATGACAAAGATTTATCTGTTATGTGACTGGCACAACATGCTGTATGATCAATTAATGGTTTGAAAAATCTTGGTGTTTCGTATATCAAAGATTTCATGTTTATCAGCGTTTTTGATTTTATATTAACTCTTCTCATGCCGTTCACAGTGTATGTTTGTTGTATATCAAGCTATGGCAAACAGTATAGACCAAGATCAGACTGCATAGATATGCAGTCTGATCTTGGTCAACACTGCTTGCCCTTTATTCAAGTTTTGTTGGAAAAACTTAAGCCAAACAGATCAAAATGACCCCAAAATTGGTAAATTATTTGAATCAAAATTTAAATGCAGTAGGATAAGGGTTATACAAAGAATAGATAAGAGACTTGGTATGAAGATGTTTTATGGTAATTGCAATAAACTGGTAATCTGCTTAATGGTTTATGGTTTATATGTGGTGATCAGAATTCATTTAGAAGTTAGAATTATCGATAATGTGACAGATTATAAATCTTTTGGGAAGGACCAATTCCAAAATCTGGCTTCAAAAATTCAGTAAATTGTTCCTTTTTGAAAAAAGGGAACATCAATGAAAAATGAGTGGTATTTAAATCAAAAAAAAATTGTGGAAAAAGAAGAAATTGCTTGTTACAAGCCATTTCTAAATTTGATGCTCATTGTAGAAAGATAGGGGGCATATCGTTTGACCATTGTCAATCTGTCAGTCTGTCTGTCTGCCTGCAAAACCTAACCAAAAAACTTAACATTGGCATTTATTATACCCCCACCTACGAAGTAGAGGGGGGTATATTGGTTTCACCATGTCTGTCTGTCTGTCCATCCGTCCATCTGTCTGTCCGTCCGTCAGTAGACCTTTTTGTTTCCGGACTCTAACTCAAGAACCAAATGACCTACAATCATGAAACTTTATACAAATGTTCCTTATGACCCAAGGAAGTGCCCTATTGTTTTTGGGTCACATAGGTCAAAGGTCAAGGTCACAGTCAGCCTTTGTTCAATTTTCGTTTCCGGACTCTAACTCAAGAACCAAATGATCTACAATCATGAAACTTTTTACAAATGTTCCTTATGACCCAAGGAAGTGCTCTATTGTTTTACGGTCACATAGGTCAAAGGTCAAGGTCACAGTCAGCCCTCGTTTAATTATCGTTTCCGGACTCTAACTCAAGAACCAAATGACCTACAATCATGAAACTTCATACAAATGGTCCTTATGACCCAAGGAAGTGCCCTATTGTTTTTGGGTCACTTAGGTCAAAGGTCAAGGTCACAGTCAGTCTTTGTTCAATTTTTGTTTCTGGACTCTAACTTGAGAACCAAGTGACCTACAAGCATGAAACTTTATGGAAATGTTGCTTATGATCCAAGGAAGTGCCCTATTGTTTTTGGGTCATATATGTCAAAGGTCAAGGTCACAGTCAATTTTTGTTTAATTTTCATTTCTGGACCCTAACTCAAAAACCAAGCGACCTAGAATCATGAAACTTCAGGCAAACGGTGCATATGACCTCAATATTTGTTACAAACACATCCTGCACTAATAGCACTTGCATTCTGACAAAGTGCTTGTGGGGGGTATTAGTCCGCTCTGCGACAGTTCTAGTTTTAAGGGCTATTCAAGATACAATGCTTATTTTAGATATGATGATAGATCTCAATGATGCACATCTACAGCTACCAAGGTCAAGGTCATGTGACAAGATCAAGGTGATCTGTCAAGGTCAAACTTTTATACCATTGTCGTTTTTGAGGAATTTGTGTTCCACAAACACATCTTGTTCCTGATTATCTTCTGACATTTAAAATAAAAAAATGTGAAATTTTACTGAAAACGGTTGAAGTTGAATTTTGAGCACAAAATACACGCTAACAATGGATGTTTTAATATTTCAGATTCCCAAACCTTGATCAAGAGTGAGGTTGATCATCCCGATGGGATCGCTATTGACTGGGTCGCTCGTAACATGTACTGGACGGACACAGGGACTGACAGGATCGAGGTGGCGAGACTGAACGGCTCCTCTCGTAAAGTGATCATATCGGAGCATCTGGATGAGCCAAGGGCAATTACTCTGTATCCTGAAATGGGGTGAGTATTAACATTTCCAGTCAGATTATGAGACCAAGAATTTGATGGCTCAGCGCAAAACAGTTGTAACTCCCTATAAACATATAGGGAGTTACAACTGTTATGCACTGACCCCACCAGATGAACTCTTTGATTATGAAATAATCTCAATTTGTTAATGAAATAATCTCACTTTATTCATGAAATAATCTAATTTTGTCTTTGAAATAATCTCATTTTGTTTATAAAATAATCTCATATTTTCTTTATGAAAAAATCTCTTTTTGTATTTGAAATAATTTCATTTTCGCTTTGACGAGACTATGAAGAAAGACTGATGGAGGAGGAGTTATATACTAAATGTTAATTCCTAGGACGGAGCCCAAGGATTTTAATTTATGTGTAACTCCACCTCCCCAACAATTTCATTCATGGACACATCAACATAAAAAATAAGATTATATCTATTATAAACTGATCACAATTCTAAAAATAGTTTTACTACCCTTTTCAATGTGTACAAAAGTCTTTAAACCTTTTCTGGATGTAAGATTAGTGAGCAAGTAATGATATTGGGGTTTGGAGAATTTCGCTGAAAGCAAAGCATGTCATTTAGCATGTGTCATGTGTTGACGTTGTGTGATTAACGCCTCCCAAAATTCTGAAGCTGTGTTTGACATGGCAGATTTCAAATGATCAGGTCAAATAAAAGTGATCATGGGAAGGTTCATGAGCCAATTTTCTCGTTTTTTACACCATTGACGGCATAGAAAATTGACAATTCAGAAATGCCGTTATGTGATCATCTTCCGTTTATGACATGGTCAATGTTCTATTCGGTGATTTGAGCGGCTTTCGTTGAATTGATTTAGTACTCATTCAATGTGATGAAAAGCAGAAATGTCAGACTGACTCTAGTCTGTAAATTTGAACTACTGACGTAAAACGTTTGAACACTCATGGTAAGCCTTAAATGGTAATCTACAAAATACAAATTGTTGATTCAGATAGCTAATCGCTAAGCTCATCCCCCGGGCGCCAACTCACTAAGTTGATATTTACACCGACTATGTTACAATTCAACAAAAAGTGTTGCAAAACTTTTTTGACTATGTATAGATACTTAGTATTTAAATTGTAACAAGAAAACTGTCTAAATAACAATATTTGGGATTAAGTTATTTCTAATGAATGCTCGTAAGGTCTCTTTTGAAGGTTCAACTTCTAGCAAAATTACCGTTTCATGGGGATAAGTTTTTTATGGAAATGTCTTTTTTCAACTTGCTTTCTTTTCAAATGTTTTCTGCAACCTCTCTCAAAGATAAGTCTACAGCATCTGACTTTTGAAAAGGTTTAATACACAATGAACCAAATTTGATGTTTGATGTTTTAATCTACAGTGAACCAAATTTGATGTTTTCAGAGTCTCACATAAGAAAAGGGGTCCAATGGATTCAATAATTGCAATCTGAGGGGTCTTAATTGTCTTAGGGTTTGAGAGTTCCTGTTTCAGATGTAGATCATTTCTTATAAGCAATATTAGTGTTTCTATGTGAATTAACAGCTATTCCCTAGTTAAACATTAAGAAAATGTTGGGTGTATATTTGAACATTTGGGGGCTCATCTTCAGGAAAGAATTAAAAACTGTTTAAAATCAGTCTGCATTTCTTATCTGAAGTTGATCCCTAGAGGGTCTAAGGGACTCACATTAGATATTCATGAGGGTCTTGTATACTTATTTGTGAGTCCCAGACTCCAAAAGTCTACATCTTTTAAAACCCTGTATTTTTGCAGTTATATGTGGTGGACAGACTGGGGTCGCACACCGAAAATAGAACGGGCATATTTAGACGGTACAAACAGACAGGCCATCATTGATTCAGGTTTGGAATGGCCTAATGGGATAGCTGTGGATTTTAAAGAGAAAAAGCTGTACTGGGGTGACGCCAAATTGGATAAGATAGAAGTTGCGAATTTAGACGGGTTTGGACGGAGGACACTAGTCAAGGACAATCTACCTCATTTGTTTGGATTTAGTGAACTAGGTGAGTGTTATTCATAAGACAGATTCATGCAGAACATCACTCAGTCATTTCTGTAAACTGCAACAGACCTCAGATGCATATATTACAGAATGGTATTTTACAAAACCATAATGGCAATCCAATAAAATAAAGAATTCTGATTGGTTTAAATCGCATCACGTGGGGAAATCCATTGCACTTTATTTCTGTATAAAATGCAATAGGTCTTTCAGGAAACCCCCGATCTTAGATCTGCAAGTCCTTTGTCGTAGGAACTCGAATTAACATAGTTCCCTATCATCAACGCAACATTGTTATTTAATCTTTTATAAATCAAGATATTTTCGAAAGAATTTATGATTACAAGCATGCAGTTCTGATTCTGAGCTGACGTAATCTTAGAAAACAGCGAGTCGACGAAGACCATCAAGCAACCCTCTTAACTAAGACCGACCAAGCCGTTTTCTTTTAAAAATACAGACTACCTTGGCAGAAAGAAGTTTTTGTTATATGTACCTTTATGAATTTCAAAGTTGTCATTTATTTGTGTATCATTTGTTTTGCTTTATGACACTTCACTTCGATAGCGAGATAAAGAATACACGATCTAAAAATAGATTGTGTAATCTATATGCGCAGAAAGTAGCCTTGAAGCTTTAATGTTTGTCGGAGTACTTTAATAGTTTCTTCGATCTAGATGATTGCAATTATAAGGGAGGAGTGTCTTTTTCACTGCGTTTATTGGGGTATAAAGTGCAATTACCTTAGCACATGGCTTAAACATAGCGCCCTACGGGCGTTATTTGCCATGTGCTAAGGCAATTGCACTTTATACCCCAATAAACACAGTGAAATAGACACTCATCCCTATAATACATTTTGTTTGCTGTAAGTAGATGATTGCAATTATAATGGACGAGTGTCTTTTTCACTGCGTTTATTGGGGTATAAAGTGCAATTACCTTAGCACATGGCTTAAGCATAGCGCACTACAGGCGTTATTTGCCATGTGCTAAGGCAATTGCACTTTATACCCCAATAAACACAGTGAAATAGACACTCATCCCTATAATACATTTTGTTTGCTGTAAATAGTGTAAAAGAACTAGTGCTTCAATCAGAGGCACGTTTACAGATTTGAATTACTGAAGGTATAATTGAGACTTTAAAGATGAAGGATTTTGAATTATTCAGATTTTTTAGTCATTGTTTAAGAATCTTAAGATATTTGAATAAGGAAACAAAGATTTCACAAAATTTACTTGCTGAAGTAACATTGGCTACATCAAATGATTTTACTCAAATTTGGAGGGCTAACACCATTTAACCCTTTCCTGTTTTACAAAATTTTGGACCTGTCCAAATTCAAAGGTTTTGCAGACGAAAATTTAAAGTGGATTTGATATGAAAAATAACCATTCAGTATGGGAGAAAATTGTGTGGAAAAAGAAGAAATTGCTTGTCAGAAGCAATTTCTTCTATTTTCACAATGTTTTCTCAATCATAAAATCACAGGCACGTAAAAAGCAGGGATCAAACAGGAAAGGGTTAACTAATGTTTTCATGATTTTCCTAGGCTTCCCTGTAATTTTCAAAATAGTCTTTCTATATACATCCTAGGTTGATTGCTAGTTTGGCTGTGTGGTATTCCAAAGGAAGACAGATAGAACATGCTAATATTTCTTGTATTGGTCATGAGAGATCAAAACCTTGTATTTACAGCTCTATTTGAGCTGTAGTCATAAGGTTTTGAACTGGGAACAATAACTGATAGTGAGTAATTTGGAAATTTATACATTCAACTGAAAATTTTCATCTGCAAAGTCTTGTTTTTATATGGAATAAAAAATTTTGCCACCTGGTATATTTTGTTGATATATATTTCTTGTGTGCTTTTGTAGGAGATTATTTATACTGGACAGACTGGCAGCGAAGATCTATAGAGAGGTTGAGTAAACAGCCAGGTGGGGAGCGTAGTTTGATCATCGACCAGTTACCAGACATGATGGGTTTGAAGGCCGTGAATGTAAAAAGAGGGGAAGGTATGGACTTAAATTGAATTTTATATTCTGAAGGCTTGTCACTACTCTGTGGTGTGGAACTGGGACAAGTCAAAATTTTGTACCTAGGTACAGGAGATCTCATAATCTTCACATACTCAACATCCAATGATTACTGTCCAAAATATTTATTTTATCAAAAAATACAAAGGCGGATCCAGACTTTATGTAAAGGGGGTTTGAACATACAGATTCAGACATGGTTGTAAGGGATGCATGTATTGTGAGGCTCTCAAAACTATTAATCGAGGGTTCAGTATAAGACTGTATTAAGTGTATATATATTGTATATACACTTACAGTCTTGCACTGAACCCTCAGTTAGGTGTAAGTTTGTAGGACTATCTGGAAATCTACTTCAGGAAAGAATTGAAGACTGTTTTAAATATCCATAAGATAAAAGTGGTAAAGGCACTAGTGTCCTGTATTCTGAGTAAATTATGTTCTGAAAAGTAATTTTCAAATGTTTCTTGTTTAATAAGGATAAACAGTTGGTGTAGGCCTAGATCAGACTGCACATATGTGCAGGCTGATCTTTGTCTAAACCGCCTGCCAAAGAATTCTGGGTTCAGTATGACAAGGGTTAAAACTAGTCCAATTTGAAATATATTCCATACCACAAGGAAAGATGCATTCTATTTGATAAGAAATGATGCTACATATTATAGAAATTTGTAGGAAAAGATGAGATTGCTTGTCACATAGTGCAGCTACTGTCATAGCACAGTGGTAGTGTGTCAGACTATCATTTTAAAAGGTCCCAGGTTTGATTCTTAATCTCAGCACTCATCCTTTTCGAATAATTGTCTGCCACCAATGTATTGATAATCATAGACCTATGTGGGATAGCAGCTAGAGTCAAGGTAAACATTTAATGGTAATAGTACTGTTGTGAAAATTACCAGTTATCAAACTAAACATACTCCAGTTGCAGCGATATAATTGTAAGTTTGTTGTAAGCGGTGTTAACCCCATTAAAACAAACAAACAAATGGTTACATTGTGAGTTAATTGAACAATAAAGGGGGGACCTGTACCGCAGGATGTGTGTCAAGTATGATATAATTGGTATGTGGGTTGTGGTCAAATGTCACTTAAGGACCTCTCCATGTGACTGGAAGGAAATGAGACTTAAGTGCCTCTTCTAAATCTACACTGGGTCGTCAGAAAAGTCATCTATGTAATCCTGAGAGGCAAAATACAGAGATGTGTTATATATAATAGGTATTTAGTGTTTAATATGAGAAAGAATATCTAATGAGGTTGGGGGAATTGATAATTGTCGAGGCTCTGCCGCGACAATTATCATTTCCCACAACCGAGTTAGATATTTTTTCATGCAATACATTAATTATGTATTATATTTATCTTATAACCTCTATTTGCCTTGTTTTCGTTGATGTTTATAACAGAAATGCAAGGTTTTCCAAATAACCACATTATCTCATTGTTCTAAAAATATCCATGTGATATAAAAAAAAAATATCATAGGGGATGTTATCACATGGGTATTTGTATTGTTATAAGAGAAAGTAAAATACATGTAGTATTTGCCTTGAGACAAGACAATGGGCCAAGGGTTGAATCCTGATGGCGGACCTCATGCTTCTGACAATTATTCTTGTCTCCCACCAATGGGTTATAATCCTAAACCTTCGTGGGATAGCAGCTGGAAGCTAGGGAAGGATGTAATGGTAGGAATGGTGGGAAAAATACCAGGCATCCACTGTAAGGTGCTCCATCCTCTGAAATATAATGAATGAAAAATGAATAAACAAAAGGGATGGGGGGAGTATAACAGGTACAGATAAGAGGGTCAATGCCAGTCTATAATTCATTTTTTCTCAATAAAAAAAACGAAAAATACCAGGCATCCACTGTAAGGTGCTCCATCCTCTGAAATATAATGAATGAAAAATGAATAAACAAAAGGGATGGGGGGAGTATAACAGGTACAGATAAGAGGGTCAATGCCTGTCTATAATTCATTTTTTCTCAATAAAAAAACTAAGTTGTGGGTACTCATTGCATCATTCCCTTCTCAAGAAGATTTTGATGAGAACCCACAACAGGGATTTGTATAAGCATTGTTGAGAAGAATTATATATGAGCCTGTGTGTGACATTTCCAACAATTTGAAACATGCGTGAGTTGAATCATCATGCAGCCTAGACAGTTCCCCAGTATAACAGGAAGATTCGCTGTATGTCTTAATCCTTGTCATGCTGAATAAATTTTGGTTAAAAATTTGCATCAAAATCAAAGGGCAAAAAGCACTGAAAGTACCAACTGAAGGTCAATTTTTATTTGAAAAACGAAATGTATTGATCATTCTGGTTTGAAAGTGAGAAACAGGTGGTGTAGACTAACATCAGACTGCACATATGTGCAGGCTGATGTTTGTCTATAGCTCCTGCCAAAGCAGGAATATTCCGGGTTCAGCATGACAAGGGTTAAGACACATTTGACCTGATCCATCTGTAAAGTGCAAAGCGAAGACTTTGGTCAGACTGTGCAGATGCACAGGCTGACCAGAATCTTTGCTCGGTGAACTTTTCAAATTGTTGGAAATATCACGCACAGGCTCATATTTTATTCTTGTCTTAAACTTCTTTTACTGTGAATCTTGATGTCTCCATAAAAGATAATAAATAAAATGGATTGTTTAAGTTATCATATTGAACGATAATTCTTGATAAAAAGCTTATTTTATCTTTGTTTAAGAAGTGATGTTTTATATCAATTGTACTTACAGTATATTTGGAGCCTCTTGGCAACCATAGACATGCTCTTCATGGAATATTATGGAAAAAAGTATAAATTGAGAGTACAGTGTCAAAGTACAATGTATTGACAGTGCCTATGAATATGTAGGAACTTGCAATAGTTTTTCCCTTATCCTATGCAATGTATTACATCATGAGTTGAACTTCTTTTGTTAAAGAATGTTATTAAAGAATTGCTTCTTCTTCCATTCCCACACAATCATGCTTTTTAACACCCCCCCCCCCCAAAAAAAAGGCTATCAAAAACATTTTAAGAAAAGAAGAAGCTGTGTGGTACAAGTGCTTTTTTCATAGTTCATTGTGTTCTTTTCCTGAAATACAAAGATTTCTACAATTTCTTAAACATAAAATGGTTGTCTTCCGTTTCTTTTAATTTGGGCTTGTCTAATTTTTGTCATCTGGTAAATGTTGCTTCAAAAAAAAAGTTTTTCCATACAGAATATGAAGAATGAATGAAGGTAGAGGACCTGTAATAGTTAACAATGATTTTGAAGTAATGAACTTTAACAGTTTTAACTGAGGTTTCCTAATGATTTTCATTAGGAAGTCTAGGTAAACATTGTGAAAGATAATGTGTTCCGAAATTATTACGTTTTTTACTATTACGGTTCCACTACCTGAATGCAATAAATGACTTTCAATATTTGTAAATACTTTTACAGGTACAAATGCATGTGAGGCCAACAACGGGGGCTGCAGTCATTTGTGTCTCTACACCCCAGATGGGCCCCAGTGTGCCTGCCCCATGGGGCTGGAACTCATCAGTATGGGAAAGAAGTGCATTGTGCCAGAGGCTTTCCTATTGTTCACGACTGAGGCTGATATCAAGAGGATGTCACTTTCGTCAAACCACCGAGTTGTTCCAATACCCCTGAAAGGAATCCAGAAAGCTCAAGCCATTGATTTTGATATTGGTGGAAATAAGATTTATTGGACTGACCTTGCACAACAGGTTGGTTGTACATAAAGGATGTAATCTCTCTGCGAGTTTTAACATCGAATTATATTAAGCAAAGTGAAAGAAATTTCTCATATGATATATTAATATATATATTTATATATTATAATCTAGTTCATTAACAGAAACAGAGGTAATTCTATGTAGAGGTCTAAACTGGAGGGGTAATGCTTTTCCAAAGTTTTGGCAAACTGAACCTTACAATGTTGGTATGGATTAGAATCATCTCTTCACAATAATCTCATGAGTACCTAAAAGATAGGGTTTGATTAAAATTGATCAAATAATATCATTTAAACTTGCTTTGTAAGTACCATTTATTATTTTCGTTTTGACACTTTTGTTAAGGAACATATTGACAAAAATTTGCATTGTCATTGGCATTAAAACTCTTAAGCTCTTTTATTATTGGAGATATAGGTATTTGTCTTTATTAGCTCACCTGAGCACAAAGTGCTCAAGGTGAGCTATTGTGATCACTCACTGTCCATCGTCAGTCTGTTGTCTGTCTGTCTGTCTGTCTGTCCATCAACAATTTCTTTAAACATATATTCCTCCTAAACCACTGGGCCAATCAAGCTAAAACTTGGCAGGGATGTTCCTTGGGTGAAGCTCTTTAAAAGTTGTTAAAAGAATTCAATTTCATAAAAAATCTGGTTGCCATGGTTACATAAGGGCCCAAAATGGCCGAAAATCTTAGAAAAAATTCTTCTCCTCCTAAACCACTGGGCAAATCAAGCTGAAACTTGGCAGAGATGATCTTTGGTTGAAGCTCTTCAAAAGTTGTTTAAAGAATTTAAATTCATCAAAAACTGTAGTTTCCATGGTAATGGAAAGTCTGTAAAATGGACCAAAATGGTTGAAAATATTAGAAAAAAATCTTCTCCTTCTAAACCACCAGGACAATCAAGCTGAAACTTTGCAGGGATGATCTTTGGTTGAAGCTCTTCAATAGTTGTTAAAAGAATTTAAAATCATCAAAAATCCTGGTTGCCATGGTAACAGAATGACTGAAAAATGGCCGAAAAACTTAGAAAAAAGTCTTCTATAAAAAAGTCTTCTACTCCCATACCACTAGGCCAATCAAGCTGAAACTTTGCAGGATGAAAACTTGGGTGATGCTCTTCAAAAGTTGTTAAAAGGATTTCATTTCTTCAAAAAATCTTGTTTCCATGGAAATGGAAAGGCTCAAAATGGCATAAATTGCCAAAAATCTTAGAACAAATTCTTTTCCTCCTTAACCATGAGTCCAATCAAGTTTAAACTTAGCAAGGATGTTCTTAACATGAAGGTCTACTAAAGTTTCAAAATTAAAAAAAATCAAATTGCAGTAGGATGAAATTTAACCACCCTAAATGTACATCAAACAAATTCTGGTATTCATAACATGGTTGACAAGTTATGAGTGACTTTCTCAGGTGAGCAATATAGGAGCATCATGGTCCTCTTGTTTTCATCCTACCAAGGCTGTTGTAAGATGTAAATAAAGCTTTCCCAGAGAACCAGAGCCAGAGCTTTTAGAGCTTTTCATTATCCAATACTTGTTGCCAAATATATATGTTCAAGTTTATTTTAGTTTGAACACACTATTTGCCCCTACTAAGAATTGCATATGAAATTGATTTTGAAATATATTTATCAACAATCAGAACTTACACTACTTTCATCTCTTTGATTTATATGCATTTTTGAAAAATTTTAAAAGAGTAGTCTACCAAAAGCTCAATATTACAAAATGATAGTTATTAGGGAGGGTAACAAAGGCTAAAACCTTTATTTGTAAAAGAATATATGTTGTGCTTACTTAATTGAATTGTTGCAACATAAGGTATGTGCTAGCATTACTGAAAAAAATGAACCTAAATTCCTAGATACACCATCTTTCTGTAGCAGTGGGTTTTTTATAAGCATTTTATGTTTTAGAGTATCAGTAGAGCCTTTATGAATGGCAGTGCAACACAGTCCATAATTGAGTTTGGCGTGAATTCACCGGAAGGTATGGCTGTAGACTGGGTGGCCCACAATATCTATTGGGTTGACTCCGACACCAATAGGATAGAAGTGGCAAGGATAGATGGGTCATCGAGGCGTGTCATTGTGTGGAAAAATGTAACACATCCAAGAGCCCTGGCTCTAGATCCACCAAATGGGTAAGTTTTCAATATTTGTAGTCGGCCTCAAATGCTTGGTAGGTTAAGTAATTGACTTCAATTTTCAAGGATACAGATTTGAACCCCAGACTGACTAACAAACCAAAAACTGATCTGGATGACACATTATTTTGAGCTGTGTTAGTGCTAAAATTTGCATTGTGTAGTAATATCAAATTACCCACACATTTGCATGTATGGAATGCTATATAAACCCCTTATCAATAGATGTATATCAGTTCATTAAAATAGAATAGTGCTGCAGTCATGAATTGTGTTGTTTATTATACGCCTCCATATATCCACACTATAGGAAACTGGAATATGGTGTCAGAAGTGGGATCGTTTCATTGGTCACATTATTTTGTTGAAAAAGGATGTTTGGAACTGTCGGTTTTATCTCAACATTCTCACACGTTTTATGAATGAGCTGATATTTAGGGCGGTATATGGCTCCATCCCGTCTGGATTTTGAATGACCTTTCCCCGTGTTTACGTCAAAGAAGCATGTAAATCTCAACAGTAGCTTCATCATGTATTCTTGCTCTTTCCACCATATCATATGGCTAGATTTTACACTGGGGACACCAAATAAATAGAAATTTAATTAACCCATATTGATTGCTCAGTGCGAAACAGTTGTAACTGCCTATAAACATATAGGCAGTAACAACTGTTTTGCACTGAGCCATCCCTTTGTAATGAATTGTAGGTTAGATTGAGCATCCCAGAGAAACTTACAGTTATTGAAATAAGAATTTTCATGATGGTCATAAAAACAGGTGTGAATGCAATTCTGGTCTATGTCTTCTTAAGCTTTCACTAAAGGGGTATTGGAGCAATCATTTGAAAAGACATGCACTGGCTGAGGACTTTATGGTCATAAAAACAAGTGTGAATGCGATGCTGGTCTATGTCATCGTAAGATTTCACTAAAGGCGTATCATAGCAATCATTTGAAAAGACATGCACTGGCTGAGGACTTAATGATCATAAAAACAAGTGTGAATGCAATGCTGGTCTATGTCATCGTAAGCTTTCACTAAAGGCATATCATAGCAATCATTTGAAAAGACATGCACTGGTTGATGACTTTATGGTCATAAAAACAAGTGTGAATGCAATGCTGTTCTATGTATTCTTAAGCTTTCACTCAAGGCGTATTGGAGCAATCATTTGAAAAGACATGCACTGGCTGAGGACTTTATAAGAGTTGTTGGAAGACAAAATCTCCTGAATATCTTTTAATAAAAGCATTACAATCATACTGTTATGTGTTGGACAGAAGACTATGATAGGTGGCTGCTATCGAAAAACAACCCTTCATGCTTTCACAAAGGCACAGATATCAAGATAACCAAAAATAAGGCATTTGTAAAGTTTCCATTTCTCAGTTGAACCATATGTTGTTGGTATTCAGTTGACTCATCTCAATGAGAGGAATTCAACCCTGACTTGGAAAGAAATGGGAATGAATCACAAACCGAAGATTATCCAAACTTTTTCTTTTGAATTATAATCATGTAAATAAGAGGGTCTATCATCATCCATCGAGATTCCTAGATTAACCCTTTGTCATGCAGATCCCGGAATATTCCTGCTTTGGCAGGAGCTATAGACAAATATCAGCCTGCACATATGTGCAGTCTGATGTTGGTCTACACCACCTGTTTCTCACTTTCAAACCAGAATTGTCAATAGATTTAGTTTTTCAAATAAAAATTGACCTACAGTTGGTACTTTCAGTGCTTTTTGTCCTTTGATTTTGATGCATATTATTAGCCAAAATTTATTCAGCATGACAAGGGTTAATAAGTAGGGATTCAACCCTTGTTGTCTATGTATTTCAGACACATGTACTGGGCAGATTGGTCGGAGCCGCCACATTTGGAGCGAGCACACCTGGATGGAACAAACAGAGAGGTCATTTTGGAGAATATCGGAAGAATCTATGGGCTTACTATTGATTACACAACCCAGAGGCTCTACTGGTCTGATGTTGATAATAAACTCATTGAATCAGCAGACTTGAATGGTATTATATTTCATATAATATTTTACCTAGCTTATCAGAATGAACTTAATAAAAAGTGCACTGGACAGACTAATCAGAAGCAAATTTTCAGATTTGTGAATGGCCATTCTACTTGAATACTCATACCTCATTGTATCGATCTATCCACTACAGTGCTCCAGATAATTTCAAAGGCCATCAGTACAGTACTGATTGAAATAATTTTCAATCAGTACCTGATATGGAGGATCAGTACAACTTTCGGTAAAGAGCAAATGGAAGAAAAGTGAATTTTCATTTCTTTCTTAATTATAATCTAAAAAACAAGTTTTTGTACCTGAACTGCTTAAACAACAATACAGCAACCCTTTCATTAAATGTAGTTTTCTTTTCTTTTAATCATTGAACATTCTTTAAAAAATACCTTTTTTTTTTGTTTTAAATTCAATAATCAGGGCTTGAAAATTCTTTCTACTCGTCCTGCTGTATAAAAGAATATAGTGATACATTAATTTCATTAGTGAAATTTTTGCAAAATCCACTCGTCCTGCTTATATAGACAAAGAAGGAAAAATCATGCAGGACGAGTAGAATTTTAAAGCCCTGATTGAAACAGTTAAGAACAGAAAAATACCCCCCCCCCCTTGGATCAGTTAAATGTACGATATTTCATTGTATTGAATTTATTGTTTTCTTTCATATCTTCCATTTTTTCTATTTTTTGTGTTTTTTTCAGCAAAATTATCATCTTAATATTTTATAAAATATGCGTATCTGCTTGAACCAGCGTAAGCATCAGAAAGCAAAGTCTACTTTCACTTTACCTTCTCACGGTCGGAAGAACGATGATAACATAGCACTAGAACTGATGAATTAGGACGAATAATTAATTTTGAACAGCAGATTCCAGATCAATAGTCATTTTTACTCAGAATCTTGATTTCTCTTGTCAAAGCAGACATTCAAACCGTCGAAAACGAATCTGCTTGCCGCGAACCTTCGTCTTACCGCCTGAACTTTTTTCAGTGATGGAGTATGTTATTTCGTCCATGAACGATTTGATAACTGATCTGGGATTTAGTGAGGTTTTTTTTAGTAATCCATTGAAAAAAAAAATCCCTGACGTTTTATGTTTATCTGCCGATTAGCGTAATTTTGCTGTAATTTTTGCGGTCAGCAGATCAGCTGGTCTCGTTAGCACCTCGATGCTGGGTACCGCAATGTTTACAAATAATTTTCCCACGGTCCGCATTCCATTGTCACGGGAATAGTCGAAAACGATCGGTAACTTCCGAGTGCGTATTTACAACGTAACTAACAATCGGGAAACTTCGGCGATGCTATTTTCCAGTTTACAAAAAAAGTCCGAGCGGGTAACGTAGATGCTCGTCAATATCGGGAATAGCCGAAATTATTATCTTAAATTCTACAAAGTGACTTCCCTTTGATTTACGCGTTCGTACCCAAAAATATCCGTACACGCCAAAAACATTCCGTATCTTTTACGGAGTTTTGCTAAAAATGATCCGTAACCAGTAATTTTACATCCGTAAATTACGGAAAAACGGAGCTTATCTAGAGCGCTGCACTATATTGATCTATTAATAGATTTTGGGATATTTACATCAAAATGCCACCTTTCCAGTGTTTACTAGGCCACCAGAAAGTTAAAATGACTTAAATGTCATAAAAAATATCAGAATGGTGATGTATTTTTGCCACTACTTCCAAACAGCATGGTTAAATAGTCTTGTTGAAATTTCAGAACTATATGTAGTTAAAAGGATTTTAAAAGTGATAGAAAATAACAATTTTCCGTAAAAAAATCATGATCCCTAAATAACATTGCATTCAATTCAAATTAAATCATCTTGGTACTAATGGGGCTCCATATCGTAACTTTCAACATCATTTCCCATAATACATTGATACATTGTAGTGACCTCACAATTCACTGAATTTTATATGGCTGCCTACTATTGGCATTTTTGTGCCATATATTAATTAACTACAATTTTGTGCTTTGTGGGAAGTTGCAGCATAAGTACATATAGAAATATTTTTGAATTTAGGAAAGATTGATTATTATCATTGCATTTATCACTTAATGCTTAGTAAATTGATACAATTGGTACGGGGCTACCTCATTTGGACACTTTTAAGATCCATCAAACTTGATGTACATACACTAAATGAATTTCTTTTCCAAAAGCTAAAGTAGACTAATCCTTGAAGATTCTCAAATTTTATTTCGGTCTTAAAGGCTGCAGGAAGTTAATACCTATCCTTTTATCTATTTAAAAATTAACAATGTCACAAAATTCTTTCTTTCCTGCATTGTTTTTCTAGATCCCATATAAATGGATATTATGTGTAACATTCATTTCTATGTTTTTCAACACAGGTAAAAATCGATCAGTCGTTGTGCGGGATGTAGAGCGCCCAATGGCCTTGACCCAGTATGAAGGTCAACTATACTGGTCGGATTGGGATCGCAGGACAATCGAGAAGGCCAACAAGACAGACGGAGCCATGCAGGAGGTCCTTCACTCCAACGTAGATAAAGTGATGGACATAGCTGTCTACCACCACTCCAGGCAATCTGGTAAAATATGGTCAATTTTACTCGAGCGACCATGTCTGTTAAGTGACCATTTTTAGTAAGCGACCATTTTCAAAATTCCCTTCTTTAAATCAAAATACCCTAAAAAGTAGGTTTTGTTGGACTAAAAATGATTGAAAATGAATCCTATGTTGTTAAAACTCTACAGAATTGTCTCAACAACATAGGATTATGCAATAATATGCATATTCAATCAAAAAGTATGTTTCTCATTTGTGAACAAAACTTGTATGAAGCCGCAAATTTCTTAACAGACTGCTTTTTGGTGGTCCCTATAGTGGTCGCTTAAAACAAGTTTGACTGTATATTAATCCTTCTCCTGCTGTATTGAATTTTCCTACAATATTGCCTGTTTCAAGATATATATCCCACCCTTTGGAGAAGCAGGAATAAATTGCTTTGCACTTGTCAGTCGGTCTCTCTGTCCATCGGTGGACTTTTCTTTGTCTGCAGCATATCTCAAAAAGTATTCAAACTGCAATCATGAAACTTGACAGGTGGATAGATCTCATTTAGGGGGAGTGCAGTGCACAAGAACCATAACTCTACCTTCACAATTTGTGAGTTATTTCCCTTTGCTCATTGACAAAGAATATGCCATTGACCTGCATTTATGGGGTGCATAAATGTTTTACAAATATCTCTTGTCCAACTAGATTTGCATGAGTTTTGCTCACAGTTATTAGGTAGAAAGCAGGCTGTATAGACAAAGTTCAGGCTGCACATTGTGCAGACTGATCTTATTCTATACTACTTGTTTAAGCTTTGTGTATAGTAATCTGGTAAATTGTATTTCTTTGTCTCCTTAATTCCTTTACTTTAGATACTGTATTTATCCTAATAAACACTCATGGAAGCTGTACAAAAAATGGACATTAAGGTTAGATGTTAAGATCAAGGTAAACTTTTTAATCAATGTATTAAAAAAAGAAGTACCTTGAAATACCTTGAAAAATACCCAGCTAACTTAACATTTTCTGGTAACTTTAACACTTTTCATGTTTTAGTACGAAGATCCCCGACACTGATAAGCTTACTCAGCTAATGTAAAGATCAAGATCATTTGACAAGGTAGTGAAAGATAATAGGGAGAATTTGGTTTGTATTTCATATTTTGAGATAGACTGGAAATAAGAAGTAAAGCGGAAAAGGAATTATGAGCATTAGAAGGTTTTTTTTTTGTCCTAGAAGGTTATTTTTTGTCCTAGAAGTTTATTTTTTTTTTATCCTTGAAGGTTATTTTTTGTCCTTGAAGGTTATTTTTTTATCCTAATTTCAGGTTGGAATGGTTGTATAGGTAACAATGGTGGATGTTCCCACTTGTGTTTGGCCCTTCCTGACAAGTTTGATACAAATCACACCAGAAAATGTGCCTGTCCTACACACTATAGCCTGAACTCAGATAATACAACTTGTTCTGGTAAGTTGACATAAAGTTTGTTTCTAGTCATACAAAAACATGTGCTTGTCTTAAACACTATAGTCTCTACTCAGACAACATAACTTGTTCTGGTTAGTTTGACATAAATTTTGATTCTAATCACATCAAAATATATATGCCCGTTTTACACACCATAGTCTCAACTCAGATAATACAACTTGTTCTGGTAAGTTGACATAAAATTTGATTCTTGTAATACAAAAACATGTGCTTGTCCTTCACACTATAGTCTCTACTCAGATAATACAACTTGTTCTGGTTAGTTTGACATAATGTTTGATTCTAGTCATACAAAAACATGTCCTCTTCTTCAATACTATAGTCTCTACTCAGATAACACAACTTGTTCTAGAAAGTTTGATATGAGCCTGTGCATGAGATTTCCAACAATTTGAAATATGCGCAAAGACTCTGACCAGCCTGTGCATCTGCACAGTCTGACCAGAGTCTTTACTATGCATTTAGTAAATAGATAAGGTCTCAAAGTATATGTAGACCATCAGGTAACTTAATATTTACAGTATGTGGCTTTCTACGCTACCCAATATTTGTATCTCACCAACGTTTCAAATTGTTGGAAATGTCCGCACAAGCTCATATAAAGTTTGATTCTAATCACACTAGAACATTATCCTGTTCTAGATACAAAAGTCTCAACTCAGATATCATAATTTGTTGTAGTATGTTTGACATAAATTTTTATTCTAATCACATCAGGATATCTATGCCTGTTTTACACACTGGAATCCTAACTCAGATTATACAATTAACTTGTTCTGGTAAGTTTGACATTAATTCAGAAATAAATAGATGGCTCAGTGCGAAATAGTTGTAACTGCCTATAAACATAGGCAGTTACAACTGTTTCATGCTGAGCCATCAATATATGCCTGTTTTATTAAAAAAAAGTGAAAAAGGATAATTTTTTACACACATTAGTCCTAACTTGGATCATACAATTTGTATTGGTAAGTGCAACATAAATTTTGACTCTAATCACATCAGAATAATTATTTGTCTGTTATACACACTATAGTCCTAACTCAGATTATACAACTTGTTCCAGCATGTGTGATGTATAGTTTGATTCTAATCATACCAAAATTTCAGAAACCTATCCTTTTACTAAGCTGAATTATCTCAAACCCTTATTTATTGCACCTTCAATATAATAATTAACAATTAACAGGTAACCAAAACATATTTATAAGGTTTGGTTGCCCATTGACAATATTTAAAGTAATTCATGAACTGATTTTGCGCTTTAACAGCACCAAAATCTTTCCTGTGGTCCTGCTTAAAGAAGGGGGCAAACAAAAAGACCTTGTAACTACAGCTTTAAAAAAATCTAAAGCTACAAGGGTTGTTTGGTCACTGATTATTTATATTAAAAGCTATTCATTAACTGTTTTTGTGTCTTCACAGCTCCTAAATCCTTCCTACTGTTCAGCCTGAAAAACGAGATTCACCGTCTAGTTGTTAACAACAACACCAACAATACTATCGACGAGCCCGATGTTGTCCTTCCCCTGAAGGGCCTCAGTAAACTGGAAGCCCTGGATTTCGACCCAACGACGGGCTATGTGTACTGGATTGTGGGTGGAGGAAGGTCTAAGTCTACAGCAACAAAACCGAAATCAGTGATGATCAAAAGGGCAAAGTTAGACGGAACTATGGTAAAACTATATTTTTTTAAGTAAAATGTATTTTCTGACAAAAAGATTTCTGACATTTCTATATTCTATAAAAGCTGTAGTTACACCATTGTTTTGTTCCCTAAATAATGAAATATTGTAGGCTAGTTTAGTCTTGATGCCTGTTAATTTCAGCAATTTAGAAATATTGTTACTGCATGTGTGATGAGTTCTCACTAAGTAACTTGACTATACTACTTTGTACATATAAATGATTACATTTCCTCACAAAGATACCAGCGTTTTCTCTCCTTCCTTGACCGGTACCCTAAAATGGATCCTTTCCAAATGCCAAAAAGTGACATTTTTTTTTCTCAAAATCATTGAAAAAGTTCCCAATTCACCAAGGCTGAGGACCTTTCCAAACACTTAAGTGAGTAATAAGGATCAAACACATTGTTTCTCAGTTAAATTTTAATTTGAATGTCTTGAGAGGCAAAGAAAACTATTCTGGTTGTAAATTGTATGCAAAACTTAAGTTTTTGTCCAAATCCATTATTATAAGATTTTTCCAATTTTTGTGAAAATAAGGCATTTCTTCCAATATGCCTGGTGTCGGGCCCATTCTCAAAAGCCTGAGAAAAAACGCTGGATACCCCTGTATTCTATAATGAACAGCCAGAATGAATATTCTTTTGCCTTACAAATCTTTAGGGTCATTCCATGAGAAAAGGTTTATAAAACATGGGGTAAAGCCATTCTAAAAATGTTTCTTTACAACAAAACCCTATATTGTGGATACTCAATGAGATGAGTCCAATGAGTACTCAAAGCATAGAGTTTATTGTAATATTGTTGAAGCTTTTATCCAAAGTGTATTTTTCCTGCTTTACCTCGAGAGGTCAGTGCAACACTATTGTAAGTGCCTATAGTTGTAAAGGCACTTACATAAGTGTTGCATTAACCCTTTGAACTGTAAAGCCAGTCAAATCTCAGTGTATATTCTCTTTCAGTTGGAGTTTAGTGTAATATTGTTGAAGCTTTGATCCAAAGTGTACTTTTCCCACTCTATATGTAAAGCTCGTCAAATGTCAGTGTATACTCTATTTTAGTCGGAGTTTATTGTAATATTGGTGAAGCTTTGATCCAAAGTGTATTTTTCCCACTCGATATGTAAAGCTTGTCCAATGTCAGTGTTTATTCTATTTTTGTTGGAATTTATTGTAATATTGTTGAATCTTTGATCCAGTGTATTTTTTCCACTCTATCTTTAAAGCTCATCCAATGTCAGTGTATATTCTATTTCAGCCGAAGTTTATTGTAATATTGTTGAGGCTTTGATCCAAATTGTATTTTTCCCGCTCTATTGGTAAAGCTCATCCAAAGTCAGTGTATATTCTATTTCAGTCGAAGTTTATTGTAATAAATATTGTTGAAGCTTTGATCCAAAGTGAATTTTTTCCCCCTCTATACGTAAAGCTTATCCAATGTCAGTGTATATTCTATTTCAGTCGGAGTTTATTGTAATATTGTTGAAGCTGTTCCAAAGTGTAGTTTTCCCTCTCTATCTGTATATCTCGTCAAATGTCAGTGTATATTATATTTCAGTCGGAGACCATTGTCCAAGGACCCTCTACATCTCTGATGCTGTTTGACATGGCTATTGACCCCTATTCACAAACTATCTTTTGGTCATGCTCCAAGCAGAACATCATCAATTTTACCAGAATTGATTCAAAAATAGGTGGGGTCGTTGTCCAAGTAGAAAACAAAATGCCACGCTACCTTGCAGTCAATCCCAGTAAAGGGTATGTTTTATTATTTTTGCTCAGCTGGGGCCTGTTTTACTAAACATCTTCCAATCAATTTTTGCGTAAGTCAAACATTATAGATGCTTCTCCCATATGGAGATTATTGAATATTGAATTCTGCAATGCATTATCTGATTGGAATCATCTTCTAAAGAAGATTCCAAAGAGATATTGCAAGACAGAGTCTAACAATGAATGAAAACACCAGATATGATATGAGATCTTGTCTTATGATTATTTTTTTTGTAAGACGTTAAGTAAAATAGGCCCCTGGTTTGTTTTACTTTAGCTTCTGTAATAATTTGATTTTCTTAGATAATTTAAAGATAAATTTTCAATTGAAACATTTTGCTCATGTAAGTTGACTTGTACATTTTTCCTAAAATACAATTTAACCATTAAACCAGATTTTAATATGTTCTCATTCACCTTGTGTTGCTCAACATCATGTAAGCAAATCCTATGTTGATCATTATTTCTATGAGCATAGGATTATTTTAATTAATATACATATTCAATTAAAGTTATGTTTCTAATTTGTAATCAAAACATGTAAATAGCAACCATTCTCTTTAAGGCCTGCTTTTTGGTGGTCCTGTAAATGGTTACTTAAGGTAGTGGAACCGTAATAGTTCTGAAACATTTTGGACCATGTGTTCTTTCACAATGTTAACCGAGGTTTCCTAATGACAATCATTAGGAAACCTCGGTTAACTCTGCTAAAGTTCATTACTCCTGATAAGTTGCAAAACTATTACGGGTCTACTACCTTAATGCACATTTTATTATACTAAAAAAAGTCATTACCTTCTATTTATTGACTTCTTTTCAGGCACCTATACTGGACGAATGTTGGAAGTCCAGCCACAATTCAGCGATGTCTCTATGATGGTACGGTGTTAATCTCCATGTTCCACTCGGGAATTTCAAACCCAGGTCCCATCACAGTGGATCCAGTCACAAATAAACTATTCTGGGCAGATTTAAACTCTCATGTTATAGAAAGCAGTGATCTCGAAGGGGGGAATAAAATGACACTCTATAGTGGGAAATCCGGAATGAGTTTGAAAAACGTGAACGGGATAGCTGTGTTCAATAGCTTTCTGTATTGGGTCGACAAGGACGAGAAAATTATTGGTCGTGTAAATAAAACTACTGGAGGCCAGGTAGCCTTTGTTCAAGGTCGTGTGCCCAATTTAAGTGATATCCACGCTGCAATATACATTGAACCCGAGGTTGTTAAACTTCACCCATGTTATAGAAATAATGGCAATTGTTCTCATATTTGTATGGCTAACAAAGATCAAACTCCTCTGTGTTCTTGTCCAAATAACCTTGTTTTGAAGCGAGATGAACGAACTTGTGCTGAAAAGAGTACCTGTCAGCCTAATCAGTTTACATGTTTGACGGGTCCTAAAGAGTGTTACCCTGAACAGTGGCGTTGTGACGGTACAGCTGAGTGTTCTGATAATTCGGATGAGGAGGATTGTCCGATTTGTGATAGTGTTCTGGAATTTCAGTGTGAAGAGAAAAAGTGTATTAAACTGGATCAAGTGTGTGATGGGAAAAAACAGTGTAAGAATGGGGAGGACGAGCGTAATTGCTGTGTTGATCCTCAGCAGAAAAAGTGCCCGAAAGAAGATAAGTGTTACGATAAATCCAGCCAATGTGATGGCATAAAAGATTGTGCAGACGGTTTTGATGAGTTAGCTTGTGAAACATATCAACCACCTAAAGAAAGTGCAGCTCAATCTCTGTCTGCTCATGTCACCGTTGCCATAGTGATTGGAGTATTTTCTATCGCAGTTGTGTTTGCGATTGTGTTTGCATGCAGAAGAAAATCTCCTGACGCTCAGTTTGATGATAATGACTTGATGTTGCTTACGCGTCCATTATATCCCTCGGAGACATCGACACTGTCGGAAACTCAAAGAAATAATACAGGTGGTGGGCGGAGTAAGAAACATGATCGAATAAAACCAACTATAGCAACAACCTCAGTGCCTATTGTATCAGACAGTACAACTGCGTATGATAGAAATAAATTGACGGGGGCTTCCTCGAGTAGTTCTGCAGTCACACAATACCCTAAAGAAACGTTAAACCCTCCCCCTAGTCCGGTTACAGATCGTTCTGTCTGTGCTGGAGAATTTAATGACTGTATTACTAACAGCCCCTCTACAAATCGCTCACACAAAAAACGCAGAAGACATACTCGTCCACCGCCCACCACGCCATGTAGTACGGACGTTTGTGATGATAGTGAACCCTATTTCGCGTGTAGAAATATCAATAATTACATGCTAGAATTGAACTACGATTCCGATCCCTTCCCACCACCACCCACCCCGCGTAGTCATTATTTTTCAGACGAGATGATGAGTGGTCCCGACTCACCAAGGACAGAAAGAAGTTATTTTAATCCATATCCACCACCCCCCTCTCCTGTGGCCAATTCTGACTGCTGAATTGTTTGTGTTGTTTTTCTGTCAATTTTCTTATCAAACAATTTCTTGCTTTTGATGATTTAGGAAATTTATTGATTTTTCGTCAACAGATAAGTAAAACTTTGTAAATACAGCTTCAAGCTGTATTTTCAAGGTTTTGCTTGCATATGGACGATGATTATTTGGTTTGCTAAAGAAAAACTTACTGCTGTATCAAAAAGTGCCTTTCTGAGATCCAAATTAATTATTTTTATTTTATCTTGCTAAATAGAAATAGAGATACAGTGGTGTTAAACAATCTCAGTGATACCGTTGCTAATCCTGTGTTCTGTGTACTCATTGGTCTCCTCTGCTTGAAACAATCACATTAGTACCAACAACATTAGGCATTGAAATAAAAAAGACAATAAGAGTTTAAAGCTTGACCATGATATTTTGTCTTGAAGATTATTTGAAATAATGATATTTGAAATTTAAAATTATTATCAATGACATGGATAGTGTATTGGAACTGTAATAGTTCCACAACATTTCGGAAGAAATTAACTTAAACAGTGTTAACCTAGGTTTCCTAATGATTTCATTTACCATAATTTAAAAAAGTTAGTGCCAAAATCAGTACAAAAACAATGTGAGAAAAGGATGAGTAGCTTGATGGTACATAATATGGGTTAAGGTAGTGAACCTTTAATAGCCATTCTCTGTAAGCACTTACACTTTTTTGGCACGCATAAGAACAGATTTTGTTCAAACTTGCACAAGTTGATCCCCATATAAGATCATTTCAAAATATATCACTCATTCGGAAATGGGTGCTATGTTGCCATAGAAACAGGCCATAGAAAGTCAGAATTTTGCAAAAATGTCAAATTTCAGATCCAAATTTCAGATTTTTGCAGCGTATATGGGGAAAAAAATGTTTAAAGCAAATAGATTAGGTGTTCTAGTTATCAAAACATTAAAAATCCCATGGGGTACATACCCTAAATTTTTCACAATTCTCGATTGAAAATTACATACTCTTAAAAATGGCCATAAAATATGTGAACTATCCCTGTTTTCAGGAGGTTACAATAATTCAATGCAGAAGATTTTACAGTACATGTCCATATTAATTGAAAGATAAATTTATAAATATTCCTTTAATAACCAGAATATATTGTTTTCATGTGGTATTATTTTAGAATTATAATTTGAAAAAATTGGTGTAATTTCTTAAATTTAGTCTTGTAGTCTATTTTAGAGTTACTTCCCTTTGATCCCATAGCAACAATCCAAAATGGCGGATAGAAATAATAAAATGTGCAGTCAATATTTCGCAATTTTTAATTCATTATGTTAACAATTTAGCTAATTTAAAAATGTAAACTTATAAATGTTATCTATTTTAGAAAAAAAATATAGAATAATTTTTTATATAAGCTATTTTAAGCTGAAACTACAAGAAAAGGGACATTCCTTGATTTTGTTGTTTTACATACATTCAAAATTAAATAAGAAAAGAATTGGGTACCATAAAATTTGTCAACCATATGCAGCATAAAAAAGCTCACTGTGTTAATTCAAGACATTTACAAGGCTCAAACCATGTTCAAAGTACAAGGAGGGCCAAAGAGTCATGATAAATAAGAATAGGATTTATTTATATGGTTACACATGCAGGGGATATCCATCGGATGGGATTATTTTCTAACTCAACACTTGAAATACATCTAGGTAGTGGGAATTACAAATTAATATAGAATCTAAAACACTATATTAGTTATCTTGTCACAAAAATATGACAATTATCTGTTTCTCTGATGCCTATCTTCCTATTTGACAGGTGAAAAAAGTTTATCTTGACTGGTTTTTTATCTCTTTTTCAAAAAATTGTTCAAAAATGGTTAACAAATGACCTTGACCTTAAGTGAAAGACTTCTGGCTGACTATCATTGATGACATCTATATACCTACCATACATGAATATAAAAAAATACAGTTATATTGAGCAAATAATGTGTTATTAAGAAGATAATACATAGAAAAATACTAAAATTTTTACTTGACGGTGCCTGTCTGGTTACCATAGTAACCACCTTTACAGACAAAGTCCCAATATTTTTTTTCTTTTTTATGATAGAGGGATGGTTGATTTATTCTTTAGTAGGAACACATAATTTCAAACTAGCTGCATTTTTTCAAAAATGCTTCAAGAAATTGTCAAAATATGACATGTTCAAAAAATGTCTTACCCCACCCACCTAAATATGGTAAAGCATCGAATATAACAAATAATTGAAATAAATTTAAAAAGTGCAAATGATTGAGTAAGGATAAAACAATTTATAAGAGAAAGATTATTTTTTGTAAGCCTTTAAATAAGTAAGATAGCAATGCTCGAAAAATGCCTATTTTCATGCTTATATTTGCCATTTTTTATCAAAAAACTTTTAGATTGGTTTCCATGGCAACCTAAAAACAAATTGACAAAAAAACTATTATTTACTCATAAGGGCAATAAGGTCTGATAATCAAACAAGTTTCAATTAAATCCGAGACATGGCATGCCACACTCACTATGTAAAAGTGTAAATGCTTACAGAGAATGGCTATTAATAGTTCAGAACGTTTTGGATCTTATGAACTTAAACAGTATTAACCAAGGTTTCCCCATAATTTCATTCGGAAACCTTGAATAACATTGTGAAAGATCCTGAGTTCAGAAATCTTGTGGAACTATAGCTGGTCCACTTCCTTGATCTTATGAAGCAAGAAATTGTTTGATTAAAAAATTGCATTTATTATTCTCCACATTGGAGTTTTATACAATGTTGATCTGTACTTATGATTTGTTAGCCAGTATTTAAAGCCACAAAACACAAAACAAGACTAGATGGAGCCATGATGTTTGAAAAGGAGGGTTGAAAAAAAAGGACTTCCCTTATAGTAGCTCCTTATGTAAATCAACTACTTAAACCTAAATTGTGCAGCAAGCCAATGTTCAAATTGGTACCACATACCTAATTTATCCTTTACTCCCTCGGGTGCTTAACTAATTACTCTCCTGGGAGCTAAACTAAACATGGACAGGTACCTTTTATTAAGTACCCATTTTCTGGTGAAATATATCATAAAATTGATGTATTTTTATTATACCCCCCCCCCCCCCCCCCCCTAAACTAGGAGTCAGCTTGTTGGTCTATCCATCCGCCCATCAGTCTGTAGCATTTTCTTTTCTGCTCAATTCTCATCTACTATTTTGTGGATTTCATTCTAGCTTTACAGATGTGATCAGTATCAAGCAGAGATGTGCAAATGATATTTTGGTTACAATCCATTGACTTTTGACATAGTTATGGCCCTATGATGGAAATTGGTTTTTCATTATTGACAAGCCTATGTAGGGAGTATTTGTCTGCTTTGTGACAGTCTAGTTTGAAACAAGAACTACATGCTGATTGGTGGCACTGCGCAAAACAGTTGTAACT
The DNA here is from genome assembly GCA_948146395.1 of Fragum whitleyi. Lineage (NCBI taxonomy): Eukaryota > Metazoa > Mollusca > Bivalvia > Cardiida > Cardiidae > Fragum > Fragum whitleyi. The sequence continues at coordinate 18,086,720 of OX411551.1, read as the reverse complement.
GCATATTAACATATAGGCAGTTACACCTGTTTCGTGCTGAGCCATTGAGAGGCCAGTTCTCACTCTAATTTCAGTTCATTTTATTCTAAATATCATCAATAAAAAGTGATGGGAAAGAGTAAATTTACCTTAATTTTAAGGAAAGCAATATTATTAACTGAATAAATTTAATAAAATATTTCGCTAAGTAAAATTGAACTAATAAAGTAGCTCGCTAAGTTTTGCACAGCTTCAAGGAGGATTTATGAATTGTAAGAAATATTTTAACTCTGAAATATGGATTTATCTCAAAATTTTGCAATTCAGTATTCCTTGAATTACATAGAGGTACCAAAAATTGGTCCCAGATGAAATACTGAAGCAATAAATAGTGCTTAGAATAGTGAAAAACAACTTAGCCTTGCATCAAAGGTTTCTAAAGAAATCTTTTAAATTACCGTTTTGAGGAAATTGACCTCAAATTAGAGAAGTGTTACAAAATTTTTCCAATTTAGGTTTCTTTAATCAACTTAACTCGTGTCATGCTGATCTCGGAATATTCCTGCTTTCGCAGGAGGTATGGACAAACATCAGCATGCACATTATGTGCAATCTGATTTTAGTCCATACAACCTGAATTTCCTTTTTAAACCAAAAAAGTTTCAGAGATTATGTAACAAAATCAAATGCTTCTCACAATTAGGATATACAGAGCTTTCAGCACTTTGATTTTTATCTAATTTTGCCCAGGTTTTTTTTTCAGCATGACAAGGTTTTAGCGGGTTTTCCTCGAAAAATCATGGTGAGCTACTATTAGGGGAGGGCAGTCAATCCTGGGAGAAAATACAGTTCACTGGTAATCAAACATCCTTTTCATCTACCATGGATCTTTCTTTGTGACATGCATTTTCATTTTGTAAATATTTCACATTGCTTTTGATCACATGTTTGGTGTGAGATTTATATTCATAAAATGAGGTCTCTTTTGTGATTTTTTTTTTTGTTCCAAAAAGATTGGGGCAAATTGTCTGATTAGTATCTGTCAATCTGTCTGTCTATTTGTCTGCTCAAAACTTGCAATAAATCGAGTATTTGGCCTGTAATTTGGACAATGTGTAGGTTACAATAAAGATAATTAGCATGTTCTTTGAAGGTAACTTAAAAAAACTCACCGAAAGGGGTCATCATCAAGGTCATGGACTTTATTTAAAGACCAGCAAACAATTTTTCCTTAGGCTTTAAAAATATCTGAGTTACAATTCTCATATCTGAAATGAAATTCAGATGAGACACATAAAGAAGGTCAAGGTCAAATTTTCAAACTTTATTCCTAAAACTTTATTTATAATTTAGACATCTTCCTATAAATATTCGTGCTAAAATGGTAATATTTTGCTAGAAAGACCATCTTATTTATCATGCATCTTCTTTTGATAAAATGAAGGTCAATCTGAATAAGTCAATTATTGAAGGTCATTTGAAAAAAGTCAAGGTCATCTATCAATGTCAAATTTCTGAGAAAAAAAGCTGTTATCCAGGCATTGTTTTTCACCAATAAACCTCGTTATCATGCTGGTGACTATGAAGAAAGAGAATATACATGTATAAGAGGCAGTTGCTGGAATAAGATTTAAACTAGGTCTCAATGGAGCCTATATAAGATCAAAATTATTGACATTAATCAATTAATTGCCCTTGCATGAACAATGATATTGACAATGTATCAGATTGTCAATATTATAGACCATAAATGGGAAATAATGAAGATTGATCAATTTATTGATTCAATATTACATTTATTGTCAATTATATTTGAAATGCATGCCTTATCATACTGGTAAAAGAGAAAAGAATAAATTGCAGACTGTTACTGGAATAAGATTTAAACTGGGTCTCAATGGGGCCTATATAAGATCAATATTATTGACAATATTCAATTAATTGCCCATGCATGAACAATAATATTGACAATTGCTTAGATTGGCAATGTTATTAACCATGTATGGGTGATATTGAAAAATGATCAATCTATTGATTCAATATAACATTGATTGTCAATTATATTGAAAAAAAAAAAACCACCAAACCCATGCTTTATCATGCTGGTAAAATAGAAAAGAATTTAGTGCAGGCTTTTACTGGTTTAAAAAATAAAACTGTATGTCAGTAGGAACTATATATGATCATTATTATTGACATTATTCAATTAATTGCCCATGCATGGACAATGATGTTGATAATTGCTAAAATTGGCAATATTATTGACCATGTACAGGTGATATTGAAAATTGTTCAATTTATTGATTCAATATAACATTAATTGTCAATTATACTGGGAAAAAAATCCTAATCATGCTGGTAAAATAGAAAACAATATATTGCAGGTTACTGGAGAAAGATTAAGGTTTCAATGGATATAAGATCAATATTATTGACATTATTCAATTAATTGCCCATGCCAGGACACTAATATTGCCAATCTCTAAGATTGGCAATATTATTGACCATGGACAGGTGATATGAAGATTGATTTATTAATTATGCCCCCTTTTGAAGAAGAGGGGGTATTGCTTTGCACTTATCGTCTGTTCATCCAAAGATCGTTTTTTGTCGGTAGCCTATCTCAATTAGTATGCAAGCTTGAATCATGAAAACTTCACAGTTGGATAGATCTCATTGAGAAGTGCAGTGCACAAGAACCATAACTCTACTCATCATATTTTGTGAGTTATTGCCCTTTGATGATAGACAAAGAATAGGCTATTGACCTGCTTTTATGGGGGCATAAATATTTTACAAATTTCTGTTTTCTCAATCAATTTTACATTTATTGTCAATAATATTGAAAATATATCGAGGGTTTAGTGTAAGAGTGTACTAAGTGTATATACATTGTATATACACTTAGTACACTTTTGCCCTAAACCCTCGATATGCCTCTTTTGAAATCCTATTTCAATTAAGGGTTCATTCATTGTACAAATTAAATGTTGCAGTTTGAATATAGATTATGGGTAACTAAAACCTTGTAACTACATCTAGTTTAATCTGTAGTTATGAAGTTTAATCACCCATTACCAATATTTGTATGTTAGAGGATATATTAGGGCAGTGCTATGATTGTATGGTGTGATAGATTTTTATGTTTGTTAATGTTTTTAATTCTTTTATACTTTACTACACAAACAAATTTTTTGAACTTTTGTTTGTGTCTGACAGCAATATGAAATTGGAGATCTTACAGAAATCCATATAATTATGATGACCTGTATTTACAAAAGAAAATATTTTGTCTATTGGGTGTCAAAAGTCTTGTAACCATGGGCCCAACTAAGATTTCTGGAAAAGGGTTAAAACTGAAGAATTTGATGTTTATTTCCCTTTCAATAAGCTGGGGTGACGTGTTTTTTGCCCCATCTGACAATAAATATGTAATGGTCACTAGAGATATAAATGTGAGGAATTTTTTAAGGTATATCTGCCATAAACAGTTGCCATGTAGATGTATATGTGACTCGTCATGCAAAATGAGACCATCTGGGTAGTGTGTAAAGTGTGGACACTAGTCAGACTGTGCGGATTGTGCAGACTGACTAGGGTCGAAACTTTTCACATGTTACTAATTTTCTGCATCTAGAATAATCAATCTACCCTCCAGTGAATGAATTTTTGAAATATGACCTCAGGTTGGCCTGTACTAGACCAAATCTCTTTTTCAAATGTTTATTTTATGGAGTTCCTAGATGGCAACTTTTCTTGTGACGGGTCATATAGATCTAAGTATTTTTTTCCAAAAGATATACATCTTTTAATGGCATCTGTAAGAGAACAAGAAAAAACATTTCTACTATTGTTGATATACAATAACATCATTGGAAATGTAATAATCCAGTTTTGAAATAATTGAATTTTTGTAAAGCAGATGAAAGTTATTTGTGCATAGTACCTCATTGTATAAATGAAAATGTCATTAAATCACCTTTAATTTTTTTTACAAGGAATATTCTAAAAATGACAATAAATAAAGTGTTGTTGGTCAACCCTAAATGTATCAATAGCTCGGAAAAGGCTGTAGATTTGACATTTTTGTGGTCCATAAATGATATTGAAGCAGTTAATTGTTAGTGTGTATGAATGTTGTATTGTTAATTATCAGTTGTTAAAGAATGCATCATAAGAGACTCTATAGAGATATTTTATACCTTTGTAAATAGCCTGTACATTGTCCTGTTAATTATGGTAAAGTGCTATTAGCTCTTGGAGTGCTGAGTGAACAGAGAAGTTATTTAGTGGATGTAATTTAACTTGAAGCTGACTTTTAAGATTTAAATGAGTCAAACATTGTTTTCCTTTGGCAAAGCATTAGTTACCATTGTCCGCTCCTAAAGATAAGTGCATGTTTTGTTCTGTTTTTCTGTAACTGACCTTAATTCTAACCGTTACACTGACATTTGGTGAGTAGGATGCCACAAATGAAAATAAAGCTTTTGTTGATCACAAAATGAAATACTGATCAATCTTCTATCTCTACACCACCATCCACATGATTAGGTGACATTGGCAAGAGTTTCATCAGAATCATATTCAGCATAAAGGTCGGGTTCAATTTGAGAAAGCTTACCACATTATTATGCAACATGTTATACCCTTGTCATACTGAGTATTTTTATTCAAAATTCATTTAAAATCAATAGACTGGAAGGCTTGATTGTAGGTCAAGTGCTTAAAAACTTTGCGTATAAATTTGTGTTTTCTTTGGTGTCGCAGAAGGTTTTCACTCTAAACTTGGAATAATATTGTCTGCTTTCCAATGGGAAACTAGCAACAATTAAATGACTTATGACAATAACATAAAGATAGTTTTTGTAAAAATTATGCCCCTTTTTTAGCTCAGCTGTTTTCAAAGAAAACTCAAGGTATTGCTATAGCCTTGAGGTTGTCATGGTCATGCAAAAACTTTGACATTTTGTGATATCTCAGGTTCTACTGAAGGCATTCATTTTAAACTCGGCACACATGTTTACCATCAAAAGAGCAACCTATACTACCAAGGGGATAAATCTAGATGCATTTGGTGTAAATTATGCCCCTTTTTCGACTTAGATTTTTTTCATCATCCAGCTCTCAACAGCCAAGCGTAGCCACCAGTAGGCTGTGCTCTTGTTTTCTCCAGCACCTGACAGTCAAGCATTGGCACCCTGATGAGACGATTGTCTATTAAACTAATTCAGAATATGTATTCAGGATGATCTTTGTCTATACCTCTTGCCAAATGAAAACTGGGCCCTAGGTTATAAGACTTATGTTTTCTCAACTGAGAATTTTGTCAAATTAAGAATTGAAATGAATTAATGAACATAAAAGATTATATTTATAAGTTGTTATTTATAACAACTTATTATTATTATCTTTTATGTCCATATATCTATTATAGTTTTAAATCAGTAATAAGGCTAAATTTGAAAGTAAAGAAAATTTTGAGTTGAGATTGAGAAAGTTTTATAACCTCGAGCCCTGATCTTTGTCTTTATCTCCTGCTTAATTAAAAAACCTCTAGATACAGCATTACAAGGGTTAATTTTGCTGTTTGCAGTAAAGCTTTTCAATGCCTTTTATAGTGATTAAAGAGTTATGAAATTATGTATTTGTATGAAAAAATTATGAAAGTATACTTTAAAAAACAAATAAACACATCCTAGGATGTAAATTTATTGGTTGGGGTTTCTTATTCTTTATTTATCCATTGCTTGTATAATTATGTACAGTAAAATTTCTAATAGATCCCCATGCTCTTATAATACCCCATCCCCCTATTCGAAGGTTGAAATCAAACATTTTTATTTGATTTTACAAAATCTTGAAGGCTTCAGTAAAGGCCAATACCCACAAAATCACGGTCATTAAATTTCGACAGATATTTTATGCAACTTTTCCCAAATCAAATAGAAATATTTTGCGCATTATGTTTATTTTTGACCATTTTTTCAGTCTTAAAATTGATGTGTAAGCCCAAAAAGTTACTGCCTATATGTTTATAGGCAGTTACAAGTGTTTGGAACTGAACCATCGATATGTAGCGTAACCTCTTATAAAAGCTCATCCCTTTCTAATGGAAATGCAATGATTTTAATAGAACAGCTGGTTTTATCAGAGCTTTTACCGTAGTTTTGGGGCATTCTTTTTCCAGAATATTTCGATGGCTCAGTGCACAAAAACAGTTGTAACTCCCTTTAAACATATAGGAGGTTACAACTGTTTCGTGCTGAGCCAACAATTTTTCTTGCATGAAGAAGAGACATGCATCAATGTAATCTTTGTTTTACACATGTGTAGGATAACATTCTTGATGACGACATCACGTCATTTAAAGCCTATTATCGCTGTATTTTTATCATATATTTAGCTCACTTACTCAAGGGCAGCTTTAAGGATCACCCTGAGTCTGTCATGCGTTGTCCGTCTTGCATCTTCTGTCATCAACATTATAAAAACTTCTCCTCCTGAAGCAATGGGCTGATTTCAATGAAACTTTGCCAGAATGTTCCTTGGGTGACCCTTTTCAAAAATTGTTCGCAAAACTTTGATTGGCTAATTATTATGGGCATGGCAGGGCAGGGCTTATTTTGAGTCTCCTCAGTAATGAATGGGTGGGCAGTCTATTTCACTTTAAAATCTTGGAATAACATCTCTTCAACAATTAGGCAAATGTGAATGAAACTTTGTCAGAAAGTTACTTGGATGGGTTCCACTGGACCAATAAAATTTAGGTGAGCGGTTTAGGGCCTGTCTGGCTCTCTTGTTTTTCAAGAGATGATAGGCTAGCTAGAGAGAAAAATGATTTTAATTATTCATTTTTCCTAAGTACTTGTGAGTATAACACTTTTGGCCATCTTTAGCTCCACTGGCTGAAGGCCACTGGGGCTATTGTCATGGCGCTGTGGCTGTCATGCGTTTGCTTGTAAATATTTTCTTTAAAAAAATCTTCTACTCAGAAACTACTGGATGAATTTCAACCAAACTTCACAGGAATGATCCTTGGGTGAAACTCTATCAAAGTTATTCAAAGATTTTTGATCCAATGAAAAATATGTCTATATGGGCAAGGCTATTTTCCATATATGGTAAAAAATGACTTTTCTAAGAACCTAATAAATGGATATCAATTATGATTTCACATGAATGATCCTTGGGTGACCCTTCTTCAGACTACGAAGAATCAGAGGAAAAATGTGGAATGATCCTTGAGTCACCTTTTATTAGCAAAAAAAAAAAAGGTGATCAGATGCAAAATATTTTTTATGGGCGGAGGTAATTTCTCTACATGTTATATGGTGGAATCTTTGAAAATCATTTTCTCAGAACCTAATGAACCAAATGCCACAGGATTAATCCTTGTGTGACCCTTTATTTATCTTCAAAAAACTTGTGATTAGATGAAAAGTATATCTTAAATGGACCAAGTTCATTTCTCTGATTGCTGATTAGTGGAAAATGAAAATCAATTTCCCAAAACCTAAATAATGGATAACAACCAAATAATAGGCCTGTGGAGTGAATCAGCTGTTCAAGCAGCTCTAGTTAGTTTCATACCTGTATGAAATAACAAACAAGAGGACCATGATGGTCCTATATCTCTCAACTTCATCTCTTTTACTTCTCCCTTAGCAAAATTGAATACTTGAAAGATCATTAAATGATCATTAAATTTTTCAAAGAAAAACATAACTCTATTTCTATGATTGCTACATAAATTTCTATCCTTTTCTTAACAAATTTCATGTGACCTGGCCAATATTCTGACCAAGTTTCATAAAGATTGGGCAATATTTGTGGCCTCTAAAAGAAAATAGTCATTTAGGCCCCTTTTCCAATGATATGACATGGATCTTTCCAATTTTAAATAGGGTTCATCCTTGTGACCTAGCCATTATTCTGATCATGTTTCATGAAAATTGTATTGTATTTGTGGCTTCTGGAGCGTAAACAAGAAAATTGTCATTAAGGCCCCTTTTCCCGTGATATGGCACAGATCCTTCCCATTTTCAATAGGGTTCATCTTTGTGACCTGCCCAACATTCTGACCAAGTTTCATAAAGATTGGGCCATATTTGTGGTCTCTAGAGAGTAAACAAAATATTGTCATTAAGGCCCCTTTCCCCGTGATATGGCACGGATCCTTCCCATTTTCATTAGGGATCATCCTTGTGGCTTGGCCAACATTCTGACCAAGTTTCATGAAGATTGGGCCATATTTGTGGCCTCTAGAGTGTAAACAAGAAAATTGTCATAAACGCCCTTTTTCCCGTGATATGGCACAGATCCTTCCCATTTTCAAAAGGGTTCATCCCTGTGACCTGCCCAACATTCTGACTAAGTTTCATGAAGAATGGGCCATATTTGTGGTCTCTAAAGTGTAAACAAAAAATTGTCATTAAGGCCCCTTTTCCCATAACATGGCACAGATCCTTCCCATTTTCATAAGGGATCATCCTATTGGCTTGGCCAACCTTCTGACCAAGTTTCATAAAGATTGGGCCATATTTGTGGCCTCTAAAGTGTAAACAAGAAAATTGTCATAAAGGCCCCTTTTCCCGTGATATGGCACGGATCCTTCCCATTTTCATTAGGGATCATCCTTGTGACCTGGCCAACATTCTGACCAAGTTTCATGAAGAATGGGCCATATTTGTGGCCTCTAAAGTGTAAACAAGAAAATTGTCATTAGGGCCCCTTTTCCCGTAATATGGCACAGATCCTTCCCATTTTCAATAGGGTTAATCCTTGTGACCTAGCCAACATTCTGACCAAGTTTCATGAAGATTGGGCCATATTTGTGGCCTCTAGAGTGTAAACACTAAGATTGTTGAAGCCAGACGCCGGACGACAGACATTCAATGATCACAAAAGCTCACCTTTAGCACAATGTGCTCAGGTGAGCTTAAAACTCTCTTCATATCTTAAAATTCAATATCACAAAGCAAAAAAGTAAAGATTTCTCTATAATAAAACTAGTTTCTATTGCATCTTTTTGTGTGGAAGATTATAAAATAGTTGCATACTCAAAATTGTTTTCATGGTGAAATAAATCAACTGTATAGCGAATAACTGTATATACATGTATAATCAGAATGCACTAATCTCAATGATAACAACTAAAATTGAATTTTTAACAACTGTTGAACAAAATCGTACATTGTTTAGAAATTAAGCCAACAGAATATCCTTCAAAGGGTCATAGCTCTGTCAAAAGTCAATGGACAATAACCCAAGATGATTTGTTTGTTTGAATGGAGTTTGACGCCCCTTTCAACATTTTTTCTGTTATATTTCAGCGGCTGGAGCACTAAAAAATGGATTCCTGGTAGTTCTCACACTAGTACTACCATTACATCCTTTCCTCCGCTGACATCACACATAGGTCTACAATAATCGACCCATTGGTGCTCAAAATGATAAACTGAATTCAACTTTGAAGTTTGAATCAAATTCCTCCATTGATTGCTGAGATATTGAAAAGGCACTATTTTTAAACACCAGTAGTATGTTGATTCATCTTCACCTTTCATCGCTAGGCATGATTTTGGGATACTTTGCTGCATCACAGGAAAAGGGCCCTTTTCAAAATGTTCTTTCAGTGGCGTATATTAGCACTTTTGTTCATCAAGGGGTCTTCCCTCAAGCTATTGTCGTCACCTATGCGCTGTTTGGGTGGGAGTTTGCCTTGGCTTGACAAACCTTTACCTTGGTCATATCTATGTAGTTATTGAAGACATCATCTAAGCGCAGATATCAATGTTTTATTTTTGTTGTGAAAACAACGTCATAATGGATTTGCTGATGTCATTTCGCAAATGGTGTTAAATGTTTCAGGGATTAACTTGAATTGATAAATCTCAGGAATTTCTATGTTTTATTGCGAAAATTCAGGTCATCTTATAAATAGAATATCAAAATTGTGCTCATCTAATACTGAATTTATTCAACTCATCATCTAAAACAAACTAGAGGCGCTTGAGCGCCTGATTGGCTCCACAAGCCTGAATATCCTGATAATGATTATTAGAGGATGATAAGGCAAGTTTAAAACAAGGATCAATCCAGTGTATTGGTTTGAAATCTAAAATAAACAAGATGTGTTTGTGAAACACGAATGCCCCCGTAACAGCATTTTTTTTCAAAGTTTGACCTTGACAGATGACCTTGACCTTGTCACATGACCTTGACTTTGGTACCAGCGGATGCGGATCATTGAGATCTATCATCATGCCAAAAATTAGCTTTGTATCTTGAATAGACTTGAAGATATTGGCAAGGTTAAGTTTTCGGGTTAAGTTTTCGGACGTTTGACCTTGACAGATGACCTTGACCTTGTCACATGACCTTGACTTTGTTACCAGCGTATGCGGATCATTGAGATCTTGAATAGGCTTGAAGATATTGGCAAGGTTAAGTTTTCGGACAGACGGACAGACAGACGGACGGACAGACAGACGGACAGACAGACAGACGGACATGAGTAAAACAATATGCCCCCGATCTATAGATGCGGGGGCATAAAAATTTCAACACTAACAAAATATTACTGCACAATATACGGGTCATTTATCTACAAAATTTTGATTGTAGATCTTTCCGCTTTTCATTAAACACCACTATAAGGGTGTTACTTCACAATAATTGTTTGTCATCAAAACAAAATTCTTACTAATGATAATAAGAAGTAAAATATTAAATCCAATACATTTATTCAGTTCAATGCCATAGAGTACAGTCAACTCAGCTCTTTTTTCCCCACTCTGAACCGCAGTGGGCCACTTTATACCACTTGTATGTCCTCTTTGTGCAGTCACCCTTCGTTCAACTTAACTGACCAATTCTCAGGGGGTATTCTCAGGCTTATTCAACAAATATTTCTACACATTTGGATTCCAACAAAGCTTATGTTCCTTCTAACCTACAACCTTTACACCTATTAAATTTAATGAGTCTAAAAAAAAAATATCATTTAGGTAATACAAAAAGTGATTCACTTTATATGTTGAAATGTCCTCTGCCAATAAAAAGCATGCTGTTCATCTAATCATATATTTTTTGCAGCATGATACAACTTCACAGATTTAAAATTACAATGATTTTTGGTTGAAATCCGTCTGCTTAAACTTTGGAAAAAGTTTCTTTTACCCTATATTGAATATTACACCATAACACATATCAAAAGAAATGACCTCTGAAAATAAAATACATATTTTGCATCTGATCACAATAATTTTTTGCAGACCGATAAAGGATCACAATAGAATCATTCCAGTGAAATTCGGTTGATATCCATCAATAAGATTCTAAGAAAATGATTTTCAAAGTTTTCACTATATAACATTTTAGAGAAATGACCTCCGCCCATAAAATACTTATTTTTCATCTGATCACAAAATATATATTACAGACTTGTAAAGGATCACTAAAGAATCATTCAAATGAAATTTGGTTGTTATCCATCTGTTAGGTTCTGAGAAAATGATTTTCAAAGTTTCCACTATATAACATACAGAGAAATGACCTCCGCCAATAAAATACACAGTTTGCATCTGATCACAATAATTTTTTGTAGACTGATAGAGGGTCACTCAAGGATAATTCATCTGAAGTTTGGTTTATATCTATCAATTAGTTTCTGAGAAAAGCCACCTATTACCATATATGGAAATTAGCCACGCCCACTACTGCCATGATTTTCAACGGATTAAAATTCTTTGAAGGTATCTGATAGAGGGTCACCCAAGGAACATTCCTGTGAAATTTGATTGAAATCCATCCAGTACTTTATGAGGAGAAGATTTTTAAAGTAAAAGTTTACAGACGGACAGACGGAAGGACACTCGCACGCCGGACACCCTGCTATGACAATAGCCCGCTGGCCTTTCAGCCAGTGGAGCTAATAAAAACTCAGCACAGCCTCATTTTTATTATGTTTATAGATTACTTTTTTAATAAATTCTGTATTCAATGAACACTCCTGCAATATCCTCTATTTACATTATCCAGCACCTGAATGTGATAGTCTTGTTATTCTTAGCTTTCTCTTCTGGGGTATAAAAAAGTTGACTAGTGCATAGTTGGATTAACAAAAGTACTTTCTTTGTTTCACCGGACTGTTGACTGATGGATAGTGGGTAGAAGTTTAAATAATCAAGAGATGTTTTTAAAAACATTCATGCCCCCCATAAGAGTGAGTTAATGGCCTCTTCTTTGTAAATTATCAAAGGGGAATAACTCTAATAATATGATGTGTAGAGTTATGGTTCTTTAGCACTGCACCTCTCCTCAATGAGATACATCCACCTGTAAGGTTTTATTATTCTAGCTTGCATACTTTTTGTGAAACCTGGATGCCTTCAAACATTTTTTTTTTTAAGGAAAAATGACCTAGAAAGATAACCTTGACACAAGCAGATGTTAATCATTGATATCTATCATGATATCAAATATAAGTATTGTATCTTGAATAGCCTTGAAGTAACTGGCGATTCTAATTTTTTTGGCTAAGTTTTGCAGACAGACTGACAGACAACAGTAAAACAATATGCCAAAATCTTTTGATGCAAGGGGATAAAAATTCTAAAGTAAAACAAGATCCCACTTACAGTTGGAAACACTGTGCTGCATGCAGTAGATAATGCAAACAATCTTTAGTTGAACAAATGAAATTTGATGGTCCTAAATTGCTCACCTTTGTTTCTTTGACTCAATGACTATCAAAGGCAATTTTTTCAGCAAAAGTCATACTTGTTCTATAATCATTTAAGTGTATTAAGCGATCACTTGCAGGGCATCCAAAAAGCAGTCATTGAAGAGTATTGTTGCTTATTACACATTTTGTTTACAAAGTTTTACTCAGCTTTAGACAATTTATCAGTCACAGCAGCTGGAGCACCTAATAATAGAAACCTAGTATTCACACACTGGTACTGCCAATACATTCTTTCCTAGCATCAAGCTGCTATCCTGTATAGGTCCACAATTACCAATCCATAAGTGGGAAGAAACATAATTTTGATTGAATATTAATGTTATTGCAAATTTCTAAATAATCCTATGTTTTTAAAACTTGTCTCTTTGAGATGGTTCTTATGAGTTTTTAAAACATAAGATTCATTTACAACATCTTGTAGACCAATTATATCTACTTTCTCAGATATTTTGATTGGAAGGGGGGGAGGGGATTTCGAAAACAGTTAACAGGGGTTGAAATTAGCACTTGCAAAATGCAAGTGAAAATTAACTAATGCCAGTGTCAAGTACTGGCTACTTTTTTTGTTGATGAATTGATTGATTGAATGGGGCTTTATGCCACTATTAACAATCTTTCAGTTTAATCTAAGTTACTGGAACTCCAAACAATGGATTCCTGGTATTTCTCTCATTAGTACTACCATTACATACTTTGCTAGCCTCCAGCTGCTATCCCACATTGGTCTACAATTATCAACCCACTAGTGGAAGACAAATAGTTGGAAAGGATGAGTATTGCCATCAAAATCAAACTTTTGCAAGTTGTAAAGATCTGAAAAAAATTATTATAATTCTAAGTCAATTGCAAACAAGAGCTTCGCAGAGCGGCGCATAAACGCCCGAAGGGGCTTGTCAATAACCATGGCTTGTCAGTAACATGAGCTTGAATGATAGCTAAAAATATTGCAAACAGACAGACAGACAACTGGTGCAATTACATTTAAATATGAAAATATATTTAGTCCTAAGCACAAAGAGACAACCTACAGAGTCATTATGGTAAGTTTCCTTTCATTCCCATCCATGACGTAGGAGAAAATGAGCCGACAAGAAATTTTGTTTTTTTCATCAACACAAGGGCAGATAATCCAAGATAACTCTAGAATAACTGGAGCATTTTGAATTGAAAAGTCTTATGCAAAACTAGACATCATAGAGAGTAACGATTTACGTTTAATTCAAGGGCAGATAATTCAAGATTTCTCAGGATTGACTGGAGCAATTTGAATTTCAAAGGTCTTATGCACAACTAGACATCATAGGGAGTGATTATGTGTAATTTCAGCTTATTCCGATATTCCCATGATAGTTTGGGAGGAGTTGCGCACACAAGAAACAGTGATTTCTGTTAAATTCAAGGGCAGATAATTCAAGATTTCTCAAGACAGACAGGAGCAATTTGAATTTCAAAGGTCTAATGCACAACTAGACATCATAGGGAGTAATTATTTGTAATTACAGCTTATTCCCTTTGATAGTTTGGGAGGAGTTGCGCACACAAAAACAGTGATTTTTGTTATATTAAAGGGCAGATAATTCAAGATTTCTCAGGAATGACTAGAGCAATTTGAATTTAAAAAGTCTTATGCACAACTAGACATCATAGGGAGTAATTGTGAGTAGTTTCAGCTTATTCCCACTGATAGTTTGGGAGGAGTTGCACACACAAGAAACAGTGATTTCAGTTAAATTCAAGGGCAGATAATTCAAGATTTCTCAAGAATGACGGGAGCAATTTGAATTTAAAAAGTCTTATGCACAACTAGACATCATAGGGAGTAATTATGTGTAATTTCAGCTTATTCCCATTGATAGTTTGGGAGGAGTTGCGCACACAAAAAACAGTGATTTTTGTTATATTAAAGGGCAGATAATTCAAGATTTCTCAGGAATGACAGGAGCAATTTGAATTTAAAAAGTCTTATGCACAACTAGACATCATAGGGAGTAATTGTGAGTAGTTTCAGCTTATTCCCACTGATAGTTTTGGAGTAGTTGCGCACACAAAAAACAGTGATTTTGGTTATATTAAAGGGCAGATAATTCAAGATTTCTCAGGAATGACTAGAGCAATTTGAATTTCAAAGGTCTTATGCACAACTAGACATCATAGGAAGTAATTGTATGTTGTTTCAGCTTATTCCCATTGATAGTTTAGGGGTAGTTGCGCACACAAAAAACAGTGATTTTGTATATATTAAAGGGCAGATAATTCAAGATTTCTCAGGATTGACTGGAGCGATTTGAATTTCAAAGGTCTTATGCACAACTAGACATCATAGGGAGTAATTGTGTGTAGTTTCAGCTTATTCCCATTGATAGTTCAGGAGGAGTCGCGCACACAAAAAATTGCTAAGAGACGGAAAGACGGACGGACAGACAGACGGACGGACGGACGACCAAGGCCATAACATAATACGACCCTTCGGGCGTATAAAAATAAGGCAACATCCCCAATTTCAAGCTCGTTAGACACATGAATTCCTTTCATGATTGCAATAAATCAAGTAATTCTGTAAATGAATCTTATATCGTCTTAAGGTAGCAATGGACACATGGCGTCTTTTTTTTCTGCCCAATGAATTTTTTTCTTGTTCACATATGTTGTAGATTAACATTGTCTAGTCATTATATCAAAATATGAAGGTACCTTTCCACGCTCGTTTTCATGCTAGAGTTCTCTGCCCTTGAGTGGTATAGGCCATTTTTCAGTAAAAAGGTTATATTCGTTTTAGGTCTAGTATAAACCCTGTACTTAGTTCAAGCTATAAAACACATACATTTTGATAGACCTTATACATGTACACAATGGCTATTGACAAGAAAATTTCTCTTTGATCAATTACATTAGCACAATTTGCTTTCAAAAGTTAAAAATGCGCTAATTTTTGAAATTTTACTAGGTAAAAATGCCACAAAAACCTATTTTTTGAAGAAATTACCCAATGAATTTTTCTTATTTTCCGATATGTTTATAATCCCTATTTTTCCTTTATTTGGTAAAAAATTCAGCATACCTTTCCATGCAATTAAGAAAGTTTTTCGTTATTTTTCAGTGTTCCCCCCTAATTGAATGACGGTTTTAACGCATTTTTTTGTTAAATTTAATGATCCAGTCATTCAATTAATATCAAATGTTGAAAAGAAGCTAAATTATGAAGTTTTACTATCATTATTCTATGTTATTTCCATATGTAGAATCTTACGAAAACCAGTCTTTTTAAACAACGCGCAAAAAGAGCCGTAAAATAAACGAAAACCCACTTCCGGAATATAGAGTCTGGAGGCTGCTGTCCATTGCCACCTTAACTCAGGCATTCTGTATCATGTTAATGAGAAACATTTTTTCCTCATATTTCATGGCTACTATTGGAATATATGAGATGAAGTATGCAAGGAAAGACTCCCATGTGTCTGTTTTTGCAAAAATTTACCAATGTATTTCTTAAGCAGTGCACATGTGAAATATAAAAGGTATGTGTGCAGTCTGACTTGGGGGCAACACTTTTCCCACAACCTAGATGGCCCCCTTTTGCCTAACGGGTCACATATAGGAATCCATTAATATAGGGTTAATACTCCTTTTTGCAGGCGTTAACATTTGCAGAGACCTGAAAATGCATTTTGTGGGTCTCTGCAAATTTTAACACCTGAAAAAAACATGAAAGGATGCTATAATTGCATAAAAAGAAAGACTAAGTAATTATTTAAACAGAAATTGCAAAATAATTCGCTTTAAAACTAGCTCCAAAACCAATATTGTGTTTGAAAAATTGCTTTCCACAGGGCGCCCTCACTTTTGTTTATTCAGATGTTGCTAGGTAAAGTAATGACATCATAAAACTTAACGCGGGAATAGAATGGACGTTTTTATTTATGATCTATATCAATGTTTAACAAAGAAACTGATATAGTGTTTAGGCCCAGTTGAGAATATTTAAGTAAAAAAGCGAAGCCTTTACGGCACATGAAATTACTTATTAATCCATGTTTTCTCCTGTTAATAACCTGGTTTTGTCTGTAAATGTATGCCTAGAACGACCCGAAAAACATAAAACGTATGCATTAATTTATATTGTTGTCTGCAACTTCTTTCAGGGTTTAGATAGACAGTCATTGTGACATGATGTTCAATGTTCAACATCAGTTTGGTGGTTCTTGATACAAACTTTCTAGATGTTTAACCCAGTCTAATAAAGTGGCATCTGGTCCAGGCAACTGAAAACAAATGTACAAAGAAATGTGACCTGTCACACGAAAAGGGTCCATCTCAGAAATCTGTAAAATGAACATTTAAAAAAGAGATTGGGTCCAGCATAGGTCAACCAGATGTCACATTCAAAAAATTCTTTCACATGGAGGTAGATTGATTATTCTAGATTCAGAAAATAAGCACACTTTGAAAAGTTTCGACCCAAGACAGTCTGCGTAGTTCAAATAGTTTGACTAGGGTTGATTCTTTACGCACAACCCAGATGATCGTATTTTGCGTGACGGGTCACAAAAGTATGGTAGATCCTGTATAAAGCGACCATCAATGGGACCGCGAAACAGTGGTCTTTTAAGAGAATGGTGGCTTAATACACTTTTTCAGTTTCAATTAATAATGACCAAGTAAAGTGCAGATATGGCTACTTTTTCATTCAAACTTAATCCTATGATGTTAGAACTCAGTATAATCGTCTCCCTGAGACGATTCTAGTCAGTTCTCACATTATAGGAAATAATGAAAGTAACTAGAAAGCCATGAATGGCTTTAGTCGCTCCACTGGCTTGAAATTCTTGTAATAGCAAAACAAAGTTTTGACTAGATTTTTAGATATTTTTGGTTCTACTGATGTTGAAAGTTTCCACTATATAACATATAGAGAAATGACCTCTGCCCATAAAAGTAATATTTTTCATCCAATGACAGTTAATTTTGGCTGCATGATAATGGGTCACCCAAGGATCATAGACATGTAATTTGATTGATATCCATTATAGATTTATAACATATTGAGAAATGACCTCTGCACATAAAATACATATTTTTCATCTGATCACAATAGTTTTTGAAAAACTGATACAAAGTCACTCAAGGATTATTCCAGTGAAATTTGGTTGATATACATCGCTTAGATTCTGAGAAAATGATTTTGAAAAATTCTACTATATAACATATAGAGAAATGACCTCTGCCCATAAAATGCATATTTTCCATCCGATCACAATAATTTTTTTTGCAGACTGATAAAGGGTTGTTCAAGTATCATTACAGTGAAATTTGGTGGATACCCATCACTTGCATTCTGAGAAAATGATTTTGTAAGTTTCCACTTTTCAACATATAGAGAAATGACCTCCGCAAACAAAATACATATTTTTCATCCAATCACAATAATTTTTGCTAGACTGATAAAGGATCACTCATGTATCATTCCAGTGAAATTTGGTTGATACCCATCACTTGCATTCTGATAAAATGATTTTCAAAGTTTCCACTATATAACATATAGAGAACTGACCTCCGCCCATAAAATACATATTTTGCATACGATCACAATTATTTTTTGTAGACTGATAAAGGGTCAACTAAGGATCATTCATGTAAAATTTTAATTGGTATCCATCAATTGGAATCTGAGAAAACTCACTTTTTACCATATTTGGAAATTAGCCACACCCTTTAAATTCATGTTTTTCATTGGATCAAAAATTCTTGAACAACTTTGAAAGAGGGTCACCCATGGATCATTCCTGTGAAGTTTGTTTGAAATTCATCCTAAAGTTTCTGAGGAGAAGATTTTTGAAGAAAAACCTTTACGACTGGACGCACTGACTGACTAGCGGACACACGATGGACACAATGCCATGACAATGGCCCCAATGGCCTTTGGCCAGTGGAGCTAAAAATTAGTGACAAAAAGTTTATTCCTAACTGATTTCAGTTTTATCAAAGGGACTTATAATAATGGTCGCTTACTAGAGACAGTAAGATCAAGCAGGGACTTCAAAAACCTTACCCCTAAGAGCCTAACTATTGAGTCCCTGGGACCCTATTTTAATAGCTCAGATATTTTTCGAGAAAACTCCAGTTATTGTGATCATCTTGGGGTTATTCACATTGGCTTAATGTTAAAAACTTTTGGCTTGGACATATCTCTGTTGATATTGAAGGTTCTTCATGAAACTCGGCATGTGTGTTCATAATCACAAGAGCTATTCAGACTATTAGGGGGGATGACTCAAGAGTTTTGCCCATTTTCAACTGAGATTTTTTTTGTATTATCCAGCACCTCCAGCTTAGTGTTGGCACCCATAGGCAGTGCTCTTGTTGATGCTATACTAAATCCTTTAAATCTATCTCATATCTCCCGTAAGAATTTACAAGTGTCATATTTCTGAAATATGGATAGTTCTCAGGGAATTGTGAGCATGTACTGTCTAGGGATTTTACTTTTCTGCAAATTTTACTTGAGAAAATATTTGAGAAAAGAAGAAATTGCTTGTAGCAAGCAATTCACCTTTTATTTAAAATACTTTTTACTTCATTAATGTTTTTCACTAATTTGGGCCACTTTTAATAGGCGTCTGAAATTCATTTCAATCTAAACCAGTCTTAAATTTCAAAATCTATGAAAATAAATCAAACTTTTTTTAATCAATGTCTTCACGTCTATCTCATCTGCCCCATTATTATTGACTAGCTTAGTATTTCTAAAATGTCAATAGTTTTTTGGCAATTGGAAGTGTACACAGTCATGAGATTTTAATTTTCTGTGATTCATACTTGAGAAAATATTTTTGGGGAAAAAAAAAAAGAAATTGCTCCGTACAAGCAAATTCACCTTTTCACAAAATATTTTTTACTGCATGATTTTTATTCAATCTCACCCACTTTTACTTCAATTTTAACGTGTCTGAAATTTCAAAATCTGTGAAACTTGACTGTTGCAAAACTGACAAATACCCCCCTACAAATGCTTGTAAATAATGAAAAGCCATTTTCCATAAAAGCCTTCAAAGGGCCGTATATCTAACCAAAATATTACTTTTACATATCTGCATGATACTGATCACATCTGCAAAGTTTCATTGAAATTCGCCCATTAGTTGCTAAGAAATTGAGCAGATATGAAAAAGCTACAGATGGATGAACCAACCAACCGATAAGCTGACTCCTATATTTTGGGGGTGGGGGTTGGGGTTGGTATATTTGACCAAAGTCTTACCGTCTTCATATCTATCTCATCTGTCCCATAAGAATTGACAAGCGTAATATTTCTCGAATGTGGATAGTCCTCGGGGATGGCAAGGGTGTGCATGATCTTCCCACAATTCCCTACCAAGACTCGAAGTCTAGATTCATTCTGCATCCAGTCTACAGCATGTCTGAAAATAAAACAGATATATTCAAGCATGTACACGATATTTCCAACTATTTCACAAGCGGGGATTGCAGAAAATGTCGATACAATTTATCATGCAATTAAGCCTAAATTGACCCGATATCACCTGTCTGATAACATAACATGATATAAGGCAGTCTTTTTAAGAAATAATTTGTATAAACTTTCACCAGAATTGATTTGATTTTTTAAGGGTTTATTATAATAAATGCTGAACAAGAGTGCCATTGTCACAAAATACGCCGCCACTTTGCTGCTGTTTCACGAAAATAATTGTAGACACTACTTATTTTGACAGAAACAAATTCAAAATGACCAAGTTTCATTTAAATCAAGACAAAAAGTTAGGAGGAGTTGCCTTCACAAGGCTGCAATTTCGATAAGCCCCAGACACTAAGTTTTAAGGGGGCATAATTCAGGGAAATAAATGAGCCATAAAATCCTTGATCCATGTACATCTACAAATTATGGTGATGACATTGACCAAGTTTCATTTAAATAAAGACAACAAGTAAGGAGGAGTTGCGTTCAAAAGGTTGCAATTTCAATAAGCCCTAGATACTAAGTTTTAAGGGGGCATAATTTAGGGTAAAATTAATGAACCATAAAATCCTTACTTCATGCTCATCTACCAATTTCGGTTATAACATCCACCAAGTTTCATTTAGATCCAGCCAGAAACTTAGGAAGAGTTGCATTCACATGGCTGTAATTTCAATAAGCCCCAGAGACTAAATTTTAAGGGGGCATAACTGAGGCAATAAGCCCCAGAGACTAAGTTTTTAAGGGGCATAACTCAGGCAAAAATCAACGAACCATAAAATCCTTCCTTCATGCACATCTACCAATTGAGGTGATAACATTGACCAAGTTTCAAGAAGATCCAGCCAGACACTTAGGAGGAGTTGCGTTGACAAGAAAAGTGGACCCAGAGACTAAGTTTTTGAGGGGCATAACTCAGGCAAAAATCAACGAACCATAAAATCCTTCCTTCATGCACATCTACCAATTGAGGTGATAACATTGACCAAGTTTCAAGAAGATCCAGCCAGAAAGTTAGGAGGAGTTGCGTTTACAAGAAAAGTGGACGGACGGACGGACAGACGGAGAAGATGACATCAATATATGTCCGCCTCCGGCGGCGTATAAAAATGATTGCACAATAAAAAGAAATACATGCAAGTGTCTTAGAATATCAAAGTTATCTGGTAGAGGTTGGGAGAATTTATCATGACTTGGCAAAGTCGTTTCATGATAAATTCTTGCTGCCCAGACCAGACGACATTGATATTTTAAGACACTAACATGTTATTCTCTACAAAGAATATCTGCTGAACATCTGGGGAGGTGAAGCCTCTGGTCAGACTGTGTGGATGCACAGGCAGGACAGAGCCTTTGCTTGACACATGTAAATTGTTGGGAATGTCACAAACAGGATCATTTAAGTGTTGGGCAATCCGTTTCAAATTGTAATGCATTGTGAAATTTTGGTTGGAAGAGCAAAACCAATTGATGATCGAGACTACAATCGGTTTCTTAGAAATCAAAACAATGCTCAATGAATGTTCCCTATGGCATAACAAGGCTACTAGTGATTCCATTTTCTTAAAATCAATGCATTGATAATTATTTGGACATGTTTTAAAACTTCTTGTAAAAGGATGTTATCAGAAAAATATTAGAAACCCAGACTAAATAAGTTTCCGTGTGTGTATTTCCGTTTATATTTATCGTCACTACTGTAGCACAAGCCCATATGAGCGACATTAGTTGTTACGGGGGATAGTGCAAGGATACATTACAAAACTATTGCTGAGATCTGCCATGGTTCTTTAACGTGCTCGGTGTAATGCACTATTGCTGAGATCTGCCATGGTTCTTTAACATGCTCGGTGTTAAGCACCGTCTCACAGGGCCTCGGTTTAATTGTCCGAAAGACAATTAGTTTTGTTAGTGTACCAGCCTGGGAATCGAACCCACACAGTCGAACTTCAATGGTTTTGAAGTCCGGTGCTCTACCAACTGAGCTAATCAAGCTGGTACTAAATAAGTGTCATTTATCTTTCATAAATTGAATGGTTGTGAATTACATATTAAAAACCCACTAATTTATTTTGGTTGATTGAATTGAATGGAGTTTAACGCCCCTTTCAACATTATTTCAGTTATATCGCGGCGGCTGGAGCACCTAACAATGGATTCCTGGTATCACCAGTACAACCACCACATTCTTTCCTAGCCTCTATCTCAAATAGGTCTACGATTATCAACCCATTGATGAGAGACAAATAGTTGGAAAGAATGAGTGCCGCTGTCGGGGATTGAACCCGCAAACTCTAGATTGACAGTCTGACAGGCTACCAACTGCGGCTAATTTATTATGGTATTTCTTAATTGACAGCTGTTATTGTAAGCCAAAACCAATTACAAATTATATCAATTAATCAGCCCGCCACTTACTTATATTTCATAATATTGCATGTTAGTAACAGATCACCAACCAGGCCCTTTTACCTTTTACAACTCATTTGCCTGCACAATTTTTTTGGGTGGTCATTTACTGTTTATTAAAGATCAAAGAAAACAAAGGGTATTGTTTAGACCATAATGTCTTGTAACTATTAATTGTTTATTATTTTTTTTTTCATCATCCATGAATCCCCTTTGCTTTTGATCTCGTTTTTGCAGTCATAAATAATCTCTGGTATTTAGCATATTTGGCCTTTTTTCACACCTGTCACCCCTAATTTACCCCAAACCCCTTCTGAAAGTAATTTGATGATTCTCATGAACCCCAGGGCTGTATTAGAGCTTTGACATATTTAACCATTTTTCTTTGAGCTATGTAGGGAGGGTAGAGAGTCACACACTCCCCCTTTATTAAGATGATGAGTCTCTGTGAGCTGCACTGTGCTTTTTGCACTTAAAAATTTGCTACAATTCTGACGTCTTGAACTTTTTGAGCAAGTTCTAAATTTAAATCAGAAGGTGCTTAAAAATGTCATAAATACATCTTCATTTAATTAGTATTTATGACATTTTGGGTGTCTCTTGACAACATATCTAGTTTCTACTCACTGTTTATTAAGTATTTCCATCTCAGACAACATGGGATAATGTTGGGACCATCTTGTTTGTATATTTCTGATGAGATATGACACATCATTAGCCTTAACAGCTTCATCGATTATGTCTTTGATATTGAAGTTTTCCACATTAAACTGAAACAAGAGATGTTTGTAAAACATTTATGCCCCCCCCCCATAAAAAAGCAGGTCACTGACTGATCCTTGTCAATCAAGAAAGGACAATAACTCAAAAATTTTGATGAGTAGAGTAATAGTTCTTGTGCATTGCACTTCTCCTCATTGAGATCTATCCACATAAGAAGTTTTATGATTCTAGCTTACATACTTTTTGAGATATCTCAAAAAGTATGCATGCTAGAATCATAAAATGGTCTATGGACGGTCCGACAGACCAACAGACCAAACGACAAGTTCAAAGCAATATACCCCTTCTTCTTTGAAGAGGGGCATAAATTACAATAAGATTTTCTTCCAAGTTAGCTTTGTTCATGATAAATAACTGTTGTACACAAAGATTTTGCAGAAAGTATAGATGTGCAGTCTGATCTAAGCCTTAACTGCTTTCATTTTTTACTGCTTTCATTTTTATCATTACGGGAAAAGCTGAACTAGAGCTGTTGAAATGTTTAAAAAATCAAAATTTGATAATTACAAAATTTGAAATAAAGCTTGCTAATAATGGTAATGTTAATCTATTTCTTCCTCAATGGTGACAATTGAAGTACAATCTATTAACACATAAAATATTAACACATAAAATATTATATCAACAACAGCTGTCCCAAAGCAGACTTTTACCCACCCACCCCCACCAGCGCTTTGTCAATTGAACCAAGGGCTGACTGTGACCTTGACCTTTGAACTATGTGAACCAAAATCAATAAGGCACTATTGCAGCATTTAAGGTCATAAGAAGCAATAGTTTGAAGTTTAATGTTTCAAGGTTGCTTGGTTCTTGAGTTAGAGTCCAGAAACAAAAATGTCTAAAGATGGATGGACAGAGAAACAGACAAATGGATGGACAGACAGACATGCTGAAACCAATATACCCCCCTGTACTTCATAGGTGCGGGGTATAATAAGCCTTCAGGAAAGGAAAACATAAATATATACAAACAAAAACTCAAGACAAAATGAAATTCTAACATAAATGCATGCATCTCTAACACAATATGAACGACCATTTCAAATTTTAGGACATAATAGGATGCAAACTGAACTAAAGCTTAACAAAATTGAGAACGAAAAGAATGAAGAAAGAAATATTTACAACTGTGGTTGATTTTAAACTCTTCTGCAAGACAAGAGATGTTTGTAAAACAGTTATGTACCACATTTAAGCAGGTCAATGGCTTTTTCTTTGTCAATCAAAAAAGGACAATAACTCACAAATTACAATGAGTAGAGTTATGGTTCTTATGGCTAGCAATTCTCCTCAGTGAGATCTATATACCTGTGAAGTTATTATTCTAACTTGCATACTTTTTCAGATATGCTCCCGATAAATAAAAAGGTCTACAAACAGATGGGCAGACCAACCTACCTACAAGTGCAAAGCAATATATCCCCTCTTCTTAGAAGGGGTACAAAATAAAGGAACATTGTTCATAACAAGAGCCATGACGGACAAGGCAATCCCCCACCTAAAAAAGCTTGATCGTAAACTGAAGACATTTAGCTACATGTATGTCCATGCCAATATTTTCATTAATGATAATGATATGAGAAAATAATTTTATTTTAGTTGTGTCCATCAAGATTCATGCATTCCGATAGGATAAAAAAAGTAAGTTCCATTTATCAATGAATACAATTTTGAGTATGCAGCCATATTGTTAGCTTACGTACATAGTAGTTTGGAAAAAAATATGCTTCCTTATAGAACTTTTTTTCCTTTTTTTGCTTCATGATATTAATTTATAAGAAATGAAAAGAATAATTGTTGATTTCATGGAGGTATGGAACTAAAAAACCTAATCACACTCAAGTATGAATTTGCTCTGCATATTCATATGGTGTGAATAGGTTTTAAGTTTCATACCTCAATGAAATGAACTAATACTTTCTTCATCTCTTAACCCTTTGCTGTTTATTCCCTGCTTTTTAAGTGCCTGTGATTTTATGATTGAAAAAACATTGTGAAAAAAGAAGAAATTGCTTCTGACAAGCAATTTCTTCTTTTCCACACTATTTTCTACCCTACTGAATGGTTATTTCTCAAATTAAATCCACTTTTAATTTTCGTCTGCAAAACCTTTGAATTTGGACAGGTCCAAAATTTTGTAAAACAGGAAAGTGTTAAGTGATTATCTCCCTATTACCAACAGCTTTGTCTATGCTGAAGATGCCAAGGTGAAGACTATAGCAAACTTGTTGTATCCAAGTTGCCAGGCTAACGAAATACTGTAAACATCTTTACATAGGTAGTATCCACATTTTGTGTTTTTTCACTTTCGATTTATTAGCTGTGATTAATTTTGCAAATGAGTGCTGTCAACTACTGTATATCCGCACTCATAGATCTATCTCACCCATTAGTCAAGGGGGTAAAATAAAAAACAATTTCTATTCATCAAATCTTGACAAGATCCAATCATAAGTAAATGGCAGATATTTTGGTAGATAACGTGTAAGAATTCTGGCTAATATCTTATCATCTAAGAAAGTGTTGTTATTTTCATGAGTTAACAAAATTTTCGGCTGGTCCAAGTTGAAGAAGTTGCCGACGTCTGAACAGATACCTGCCTTTATGCAAATAGCGATTTTTGAACAGGATAAATTGTTCATTGATTTACATAATTCAGTTAATTCATTTACCTAAAAGCGTCATTTTTCACCGTAAAAAAAACTATCAAATAATAATAGAAGCTTAAAAATTTATTCAAAGTAAACAGAATGTTGGTTCCGAATATTTAAGATCTACCTTTGCTTTAGCTCTCGTGACCATCATGTTTCGTAAATAATTTACAATTTATTAACATGTAGACAGGCTGGCATTCTGTTGAACCAAAACTCTGCCTACTCAACACATGGGTACAATCCTTCTGGCCAATAAAATCTATGATATTGCTTCTGCTGAATTATAACAGGAGAATCATGAATGTCCAGTGACTTTATCATGTCATGGTAAGTAAACATGTGTTTACTTCAAATCTATTGATTACACATGTTGTAAATTACTTGCAGTAGAGGCATTATTACTCATATTAAATGAAATTAATTGACCGGATTTATGATGATCAGAATACCACACGTAAGTCAAGGATTTTGACAAGATAAACAAGCAGACAGCCTGTTTTTTATCTTGACAAGTGACCCCTTTCAGCGCCAATTTATAAGTTTCATTTTTCTGTGGGCCATAAGATGATGTTGGACTTAGAATCAAATTTACAACTGCTTTTTTACACTTATGTGAGAGAATCAATTGTAAAAAACCATAACCTTTGAACTAGGACCTTATCTTTGTTTTGCATGTACATGTATTGCCATTAGCAATGCACACGTGAAATATGAAAGCTCTATGACTTGCCAATCAACAGAAATGGTAAAAGTTAGTTTTAATTTTACAAAATTTGACCTTGAAAATTGACCTTGATCTCAAAATGTGACCTTGAGGATGGTGCCTTGCAAAAGGTCTTGTTCTGACTTTGACTAATGACCTTGAGCTTGGTATCACAGAAAGGTCTTGTCCGAAGCAGTCATCATGTGAAATATGAAGGCTCTATCACTTACAATTCAAAGTCATGGCCAAATTCAAGTTTTTATGTTGAAAAATAGTGACCTTAAAAAAATGACGCTGACCTTTACAGACGATCTTGGCTTAATTATTCACAAAAAGGTATTGTCAAAAGCAATGCACATGTGATAAATCAAGGCTCTATGACTTGCCAATCAAAAGATATGGCCAATGTTAAAGATTTAATTTTTCAAAAATTTGACCTTGAAAAAGGATCATGACCATATCATATGACCTAGAGCTTAGATTCAATAGAAAGGTCTTGTCCCAAGTAATCATCCAGTGAAATATGAAGGTTCTATTACTTACCATTCAAAAGTTATGGACAATGTTTCTTTTGACAAACAGAGTATTATTGATCTACAATGACCTGGCACTCATTAAATGTTTCTTTTGACCCCTATTGATAGTCTGATATTATGTTTCTTAATATATATAGACTTTAACAAAGTTTAGACTATCTGTATTCTGACAGTCAGACTTTTATTTATAATATTTGATAATTATAAAAGTAAGTGTTGTCCATTCATCACTGTAAATAATAAAAGTGAATTATGGAAACAATAAGAATTATGTATCTTGTTTTGTAGTTCAAGATACATCGCAAGTGAAACTGAACAACCAAAATTTTGAAATGCTTCTATACCTAAAAGATGAAAAGTATTTTTTTTTCTTGTTCATTTTACAATTTATGACGGTATGAGAATAAAAGCCTGTACTTGGTTTGATTGTACTTATCGAATTCCCTTTTAGGTGCAATTACCTTATTAATGTAAAAAACTTGATTCTTATCGTATCTTATAATTCAATATCATAAAGCAAATGAGATTTCTATTTGGACTAACTTTTAGAGCAAGATTACTAAATACTATATGTCATTTTCATTGGGGTAATGATACTCTTTTTTTTTCGGGTGATCAGAATACAATAGTCTTGCAATTGGTTGGTGCAACAATCAAAATTGAATTATATGAGAATGATAAAAAAATAATTGCAACTGACAAAAAAAATAATAATAAAGGAATAATTAAAAGGGTCAATGTAAGAAATAAATGAAAAAGAAAAAAAATAATCAAAAGGATTAAAATATGTATCCCTGTCGGGTATTGAACTCAACCCAACAAGAGAACACTTTACAGGAAGGCATCAGTAACCAATATATACTACAGTGACTTATTCAGATTATGTGAGATAGTATGAATAAATCAGTAAAACATAATTGAACACTGCGGTTATACTCAAGCACTGACGGAAGTTAATGAGTGCCAGGTCATTTTAGATAAATAATAACTGACAAACAGATAAACAGACAGGCCAAAAACAATGTGCTTCCAATCTATGGATATGGGGGCAAAAAAATGCCTATATCAAGTTCAAGAATTCAAAATTATGAATGTTAGTATTACAGAGACAATGGTTCACTTTTTTCTTCAGACTCCATTATAAAGCGTGTAATCGACAACCTTCCAATAATAAAACAAAAGATAGTTTTCACAGCTACCATTTCAGTCAAATGGAGTGATCTATTTTTAACACATTTGGTGGATTTCATTTTCATTATTTGAATTCATTAAGAAATATGTATACAAAATCTATTCCTACACGGTTTATATTTTATTTGTGAGCAGTGAGAAATTTAAAGCAATAGATCTATTAATCCAAATTATAAAATGTTTTACCAGTATTTGTTTGCTACACTGAAATAAAGAACTGAATAATTTATTAAAAGGAGCAATAACATAATTATAAGGAATTACTATAGCAATTTCTTCTATGCACAAAGCTTTAACTGACCTTCACATCTCTCAGAGCAATGTTTCCATGGCAACCAATGTGGAAGTGTAAGGTCAAGGTCAAAGTGAGTTGGTCTACATCACCTCTGTCTATATTATCGTTAAAGTTCTCAATCAGTTCAACTGTGATTGTGTCCTTGTTACTTGCAACAACTTTTATGCCCGACATAGTCTCCAGGAACCCCAAAATCTTTTTTGCCCTGTAAAATTAAATATAGATTTAATCCTACTCATGCTGTTCATGATATACATGGAGGATATTGAATGAGCAGTCATGAAATATCAAATTTATTAAACCAGTCATCTATGAACATATAAAACAAGGCTGCGCTATATATATATTCATATATTCTATTTATGAGATGAGCAGAATTTTTTGCGAAAAGTCATCAATATTCTTGAAATTCAAGATTTCAATTTTCTGCTGAACTTAGCATGTGGATTAAAAATGACTTCACAAAAATATACATCGCTATTCACTCTGATCTCATTTGCAGTTATTCCACTAGTGTAATAACACCAATGTAATATCAAAAATATTCAACGAGGTTATTTCTCTCCCACAATGTAGGTCATATTATAAAACAAGAGCCGTCAGAGACAGATTATGCTCCCCAAATAAGGCATTGTCACAAAAACAAGAGCCATGTTGGATATGGACATCCCATGCCACGAAAGCTTGATAGTAAACTGAAGCCTAATAGATTAAAGATTATGTTGTACTGTCAGAGATTTACCTCCAATAAAATCTAAGTATTAAAAATAACAAAGGGCAATAACTCCAAAAGTATGCAATCAAGAGTTGTAGTTCTTGTGTATTGCACTTCTCCTCCATGAGATCTATCCGCCCTTAAAGATTCAAGTTGATAGCTATTATACTTTAGGAGATATGCTCCAGACAAAATCTAAGTATAAAAAATAAGAAAGGGCAATAACTCCAAAATAATGCAAGTAAGAGTTGTAGTTCTTATGCACTGCACTTCTACTCCATGATATCTATCCACCCATAAAGTTTCAAGTTGATAGCTATCATACTCTAGGAGATGTGCTCCGAACAATATCTCAGTATCAAAAATAACAAAGGGCAATTACTCCAAAATTATGGAAGCAAGAGTTGTAGTTCTTATGCATAGCACTTCTCCTCCACGAGATCTATCCACCCATAAAGTTTCAAGTTGATAGCTATTATGCTTTAGGAGATATGCTCCAGACATAATCTAAGTATCAAAAATAACAAAGGGCAATAACTCCAAAATTATGCAAGCAAGAGTTGTAGTGCATGTGCACTTCACTTGTCCTCCATAAGATCTATCCACTCATAAAGTTTCAAGTTGATAGCTATTATACTTTAGGGGATATGCTCTGTGGTCAGATTGCAAGAAATTCAAATAAGGTGTAATCTTATACAGCTAACATAAAGGTAACAAACTTAAACCCCTTTTTTGCATGGCATACATTTAGACACAAATTTCAAATAATTTATGGTAAAGGGCATCTGATTTGCTACTCAAATGAGAAATTTCATCAAATTCTGAACATAAGACTAGGAGAAATGATAGAATAATTGTATTTTACACGCTAAAGTAAAGGTAACAAACATTTAGCCATTGTCACAAAAACAAGAGCCATGTTGGATATAGACATCCCATGCCACGAAAGCTTGATAGTAAACTGAAGCCTAATAGATTAAAGATTATGTTGTACTGTCAGAGATTTACCTCCAATAAAATCTAAGTATTAAAAATAACAAAGGGCAATAACTCCAAAAGTATGCAATCAAGAGTTGTAGTTCTTGTGTATTGCACTTCTCCTCCATGAGATCTATCCGCCCTTAAAGATTCAAGTTGATAGCTATTATACTTTAGGAGATATGGAAGCAAGAGTTGTAGTTCTTATGCATAGCACTTCTCCTCCATGAGATCTATCCACCCATAAAGTTTCAAGTTGATAGCTATTATGCTTTAGGAGATATGCTCCAGACATAATCTAAGTATCAAAAATAACAAAGGGCAATAACTCCAAAATTATGCAAGCAAGAGTTGTAGTGCATGTGCACTTCACTTGTCCTCCATAAAATCTATCCACTCATAAAGTTTCAAGTTGATAGCTATTATACTTTAGGAGATATGCTCTGTGGTCAGATTGCAAGAAATTCAAATAAGGTGTAATCTTATACAGCTAACATAAAGGTAACAAACTTAAACCCCTTTTTTGCATGGCATACATTTAGACACAAATTTCAAATAATTTATGGTAAAGGGCATCTGATTTGCTACTCAAATGAGAAATTTCATCAAATTCTGAACATAAGACTAGGAGAAATGATAGAATAATTGTATTTTACACGCTAAAGTAAAGGTAACAAACATTTAGCCCTCTTTTTCCATGATATATCTTTTTTAAAATTAATTTCAAATTGTTTATAGTGAAGGGCATCTGACGGACAAACGGATGGACAGACAGACGAAATTTATTGGTTCATACACTTTATTTGACATGCTAACTGTGGTCAATTTACATGACAAGGAGGTGAGTTTTTGCTGGTACCAAATTATTTGTCATCCTCAAAAATGTTACACAAAGATTAAACTGTTAGGAAATTTCTTAGTTGAAGAAAAATTAATGTACCTGTTTTTTCTCATCCAGATCCTATGTTGTTGGTACTCATTGAAATCTTCTTGACAAGAAGATTGAACTATATACCCACAACAGAGGGTTAAATTCAAGGTATAAGTATGTATTTTTTAATTTTGAAAGTGAAATACCCCCCTCTATCTGAAAACTATACCATTGATACCTATGTATAACAAAATCTTCTCTCAGTTGTAGTTTACTTCCCTCATTCTACTTGAAACACTTTATAAAGGGAATGCTGTTGATCTTAATCAGTTGATTTCCATCCAAACCTTATTTTGGAGGTACTCATTTGAATCATCTTGATAAGATGATTCAAATGCATACCTACAAAATAGGATTTAATTGACAGATAAAGGAAATTTTCAATTTGAACAAAACATCTCTCCCTCTATCTGAGAACCTTGCTATAGATACCTATGTATAACATCATCTTCTACCAGCTGTAGTTTACTTCCTTCATTCTGCTTTAAATACTCTATAGAGGCTTCCAGTTGATTTTCCAAGTCTCTCTTCTTGCCAAGATCAGCCTGCAGAGTGTCCACGGCTTGCTGACATTTTTCTACTGCAATCTGAACTGTGGCTGGATCAAGATTTTGCTTGGACAGGAATAACTCTCTCTGAAAAAGGATCAAAACAAAATTTTAAAAATGCCCTCCCAATTGCCATCGTTATGAAACAGTGACCTTGAAAATAAGCTCATGTCCTTGAGTAATGGCCTTAACTTTGGTATGAAACTGAAAAGTCAGGGGTGTGGAATTCCCATGCCCAACTTGTCCGATACAAGCTTTTCCAGTACATTTTTAAGGCTACTTGTCCATAGACAAGTAAATGCCAGAGCAAATCTTGCAACAGTTCTTTAATAATCAAGGGCAAAAGTCATCCTAATGTTTGTATAAAAGGGTACAAATAATTGTCTTTAATGAAGAAAAATGCTGAGTTACAGCATTTTCTTCATTAAAAACAATGTTTTCTCAATATCTTCCATTCCATTGTTTTTGCCGACAAGCTCATTTTGATCCTTGACAAGTGAGAAATTGACTTTAACTTGTCCATGGACAATTGAAGAAAAGTCTTATTTCCACATCCAAGTCAATGAATATACTTGTGAAATCTGAAATCTGTAACACTTACCATTTCAAAGTAATGGCCAATGTTACAGTTTAATTTTATCGAGGTCTACAGACAGGCAGACATATGGATGGCCAGACAGGCAGATAGACAGGGTGACACATATATACCCCCTCTACTTTGTAGGTGGGTAGTATAAAAAATTGTTTCATTTTTTTAATTTTCTTTTTTAATTTTCCACATTGGTCCAAATTTGAGAAGTGAAGTTTATGGAGAGTGAAGGCAATTTAAAAATGAAAGTATCCCGTGTTGTAGAAACATTCATGTTCTTTTAGAACCTTTTCCAAATATCATTTGTAGCTAACTACTCATTCAACTTGTAGAAAAGCATTACAAATGACATTGTGGTCAATGGAAATGTCATTCGTAAGTCAATTAGACTGTCGCAAAGAGGACTAATAGCCCCATACAAAGTGCTTTTCAATAATGAAAAGCCATTTTATATCAAAGGGCAATAACTCTAGTTACATAGAAATTGAAAGGACACGAAAAAGCCACAGATGGATAGACAGACTGACCAACAAGTCTACTCCTAAATACCCCTAATTTAGTTTTTTAGGGAATAAATATTATATACTAGGAAGAAAAGGAAACACCGGGATACATAAAATATGCAGCATATATTTTATTGCTTGGCTTAGAATAATGAAAAATGATCAGATTTATGTTTTGTTAGCTATCAAACAGTACACACGTTTAAAACTACACAATACCTTACATCTTCGCACCATGAGAGGCATGAACTCAAATGCAAGAATCCTGTGCAGGGGAAGGTCATTAAGTTTGCCAAAGGAAATTTTCAGTCTATTTGATATTGTTAAAGTATTCAGATAGATTTTTCAACAAATATTTCAAATTGAGCAATTTGCATCAATGCTGCAATTGTCAATTTTCAGAAGTCGAGTGGGGACAAGCTATAGCAATGCTTATGCAGGATCAGGCCATCAGCAGGTTGCTGCACATTTTGATGTGAATATTCAAACTATTGAATGTCTTGTTCAATGTCTGCGAGTGACAGGGAGGGTCAACTACTGACAGGGAAGTGGACATCCATGCGTAACGACGCCACGTTATGATCAGTTTATGACACTTTATCACTTATGTAATCGCCATCTCACAGCTAGCAAAACTGCAAATAACACTAAAGGCAGTCATAATCGATATTCATACCGATACAGTTGGAAATCCCTTATAAATGTGTCAATGGCCTAAGAGACCGACGTCCCTATATCGGTCTCCCTATAACTCCCGCTAAAATCTGTCAAATGCGGATCAAACTTTTGACCAAAGGTCTTTAAGTCCAGGTATTTAACTGAGATATAACGCTGTACAGCAGCCCTTTTGGATCATCTTTCAGATTTCATTCACTAAGTACCTTGGACATAAGTATGGTAATTTGGGTAATTTTTTAGGTAATTCGGCATTAGGTGGCATCTGGTGGTACTTCTGCTACTTAATAAGCTTGAAGAAAATCATATTTGTTAATTCTTTCTGTGGAGATCTTATAATTTTAAGACAAAACACAGCAAGACACTGTGTTTTGTAATCATTTTATAATATATCCACTTTATTCATCATCCTTAGCAGGATTGTTGATGTTTGTGATATCATACAAATCCACATGCCAAATGACACTCTTTCAGGACACCTTTATTATTATCGAGGTCTATTCGGTAGAATCACCGAAGGGTTCCACATTGGCAACAGCCCTAATCTTCTGATTATTTCATTACTTACCTTATTTTTGTAAATTTGAACTTTTTCCTCAAGTTGTTTTATCTGTTCTTTAAGATTTTCATATTCTGAAAAGTAATTAATTGGTATCTTAATTAGTCTGTGAGCATATTACAATGTATTGACATTTCGATTGACATCGGTATCTGGCAATTTCATTCCTGTACCGAGACTTCTAACAAGTGTTTATTCTAGGCAGGAGTACTTGGTGATAGCCCTCCTTTTTAAAAGATGACCCATATTTCAACATTTTTGGGTGGATTTTTCACTATAAACAGAGAGTATACAATTCAAAGTATTTCCTCAATCATGTAAATTTTGCGCTGAAATCTCAGCATTTTTATAATCTTAGAAAAACACAGTCTAATGTACATATACATCATAATTTAGGAATAGAAAATCTGAAATTGTTACTCTTCCTGCACAGAAAGAAATTGGCTTGGTTACTAACAATTTTATTCTATACTCTATCATGATCAGCTTATCTCAAACAAAATCTCATAACAGATCCTTCATTTCTGTAAAATCTACCTTTGAGACATCCTTGTCTTAATGCATGTGTACATGAATCATCATGATCTCATCCATAGAAACATATCTCTTTGGATATTGAAGTAGAAAAAAATGCATTTAATAAGAACAAAATTTTTGTGAATTGGAGATTTTTTTATGAGAATTTCTTTGAGACAGTTTGATCGACTCCTCTGGAGAATAGAAAACTATTTTAATTTAGTAAGTAATTAATCAACCTGCTGACATTCAAACAATTTGCTTAACTTTACTGAAGTCATTTAAACCAGTCTGAATCTAGTATTTCCCAATCATAGTTAAGTAGAAACAAGGTTTTAAGGGGCTGGTTTACAAAAGTTCTTACGAAAAAATTAATCATAAGCCAAAATCACATTTGTACCTGGTGTTTTTATTCCTTGTTAGATTCTGCATTGTAATATTTTATTGGAATCGATTGATTTGTTTGAATAGGGTTTTACACCACTTTCATCATTTTTTTTTATTTAGAAGATGATTCCAATGAGATGATGCAGGGCAGAATTCAATATTTGTTAATAATCTAGAGGCATTTTTATTTTTGACTTATGCAAAAAATGATCATGAGATGTTTAGTAAAACAGGCCAGAGTTGCAAAAAAAGTAGCCAGGACCCTAAAAACTGTATGATGTGAGTCCAATAGACTCCCTGAGGATCAACTTCAGGAAAGAATTGAAGACTGTTTTAAACAGTCTTCAATTCTTTCCTGAAGTTGATGCCCCAACTATTTATAAAGTTCCATCAATTGCTTTACCTTTAACCAGGGAATAGCTTTAGATTTACATAATACAAGATTACAGCCTTAAAATAGTCCAACACCTAAAGCAGGGACTTCTTAAGCTCAACCAACTTATATAGCTCACCTGAGATCAAAGGCTGCAATATTTCAGAAATTCTCTCTTTAACTTCCTCAAACCTCTTCTTGACAGCCCTCTTTTCTTGACGGCTTGTCTTTAATTTTGCCTCTATTTACAGAATATATAAATATAATAATAAAGAGTCAAGTCTAAAAACTACCAAATAAGATCATTAAAGAAATTCAATTAGAAAGATTCAAAAGGAAAAGAAATTGAAACTTAAAAGGAAATATTATAAGTGTTTGACTTCAACCCTTGTCAGACTGAAATCAGATTTTTTTTTTGTTTCTACACTGGGTTAAAGACATAGATCAGCCAGCACATATATGCAATTGTTCTGTGTCAATTTGAAAACAAGATATGTTTCTGAAACACAATTGCCTCCAAAATAGCATCTTTTTAAAACTTTGACCTTTATAGATGACCTTGTCAAATGACCTTGACCTTGGTATCTGTAGATGCGCATCATCAAGATCTATCATCATACCAAATAAGAGCATTGTATCTTGTATAACCATGAAGAATTGGCAATAAAAAAGGATGAAATCTGTAGACTCTTTTGCAATAACAAAGATTTTTGATCCAATATTCATAATGCTACTTTTCTTGGGACAATTGAAGGACATGGTCCATTTTTCAACAAGGAATGATCCGTATGATAGATACATGTACATTCATTCTATGCAAGTTTGAAGCAAATGGCATGAACTGCGGTCAGTAGAACTACTAACCGTGGAAAATATCAAGTCTTAAATACAATACATTTTAGAACAAGTGCATGTCGTATTGCGATGCAATACTGGAGTCCCCCACCGGATAACAAAAAATCCTCTCTTATAATATATCTCCTACTTACTAGATCTATAAGTGTACAAAGTTTGAAGTTGCTAGCACTTATAGTTTGGGAGATATGATCCGGACAAGAATGTAAGACTAAAAACAATAAAGGGCAATAACTCAAAAAGTGGACATGGCAGAGTAAAAGTTTTTGTACATGACACTTGTCCTCGATAAGATCTATCAGTGTACAAAGTTTGAAGTTGCTAGCACTTATGGTTTAGGAGATATGATCCGGACAAAAATGTAAGGGTAAAAACAACAAAGGGCAATAACTCAAAAAGTGGGCATGGCAGAATAACAGTTCTTGAACATGACACTTGTCCTCAATAGGATCTATAAGTGTACAAAGTTTGAAGTTGCTGGTACTTATAGTTTAGGAGATATGATCCGAACAAGAATGTAAGGGTAAAAACAACAAAGGGCAATAACTCAAAAAGTGGGCGTGGCAGAGTTATGGATCTTGAACATGAAACTTTGCCTCAATGAGATCTATAAGTGTACAAAGTTTGAAGTTGCTAGCACACATAGTTTAGTAGATATGTTCCGGACAAGAATGTAAGGTCAAAAACAACAAAGGGCAATAACTCAAAAAGTGGGTGTGGCAGAGTAACGGTTCTGGAACATGACACTTCTCCTCAATGAGATCTATAAGTGTACAAAGTTTGAAGTTGCTAGCACACATAGTTTAGGAGATATGATCCGAACAAGAATGTAAGGGTAAAAACAACAAAGGGCAATAACTCAAAAAGTGGGTGTGACAGAGTTATGGGTCTTGAACATGACACTTTGCCTCAATGAGATCTATAAGTGTACAAAGTTTGAAGTTGCTAGCACTTATAGTTTAGGAGATATGATCCAGACAAGAATGTTAGGGTAAAAACAACAAAGGGCAATAACTCAAAAAGTGGGCGTGGCAGAGTTATGGATCTTGAACATGACACTTCGCCTCAATGAGATCTATAAGTGTACCAAGTTTGAAGTTGCTAGCACATATGGTTTAGAAGATATAGCCCGGACAAAAGCGTGACGGACAGACGGACGGGCAGACAGACGGATGGAATCGAGCAAACCTATAGTCCCCCAACCGGTAACCTGTGGGAGACTAATAAAAGCAGAGGAAGGAGACTTTAACATAACCCTTGACTGTTTTTTGAAATATTGGAGTGATCTAGATCTATTGAAAATTGGACTATATCCCTGTTAGCGCTTTGTCCCAAATTCCAGGAAAGGTTTCAGACAAAATTCAACTGTGATATTGACCTTTACGCCTCCCAATACTATAGGGCAATTCCTTGGGCCATGGGCAACAAATTTCAGACGTTCAAAAATCAATGTGTGACATAGTGTGTCCATACAAGAGCGTAGGAAATCATTTCCAGTAAAACTTGGGTTAAGCGACCACTTAGGGGACTACCAAAAAGCAGTTGCTTATGGAAATGGTCACTTAACCCAATATTTCATGATAATTAAGACAGGTCATTTTGATAACAATCAAAGATTGTCACATAATTCTTACTGAATCCTATGATGTTTGAACATGTGAGAATCGTCCCTCAGACGATTCTCACAGGTTCAAACATCATAAGATTCAATTGCAAACATTTTTCAGTTTCAGAATGTCTACTCTTCATTGATTTTGATTAAAGTGGAAAAAAAATTTAAGTTATCGCTTAAAAGAGGTGGTCGCTTGAGCAATTTTTACTGTATGTTAAATGAGGAAAATGCTAGAACCTAGCATTTTCCCTATCAACAAAAAATTATCTGCAATTTACTAAAATATTAGGATAACTCGTCAAGTTGGGCATACAAATGCCCCACCCCTGCTTAACTCTCCCACAATTATGGGCAAATTTGCATGAAACTTTCACAGAATCTTCTGATCATGTAATCATGCACAATGACATAGTGACGACTCAGCACGAAACAGTTGTAACTGCCTATAAACATATAGGCAGTTACAACTGTTTTGCACTGAGCCATTGATATGGTCACCATGTAAAATTGCTGTGGCAGGCTTTATTCCACTGGAACCGTATACTGACCTGTATCCTTTAAAGTGGGCCATGTCATTGGGTCTTTGCACAGATACTCATAGATAAATTGCTTCCTCTCACTATTGGTGAAAATATTCTTTAACTCATCTTTGGTCTGCATGATATCAAACAGAAATATTC
Source organism: Fragum whitleyi (assembly GCA_948146395.1). NCBI lineage: Eukaryota > Metazoa > Mollusca > Bivalvia > Cardiida > Cardiidae > Fragum > Fragum whitleyi. Next base: position 18,048,027 of record OX411551.1, on the reverse strand, counting down.
ATGTACATGTACATGTACATGTACTTTAACACAATAAAATGATATTGATGGCTCAGAAGGAAAAGTTTAAACATATAGGCATAAACCATAAGGCAGTTACAACTATTTCATGTTGAGCAAAAAGAAATTGAAAGAATGAGATTCAGGCAACATAATTAAAGCTGATATGATTTCTTGACCAGTTTTGCCAAAACATTTTCTCAAGTAAAAAATTAAAGGGACTTGTATATTTAATCAAAATCCTAGGATAATACATGTACAAGGCAGATTTATAAGTGTTTTGATTGGCTGAAAAATGCATTTTGCACTCAAATTAAATCATTTATTTTTTTTAGAATTCATGATCTTTCACAATGTTGACCGAGGTTTCTTAATGAAAATCATTAGGAAACTTTGGTTAACACTGTTAAAGTTCATTACTCCCAAAAAGTTGCGGAACTATTACGTTCCTACTACCTCAAAACAGGAACACTGCCTAGGGGTGTAATGTTTAGCTGCAGTTGCTGGATAATGCAAAAATTCTAAGTCGAAAAAGGTGCATAACTCTTATGAAAATGCTTCTAAGCTATCCACCTTGATATACCAAGTAGCTCTTGTGATGGTGAACACAAATGCCAAGTTTCATGAAGAAAATACTCATGTGGAATATGAAGAATACATCCCTAAAATCAAAAGCCATGTTCAATGATAAAGTTTTTAGGGGAACAAACAGACAGTCAAAAACAACATACCTACCCTATCCATCCTATTTGGGCATAATACATGTAATTAGGGATTAACTTTGCAATAAGAATCCATTACCTCTTGTAAATTTTGATCTTCTGCAATAATATTCTCAGCTTGCTGCTTATCTTCAAGATTGGTCTTGTTAAACTCTTCAATAAGCCTGAAAACATAAAAATATACTCAAGCTCTTGGTCTGACAGCAACAAAATAGGGGTCTAAAGGGGTCTTAGGGTTCCTTGCTCAAGGTTTGAGAGTCCCTGTTTTTGTTGACTATTTATTTTAGGAAAAATATGTCTCCATTATATGAAAATTTAGACCTTTTCCCAAGTTTAAAATGTATAAAAGGTCTGTTAGTTATGAACATTGGGGCTCAACTTCAAGAAATAACAGAAGACTGTCAGCACTAGAAAAGAGTGGTCAGAGGAGCTAGATCCAAGACCTTTTGGACCTGTATCCCAAACACTGCTTGGCAGGCCCATACTTTCTAAATGACTTGTAGAGTAACAATTTAAAAACAATGGGCTCATGAGGGCCCGAGACCACTCTACTGACTCTGTGTAAAGCCTTTGTCTTGAAAGTGTTATTCTAGATATAACAAGAAACAAGATGGTCCTAGATCGCTCACCATAGTCTCTTTAACCCCTCGGACATCACATCAATTAAATAGTCAGATGTCATAAAAGGAGATATTCATTTCTACATAAAAAACAAGTTTCATGAAGATTGGGCCAAAATTGCGGCCTCTAGAGTTGTAACAAGAAAAAAATCATTAAGACCCCTTTCCCTGTGATATGGCATGAATCCTTCCAATTTTTATAGGGTTCATCCTTGTGACCTGACCAACATTCTGACCAAGTTTCATGAAGATTGAGCCATATATGTGGCCTCTAGCCTTATAACAAGAAAATTGTCACTACGGCCCCTTTTCCTGTGATATTGCATGGATCCTTCCCATTTTCAATACAATTCATCCTTGTGACTTGACCAACATTCTTACCAAGTTTCACGAAGATTGGGCCAAATTTGTGGCATCTAGAGCGTTAACAAGAAAATTGTCATTAAGGCCCCTTTTCCTGTGATATAGCATAGATCCTTCCCATTTTCTACAGTTCATCCTTGTGACCTTGCAAACATTCAGACCAAGTTTCTTGAAGATTGGGCCACATTTGTGGCCTCTAGAGTGTTAAAAGAAAATTGTCATAAAGGCCCCTTTTCCTTTGATATGGCATGGATCATTCCAATTTTCAATAGGGTTCATCCTTGTGACCGGGCAAACATTCTGACCAAGTTTCATGAAGTTTGGGCCACATTTGTGGCCTCTAGAGTGTAAACAAGAAAATTGTCAATAAGGCTCCTTTTCCCTGTGATATGGCATGGATCCTTCCCATTTTCAATAGGGTTCATCCTTGTGACCTGACCAACATTCTGACTAAGTTTCATGAAGATTGGATCATATTTGTGGTCTCTAGAGTGTAAACACTTAAATTGTTGACGCCGGATGACAGACAACACACGACGCACAACACACAACGCACGACGGACATTCAATGATCACAAAAGCTCACCTTGAGCATGATGTGCTTAGGTGAGTAAAAATGTTTCATGAAAATATATCCATAAATGAAGGCGGAGTTGTGTCGACAACCAAATTTACTTAAAGGGCTCTTTGTCCATGACGCCAAATAATTGCACCGAATGGTTAAGTTGTGGCCATGGTCAAATAAGAAATATTTTGTTTAAGTTACATGACAATCCATGCAAAAAAGAAGAATTTGTATACAATAAATATGACATAAAGCCTGTTTTCCCTTGACACAGGATATTATCACCAAACCTCCATGAAATGCACATAGTGTCTTAATAAGAGACATTCTATGAGAGTTTTATACAAATGTATCTATAAACAAAAAAGGAGTCGTGGAAGTTAACATTTAGGTCCCTTTTTCCATGATGTAGCATATCACCAAATGGCAAAATAAATGTGGCCATGGTCATATGATATGAAATACTTTGTTAAGTTTTATGAAAATCTGTGTATAATTAAAGGAGTTGTCTTAACAAAGAATATACATAAAGACCCCTTTTATCATGACACAGCATGTAAATAAACAGCCACATAAATCAGGGCTAATTCTGGCTCAGAATGCTAAAATATCTCATTTAGTTGAATCTACTGAGAAATTTAAGAATTTTTGGAGAGAAATTTTGACGAATCAACTGTTCAGTGCAAAACAGTTATAACTGCCTATATAATTATAGGCAGTTACAATATGTTTTGTGCTGAGCCAAGAAAATTCTTCACTAAATAATTTTTTTTTTTAAGATTTTTTTCTCTTGTTAAGCCAGTTTCAATGAGATTTCTGGCAGAAAAATGAGATAATCTCTCAATATCTCCCCAAAAAATGATCCCTGACAAATGCAAAGTCAATTGAGCAGTAATTTTCCATTGAAAGTTTCACATAAATGTATCCATTAATAAATAAGGAGTTATGTAAACAAATAGTTTACATTAAGGTGTCCTTTTCTTTGACGCAGAAAAAATTACTCACATGATGTAGAAATGAAGGAGTTGTGTTAGCAATAAATATACCCTTTTATCATGACTCAAGATGTATCTATATTGCCACAAAAGCACAGTAACTACAAATGCAATATTCTGTGAAAGTTTCACATGAAAGTATGTATCTATTAACGAAAAAGGGATTTTTTTTTCAGAGGTGTATATTAAGTCGCCTTTTTCTATGGCGCAGTATAAAATCACAAGACCATAACAATATGTACATGGTCACATTATGTAAAATACTTAGTTAAGTGGAAGTTTCACTACTTTCCATGTATAAACGAAGGAGTTGTGTTGACAAAAAAATATTCATAAAAGCTCCATTTATCATGCACAGCATATTACTAGACAGCCACAATTGCACATATTCACTAGAAATGGATTTTTTTGTGAAAGTTTCTTATGAATTTATCTGTTAATAAAAGAGGAGTCTAGTTAACAAAGAAGTTTATGTTAAGGCCCTTTTTCTATGATGCAGTATGTAATCACTAGACCACATCAATCAGTACATGGTCACATGATGTAGAATTCTAAGAAAATTTTCATTATCTTCCATGTAAAAAATAAATGAAGGAGTTGTGTTAGCAAAGAATATACATAAAGACCCCTTTCATCATGACGTGGCATATAACGAAAAAGCCACAAATTCAAATAGTCACTGGAAATGGAATATATTGTGAAAGGATCACATAAATAATCCATAAATAAAAGAGGTTTTGTTAATTATAAAGTTTACATTTATGCAGGGGTGTGGAATTCCCATGCCCGACTTGTCCGACATGGACTTTTCAACCTGTGGACAAGTACATTTTTCAAGGCTACTAGTCCGAGGACAAGAAATTACCGGGGCGAATCTCGGAATGGCACAAGAAAGATCTAAGAGATTAATAAGCCTAATATTTATATCATAAGGTAGAAAATATTGTTTTTAATGAAGAAAATGCTGGGTTTCTCAATGTTTTTTAAAAAATGATCTCTTCTCTTTTTTTTGCAAACAAGTTCATTTTGATCCTGGACAAGTCAAAAATCATCTTTGACTTGTCCAGGAACAAGTAGAAAAAATGCAAATTTCCACACCCCTGATTTATGCCCCTATCTCTATGATACAGTATAAAATCACCAGACCACATCAATTTGCACATGGTCACATAATGTAGAATACTAAGTCAAATTTTCATCAACTTCCAATTTTAATTTCAAATAAAGGCCCCTTTTCTTGTGTCGCTCAATTGATCAGAAATTTTTAAAAGGGAGCAATCATTGTAATGATACTATCATTCTAAGCAATTTGAAGACAATCTGATGAAAACTGTGGACTTTAGAGAGTTTACCTGGATTTTCTATTTAAATTTTCTTTCAGCCCTTTTTCCCATGGTGCTTGATGGACAGATTTTCTTCTGTCTTTATTGCTTGATATTTTGTATTTGGATATAATTTGAATGTAAGGTAAGTAATCTAAGTTAGAAAAGATTTGGGGACAACGGAACGATAAATTATAGTATTTATTCTCCACATAACGCGATTCTAATTTTATAAAGTTACATTGGCAATATATCAATTTTAAAAGCACTTCTTGCAGCTTTTAATTACAACAATAGAATAACAATGAGTAAATTATAGGTGCAATCAACAACTTGACATCTTTGACCAGCAGATTAGTAGAATAAAAAAATATATCAAGCCCTTCTTTTAAAGTCGCATTTTGAACCTAGGCAAGCAAGTTCCAATATTCACCATAGTTGTCATTCTAGCTATGTATGATAGATTTGTATCTTCAACGTCAGTGTTTTACTGTTTTTTCTCCTTCTTTGACAGGTACTCTAAAAGGGACCTATTCTCAGTGCCAAAAAGTGACATTTTTTCCCAAAATAATGAAAAAAAAATCCAAATTTACCTAGGTCGGGGACCTTTCAAAACTCTTAGTGAAAATTAAGAATCAAACATGTTGCTTCTCATTTCAATTTCAATTTGAACCCAATTGTTGTAAAATAACACATTTTTCCAAATATGCCTGGTTTTGGACCCATTCCCAAAAGCCTGAGAAAAAACGCTGAATTTTTTTTCAACTTCATTGCCATAATTTTTATTAAATAACAAGTCTTACACTTTTTTTAAATGGCAGAAGCTGGTTAGCATTTTGTGCCAACTTTATTTTTAATGGGGGCTTGGGTCGCATTTTGTTTGCCCTCGAGTATAAATCTGAGCACAGGGCCCAATGGTGCGACCCAGAATGAATGATCATTGTTATGGTAAATGCATATGATAATCCAGATGTGTTTTCAATTTTTCGTTAGTCATTAAGTCACCTGTCATAAATTGATGACATAATTTGCGTGATAGGGATATACAATTGGTACATCCAGATTACTAGCTGCAATAATGTTCCCCTCTCTCTGATATGCTGCCCGTCGAGGGCTACAATTTCCACCCTATTTGTTTCTTGTTGCAGTTATCAAGTTTATGTTTTTCAAACTGAGAGTTCATACTAATGTCAAACAGTCATACTTACCTAAGTTTTGAAAGCAAATAATGTTACAGGAACCGATACATCACTTATATTTTTCTTAAAAAAAGTGTTTTCTTTTTCAATTGTTCAAGTTTTCGAAGTTTGGAGGCCATGACAGTTATGTTGATCATGTGATTTATTTAGACGTCACTTTGTTTACTAATTCCATGCTGTCAAAACAGGTGCTGGGTAAAAAGTATAGTAGCTATTTTTACCTACCTTTCAAAACCTTTGCGAATTTGAAGCATCTAGTAGCCTGTATCTATCTACTACCTTACCAATTTAAGTGACTTTACAAAACTTTTCATTTAATTTTCATCTTTTATAATGATCAAAGCGAGTTTGTTTACAAAAAAACTACGACTCCCAAATATGGTGACCTGAAGTGCGTTCGTTGGAGCAAGAATCTTAAGATTCTTATTAAGATTTTTAAGATAAAGCGTTAGATAGAGCGAGATTTTTAAGCCACTTAATAAGAATCTTAAGATATCTCAATGAGGAAACGAAGATGGTTTTGTATAGGCTTAAAACGAGTAGTCATGACGACGTCGAATGTTTTCACTCAAATTATCGAAAATCTTTCATTATGACGTCTTAAAAATCTTATTAAGTGGAATTTTTCATCTTGCTCTGACGAACGCACCTCAGATTTTTCATTAGCTGAATTTTGGCAGGAAACGAGAGAACTCACGAGACTTTCAATAACATCAACCCAAAATGGCTGACTTTGAAGGGAAAAAGTATGATTTTCAGACAGTGATACTAATTAAAAGTGAAATTCTTGGGATATTTAAATTTGTGCCGATAAATTTTTATTGGGACTTATAAATAAACTACCAAGGTCGGTTTAGATAGTAAAATGGTGTTTTTAGAATTAACACATATTCCAAAAAGTGAATCACTCCGGGCGCTGCAATATAGAACAAAGAGGGAACACGTCATAACCCCATCCCACATCAGACTATCAAAAGGGATGGGGGTACGTAACCGTACATTATTGCAACTACCAGATTACTAAAGGTGACATCCTGATGCATATGACAGATTGCCGCTATTCACAGTAACTTTAAAGAGCAAATTTACGTGGGTGTACCTGAGCTGGTTCTAGGAGTGGTTCTAAATGTAAAAATTATCTGAATGATAATATCAAGGGATAGAAAAAACTTAGTTAGTCAACACCCTTGCTGAATGCAGGGCTAATAAAACAATTCAGATATTTGCATTTGCAATGGTTATTCTTGTCAATTGAGTACTCTTGTATGACTTCAAGATTAGATGTAAAAGACAAGCTCAAGAACCTCACAGTTTCTACCATACCAAGTTATGATTATCAATTTATCAATTAATTTTGGAGTAGTCTACATCTACATCTACTGTTTAACCCAACAATCGATTGCCGATTATAACTGGGTGCGGGTGTGCTAATAACCGGTAAAAGAGCTGTTAAGAAAAGAGAAGATATTTTACATTGTTAAAATTCTATAAAAGAAGATAGTATGCTACAGTTAAAAAGTAAAAGCAGATAGTAGTTTATACAAGATTGACTGCTGCTAGTCTTTCGGAGAATATGCCGAGACTAGGGCTGGACTTGACACTAGTTGGTAGAGTGTTCCACTGTTTCACTGTCCTGGGGAAAAAGGAATTAGTGAAGTATTGGGTCTTTGAGAACGGAATAAGATAGTTAAGATTTCTTGTTTGTATAAGGTGACTGTTATCTACAGCTATTGTACCAGCTCTGATTTTATAAAATAGTATGAGGGAATTATGTAGCCTTCTTTCATGTAGGGATTTCCAGTTAAGGGTGTTAATCATTTGGGTGACACTATTGGTGTAGTTGTAGTCATTCATGACATACCTAGCTGCTGATCTTTGCACTCTTTCGATATTATGGGAGAGGGTTTTTTGCCAGGGATGCCATATGCATGAGCAATATTCTAATTGAGGTCTAATATATGTGTTATAGGCAGCAGTTTTGACCTGTTTGTTATTGGTCCGTACGTTTCTTTGGATGAAGCGGAGGGTTGATGTTGCTTTTGATGTGATGTTTTCTATGTGCTTAGACCAATTTAAGTCAGAAGTGATGGTGACACCTAGATACTTGGCTGCATTGGTTGCCTTTAGTTCTGTATTATGAAGTTTGTAAGGGTAGATTAGTGGATGTCTCTTCCTCGTTATTCTTAAAATTTCACACTTATCAGGGTTAAATTCCATTGACCAGGTTCTCTCCCAGTTTTCTAAGTTATGTAGATCTTGCTGAAGGGATAGGGTATCATTTTTTGTGTAGATGGTTAAGTAAACAATAGTATCATCGGCAAACATTCTAGCGTTACATTTGACTGAATCTGGGAGGTCATTAATGTATATGAGGAAGAGACAGGGGCCTAGAACTGATCCCTGAGGGACACCAGAAAGAACTGGAAGTTCACTGGAAAATTGACCTTCTACAGCAACTCTTTGGGAACGATTACTAAGGAAAGATTTGATCCAGTTGACAATTTGAGGGTTTATACCGAGTTGCTGTAGTTTGAACAAGAGGGTGTAGTCTACATACATTATTATCCAGACAAAGTTTGAAAAAAAATGATCCTCAGCAAACTTAACAAATAGGTCTGTGCTCAACACAAATCTATAATTTGTTTCATTTGCTTGGCAGAAATCTGATCTAGAACAATCGCAAAACAGCGCTAACGGGCCGTCAGCAGTACGAAAGTTAATGGGTACGAATGGTATTAAATTCAGTTAATGAATATAAGGCCTTTTTCCTCGAATAAGATGTTGCCAAGATATCAAAACACATTGGTAACGTTAACAAGATGCTTCATGTACCGTTTTGCATTATCAATTGACATTTTTAACGCCGTTTTTGTAACAAATTTAAACCGTCCGCCAGAACCCGGAAATGATTTAAACAAGAACCTTTGCATAGACTGGAAGTAAAATTCACTAGACCAAAATTTTTAAAAACTTTCATTAGTTATCCAAGTTTTTTCCCCAAATTTAAAGTTTACATTTAATCAAAACACCCAGTATTTCAATATTTCGTTAAAAAATGTCCTTTTGGAGAAAAATTAAACAAATCACAACGCTTCCTTATAATACCGTCGATAAACGATTTTATTTTAATCTCATAATGGATGTCAAAATAAAATGGCTTTATCGATTTATAGTATTATGTAATAGTGTTATTTTTCTTTAAAAAAAGAGCAATTTTTGTCGAAATATTGAAATACTGAGTGTCTTTATTAAATGTTAATAATTTCCATTCCCTTCGGAATAATTTCAGTTGTGATACTGTAAAAGTTTACAGCTTACAATTATTACAGTTTGGCATAAAAATACAGGAACTGCAAAATAATGTTGTATTTTTGGATCAAGATAACCGTTCAATCATCCATGATTAGACGACAGCCACTATCGCCTTTTAACACAAAAAAGACGACACTTATTATTTCCGAAAAATATAATTAAAAGTATTTTTACCTTTTGTTTGTTTTCTTTAAACGTTCGTTGAATAATGATCATTAATCCTTTAAAACAAATATTTCGTTCATCTATAAACCAGTGGTGGAGTGCTGGGGATATTCATTTCACCGGCAAACTTGGGATCACTTGATCAGCCTATTAGAATGTTAATGAAGAGACACTGCTTGGTCCTTTTCTATATCAATAGTGCTACACGGGAAGACATGGATGCATACTTATATCGTCTATAAACTTTTAAATTATGAAACCATCACAGTAATTTGCTTATAAATTAATGTAAAAATAAAATATAGAGATAATTACCACAGGTTCTATAAATTGCAATTTCTGTTATCACAGAAGATGGCATTTTTCCGTCTCGTTTTAAAACATGTTAAGTTTTCAGTGGCCCTTATATACTGAGGAAGATAGTTCCAGAGAGACACCTCTATACGAAAAGGATTTCTGACCAAAGTCCTGAATGATCACTGAATGATGGATCCGAGTCAAAACCATTAGCAGATGCTTTAACTCTAAAACGAATCTGATAATGATGGTTTCTGTTTAAAGGAATAAAGTTTTTATGCATATACGAGATTTTTTTCCATGGACTAATATGGTGGAATCGTCTGCATATCACAGTAATTCATGGTTAAAAACCGCTGACATATCGTTAACATAAGAAAAGAAGGGGGCCTAAATTTGGTCCTTGGGGAACTCCACATTCGATTTTGGCTTTAGATGAAACACACAAAAAACAGAGACATCAACCAACTGTTGCCTATCAGAAAGGTATGAAGAAAACCAATGGACAGTCGAAACAGAAAGACCAATTGCTTGTAACTTATTCTAACAAAAATATAATGGTTGAGAGTATCAGAGGCTTTTTGGAGATCGAGTAGTATCATTCCGACAAAATTCCCTTTGTCCATATGAGTTCCTATAAAATCAGTGCGGTGGGTAAAACATGTCTCTGTAGCAAATTTGCTCCTAAAGCCAGACTTGTACTTAAATAACAGATTTTTTGAAGAAACATATTCATTGGGTTGGTCATAAACCACCTTTTCTAAAAATTTAGAAATAACGTTTAGGATAGACACGGGGCGATAATTAGCTACACCAGTCTGATCAGTTTTATTAAAAAGGTAAAACAGGAGCTGATTTTAAACTATTAGGTACACTCCCTTGAATTAAATATAGATTTTTGATATGACAAAGAGGATATGCAATTAAGGGAGCAGCATCTTTAACAAATTTTGACGGGATACCGTCAAAGACCTTTAGCTTTATTAGAACTCGAACTACTGAGATATTTAAGTACCTTATTTTCAGAAATCAAAGAAAAACTAAAATCACCAGGTTTGGCAAGAGAGTAACATCTTCTCACAAAACTTTCACCAAAATCTTTTACACTCTATCAGAAACTAGATTGGAAGCAACAGAAGTATAGAAACTGTTCATTAGGTACTTAATGCTTGTCAAAACATATTTCATCATCAATATTTAAACCTATCGAACTATTAGATTGACCCTTTTTAGATGGAAGCCCCAATTGTTTTAGATGATCCCATTTCGACCTTGAGTCACTATCATTATTCAAGACAGAATCGAAGTAGTTTTTCTTTGCCTGAATTATACAAGTCCGAGCTTTGTTTCGGAGCTTTTTTAAAGATAATAGGTTATGTAGCATTCGAATAATACCCATTATCTTCATGTAAGAAGATTCATTGTGTAGAAGCAAGTGGAGTCACGTAGTTAGATTATGTCCGGGGACCGCGACATCAATATTCTTATTTAGACGGATTCCAGAGCTCAGATTTGAAAATTCACATAGTTACAAAGATTTGTTTGCATATATTGACAAAATCTTACATTGCAAAACTTATTATTTTAAGAGTGATTTATAATTTAATAAGAATCAGCACAATTTGACAATACAAATCAAAAGGGTTTCTTTTGTGATTTATATCTTTCAATAATCATACGATCATGAGACAAAGCAACTAAGAAATGTGAAAAAGTAAATAACATCGGGTGAGTAAATAAGACAAGTGATATCGCATTATAATATTTTGACTTTGTGGGAGATGCCATAAAAAGAAGTCAATACAAGTATGCCGTGTCATTAGAAAATGTCTGAAATGGTCTACATTATTACAGTTAATTACATCGTGAAATTGACAATAATTCCCATCAAAAACATTCAAAATCACCCGCTCAGCGATCCAATCATTCATTCCAAACACCCACTGAAACCATTCAAAAATCACCTCCAGCCACTTAAAAAGATAAAATCATCAACTACATTGAAAATAAAAATAGCTAGAAAAAAAATCGCATTTTCACTTACATAATTGAAATTGAAAGCGTCTGATTCGTTCTTGAAGAAAGTGGGGGCTATTTATAGAACTTGTATACATATTTTATTAAAGGGAGGTAATGAATATCGCTAATTTTGTTAAACCTGAACAAAAAAAGCGACATTGGATTACCTCCCTCTAATTTCGCTCAAAAGTCACCCCACGCATCCATTCAACTTGAATCCAAGACCATTCCAAAATCATCCACATTGTCAATTTCCCGATATTGTTCACTGTACCTGGTGAATAATATTGACAACTTGGTTTAATTTATGTATCGATGAGACGATTCAAATAAGTACCTGCAACAAAGGGTTAAAATCCATTCATACCTTCATCATTCTGTAACTCAGTATGCATACGGGTATGTATACATGCTGGTGTTTCTTTCTTATGCCACTCCATTCGAATAAAAGTTGATTCGGCATCGATATTGACCCAAACGATGTAGCAAAATGGAGTGTTTGATGATGAAATGGTTTGTCTTTTTGATACGTAAGTTGATTTAACTTATTCAATTGACCGATTAAAATCTTTTTTACCTTAATTGACTGGGAAATAGATTGAGAAAATTACAACATGAATTTATATATTTTAAATATCAAAACCATTTTTACAATTTGAAATCGAATGAGAAATGATTCGATAAATAAATAAATAAATCAATAAATAAACAAATAAATAAATAAATAAATAAATAAATAAATAGATAAAAAGATGAATAAATAACTTTAAAATCTACAATACTAATTACTACATTTCAATTCCTCATGAAAAGTTTTTGTCTGTTTTTATAACTTTTTCATATTCCTTGCATTTGAATTAAGTTTTACATTGAGTGACCATAAAGGCGATCTTTTAAAATCGAGAGGCCCGCCGGCTTGTCATTTGAAATCGACTTGTATTTCTGTAATACAAATTGGTTCAGAATCAAACATATCATTTCAGATTTCATTCTAATTACAGTAAAACTTGCATTGTAAGCAACCACTTGGGGGACCACTAAAAATCGGTCACTTATGAAAATGGCCGCTTAATACAATATTTAATGATAAATTAGACATGTTATTCGATAGAATATGTAGATTGTCACATAACTCTTACTGAAACCTATCATTTTCGAACCCATCAGATTCGTCTCATTGAGACGATTCTTATGGGTTCCTACGTCATAAGATTCAATGATAAACATGTCTTTGTTTTAGAATGTCCACTTTTTCAGAGATTTTGCTAACGATTTGGGGGCTTTTTATAATGGTCGCTTAATAAAAGAGGTCTCTAAATAGAGGTGACCACTCGATCAATATCGATTGTTCAGAATTTAACGGGCCCGTTCAGTTTACCTTAAAACCGCATTAGGCTCTCAACGCTTTGAATTCCTGGCTTTTATATCCGATATTTGACAAGCCGCCGCCATAGCGCAGTTGGAAGCGCGTCGGACTGTCAATGTAGAGGTCCCGGATTCGATCCCCGACGGCGGCACTCATTCTTTCCGACAATTTGTCTCTCACCAATGGGTTGATAATAGTAGACCTATTTGAGATAGCAGCTGGAGGCTAGGAAAGGATGTGGTGGTTGTACTGGTGAGAGAAATACCAGGAAACCATTGTTAGGTGCTTCAGCCGCCGCGTTATAACTGGAAAAAATGTTGAAAGCGGCGTTAAACTCCATTCAATCAATCAATATTTGACAAATATTTTTGTGATGGGCGTCGTTTGTGACCCATCCATAGTCGATGGAAAAATGATACGCCTAAATAGGATAGGCAGCTAGTGCGACGTAGTGTCTCTGATAAAAGAGATATGGTTGAACTGGTATTAGAAACAGCTGTGAGGAAGCCATGGGTGGCTGCATCAGTCGCTGTCATATAACTACTTTACCTTTGAAAGCCATATAACTGCAATACTATTTGAAAATGACGTTAAACAACATGTTTACAAACAAACTAAACAAACTGATTTCAGATTTCGTGTACATATTAACTCTTATACAAAGTAGAAAGGTTCTGGTTACAAAGATCAGATTCAGCACGATACCAGACGAAGTCAACAACAACGTCACAGCTGTTTTACAGAGAGAGACGGAACAAGTCTCAGATTCCGGATTCGACAGACAAGGTGTCAGACTAGATGGATTACACGAGACAAATCACAAACACCCAGACCGGCTTACTTTTGGTCCACAGAGACCAATGCCAGACTCCAGTGATTCGAAAAGGACAAACAATCGAGGCCAGAATATCGATAGAAAACAAACATACAAACAAGGAAATGCTAAAAATAGAGCAGAATACGATTATAATAGGTCTGCTACCACATCCGACAAGAACTTAAAAGACAAAGGTAACTTCACATTGCTATAAGTATTATGATAAATATGTTCTTTTATTTTCTCTGTTACTGACGTATACAAACGGAATCTATTACATGTATTTTGCTAGATTCACCTTTCGAATAACGTTTTTGGAAACTATTGAATTAATGTTTTAGTACAATAATTCCACCAACAAAAACTTTAAGCTTATATCCATATATGTCGTGTTAAATGTAGACACTTGCAAATAACCATATAAAGTACAAATACTCAGAGGTTTTTCCCAGCCGTACCCTTACGTCTTTAGAATTACACGTATCTATATCCTAAAAATAAATCGTTATAAGACAACATGAATGTCATAACTTGATTCACGGAAGTCGGAGTTCAATATATTTTGAAGGTAGTACGGGAGCCGCAGCCCGTAGATACGCCGTAAAAGTATGGCGTGGTTGCCATTTGAGCATTACCCGTTCGTGAACTGTGTGATGTTTTTCTAGTAAGTTTTTATCGCATCACCATACGTACCCTGCGTCATCACAAGGAAACCGTACTGCGGTCATACGGTCAACAGTTGAAAACCGTGTGGGTACCTCATGATATTGTGAACCTGCGGCGTATAACATCATCAAGTTATCCCTTAATATCATACAAAACCGCAGGTTGTGATTTAGTTCGTCCTCTTATGCAAATGTAAACCGTGCTTAGTTATATGGTTTGGTCGGTCGATCGATCCAAGATCATAACTGCCGCGGTTTATTCATTTCCTCAATATTGCAGTTCCGGGGCTTATGTAAATGTAAACCATGCTAAGTTATATGGTTTGGTCGGTCGATCGATCCAAGATCATAACTGCTGCGGGTTGTTCATTTCTTCAATATTGCAGTTCCGGAGCCTAAAATAGTCGGCGGAATCCAATCGTCACCGAATGGATGGCCCTCCGAGGTTTCAATACAATATTACGGTATGGATGGCTATTGGTACCACTTTTGTGGAGGAAGCTTGATACATCGTGAATGGGTTGTGACTGTTGCCCACTGCCTAATTAAATTAGAGTAAGACTTTATTCTTTTTTTTTAATTTAACTCTTTTTTTCCTAAGCTTTGATGTTTATCAATTATTTCCTCCCTTTTTCAAAAGATTTTTAGACTGGTCCAAATTCAAAGAGGTTGCAGACGGCAAAAAATGTAGGTGCAACTTGAAAAAAAAAAAAAAAAAAAAAAAAAAAAAAAAATCAAACGAGTCGGTGCACAGACAATTACGCTTGTGCGCGAGGCACAAATATGGAGCAGCCTAGATAACCACACATTGCAATGTAGATGGTCGCTTACTGCATGAAGAGGGGTAAAGACCTCATTTATCTACACATCGGATAGTGGAGACTCAGGTCAGACTGTGCGGATGCACAGAATGGCCAGAGTCTTTGCTTTCCACACATGTGAAATTGTTGAAAATGTCACGCACAGACTCAAATGTGACTGAAAAGGACGATTTGTTTTGATATAAGCAATGTCATCTTTTCCCACAATGATTTCTCAGGTGTAAAGTCATAAGGTCGCACAGTCAAGAGACTATAGGTCTACTGGAATATAAGGAAAAGGAAAGTATTTTGACTTTCTAAACAAGAATAAGGAAAGTATTTCGATTTTCTAAGCAAGGATTAGGGAAGTATTTCGACTTTCTAAGCAAGAATTAGAAAAGTATTTCAACTTTCTAAGTAAGAATTAGAAAGTATTTCGGCTTTCTAAGCAAGGATTAAATAGTATTTCGACTAGTTAAACAAGAATTACGAAAATATTTCGGCTTTCTAAGTAAAGATAATGGAAGTATTTGGACTTTCTAAACAAGGATTCTGAAAGTATTTAGACGCTCTAAGCAAGGAATAGGAAAGTATTTCGTCTTTCCGGCTAAGCAAGGATTAGAAAAGTATTTCGACTTTCTAAGCAAGGATTAGGAAAGTATTTCGACTTTCTAAGTAAGAATTAGAAAATGTTTCGACTTTCTAAGCAAGAATTAGAAAAGTTTTTCAACTTTTTAAGTAAGAATTAGAAAGTTTTTCGACTTTCTTAGCAAGGATTAAAAAGTATTTCGACTAGTTAAACAAGAATTAGGAAAATATTTCGGCTTTCTAAGTAAGGATAATGAAAGTATTTGGACTTTCTAAACAAGGATTCTGAGAGTATTTAGACGCTCTAAGCAAGGAATAGGAAAGTATTTCGTCTTTCAGGCAACAAGGATTAGAAAAGTATTTCGACTTTCTAAGCAAGGCGGATTAGGAAAGTATTTCGACTTTCTAAGTAAGAATATGAAAAGAATTTCGGCTTTCTAAGCAAGGATTAGAAAAGTATTTCGACTTTCTAAGCAAGGATTAGAAAAGTATTTCGACTTTCTAAGCAAGGCGGATTAGGAAAGTATTTCGGCGTTCTAAGCAAGGATTAGAAAAGTATTTCGACTTTCTAAGCAAGGATTAGGAAAGTATTTCGACTTTCTAAGCAAGGATTAGGAAAGTATTTCGGCTTTCTAAACATAGGAAAGTATTACGACTTTCTAAGCAAGGATTGGGAAAGTATTTCGGCTATCTAAGCAATGATAAAGAACATGTATGTGAAGTTCTTTTCATGTACATTTTTCTGCATTAAAAGAATTGAGATGTATTCGCCTTAATGACTAAACCTAAAACTGTGGAAAAAGCAAATTCCAATGCCTTTGTTTGGTAGTTATGACGTCGCGCACGTTAATGCGGCACTAAAATGTAACGTCAAAATAGCGAACATCGATTTGGTAGCGATAGTTTTTTTTGTCAGAAAAAAGTACACGTAAATATTATATTGCTCACTCTTTCTACAGCTATAGTAACGTCAGAGTATATAGTCATCATTGAAGAATTAAAACCCAACCCTATCATTTGAAAAGAATGCAAACTGTCATATTATTTTCAACTTCGCATAAATGTGTAGACATGCGAATACTGGATAAAGCCTTTTGTAGAGTTAGGCTTATTTCCACTCTAAATATGAAGATGTATTGGGTTAGACGCTTCTTTTGAACATTATTTATGTTATAATGAAGAGGTAAATCTGACATTATGAAAATTCACCTTATTTCTATTGCAATGATCAATTCGAACCAACAGCAGCTTGTTCATATAAAGTGATGTCATCAATACATGCGTTCTTGTAAAAGGAATATGACGCACCCCTTTTTTTTAAATGTTTGAAAAAAGTTATTACATTTTGCTAAGTTTTCTTAGAACTCACTATTCTTGGGTCTTTAGAACAATGACTTACAGTCCATGAATACAAGTCTTTGCGAAAAATGTATCAAACATTCTCTTTTGCTTTCCGTAATTAACATGAGCGATTTCGGGCAATTTTGGCCCTCTTGTTTAAATCTAGTTCTTCACTTCCCCTTCTCGCATCGCCACTTCCACACAGATATTCTTCTCGCATGATATTAAGCTTTCTTTTTCTATTTCTCTTAGAACTCTGTATTCGTCTGAAGGCGCGTCGGTTTTATAATTTCACGAATCAAACATAACGTCGTTGTAAGAAAATGCGCGTTTTTTTAGAACTCGTTCCACACGAACTAATATCAATATCTCTTTTATTCGTAAATATTTTTCCAAGAATTTTTAATATGATTATTGAGAGAAAAATAACATTTCTCAGCTTTATTTAAATTATCGTATGATTAAAGGAACTGCATTTTTTTTATCGTATTAAGAATGGAAAAAAACAGTTTTATAACAGCCTAAAAAGATTTCGTTCCACACGAATTTCGGCTTATCAATTTTCAGATTAAAACTCAAATTGATATCTATCTACATATTTAAGAAAAACAGAAAAATGATATTTTTATTTTAAAGATTGATTGCAATTGAACCATTTTTGATTAAAATATAAAAGAAAATCGTCATTTTTTCGGCGTCTCAAAGTTTGATGTTACGCTTCACTTTTTGTTAAACATAAAGCGGTATTTTTCTTATTTGTAGTCAAATTTCAATCTCCGTTGGTAAAATTGTTGGATGTCATGCCAGTATAGATTTGATGTACTTTCAAGCAGTTTAAACATTGTTAAACTGTATAAAATATAAGATGGGTATCTTCCGGTGATGCTTTTATGTATATGTTACACGCGTTTTTTTCGCTTAAATTACAATTTGAAACTCCTTTTTAAGGAATCATAAGAAAATAGTTTGCAATGAAAGTTTAATCTATAAATTGGCCATGGTTTAGGCGTTATTTAGATATAAGATATAAGGATGGTGTGATAGTTTTAAAACACAGAGGATGACGTTTTCTAAAAATCGCCGCATTACCGTGCGCGACGTCTATATTTTAAATTAATTTTGTCGACGTCCTTCATAAATTCTTTAAGGTAACTTGAAATGTGGTATGTATGGTTTAACTACATCTTTAACAGTAACTTGGTTTGGATGTGTTTTTTTTAATTCATCTATTTATTTTATATTTTCAAACTAGACAAACATAAATTCCGGAATAAACAATACTAGTAAGCGGTTCAGCCATTCAGTACCGCATAAATACTGCGGCTTAAAACACTTTGATCATGTTCACGGCCAAACATCTAAGCATACACTTTGGGTAAGCAAGCTTATTCATGGCGTTTACTCGCGGTGCTTAAGGTGCGTTACGCGTTGACCTGCACCATTTAAAGTGAAATTGTGCTCCTTCATTGCACCATTTTTAGAAGATAAAGAATATCAAGACTCACCAATGAATCTTTAAATTACAGAGACTATATTATTCGTGTGGTTCTTGGAGATTACAGGCTTGGTAGTTTTGATGGTAGAGAGCAGATTAGGCTGCCTAGCAATGTACTTGTGGTAAATACTAGCCTTTTATTATGTAAAATGATGTAAATCTGATATTTTCAAATAATTCGAAATTCATGTGCCCACTGACCCAAAGATGTACAAAATTAGACAGTGCACGCGTTATTTTAAGAGCGTAAAACACGATATTGATCAAGTGAATTAGAAACAATATTAGCAACAAACAAATTTTTTACATGTATATCAATTTATCTTATAACTATATAATATCGATGTGATACATACCGTATGATATTCTTTATGATACCACATAGTTATTTTTAGAACAATGATAAAATGTTGTTAATAGAAACTTGCATTTATGTTAGAAACATCCACGAAAACTAGACAAAAAGAGGTTATAAGATAAATCTAATACGCACTTAGTGTATTGTATGAAAAAACATCTAACTCGGTTGAGATAATTCATAATTGTCTCGGCAGAGCCTCGACAATGATCAATTCTCCCAACCTCATTTGATATTTTTTCTCGTACAAAACACTAAGTACGTATTATATATATATATATATTATCAAGTTAATTCTTTTATTTTAAATTGAGCTTTATTTTTTCTCTTTCTTATATTCATCTGTACATGCACAATTTTAAGTTAGTGTTCAAAGGTCAGGTTTGTCTATACAATGTATGGATAAATTTGACCTTTGATCACTTGCTTACATTTGTACATCTATTGTTACGTTCAACACAGTAGGAAATACATTCAGGCTAATCATACTTAGTCCGATCATTTCTATGCTATCTCATAGATTGATAATTCTATCGATCGTTTATAGGCAATATTGAGAATTATTTCAATATCATTGCCAATAGAAGGCCTACTATCAATAATTTTCATGATGTATTGACAGTAGACTGGCTGCTGTCCCACTGATCTAAACTATTGTGAAAATATAAGCAAAATTCAACTAGAGAAAGAAAATTTCTTATCAGCTTATATTTTCTGACTGGCCGATCAGTTTTTGAGAATATGGGAGGTAATTTAAAATAAAATAGTTACACATGAGTGGTCTACCTTATTAATTTTAAAACTAACTGACAGCCTGGGAGCCAGGCTATATTGACCGGTGTACTAACAGTTTCAATGGGCCAACTTATTTCTGACCCGCTTTCGGGTAGGGTGTAGACTGGTCTCAATCTCGAATATCAGAATAGCCTAGAATAGGCTATTCTGATAGTCAATTTGTAAACCAGTCCAGAGCTGGTAGCCCACTTTATAAGAGATTCTCTGATGTTGCGGGCAACAGTACCCGCCCAGGGTCAGAAATAAGTTGGCCCATTGTCTTTCAGCACACATATTTCAACAGCCCGCCATGGGGTTATGATATCGGCATGATAAAGCTCCAGAAACCTGCACAGTTAAACAGTTACGTTCAGACTGCTATGTTAGCGACCAGTGACATGGAACCCTTCAGTCGTGAGCATGAGTGTTATGTGGCTGGGTGGGGCAGCATCTTTGGTGAGTTATCCATATATAACGAATTAAGGTGACACCTTGTATTTCACTGGGACTATGCTACTCATTATTTGCTACGTATCTAAACGAAAGGTCGAGTATTTTCCAAGAGATATTTCCTATTGGCATAAACAATATCGATCGATTCTTTTTCCATGTACAGTATAAAAAAAATATATACTAAAGAACCACATGCGGGTACCAACGACTAGCTACATGTCTTAGATTACGAAAAGAATCTAAAAAGGGACACAATTCTTATTTACCTCAGGAGTTATTGCTCTTGATAGCCTGGATAACAGTTGTGATGAGCTTAGGATCGCACACGCCAAGTTTCAATATGATATCTTAAATGACAATAGAGATATATTCGAAAATACACGAACGTTTCAAAAATCTGTCCGCGTCTTTGAGAAACAACCTAACAATAATCAATGAGTAGGTGATGTCAATATCTCGACTTTTGTTACAAAAGAGCCCAGCTAAAAAATGATGGAAGAACGAAAACAAATGTTTTTAATTGAATGATAAATGTAAATGTTAGGAAACACAATACGTTCTTTTGGTTTTGTTCCATAATAAATCCTGAATTCATCAGGTTTCAATCAGGACTCTGATTAATTGAGATACGCTTTATGATCAACACAATTGAACATGCAAAAAAAAACTTTTTATGATCATATCTCGAATAGATTTACGCCGGACATTACTGATTTACAAATGTTGACATTTGTTTATTGGTTGAAAATCTCGAAGTAAAACTGTAAAGTCAAATATGTTTTCAAAGAGCCAGCAAAGCATCTCGGGTCTTAAATGGCGTCCCAGGCTTTCAACTATCGTAAAAATGGGACCCGTTAGGCGTGAAGGAAGCTAATGGGTAGTGTCTAAAATATAGATCCCAGTCAGAATGCGCGGACTGCACAGACTGACTAGGATCGAAACCTTTCGAAAATGGTTTCTTTCAGTCCTGAAATTAGCATGACCATTGCTTATTTGAATATAAGATCTTTCGCAACTGGAAATAATCTGTGTTTCAAAAAAGATGTGTTAGTGAGTTTAAAGATATAGAGGGCAATCATTTGTTTCAGTGTAAGATCGATTTATATTTCATTGAGTGGACAACAAAAGCTTTATTTTCACGAGTGGCGGGGCCACGAGCAAATATATAGCCTTTTTTGCTCACGAAATGAAATATAAGTCGTTCTTACTCGAAAAGAATAAAAATAATAAAAAAAAAACAAAAAAAAAAAAACAAAAAAAACACACGATTATTCTATTGTTTTAATGCAAAAATGAGCCAAAATGTAAAACATTTAGGACACATTTTCTTAAAGGGCGTCATTTGCACGCGATTGATATACAACGTTCATGATGACGCACATTTCTTGGCCCCGCTTAGATAATTACAGATAGGATTAAACGAACGAGCGGGATATAAATTTTTGATAATCTCACTAGTTAGCCGGTAAGTTTATCGAATGATATTCTATCATTATTTCTCGATCATCTACCGAAACGCATTAAAGCAACAATAATTGTTTAATCCTTCAGCATTTTCCTATATACATTTTGGAAACTATGTGAATTTGTTTTTATACTAATTTAGTAAATTTACCAAAATATTTCGGAAAAGGGAAAATTGCTTGCAACCAGGACATTATTGATTAAATAGAGGATATTGAATGAGAGGTCATAGAATACCTAATTTATTAAACGAGTCATCTATAAACAGATAAAAAAACGAGACTGCGCCGAGTTTTTATCTGTTTATAGATGCTGAGTTTAATAAATTAGGTATTTTATGAGCACAAATTTTATATTCTATTTATAATATGACCTGAATTTTTGCGAAAAAACGTCAAAAATCTTGAAATTCAAAGTTTCAATTTTCCGCGATTTTTATATCGCCTTTTAAAACTGACGCCACAATGTATGCATTATGACGTCATTTTCGCGGTAACAAAATAGCGATGCTATTCGCTCTGAGCTCATTTGCATAGTTTTTCCACTTGTGTAATAACACTCGTGTTAAATCAAAAGTATTCAACGGGTTTATTTCACTACCGCGACGTAGGTCATATTATAAATGCTAGTTAGATATGTGTTCGTAAAAGGTACCGAGGACAGCCACGTGACCCCTGACTACCTTCAACAAACTCAAATGACTGTAATTGGTCAAAGAGATTGTACAAACCAGCTTGAAATAGAGAACGTGCTCATAGAGTCACATATGTGTTTGGAAAACGAATTTTCGTCCGTCTGTATTGTGAGTATTGCTAGAAATATTTTATCAAGTCATTATAATCTAGCTTAAAAAGGATTTGCATATCCTAATATTGCTAGAAAAGTCGTTTCATGCCTCTATGTAAATAGTTTTGAGTACTCAGCTATTTGTATGCTTGTGCACAAGGTAGTCACAATACAAACAAATCTTTATCTGGGCCCGAGGTTATAAGACTTTTCTCGTTATTATTTCAAAATTCCCTCAAATTTCAATTTGAGATTAAAGTCGGAATTCTGTTTAAATTCTCATTTCAATTTATTAACATAAATTAAAGAAATTGTGGACGACGCACGACGCACGACGGACGACGGACGACGCACGACTGACGACGGACGACGGACATTCTACGATCCCAATAGCTCACCTTGAGCACTTCGTGCTCAGGTGAGCTAAAAATGATATTAACAAGTTGTTATAAATAACAACTTATTAATGTTATCTTTTATTTTCATGCAATTATATAAATTTAAAATTTAGAAAATTCTCAGTTGAGCCTGAAAAAAGTTTTATAACCTCGGGCCCAGGTGTGTTTATGTAGAAAGTAGTGTCTTTTTGATTGTGTTTATTAAGTCTGCAGGGCGGTATGTTGAAGCCATTTGCTAAGGCAATTTATAGCTTCTTCTTTAATAAAACGCTATGAAATAGACACCAGTCCCTTATAATTACGATTCTTTTTATATAATAAATATTTAAAAATACTCAGCTACTCAGTGAAGGTTCAAATAAATTGTCTGTGCGTTTTAGATTAATACATATAGTCTATTTTTACATCGCCATATTTTGTGTGTCGTTATGCTGGCATAAAGTTTTACGAATGGTACAAACGACAGTTTTGACATCACTGAAAATATTGGGATAAAAAAATCTTGCTAGTATGTCTCCATTTTGAATCGAAATAGGCAGTGAGAGGATTACTTGATGGCCTTTGTTGACTCGCTGAAAATTTGAAAATATTTCAATTCTGAACTGATCAAAGTGCGGTGTCGTGTTACTGAAAGGGAAACGGGGATTTGTGGGTACCTACAGCACTGGACTTGCGGATCGATGGTCGAGGTGTCCCTTAACCCTTTCCTGTTTTACAAAATTTTGGACCTGTCCAAATTCAAAGGTTTTGCAAAAGAAAATTTAAAGTGGTTTTAATTTAAAAAATAACCATTCTGTAGGGTAGAAAATTTTGTAGAAAAAGAAAAAAATTGTTTGTCACAAACAATTTCTTCTTTTTCTACCATGTTTTCTCAATTACAAAATCTTAGGGTCGTAAAAACAAGGGATTGGACAGATAAAGGTTAAGATATTTGGCATTTATTCGGAAATATTGAAGTGCAATCGTTTTCCTCACGTGATGCGATTAAAACCAACCAGCATTCTTTTTTTTTAACTAGATTACAATTATATTATATCAAAGACACGAAGAGCCTCGGAAAATGTTCGTTCTCATTGAAATATTAAGCTGTAAACTACTTAATTAGTACATTCATACTTAATTTGTTATTCAGCTTCACAATACCCTAATGAACTCAATTTATGGAGAATAATTATCTTATATGACGGATGAAAAAGGCGAGGGTGTCTTCCCTTTAGTCGATAAAGTTTCGTCGATTGTTATGATTGGGTTAAAACGTTTATGACACACAGAAAACTAAAAAAAAGTCTCCGAACTCTTGTCTTCCTGCATAAAGACATTGGCAAATTCATATAAAATCAAAGCTCTAAAGGCACCGGGTGCGTTAAATGTGAGTCAGTATATGTACTTAAAATATAATCTCAACTTTCTGGGTTTTTAAAGGAAAATAGGTAATATAGACTAAGGTCAGAATGCACATATATGCAGACTGACTTTTGCACATGCCCCTTGCCAATGTACGTATACTCAAGGTTAAGAATGGCAAAGGTTGCAGTTAACAAAATCGTGAAATTGACACAATAAATGATTGTGGAAATGATTTTGGAACGAAATTAAATGTGAGTGGAGCAAGTTTTGAGTGAAATTAAAGGATGGTAATCCAATATCGCTAATTTTGTTCAAGATGAACAAAATAAGCGATATCTTTTACCCCCTTTAATAAAACAAGGCATAAAGGTTCTATGAGTAGCTTTATTATCCCTCGCCGTTTTCGGCGAAGGGGATATAGTAATGCTCTCCGTCCGTCATTCCGTCCTTCCGTCATTCCGTCCTTCCGTCACTAAACTTGTCCGGAGCATATCTCCTAAAGTATAATAGCTATCAACTTGAAACTTTATGGGTGGATAGATCTCATGAAGGAGAAGTGCAGTGCACAAGAACTACAACTCTTGCTTGCATAATTTTGGAGTTATTGCCCTTTGTTATTTTTAAGACTTAGATTTTGTCCGGAGCATATCTCCTGAAGTATTAAAGCTATCAACTTGAAACTTTTTGGGAGGATAGATCTCATGGAGGAGAAGTGCAGTGCACAAGAACTACAACTCTGGTTTGCATAATTTTGGAGTTATTTCCCTTTGTTATTTTTAAGACTTAGATTTTGTCCGGAGCATATCTCCTAAAGTAATTGAGCTATCAACTTGAAACTTTATGGGTGGATAGTTCTCGTGGAGGAGAAATGCAGTGCGCAAGAACTACAACTCTTGCTTGAATAATTTTGGAGTTATTTCCTTTGTTATTTTTAAGACTTAGATTTTGTCCGAAGCATATCTCCTAAAGTAATTTAGCTATCAACTTGAAACTTTATGGGTGGATAGATCTCATAGAAGAGGAGTGCAGTGCACAAGAACTATAACTCTGGCTTGCATAATTTTGGAGTTATTGCCCTTTGTTATTTTAAAGACTTAGATTTTGTAGGGGCTTAATTTCTTAAAGTAGAACCCTTAATCTATTAGGCTTCAGTTTACCATCAAGCTTTCTCGGCGGGGGATGGCCATGTCCGACATGGCTCTTGTTTGTCTTAAAAAAACGCATAATACGCTAACAAAATTATGTCAGCGAAATCGTGATTTTTTTACCCTTTTTCATTTTAAAAGTAGTTGATGATCTTATTATTTTTAGTGATTTTGGAGCGTTCTTGAATGGTCTGAGTGAGTGTTTTGAATCAATGAATGGAGCGCTGATTGTACGATTCAGAATGGTTTTGATCGGAATGACAGTCAATTTCACGATGTTCTCATTTGTAATAATTCTCTGAAACTTTTTACTCACTTCATAGAATTTTGAAACAATTCAACAATTTCTCGTTTTCGCGACGGGCTTACAATGTGCAGCCTTGAATTGCTTAGGGATATTCGCTGGCCACATGCAGAGGGGTTAAGACACCCATCTACTGAGCCACTAAGCAAAGAATCTGGTCAGACTGTGCTGATGCACAGTCTGACCAGGGATTTTTGCTTTGTGCACATGCGAAATTGTTGGAAATGTCGCTCTCAGATTCATATGTCAGTATTCAGGGAGATACTTCCAGTCCCTTACAATACCATGTAGATGGTCTTTTGGCTTAGCGAGGCTTGCTTAGTGGATGCGAGACTAACCTTCCTTGCCTCTAACATATTTACATAGGCTACTTTGTCTCTTGGAATCAGGGCGAGTCTCTTACCTTGTCACGAAAAAAGTCACTGGGTCCTAGCGGAAAATAGTCTCATGGATACGGGACAACCTTTGTAAACCCTATGTGGCTATCGTGTTTGCATATGATTTAGGGAGTCAATGTTTGACACTAGTAATGTCATGTAGATAGGCTCTGGATTCTGACAGGGCTTGTCTCGTGGATATGGAACGGGCTGTGTTAAACTGTGACCTCCGTGCCTAACATGCTTTAAGGAGACAATGAAAGTCCCTCAAAATGAAATGTAGATGGTCGCTTGTTCCTAGGCGGACTGGCCGCGTGGATAAAAAACCAACATAAAAAAACCCTTCTCATTTGAACCATGTGTGCATAACATTTGTTTCAGGGACACCGTAAAAGTCATATACAATGTCATGTATATGTTCTATTGCTCCCTATCGGACGAGCCTCGAGCATACGAAAGGAGTATAGTGATTTCTCCGCGCCTGACATGTTTACATATGTTTCAGGGTGACAGTGGAAGTCCTTTACAATGTCATGTAGATGGTAACTGGGTCCTAGCGGGTCTAGCCTCTTGGATTCGAGACGGGCTGTGTGAACCCTCTGTGCCAAACGTGTTTACAAGAATGTCGTCCTTCAACGAATGGTGTTACAGTGTTATGGAACAGTATAGACATTGATTAGCTGAACTCAAATTGTATAAGAGTCGTGAATCATCGGCCTCATGCCATCCTATTTCTCCCATAATCGTACCAATTTTTTTCTTAATTTTATTAATTTGATAATTTACCAATTACACATCTCAAAACTTTCATCTTAAGGATAATATACTAATAATAAGAGACATATGAGCCTGTGCGTGAGATTTCCAACAATCTCAAGTATGCGCAAAGCAAAGACTCTGAACAGCCTGTGCATATGCACAGTCTGACCAGAGTCTTCACTATGCATTTCAGTAAATAGATAAGGTGTCAAAGTATCTGTAGACCAACAGGTAACTTTACAGTTACAGTATGTGGCTATCTACGATTTTCAATGATTGCGCCTCACGAAAATTTACAATTGATAGTAATGTCACGCACAGGCTCATATGAGTTTCCAATATTCATCATATTAAAACACTTGAAGTTCAAGATAAAAAAAAGGAAATGAAGTTAGCGGATTGGCAGACTGAAGTTAGCAAATTGAATAACTAATGTTACAAGATAGACAGATTGACACGATGAAAAAAGTTTGTGATTCCCTCATGAACTGTACTGTACTTAGCGGGATAACAATGGCATAATGCGGATATTTATATAAACTTGAATTTCTGTTAGAAACATCGACGAAAACAAGGCAAATAGAGGTTATAAGATAAATATAATACGTACATAGTGTTTTGCATGAAAAAATATCTAACTCGGTTGTGGGAATTGATAATTGTCTCGGCAGAGCCTCGACATTTAATCAATTGCCCCAATCTCGTTAGATTTTTTTTTCATACAAAACACTAAGTACGTGTTATATATTTATATATTTAACAGTTGGTCAGCATTTTTGGGATCTTGAACACAAAGCTGGTATTTCAAAAAAACTATTTCCTATGTATATCCAAGTTCAGAAAGCTTGAGATATTAATTTTATTTAATTTCGCACAATTCTCACAATTCACAACAACAGTGTTGCGTAAACCTTTTGACCCAAATAATAGTTAATTTATTTGCTCTTCGTATTAACCAAATATTTGAGCTTCAATAAATCGTTTAGAATTTGTTGAGATTGATCATTTTTATATGAACACTTAATCATATGAGTGTCATTTAATGTATGACTTAAAATTACAAAGTATAGGTAGATTGCGCATGTATATTATTTTGGCTGCGTCTTTCCAACATCATTTATGACCGTCCCGTCGAAAAAAAGAGATCAAGCATTGGTCACCCAGAGATCAAATTTCGAAAAATATTTATTTAAGGCAGAATTATCATCCCAGCTCAAGAAGATATGCCTAAACGAAAAACGTCGTCCGCGAAAAAACCAGCGCATGCCTTAGGTCTAACCAGGTCGATACTTTTTGCACTACCCAGATGGCCCCTTTATATCTGACCGGTTATAAATATCTCCCGAACATGCCATTCTACATTAATCTGTTATGTTTTTTTTTTCATTTCTTTAAACGAACCACTACAGTAGTCAGTGACCGACCAAAACCTCAACCACTTGAAATTTAAAAAAATGTTTCAAATAAATAGCAAATATTGGGGCACTTTTTAATCAGTCTGATTCCAGTTTTTCCCAGCATTATCAAGTAGAAAGTAGGTAGCATAGACTTTGACTATACTGCACGGTTGAACAGTCTGATCTTAGTCTATACTTTCTGCCAAAGCTTAGTGCTTAACAGAGTTAAATGGAAAGTTAAAGGGAGAGAAGAAAAGAGTGGGAAGCAAACCATTTGAAGAAGAAACCGCCTGACCTGCAAACAATGAGTGTCTTCTCTCTTTGGTATATGAAGTGATCTGATTGATGCCTGCAGCTGACTCCTAACATGAGGCCCCGATTTCCACCCTAAGCGACAGCGGCGACATTATTAGTTATACGGTTTTTTGCCGGGGTATATGACGATTTATTCCCGGCTGGAAAAATGATGTTACCCGAGCCGTAGGCGAGGGTTGACATCATTTTTACTGCCGGGAATAAATCGCCTTATACCCAGGCAAGAAACCGTATTACGAATTTATTATACTTCAAAGTTTTAGGGCTAAATATCTGTCATTTGCCTATTTAAGGCGTTGGTATAAACCGATTTCTTTTAAACCACCAATATCCCTTAATGCGCCCCTATGAAAAGTAAACATGTGCAAAGTGACGTCATATATAGTTGTGAGGTCACACTACTACACTCTGCGCTGTTGTGATATGAAAGCGTTTGTTGGCTGAACCTGCGAGAAACTTGGCACTTTAAATGGACAGATTTGTAAAAATTTAAGGTATTTATTTACATCTATATCATTTTTTATTTGCACATTATTAACTGACATGCTTATCAACTGTATCCTAGTGTGTATATTCGGGTCGTGTTATCAGCGAAGCGAGAGAATCATGGCTGCCATTACCGTTTCGATTTTTTGTATATGTTCACGGCGAGGCGCCTTAAGGAAGCATTAGAAGTTATACCGGAGCGGCCGTAGATATCAATGTTTGTCAGGTCAGCATTAACCAATGAAAATGCTAGAATTTTCTTTGCAGTATAATAAACATCTTTTCCTACATTGGTTTGGTCTTCTACCAATGATAAATGTGTAGATTGACGCATCCTTCATTTGTTCTGCGAACAGATAACTTTCAAAGTTTCTACTCAATGACATATAAAGATTTATTAACTAATTTGGTTGATCCAACTTTAAACAGCTGAGAACGATCATGCACTTTTGACCATAATATCCTCCTACCACAAAGGACGTGTTTTTAGCAAATAAAAATTTTCTTGAACAATACTGATAGAAAAGGACATTATGTGATTTTTTTTTCAATCCACCCAGATGTTCTAGAAAAGAAGCTTTTATAGAAATTGGTTGCGATCTGACGCACGGAGGGAGGGAGTTGTAAACGACGGACACGGCGGCATGATAATGGCCAAAATGGATTTGGCCAGTGGAGTTAATTACAATTCTTCGTTGTATCTATTTGCTGTAATCCTAATCAGTCTGCACGTGCCTTGTAGTCTTAGTCAGT
Organism: Fragum whitleyi; assembly: GCA_948146395.1. NCBI lineage: Eukaryota > Metazoa > Mollusca > Bivalvia > Cardiida > Cardiidae > Fragum > Fragum whitleyi. Next base: position 18,018,260 of record OX411551.1, on the reverse strand, counting down.
TCTGAAAGCGTATCTAATTTTAAATACTCACCTTTTGCGGGAACAAATATTCAAGTAACTCAATTCTTCATTAGCAACCCCGTGCTTTATTTGCTATCAGATTGTTTACAAATGCACTTTGATCCCTGATAATATTTGACAGGGGTCAAATATTTACTCTAAGACAGGGACTTAAAATGAGCTGTATGTTTATGAAAATTTTTGTGTAGTTAAACAGTTTTCGAACATTTATTTATATCAACAGTCTCTCTTAAAAATGAAGCGTTTGTCTTTGTTGTTTTTTCTTTCAAATGGGTGGGCTTGACATTGTTTTTACATGTTACCCCAATCTATTAAAGCCAAACTCATACACACAAACCCCTTAAAAAAATCTCGAACTTTTTAATTGTCCTTGACGTTTATTTTATCAAAGGGCATAAAAATAATTTGAATCGTATTAAAAGTTGTTTCAAAATAATAAATCTTCGTCGATTAATCAAAGCATTAAATCTGGTCTTGGGTCGTTTGCGTCTTAAATCACAACTCTTAGCGCGGTCACAATTTTTCACTGCCTTTCATTGCTTGTGACCTGTCACACGTGGGCAGTGCGAAAAATATCGACCTGCCCTGTGTTCAGGATGTAAAAGCGTTTCGCGAGCGCTTTGAGATGATACCCCGCATTGCACGTGCACACACGTGCAAAGCGGGGTATCATTTCGAAAGCGCTTCGCTAACGTTTTCATCCTGAACGCAGGGCTGGTCAGACTGTGCGATCTGTGTAGATTCACAAGGATCGAAACTTTTCGCAAACAACAAATTTTCTGAATCTAAAATGATAACGCTCCCTTCCTATGTGATGAATTCCGCAGTACGATTTCTGGTTGGCCTGTACTGAATCCAACCCCTTTTCCAATAATTTATTGTAGGTTTTCCCGGATGATCCCTTTTTGTGTGACGGATCACAATTTTTAATTCCAGTAAATCACTTTATTATCTTTCATAGACACTTTATAGTAAATTTCAACTATAACACAATTTCAGGACGTCAAAATAAAAAAAAGATTGTCAATTACAATTGATAATCGAGATCATTTGAATCACGTATAAATCCGAGGGGTAAAAGCCTATATACATGTATATAGGCACTTACATTATATTAACACATTCACAAAGATCAGAAATTAGCAGACACTTGTCTCCTACCGCGTCTCCTCTCTCTCAGTCTATGCGACAGTTCCCATGCTCGAATCTGTGTACTGTCTTTACGACGTACCACCGGAACCACTTCACCGTCAATGATGTCATCATTTACGTCAGGGTAAGCGTCCGTTTCTATACCAGTAGCACTAGATTTATCAGGAACGTCCTCCCAGACTTCTGAATTACAATCGTCGTCAACAGAATTCTCTCTGTCACCGAGACTAATATCATTATCATTTTCATGGTCCGAACTACCATCATAATCTGGTCCTCTTAAAGCACTTCTCACTTCAGCAATGTTAATACTGGCACGTTCCTTCCGTCGCCTCTTTTTATATATTTTGTGTAACTGTTTTTGCACACTTGAAACTTTGGAAACGCTTACAGTCATTGGCTTCGCGCTGCTTTTTCTTCTTTGTCTCAGATAAGAGGCTCCATTAGGGAGAAAATTGTTATTTGTGCAACTAAGACGTCTACCGTTATATGACGGCAGCATGGCTACACTACTCCGTCGACTGGATTTTTGGACTGATGACGCAATATTCGCGTGACTCATTCGACGTCCCCGGCTTTGTGAGTTGTTTTGTATGTTTTGCTGTAATGTTACGGATCCCCTCCGTTTTTGACTCACCCCGGGACACGACAAGGTGAAACAACTACTCCGTCTATTTTTCACCGAGTTACTGTTTAACGCCTTCACAATTAATTCATCGTACACATCATCTGAATGAGTCTGAGACAAGTTCACATCTTGTAGAAGATTCTGAATCTGATTTATAAGAGTCTTTTTCCATGATTCATCAGTATTTTGTTCACTGTTATCAGTATTTTCATCATTAATGTCGGCCTTTGATTCACTACCGTCCTCCGACAGACTCGCGAGTTTCTGGACAGTTTGTGTACATGTATTCCCGTTTCTGTCCAACAGAAGTTTGTTACTGTAGTGGTCCATAGAGCATTTCCTCGATCGTGTACCCATACTGGCAGACTTGAAGTGTGCGGGTTGATCTTGATTTACATGTAGTTCAGAAACTTGCATTTCCATGTGTGGAATTTAAAACTGGAAAAAAGAAAAATGGTTAAATACAATGGTGTTCTCATTTTATTCGAAACAAAAGCATAAACAGATCACACAACCAACAACCTCTTTAGAGCTACTCCTTTTTCACTAAATTGTCATTATTAAAAACATTTTTCATTGGCTAATTGCCTTACTTTTGAATATATGTGACATAATATATGTGTATTATATGCAAAAAAATGACAATCCGAAAGAAACGTAAAATAAACATTTGATAAAAAAAGATGTAAAATCCAGCAGAAGTCAATGAAAGATCGCGTTTTGAAATGACAAAAAGATGTTATTATTATTCTAGCTTAAACATGCACCTGACCGTAAAGTTTCGATCGTGATCAGCCTGTGCAGCTCGCGCAGTCTGACCAGGGACTCGTTTCACATAACTTCTTACGAAAAAATTAGTCGTAATGCAAAATCATAAATCGTACCTAGTCTTTTCATTTCTTGTTAGATTCTGCCATGCAATATCTCATTGGAATCGTCTTTAGAAGACGATTCTAATGAGAGTACGCATGTCAGTATTCCATATCTACTTACTAATGTATAAGCAACTTTAATTTTTGACTTACGCATGAAATGATAGAAAGATGTTTTATAAAACAGCCCCCATAATCGAAACTTTGCGCGCTATCGGATGGCCTTTTTTGCACGTGATGAGTCACACAAATATATAACAGTATTCATTCTTTATACGTTCTCAAATTGTATTCATAAAGTTGTAATAAAAATGAACAGTCATAAATTTCATCGTGAATTTATGACAATGTTTGCATAAATTGACTTCCAATTATTGCATGTACATACCGTTTTAAAATTTTCCTCTAGACTACCACCAAAATTTCATACATGAGACCCCATCCCACGTAAATAACGCGAATACTTTGAGAGCCAAGCTCAAAGCAAAAAGTATTTATGTAAACAAATTGCAATTAATAATGAAAAAAAAGTTTAAAAGTTCAATTTTAAACGGTCTATAGGCGCTTATATGAGTGTTCGCCCTTAATTTACTTGTAATGCAAAAATAAATGTTTTTTAATTGAAGAATTACTTTGGCGACTGAAATACTTTTGTAGTAAACGAGTTCGCTACTTCATTTAGTGAATTACTAACAAGCAATTGTACTGAGGAGAATGAGGAGAAATTTGAATATGTTTTTCACAGACAGACGGACACACTGATGTTAGATTGACCGCAAAATGAGACGGAAAGACCATCTGGCGTTTGGTCAGTAGGAAAAAAAACCCTAAAAAACTATAGACCATTTGGCGTTTGGCCAGGAGAGTAATTAAAAAATACCCGCAAAACTATTACGATCCGTAGACACAAAGAATTCAGTACAATTTACGGATGACCTAATGGCCCAGGCATTAAGAACCATCCGTTAACTTGTACATCGTGCATTGCACGATAAAAAACTGTATTATGCAATGAAGCCTGTATTGACCTGATATCACCTGTCTGATAACATAACATGATATCACACAGTCTATTTTTAGAAACAATGTGCATACACTTTCACCAGAATTTCGTTGGTTTTTAAGGGTATATCATAATTAAGCTTTGAAAAATGATTGCACGATAAATAGAATAACATGTGAATGTCTTAAAATATCGACGTTATCTGGCCTCGGCTGCGACAAAATCATCATGAATCGGCAGAGCCTCGTCATGGCAAATTCTCCTTACCTCGACCAGATAACATGGATATTTTATGACACTAACATGTTAATCTCTATGACTCTATCGAGGGGAAAGTATGATCTAAACGGCGACCCGTCTGGAAGTGGAAAAAGTACTGGAAGGGCCAAAATGCGTGGCTTGCGCAGGATGATCAGCAGGGACGTGGTCCTTGGACAAGTAAAACGAGGTTTTCTACTTGTCAAGGATCATCACGAACTTGTCCGGGAAATAAGAGAATATTTAAAATAGAGAAATTATTGTTTTTAAAGAAGAAAATGCTAGGATCCTGGGGCCTGTTTCATCAAAAGATTTAAGACGTATTTTTGTCTTACCTATGACTTACCACATGGTTAGTTCAAAAATCATGTATCACCTATATGTCAATACCTATGTAAAGTGATTGTTGTTGTAACTGTTTCAAACGTCTTAAGTAAGACAAAATTATGTCCTAAATGTTTTGATGAAACTGGCCCCTGGGGCCTGTTTCATCAAAACATTTAAGACGTATTTTTGTCTTACCTATGACTTACTACATATTTAGTTCAAAAATCATGTATCACCAGTCTATCAATACCTATGTTAAGTGATTGTTGTTGTTACTAGATGGAAAGTCATCAGTAAGACAAAAATATGTCCTAAATGTTTTGATGAAACTGGCCCCAGAGCATTTTCTTCATTGAAAACAATATTTTCTACCTTTTGATACAAACATTCAGCTTATTAATGTTTTACCTCTATTAAGTACAATTCAAGGATTTGCTTTCGATTAACTTGTCCATGGACAAGTTGAAGGGCAAATGTTCTTGGTAGAAGTTGGGCATGGGAATTCCACAACCCTGGTCAGTATCAAAACGTTTTCATAATTAGCCCTGAAAAAATATATTTTCTCTGAAATTAGAACAACCTTTCCATCTTATTTCATCCGTTTCTTATTATATGAGATTTTTTTTATCAAAATACTGTCTGATTTACCCGTGTTGTTTCCGATTCTTTCACTATTTTCCAATTAAATGTCCGTATTGTTACACTCTCATCAAAAAATATTTGCCCCGAAAAAACGTATTCCCGTGAAAAACTAGATCTCGTTTATCAAACTATCTTCTGGATTAAAACCACTTACTTAAAGTTTCAAGATGTGAAATATTGTAACGGATATAACTGTTGAATTGAATTGGAAAGGAGTAAAACTAAAATTCGTACATCACATACTGAAAGCAATGAGGTCAAATGCAGGCAAAAAGCTGTTACATTAAAATCCATAGCAAGTCAACCTAGATTTAACGCTTACTTTGACAGGGTTTTCCAAACCTTTTCGTCGTGCGTGTTGAGTTATTACTTCTTTTTTAGATTTGTTTTGATGATTTTAAGCCCACTTTCAACATTTTTGTAGTTAAATTCCGGCGGCTGATGCACCTACCCAGGATTGCTGTCATTTCTCGCATCTATACAGCCACAGCGTTACCCGTGTCTATAGCGTAGGTGTAAAAAAAGAGAAGAAATAGGGGCACCTGCCGCCGGGATAAAACTGTAATACCGTTGAAAGTAGCGTTAAACACGGTACAATCAAAGCAAAATAATCATAATTAATTCTATAGTAAATTCAAATTAGTACCGATAACTTAGAGTTTGTGTTATAATGCCTTCAATACTTTGATTTAAAATTCAAAATACCCCCCCCCCCCCCCCCCCCTTCATTTGTAGCTCTGGTAGAGGATCGGCTTATAGCTGCCACATGCAAAATAATACAGCCCTAAACTTCGTATGGTCTGACAAGAGAACATTTTTTTTACATGTCCCTCTATTTTTCCTCCGGGAGTGGACCATTTGGTTTTAGAGAAATATATATATTGACGAAAAGTCAAACGGGCGGACGGACGGCGATCGAGCATAATAGCTCGGCTTGCACTTGTCCTGCGTTCAGGATGCAAAACCAATCCAACAGTTTTGCAAATTGCACACAGTTTTGCACGTACACATGCGTGTATAGTGGGGTAAAAAGTGCAAACCATGTGTTTGCACCGTTTTGTTATCCTGGAGTTACGGTTAGCTTCGGACTTCATAGGAACTGGTGAGTAAACAAATTGTATAACTCTTGATGGTATAAAATAGATATTCAAGCACGTTTATGAAAGCTAGATTATGGGTATCGATGTAATAAATTTTATGGCGAGAAAATTTAGGAAAATGGCGTGAAATATCAGATATAAACGGTTGGCATATTTTTAAAATTTGTGACCCGTTAGGCGAAAAGGGACCATCTGAGAAGTGCGAAATGTACCGACCCTAGTCAAACTGCGCAGTCTGATTAGGGACGACACTTTTCGTATGCATTTTATCTATTTTTTAACCGAAGAATGGTAGTTCTACAATTTTAACAGTTTTTAAAGGCTTATCATGGAAGTGCTTTTTCAAGTTAGGTTCGATCCTCGACGGCGACACAAAGCCTTTCCGACATATGTCTCCAACCATTGGTTGGATTATCTTGTCGCACAAAGGTTTCGATATCCCTTGATTCGTAAAAACGTGTTTGGATAATCGTAAACCTAAAAGGGATAGCCGCTGGAAGCTATGGAGGCGTTTAATGGTACTAGTACTGATGCGAGAATACCAGGAATCAATTTTTAAGTGCTCCAGCTCCCGAGATACGAATGAACAATCGTTATAGGGGCATTAAACCCGATTTAAACAAAAAAGAAAAAAAGAAAAAAAAACAACATCCTCATGTCGGCATCTGCTAGGTTCGATCAGTATTTTGCATTTTGATTCTTTGACGATGAATGATATTTCTACATGTTTTGCAGCTAAAATACTTTGAATCTCGACATGCCAAACATCGAATTTTACCATGTTGAAAATCACGCACCATAAAAATGCCAAGAGCGAACAAAAAATTATGTTGTGCGATTTATAAAATTTGCACTGAATAATAGAATAATTCAATTTTGATGCGATACGCCCCAAATTCCGTTAAACATCAATTAAATCATAAAAACAAGCAATTTCATAAATCGCCTTTCTTTTTTTTTAAATTGAAAACATTTGAACCTATTTTAACCCAGAGATTTTACCGGTCAATTCATTCAAATCGAAACACAAACAAATCATATTTGACCAAAGTAATTCATAATCTTGTACTTTTAGGGAAAAATCTGAAACAAGAGGAACATTTGACCCTTGATCGCTCGCCATGGAAAAGAGATGTACTAGTATCTCGTGGAATCTAAATCATCTTAGCCATCTTGAAAGTTTCGTTTTCTCGTTAATCTTTTCCTACACAGTTCCTGGATCCCGTGGTTCTAAAAATGGTAAACATTCTTAAAACTCCTTGGCTAAATAATAATAATAATAATAATAATAATAATAATAATAATAATAATAATAATAATAATAATAATCATCATCATCATCATCATCATCATCATCATCATCATCATTTCAGATTACAAAATTTTTAATTGTCGTCTGAAATTGACAGGGTTAAAATTTCGAATACGAATAACCGTGGGCGATTGCATGCCATCCCTTGTCAAATTTGGTATGATTTAAACATAGAATGCTTACATGTAGGCAGTATCAGTAAACTTGAAGAGAAAATGCTTGTGCTGAGCATTTTTATCTTTGCCATGATGATTTCTGAAATTTTTTACCAAAGAATCGTACAGAAAAACCAAATCCGGAAATAAGTAATAATCAGTGTATTGTTGAACTACTTCTAGGTCGTGATTGGCAAAAAAAAACAAAACAAAAATAACCCCACAAAAACCGCGAATAAATCAAGTCACTCGGTACTATGTTTTCGTGAGGGAAAATGTGAAATGTTCAAGGCTAATTAATAAGTGTGAGCGATAAAAAGCCAGTAAGCTTGTATATAAACATATTTTACTGATTTTATACAAAATAACCGGGACAGGTGTCTGTTTTTATTAATGCTTTGATTTTTTTCTACAAATTAGCCATATGTTTTATACCCTTTACAGTAAAGATGCAATAGAAGAAATAGTTAAAGAAAGTGAACATTTGGTGTTCTTCATGTAAATAGGCGACGTATCTTCTCTCTCTCTCTCTCTCTCTCTCTCTCTCTCTCTCTCTCTCTCTCTCTCTCTCCCCCCCCCCCCTTTTTTTTTGGGGGGGGGGGGGCGGGGTAGCTTTACAGTATTTTTTTCAAGGGAATTAAATGTGTCATTACATAAATTCCAATTAAGTCCCCTGTCTCTGAAAAGAAGTTTTTGTTCGTGAACTTGGATTAAAAAGGCTTGTAATAGAAATACAACAAAACATTTTCTGAAAAGGGGGGGGGGGGGGAGGTGTTTGTCTGCAGTTTAATTCCCTTGATAAGATCAGTAGGACAACCCAGATCAATCGACCAGTGAACAAGCCGACATACGAACGAACGGACGACCCACGGGCTAACGGACGAACATACTAACCAACCAACCACTGACCAACAAAAACACGATAAAATAATCAGTCTATTCGCGATCCAGAATGTTATCGGCCACGATGGTGGTGGATTAGAATCAAGTATATAAAGAGATGAAAAGCTATTTTAATTAATGGAGGTATGATACTAAATAACTAACTCGCACTATTTTGGTGATAATATTTAAGCCTGTGTGTGACTTTTTCAACAATATCAAAAGTACGCCAAGCAAAGACTTAGGCCAGCCTGTGCATCCGCACAGTCTGACCATAGTCTTCACTATGCACTTTATAGATAGATAGGGTATCACATTGTCTTTAGACGTTCAGTTAATTTTCTAACTGCACTACGTGACTCTCTTGGTTGCTCAAGGTTTATACTTCACGCAAATGTCAAATTGTTTGAAATATCAAGCACAGGCTCTTTTTAAGTTTCATTCCAAAACGAATTAAAAAATATCTCACCACACCGCATCGTACTGGAAAATTAACATTTTATGATTTTAACGCAGTTTTTGGGTCAATTGTCTGTCCACAAGCTAATAAAATAATAGAATACCAAAAAATATTTCATGTAGGTATGAAACAAACTTTCAGCCAATCACTGGCAATCAGAATGCAAAAACCGTAATGGACACAACTAATCAAATTATGTTCGTAGCCTTCTATCGTTTTATCATATCGATTTCAATTTTAGAACTGTTTTAAGTACATGTTGGTCGCCTAGATTTTTTTGATTACGAAATGTTCTTTATCCGATAACCATATTCTCCCCGAAATTCGGGAATCCCTCCCCATCTTTGAACCCTCGGCATCAATCTAAATAAAAAAATTCGGCCAGAATTAAAAGAAAAGTTAACCTCATAAACACGTATGCATGATCGCCTCTTCATTACAAGATGCCGCCGTCATAGCGCAGTTGGTAGCGCGTCGGACTGTCAATTTAGAGGTCCCGGGTTCAATCCCCGACGACGGCACTCATTCTTTCCGACTATTTGTCTTCCACCAATGGGTTGATAATCGTAGACCTTTGTGAAATAGCAGCTGGGGGTTAGGAAAGAATGTGGTGGTTGTACTGGTGAGAGAAATACCAGGAAACCATTGTTAGGTGCTCCAGCCGCCGCGATATAACTGAAATAATGTTGAAAGCGGTGTAAAACTCCATTCAATCAATCAATCATTACAAGATAATTCGTTTTAGCTAGCGTATAGGTGCATATGATAAAGTGAGTGATCAAAGGTCAAATTTGGCTATACACTGTACAGACAAATTTGACAATTGATCGCTTACTTAAACTTTTAGATGCATTTTAGGTTTAGGGACTAGAACAGGAAAACGACGATTCTAATTCAGAAGAAACAATAACGTGTAGTAGATATGGCTAATGTATGTTCCAGGTTAATTAAGTTATTTATCACCTGTCACTGATAACGAGGGGCATATTTTGATAATGGGCAATAAGTTGTTTTGGTCAGCACGGTCAGTTAGCTTCCAGCGTAAAATAGTAAACTATAACACGGATGTTAATTGTAATAAATCATAATGTTTACCGATAAATTTAAAGATTTACTGTCTTATAAAATGAATACTTATATGAATGAATGAATGATTGAATGAATGATTGAATGAATGAATGAATGAATGAATGAATGAATGAATGAATGAATGAATGAATGAATGAATGAATCTTCATCAAGATTAAAATGGACTTAACTGCATTTTTTCCCTTTTTTTTCTTTTGACAGCTGAATCAAGATTAAAATGGACTCAACTACCCTTTTCTTTTTTCTTTTGACAGCTGAGAACAAGCAAAGCAACCTTATACTGAACATAAAATATCGTTTGATTATTCTTAAGTTTTGGGTCTAGGCACAGAGGAAAATTATGACCTTTTTAATGCGATAACAGTTCATTTTTTTCAATGAAATTTCCTTTGACCATGGAGGTTTGAAAGTAGTATTCTTTCATCAGTATGAATTCACCGGGCAGTCTCAAACATTGGTGTGATTATGGTGTTAGTTTCATACCCCCATGAAATTAAAAAAAACACATTCATATCTCCATATAATAATCCTTATGAAGAAAAAATGTATTGATTTTTCCATGACGAGACCTATATCATTTCGAGCAACTTTGTGCGCAAGCGTATAAAAATAGTTACCGCGTACTCAGAATCGTTTTAAATGAGAAATGTAAATGTAAATATAAAGTTACCTGATGGTGTACAGATACTTTGAGACCTTATCTATCCACGAAACACATTTTTAGAAAAGAGTCTGGACAGTCTGTGCGGATGCACAGACTGCTCAAAGTCTCTGCTTTGCGCATATTTGAAATTGTTGGAAATCTCACGCACAGGCTCAATTCATGAATATCACACTTCGATGAGTTATAAAAAAATCTCTTCGTCTCTTAACTTGATGAAGTCATGTTATCTCCGCCTACGAAGATACTTCAACACAGAACCATGGTCACCTTAAGTGGACAGAAACGACTTAGAGGCGCCACAAACCGATAATTGTTTTTCTCTATGTTTTTTTTTTAAATTTATCTCTGTGTAAACATTCTTAAAAAAAAAAAACAAAAAAAAAAAAAAAAAAAAAAAAAAAAAAATAAACAAACTTGACTTAAACGGTCCTGTATACACCGGACTCTAAAATACATTCACTTTTTCGCATTCACAAACTTTCCTTTGTTTTAGGAAAGCAACGGAATCTTCTCATCGCAAAATCACAAGAACATAAACTAACGTCTAAGTTAAAAAAATATTCAAATAATTCAGAATTACCGGCTAGATCAGATTCAGTTTGTCCTGGGAACCTATATCAATTAGGCAAGAAATCACCCAGTTCCTAGATAAAGCGATTACGCTTAAATTTACCCGTATCTAAGCAACCGCCTATCTTAAGCAAGTAAATTTTCATTGTCCCGTTGGTGCTAGCTTAATACAGCCCTGCGTTCAGCATGACAAAACGGTGCAAACAGTTTTTCAATTATGAGCTCGTGCAAAGCCGGGTATAATTGGAAAACTGTTTGCATCGTTTTGTCATCCTGAATGCTGGGCTGGTTTGACTGTATGTTACGTCCGTATTATATTGAAATAAGAATTCCTAACGAGGGCGGAAGGTCATAAAGATATTAAAAGCGAAACTAAATGCAAATTATTCAGTAAATAGTTTTCGGGAAAAAATCATTTTCAAAAAGTATCTTTAACTATGAAAATTGACTATTCCCGTGCATGAAAAAAAAAGCAACGTACAGCTTTGTCCTTTGCATAATTTATTCCTAGTACACGGATTTATGTCCTCGGAATGCGATGCTATTTTTTGATAATGAAATATGTAACGTTCCAAATTGAGACTAAATTTTCTCCTTATGAAAAACGTACATGTGAAGTTTTTTATATATAAATAAAATTCTAAAATATGAATCATACCTTTGCTGATTTCTAAAGTTATCATCAACGTTAAATTCACTCAGAAACGAATTAAACCTATTAATTTTTCATGAATTTGTTAAGAGAACTGTCCAAAAGTCAACAGATACCGCTCAAATACCTCATAAAATGTTCCTAGTTTTCACAAAGATCCACTCATCATTTTGAAGATCCCAAACAACTGTAAACCCCCGCGATAAGGTTTCAAGGATAACTAATACTGGCAGCAAATTTATGAGGTCAAACGCTTCAGATTAACCCGGCTCGATTTTCATGACGGGCCGATTTCAATATTGGGCGTTTTAATACAAGAAAGAATGATAAATTCAAGGTAATAGCGGCCATCCAACCATGCGTTCTGGATGACAAAACGGCGAAAACAGTTGGCCCATTATACCCTGCTTTGCACGCATGTGCGCGTGCAAAGCGGGGAATAATTGGCAAACTGTTTGCACCGTCTTATCACCCTGAACGCATGGCAGATTTATGAGGTCAAACGCTTCAGATTAACCCGGCTCGATTTTCATGACGGATCGATTTCAATATTCGGCGTATTAAATTAATACAAAATATCGGGATAAATTCTAGAGTGAAGGCACAATCCAGGATTTGTTTTGAAAAAGCAATATATCTAACCCACAGGCAATTGTTTCATAATTTGATTTTTGCCATATAGGTTTGTGTGATAACCTTTTGGACGAAAAATCAGATTATGAAACAATTGCATGTCGTTAAATCTTTCAAGTTTTCGGAAATGTCAGACCGGTCCAATTGAAGAAATTGGAGACGACAGCATTTAGAAGCTGTAATTTGGAATGAAACCATTTCTGTGTGGTCGAAAATATTATGAGTTAAGAGGAAATCAATAGTTACAAGAGGGAAATTCACATTTTTCCTACAATATCTTCTTAACTTGGCACCAATTTCTGTCCCGCAATACTTGCTTCAGTATGAAATTAAATGGACGTTAAATTCAGGGTACAGGACTCGGCGTGTAATCTTAAGTAAAGCAACCAAATTCCGAAAGTCTGAGAACCAGCCCATCGTTCAGGAACACAAAGCGGTGCTAATTGTTTGAAAATTATACTCCGCTTTGCACGCAAATAAACATGCAAAGCGGGGTATAATTTGCAATCATTTTATACCTTTTTGTCACCCTGAACGCTAGGCGGGTCAGTCTGCACTGGCCGTAAACACATGCAGAATTTTTAGCCCGTGTGTTTGAAACAAAAATTATCATCGCCCCATTATCTTAAGCGATGGAGGCATAGGCATTGGCAATGCCGGCATGACAAACTTTAACCTTGGCCCAGTGTATGCAATACATTTTAAAGATATTTGCTTGAAACTCCGTTGCATGTTTTCAGTTTTGACATCACAATTTGAATACAACCAATTCATATCAAGATGGATAAGTATTGATACATGCCTTTTAAGAGTTAATTCCCCCTTATCTTCTTCTCTAAAAAAACAAGGACTAATATGCTGTAGCTTCAGAATGCTCACGATCAGATTGTTTAAAGATTTTTTATTTATCAAAAGGTGAGTCCCTTTTGGTGTGACGAGTTTGAACAGCTTGGGTAAACAAATCGTCTCAGTGTCTTTCGTATCTATTGACCAATAAATTCTTATAAAGCAAATCCTCTCTGAGTTGCGAAGGTTATTGCTATAAATTATTTGAACTCGTTCGTGAGATTTCCAACAATTTCAAATAAGTGCATGCAAAGACACTGACCAGCATGTGCATCTGCACAGTCTGAGTAGAGTCTTCACTATTCGCTTAGTAGGTAGATAAGTTCTAAAAGTATCTGTAGACCATCAGGTAAACTTATGTTTACAGTATGTGGCTGTCCACTAAGCTCAATGAAACACCTCACGAATTTTTCAAATTGTTGGAAATGTCACGCACAGGCTCATATATGAAATATAGAGAGAGGAAAGTGGGAATGCCTTCATCTTTTCCAATGGCCGACCAGGAAATTTTGTAAATTTGGGTTCAGACTTTCAAATGGGGGTGCTTCGTTTTCCTTTCATTCACGAAATGTAATTAAGTCTTCTCACGTAAATGAAATAACTAATAGTCCAGTCAAATTATGGTAGGACCCAAAACAAATTGCAACAAAAACAATGTTGTGTTTTCTGACATCCATAGACATACCCATTTAACATATATAAAGTAGGACAAAATCGGAAGATACGTATTTTGATTTTTTCGCGATTTTTATCATAGAATTTTCCCAACTGAACCTATAAAGACTTTTTGACAGAAAACATGTTTAAATCTAAAGTAGAAGTTGTCGGTATATCAAAAGCCATGTAGCGGATTGTATTAAGTTATTCGCTAATTGAAAATAGGATATTCTTTGTTATTTGTTCGGTTTTAGAGATAATTTGTAAAACATCTTACCCCACCCACTCACTTTAAAATGGCAAAGAAGTAGATAATGGTCGCTTTGGCAAAAAAGGGGCGTTGGCTTCATGAAATAGGTCTGAAACAATTTTAACAGTCCAAAGTCTTTTCAATGTCCAAGTTAAAGTCGATTTGAACCTTTTTACCCCCTCCCCCCTCTCCTTCACCCATGTACAAAATTTAGGTGAGCAAGTGTAACTAAGAATTGTTGTAGATATATTCACCAGTCTTATTTAGCACAAAAAAATCTTTCCAAAATTTAGATTTAATTTTATCTAAACCTTCATATATGGTCTTGGGTTGACATGTTCTTAAGAATATACAAGACAAGAATGACGTATTCCATGGGTTGTCCGTCTGTTGTACATGTATAAGAGTTAAATTGCATTTTGCAAATAAATAAATTCTATATGAGAAAAAGTTTTACATAGCCCATTGGCTTATTTGTCTCTTACCAAGAGTCATGGATTTGTCTTATTGACTCATCCTATTATGGAATTTGAGCTACACCTAGTACAATACAAAGCACAAAGACATTCAAGTATATAAAGTTTTGAGGGGGAGGGGGAAGTAACTATATGATAAAAAATCCCAGTTTTCACACCAAAAATAGCCTGGTAGGGATAATTCTAGTATTATGTGAAAACATGTTGCAAGAACACACTAGTTTGACCTAATGTTTATAAACAATCGCTAGATTTGATATGCTTGAACTTTAGGGCTGAATGATTTGGACGAGATATTTTTTTTAAAAAATAGTCTAAGTTCTTTTAACAAATTTTTACCTGGAAGCTACTTTAGATTTCCAAAAGCAAAAGATTCACACAAATTTAATACTTTTATTAAATTCAAAGCCGATAAATGATCACCTGTTTTATTCGGAAAGGATTTAATAATTTCATCGCACTGCAAACAGAGGACCTAACCATGATTCCTTGTATTTTTCTCATCGTATTACCAGGAAATTCCTTACCGGGCTAGATTTTTCTAATCGAAGATATTTTTTACGAATTATTTGGAATTGAAATTTCAGAAAATTATTCTTAGACAGACAGATCACAGGCAATATCATTATCCAATTTTCGTCAAATACACAAATGTGCTTTATTATATAAGACAATGTGTCAAACTAGTCATGTACCTCATCAACTATCACCATTTCAAGCATATTTTACGCAAAATAGTAACAATGAAAAGGAAAATTATCAAGAA
Organism: Fragum whitleyi; assembly: GCA_948146395.1. Taxonomy (NCBI): domain Eukaryota; kingdom Metazoa; phylum Mollusca; class Bivalvia; order Cardiida; family Cardiidae; genus Fragum; species Fragum whitleyi. Next base: position 18,002,845 of record OX411551.1, on the reverse strand, counting down.
AAAAAAAACCGATAACAATGTTGTCAAAATAATAATTTAAGACATAGGAAGTAACAAAATTTAAATTCAGTGACTAATGGGAGAGTTTACATGAGCAAATGTTGGATACATGGTCTTTTTTCACGAAACAATTGCCTGTGGGATAGGCAGACATACACATAGATAAATCCAACAAAACAATTTTGTTTTAAATTTGTTGACAAGGGTATATATCAAAATGTTTCAATACTAGAAGCTATTTTTCTATCCATTCTAATGTTAAATCAAGTGGGTGGGGTAAGATTAAATTGAATTTGTCTTTTTATGTTTAAAATATCATACTTTTTACTAAATCCTTTAACAAAAGTTGTGGTTTTATGTCTAGAGGTAATTCAAATGATATTTGATTTGTTTTGCTTGCACAAATCAATTTTATTCTAGGTATATCATACAATATTCTCATTAAATTGGTTGTATTACAGGCATTACTAGTGGGTTTCAAAATGAAAGGAAAAATCAAAATACGTATCCTCCAATTTTGTCCTACTTTTAGTATGTCATCTAGGGAGGGTCAAGCTACTCAAAAAAGCCAAGAACGTTTTTGTTGCATTTTGTTTTGGGTTGAGGCCATATTTCGCTATTTTGACTGGACTATAAGCTATGTAGGACTTCGTTTGAAGCTCCTCACACAAACCCCTCTTGGTCCATTTGCGGATCCAGAGGGGATTCGAATCCCCTCTGCACCCAAAGTACTTCAATTAATTGGAGAAATTCAATCAACATTTTGCAACACAAGCAAAACGGCTACCGTTTTGTAGTGCTCGAAATTACAAGAACTTGAAATTCTACAAATTAAAAAATAGCTGATGTACAGAGCTTGAGAAATAACTAGGGATACTATGGGACTAATAACTCTTAGTTAAAGTCGACAACGAGCCCCCTTTAAAAGGAAGTCTGAATTCGCCGCTGTGGTCCACAATTGGTTTCTATACTAATAGCTCCAAAACTCGGACCCTCGACTTTTCGTCATTGGAAAAAATTAATACGTTGCAGTTAAAGGGAAGCGTTGGTTAAACAAAAGAATAATAATCTAAAAAAACCCCAAAAACCTGTCTATTGTTCTTAGAGAGCTGCCGTCACAGCGCAGTTGGTAGCGCGTCGGCTTGTCAATCTAGAAGTCCCAGGTTCGATCCCCGACGGCGGCACTCATTCTAGTCGAGTATTTGTCTCTCACCAATGGGTTGATAATCGTAGACCTATGTGAGATAGCAGCTGGAGGCTAGGGAAGGATTTGGTGGTTGTACTGGTGAGAGAAATACCAGTAAATCTCCGTTAGGTACCCCAGCCGCCGAGATATAACTGAAAAAAATGTGGAAAGCGGCTTAAAATTCAATTCAATCAATCAATCTATTGTCCTTAGTAATGGCGATGTCACTTTAATTCCGTTTTTTACGAAATTGCCACGGTGTCATTTCTTAATCGTTCATAAGCGAGTTTGTTATCCTGAACGCATTGATTGGCTAATATTTTGGGATTTCTATATGCATACCTTCCGTTTCAGACCGTATGTTTTTCTCGTAGCGATCATGAATTAGTATTTTGGATTTCAATCTTGTCCTTTTATGAGATTTTATTCAAACAAATTCAATCAATCAGTGTGATACCCCGGCGCACACTTTTTCAACCATGGATTGCTCTTATCCGGCTATTTATTCCGCATTTTTTAACGTCTTTGAGCTTGACATTTTTTGGGTCGAAGTGATTTTTTTAGAACAAAATGCTTCTAATCTTTCAAGCGACCGTGGCATTTTACCTTGACCTTGCAAAAATTAGAGCTAGCTGAGTCACTGATGTTGAAATAGGATTAACCCATTTCAACACTATTTCCATATTTTCCCGCACAGACGAACGTTCGTTGTTAAAAGATGCGAGAAAAGAGACATTGCAGACAAGAGAATTCTTTACTCAAAGTTTTTTTCTATTAAAAAATGATACTTTCGTATCTTTTCTGAGGCAGAATAACCACAGGTGATTGTTTTAAAGCTATGAGAATTCTAATGTAGAAAGTAAATTAACAGAAGTAACCAAAGAGTGAAATGGCCTATGGTTGGTACTTCATAGCAGTCATTGTTTAAGAATTCGGTCGATATTCCATCTTTATAGTATAATGAACCTTCAAAATCGATTAACTTTTCAAAGGCATTTCACAGATACTTGACAGCGACTAAAATCCAATTAAATTGGACCCATAAATTTTACGACATCACACGACCCTTACCAAGCCCATAGGCTGACCACGCCCACTTTTTGTAATGTTTATGTACATGTACCGAAAATAAAGGTCATTCTTTAGAGGGGGTTTACGGTTTTTATCAACAATTATGGGTATAATGACAAATAAGATGACATTTAAGTGAATTGGATTAGCTGTAACCTTTATTGTTAAATCGAGCAAAATTTGAGAGTTTGTACTAATAATCCGCAATCAGTTACGGATAGCTCAGCGGTAGAGGATACGAATGTCAATCCTTGGGACGCAAGTTCGAGCCCGAGCTAGGCCAACTTTCATCCTGTATTTGACAATAGTCAATGAAACCCGAGTCACATATCTTCCATGGGTGTATTATAAGAAGCACGCCGTCGTAGGATTAGCAGTAGAAGGCTGAATTTAATTAAATGTTATGGTTTCACTGGTGTGAGAAACCACATGAATCCATGGGTAGGTGCGCCAGCATCCGCGCTATAGCTGCAATAATTTTCAAAGTGGCGTTAAAACCCATACAATCAAACCAATAATCCGCGACATCATGTCTCTTCGTGTTTAGTACGTTTGTATGGAGTCGATTGCAGAATTTCATCTATTTTGCACCGGACGGGGCACTTGGCGGCTGTAATACCTAACAAAGGATTTCTGTTATCTCATGACAATACTACACACATTACTGCTCATCCCGTGTAGGTTTGAGATTATCCACCTATTGATAGGAGACAAATGTTGATATTTCTCCGCGACCCGGGGTATCCCCATCTTGTCAAACCAAGGGTTACGAACGTTTTACTTATCTTATTCGAGAAGATCTTATCGATTCGATACCCCTTGACTCGTGAAGATGCGGTATCCCCGAATCTTGGAATTAAGAGTCCAACGCTCTAGCAACTGCGCTATTTCTGCGGCCTATTAACCCGGCACGTTGCAGAACAGATACCCTAATAGCAAGTCATTTAGCGTGAAAACATCGTTAATTTCTACAAGCAAATTCTCTAAATAGCACGTAATTTCTCGAAAATGTTTTTTACATTAATTTTGGGAAATCCCCCGCATGATTCACACAATTTACACTATAAATGTTTAAACTTGAGGTCATTTTGACCGCTGCCTATGGTAATGACGTTGTTTGTCTAAATGATGGGGTATGAAAATTAGTCGGGTATTCCCCAAGACCACATTATACTTCAAATTCACCTAATTCAGAGTTTATCAACTACGTAACTGACTCATGCGTCTTGTTATAGCTAATTTGATTGTTCATTTTCCCAGTGAGGTCATTCAAGTGCTTTTTCTTTCTGCCAAATAGGCATTGGCTTAGACGCCATTGGTATTTTATACAGGCCCGCAACTTGCTTGTCTCAGGCGACATTTTGTCTTTGAGTACTTTCTAAACGAACAAGGATAAAATATTGAAATACATGTAATAAAAATCTAGTAAATTATTCCCTTTTATCTTTTCCAACAATATTTCCCCCGAACTGTCGTCTGCAATTTGTTCTCCCAATAATTACCAGACTATAACGCATGCCACTCTACCTTGCCATGTGTATAATTTCTGGAATATCGGCTAAGACTTACTTCTGCTGATCCCGTTTTATTTACAGTTAGTAAATCATGAAATTGACAATCATCTTAATATTAATCACTCTTAATTGCTCACTCAGAGCTCCAAACATTCATTCCAAACACGCACTAAAACCATTCATAAACGCTCCAAAATCACTAAAAAGATCAACATCTATATTCAAAATAAATATAACTAGAAGAAAAATCGTGATTTCACTCAAATAATTGAAATAATAAGCGTCTGATGGGTTCTTGAAAGCTATTTTAACATTTTGTATACATCGTTTTTTAGGGTAGGTAATAAATATTGCCAATTTTGTTCAGGATGATATCTCCCTTAAATCTCACCCAAAACCCTCTCATTGCACTCAATCAATTTCATTCCAAAATCATTCCCTTTGTCAATCTCACAATGTTGTTAACTGTACACGATGTACAGGTCCTTACCAAGAATTACCAGTTATCATAAATGATCCGAGATTGTATTGGTGACCAGATCCATTTTTGCCCAAGATAACGTATTTTCATTTAAATCGACTTGTCCTACTTGCTCATTTTTGTCGACAGATTGTCCCAATACCAGCTGATGATCTGATTGATAACAGTCACCTTCTTTGTGACCATTATACGACACAATGCATTTTTTGAGACTAGAGGGCCATTTACTAGAGGGTCAAAATGGCCCTCAACAGCTCACCTGAATTTTATCCAAGTAACTTTCTGGTAAAGTTTCATTTACATTTGCATATTTGTTGACGAGAAGTTGTTATTCCAAAGATTCAAAGTGAAATAGACCAAATATGCACCCTGCCACGTCCGGGCTCAAAACAAGCCTGCCCTGCCAAGCATTTACTTCTGCGGTTAATCAAAATTCCACATGACAAGTTTTGAAGAGGGTCACCCAAGAAATATTTCTTCCAAGTTTGGTTGAAATCCGCCCATCGGTTACTGAAGATATGATGCTTAAAGAATCTGAGCCTAAAATAAGCCCTGCTCTGCCAGGCCTATATTTGGGCCTATCAAAAATTTACAACTTATTTTTTGAAGAGGATCATCTAGGGAATATTCTGGTAAAGTTTCATTGAAAGTGGACAAGTAGTTTCGTCGGAGATGTCATTGAAAGATTTAGGGTTCAAAATAAGCCCAGCCCTGCCTAGGCCATATTTATGGGCTAATAAAAATTTTGCATATAATCTTACAAGAGGGTCACTAAAGGAACATTCTAGTAAAGTTTCATTGAAATCTGCCAACTGATTCAGGAGGAGATATCATTCAAAGATTTCTGGCTCCATATAAACCCCACCCAGCCACCCCCATATTTATGGCCTAATCACAGTTTCATGAACAATTTTCAAATAGGGTCACCTGAGGAACATTCTGGTATAGTTTCATTGAAATCAGCCAAGTGGTTCAGGAGGAGATGTCGTTCAAAGATTTCGGGCTCAAAATAAGCCCCGCCCTGTCATATTTATGATCCATACAAAATTTAAGGAACAAATTTGGAAGAGGGCCACCCAAGGACATTCTAGTCAAATTTCATTAAAATTGGCCCAGTAGTTCAGGAGGAGATGACATTCAATGATTGCGGGCTCAAAATAAGCCGGCCCTGCCCCGCCCATACATAAGTAAATGTTCATAAATATGGGCTCAAAATATGCCATGCTCTGCCAAGCCCATATCTTGGAGTCAATCATAATTTTTTGAACAACTTTAGAAGAGGGACACCCAAAGATCATTTTTGCCAAGTTTCCTCAAAATCCACTCAGGGGTTAAGGAGGAAAGGATATTTAAAGTTAAAGCACCCACACATAATGGACAACCCGCAATGACAAAAGCTTGCTGGCCTTTGGCCAGTGAAGCTAAAAATGCCAGGCCCTTTCATGCCCATATGGATGGGCCAATCAAAATTTTACAAACAATTTTTGAAGAGGGTCACCCAAGGAACATTCTCATAAAGTTTCATTGAACAAGAGCCATGTTGGACATGGGCATAAGTCCCCTACCGGCTTTGTTTGTCTCAATGTTTTCCCACGCCAATTCTATCAGGGACGTCAAAACCAGGTCTTGTTAAAGGGTTAAACAAGACTTACATGAGTTGTTGTCTCTGCTGTGCCCACTATACAATTCATGGAAGCAATAGACAGATGCAAGAAAGAGTATCAATAACAGTTACCTTGTCTGATCCAAGATGTTTTTCTTCAGTCTTGTTGGTAAGAAATGAGAACTTTCACTGGAGGTGATTAATACTGCTGCATCACCACCCTGACTAACATGGCTTATAAATTTTTTTACATTTTAAAACAGGTTTCATCAAGTTAGCTTGCTTAGTTATTAAGTTATTGCAGGATCCATTTTTTGCCATATTTTCACTATTTCCGTTACCATAGCAACCGCCCTTTTTGTCAAAGAACAAAGATAAAATGATGTGCATAATCTACACATTGCCATCTAGTCATATACCAAGTCTCATCATTTTAGCTTGCTTAATTATTAACTTATCGCAGGATCCAATATTTTTTGCCATATTTTCACTATTTCCGTAACCATAGCAACAACAATTTTAGTCTAAAAACAAAAATAAAATGATGTGCATAATCTACACATTGCCATATAGTCATATACCAAGTCTCATCAAACTAGCTTGCTTAGTTATTATCTTACGCAGGATCCCATTTTTGGCCATATTTTCACTATTTCTGTAACCATAGCAACCTCAATTTAAGTCGAAAAACAAAAATAAAATGATGTGCATAATCTACACATTGCCATCTAGTCATACACCAACTTTCATCAAAAACGCTTGCTTAGTTATTAAGTTATCGCGGGATCAAGATTTGAGCGGACAGACGGACGGACGGACGGACAGATGGACGGACGGACAGACGGAGGGCAAACCTATAGTCCCCTCCGGTGTGAACACCGGTAGGGGACTAAAAAGGCTCAGTGGTTCAGGAGGTGATGTTCGTAGACATTCGGGCTCAAAATAAGTTCCACCCTGGCACATCCATACCTATGAGCCAAGCAAAATTTCATGAACAATTTTTAAAGAGGTTCATTCAAGACACATTTAGGAAAGGTTTAATGTAAATCAGCGTAGTGGTTCTGGAGATGAAGAAATTTTTAAGATGCTGGCAACTGATGACAAGATGTCCAACAACGCACAACAGACTCAGGGTGATCCTAGATGGTCCCCTTGTGCAGGTTGTCCTCAAGTAAGCTTAAATTGGAATGTATTCCTTATATTATCAGCCTTGACCACTAAAATTCAATTTTAGGAGTCATACATTTATCACCTTAAGCACTTCATGAACTAAGATGTGAGGCTGTTCCTATGCTTAATGCAGGTTAACTTGGAACAAAACTGTTGTAACTGGCGCAATATTAAGGTAGTGGACCTGTAATAGTTCCAAAACATTTGGGAAATCATGATCTATAACAATATTAACCGAGGTTTCCTAATGAAATCATTAGGAAACCTCGGTTAACATTGCTTAAGTTTATGACTTCCGAAATGATGGTTGGTTGGTTGAATGGAGTTTTACCCCGCTTTCAACATTTTTTTCAGTTTTATTGGGGTGGCTTGAGCACCTAACATGGATTCCTGGTGTTTCTATCACCAGTACAACCACCACATTCTTTCCTAGCCTCCAGCCGCTATCTCATATAGGTCTACGATTATCAACCCATTGGTGAGAGACAAATAGTCGGAACGAATGAGTGCTGCAGTCGGGGATTGAACCCGTGAACTCCGAAATGATGGGGGAACTATTACAGGGTCACTACCTTAAATGCCAATCATATAATTTCCTCGTATTTCACACTACAGTTATTACATCCTATCAAAATCTCGACCAGCTCATCCAATTTAGGTTAACCCTTTGCTGTTTAATCCCTGCTTTTTATGTGCCTGTGATTTTATGATTGAGAAAACATTGTGAAAAAAGAAAAAATTGCTTCTGACAAGCAATTTCTTCTTTTTCCACACTATTTTCTACCTTACAGAATGGTTATTTTTCTAATTAAATCCACTTTAAATTTTCGTCTGCAAAACCTTTAAATTTGGACAGGTCCAAAATTTTGTAAACTGGAAAGGGTTAATATTCACATGTTGGTGAGTGACAATTTGATTGGTAAGAGCATACTTTTATAGGTGACAACAGATATGTAAGCACTTTCAATAGTTTTGTTCAGACCCATTGAAATGATTTTGCTAAATGCTGGATGTTGACATCACAGGACGTAGAGTTTGTTTGTTTGAATGGGGTTTAACGCCCCTTTTCAACAATCTTTCAGTTATATCGCGGCAGTTGAATCACCTAACAATGGATTCATGGTATTTCTCAAACCATTGCCCCCAATACACCCTAACCTAGCATCAAACAGCTATTCCAATAGGTCTTCCTCTAGGTGTATGATGTTCAACCCATTGGTGGAAGACAAATAGTCGGAAAGAATGAGTTCATCCTTTGGTTATCAAACCCAGGACCTCTAGATTGATAGTCTGACGCACTACCAACTGCCCTATGACGCTTTCTTACAGGACAGAAGGGCAAGCCTAAATCCTGTAATAAATGTAAACAATTATACCCCTTCCATACTCATAGTCATCTGTTGTGTGTGGATAGCGGATAAAAAATCTAAGTTGTAAAAGGGCTATTATTTGCACAAAATGCATCTCAAGTTATCCCCTATAAGGTATAGATTGTTCTTTTGATAGTGATCATATATGCCAAGTTTCAAGTGAATGCTTACGGTAGAACCAGAGATATCAGAAGGTGTCAAAACTTTTGCAGGACAAGATGGTAGACGCCAAGGCTAAATCAATCCCTTTTAATTTAATCTTAGGTGATCCACCTATTTTCATGCATTCTGATAGGCTGATAAATTGGCTTTATTTCTCAATGAAAAAGAATTGAGTATGCATCTATCTTGTAAGCTTCCAAAAAAATATTCTTGTAAGAAATTGCTTTCATTATTGATGAACCTTACATTTTTGCTTCATAATATTAAATTACCGGATATGAAGAGGGTATTTGTTGATTTTATGGAGGTATGAAAACTAAAAACCTAATCATACTCATTTATAAATTCGCTTCACATATTCATACAGTGTGATTAGGTTTTTAGTTTCATATCTCCGTAAAATAAACTAGAAAGCCATGAATGGCTTGAGTCCCTCCACAGGCTTGAAACTCTTGTAATAGCAAATCAAAGTTTTGACTAGATTTTGAAATATTTTGGGTTCTACTGATGTTAAAAATGATTTTCAAAGTTTCCACTATATAACATATAGAGAAATGACCTCTGCCCATAAAATACATATTTTTCATCCAATCACAATGATTTTTGGCTGCATGATAATGGATCATACCAATTAAGTTTGATTGATATCCATCAGTTTCATTCTCAGAAAATGATTTTCTGAGTTTCCACTATATAACATATAGAGAAATGACCTTTGCCCATAAAATACATATTTTTAATCTAATCACAATGATTTTTTTGTAGACTGATAAAGGGTTCTCCAAGTATCATTCATGTATAATTTAATTGGTATCCATCAATAAGAATTCGAGAAAACTCACTTTTTACCATATTTGGAAATTAGCCACGTCCAATAAATCCATGTTTTTCATTGGATCAAAATTTCGTGAACAACTTTAAAAAAAGGTCACCCAAAGAAGTTTGTGAAGTTTGCTTGAAATTCATCCAGTAGTTTCTGGGGAGAAGATTTTTAAAGAAAAAGTTTAAGACCGGACGCACGGACAGACGGAGGCAGGTCGGTCACAGCGCCATGATAATACCCCCAGTGGCCTTTGGCCAGTGGAGCTAAAAATACTCTCTTCATCTCTTAAGGGTTTTCCTGAAAAACAGCCAACTAACAATACACAAGAAAAATTAGTATATATTCACTTCTGCATGTATTTCATGTCATCATTTACACCATAAAACATATTCAACAACTTTTGTCATTATAGAAGTATGGAATAGTATGTAACGTTGTCTGCTTTTAATTAAATAGTTGATCTAAAAGTTGATAATGATAACTGGAAAAAATAAAATTTTTGTTGTTTCTCATTTTTTATCTTAAATTTTGATTGATTAATTGATTGAATGGATTTTAACCCCACTGTCAACTTTTTTTCAGTTATATTGCAGTGGCTGGAGCACCTAACAATGGATTCCTGGTATTTCTCTCGCCAGTACAGCCATCACATTCTTTCCTAGCCTCCAGCTGCTATCTCACATAGGTCTACGATTATCAACCCATTGTTGAGAGACAAATAGTCGGAAAGAATGAGTGCCTTCGTCAGGGATCAAACCCGGGACCTCTAGATTGACAGTCTGACGTGTTACCAACTCCGCTATGATCTAAAATTTTGAATTGGTTATTACTTTACTGAAAACGAGAATATATTTTAACATACCCCTTGTCATACTGAACATGTTAGATTCCTGCTTTGGCAGGAGCTATAGACTAACATCAGCCTGCACATATGTGCAGTCTGATGTTAGTCTACACCACCTGTTTCTCACTTTCAAACCAGAATTGTCAATAGATTTAGTTTTTCAAATTAAAATTGACCTGCAGTAGGTACTTTCAGTGCTTTTTGCCCTTTGATTTTGATGCAAATTTTTATCCAAAATTGATTCAGCATGACAAGGGTTAAAGGGCATGTGTAGTTCAACAAGTTCTGCAGGAATCTATGTAATATTCTGATTAAATGGTTGAGTCAATTTTCAGCTGAAAAAATGATTGATTGATTGAATGGAGTTTTATGCCGCTTTTTCTGTTATATTGCGGCAGCTGGAGCACCTAACAATGGATTCCTGGTATTCCTCTCACCAGTACATCAATCACATCCTTTCCTAGCCTCCAGCTGCTATCTCACATAGGTCAATGGTTATCAACCCATTGGTGAGAGACAAATAGTTGAAAAGAATGAGTGCCGCCGTCAGGGATTGAACCCGGGACCTCTAGATTGACAGTCCGACACGCTACCAACTGCCCTATGACAGCCGCCTTCAGCTGAAAAAAAGAATTTTGTAAAATCAAGCTCTTCTGCTTAGAATCTCTATATTGTCATAGGAAGTTCAAAACTTCAAATTTGCCAGCCTGTTTGATGTCTCTGTGATGGCTGATTTACAGTGCTTACAGCACTTTGATACAGGTGAGAAAATAGTGTGTGAAAAGAAGAAATTACTCCTTTTCTCTCAATATCTTCTACAGCATAAACAGCCTCTTTTCAAGTTGCCCTACCAATTTATTATCAGCTCTAACCTCTTTAAAACTTGGACCAGTTTTAAATTTCAAAGAACAAGAAAAGGGTTAAAACTTCTGTCCACACCTTCAAAAGGCTTTCTTATATGAGCCTATGTGTGACATTTCCAACAATTTCAAAAGTGCATGAAGCAAAGCTTCTGGTCAAACTGTGCAGCTGCACAGTCTGAGCAGAATCTTCACTATTTGCTTTTTTGACATATAAGGTCTTAATCCATCTTTACACAGTCAGCATACATTATTATTTCATTGTGTCGTTGTCAACACTACCCAATGTTTGTACCGTGTACAGGTGTTAAATTGTTGGAAATGTCACGCACAGGCTTAGTATAAACTTCATTCTAAAAATGTTTGTGGCATAAAAAAATCCTCTTTGGCTGTATTTCATTACGAGCTGTAGTTAAAAGACACCAATAGCCCATCCACAATATTATGTCCCTATTATCGTAGGAGGAGTTCGGTGTCATTTACTTGTTGTTGTTTCTAACTTATAATCTTTGTTTCTGTAGTTCGAAACAAGCTTGAATTTGGAGTTTGGAGACACCAATAGCCCATCGACAATATGATATTGGTATTATTTTATAATAAGTTTGGTGTCATTTCCCCGTCTTTTTACTTATATTCCCCGTCGCGGGTATCACAGTTGATTTAGTCCCTGTAGCGGAAGTTGTTAGATTTGAACTACCGGATACAGATTTACTGTCTGATGCACGACTACCTTGTGATGGAGCTGGTTCGGCGTCCCACTTTGACTTTCTCTTTTTATCTTCTGATCAACATGAAATAAAGATAAAATTTTAGTGTTTTATTAGAAATGTGTTTAAAGGTCAAATGAAAAGCTCTTTTGACCTTACGTAAATACAAAGAGATGTATTAAACTAATCTGATGCGATATTCAAAATGAAAATAATATATACGATAATGGTAAAATCGACAATTTTCTCTGTTCACACCTGTAGCCCGCTATTGAAACTGACCTGTGACGTCATTGCAGTTATGAATGTATTGACGGAATAAGCAGATCACATAAAATTACAGAATTTCGTTCAACCTATCACAGATTTTTCACAAATTTGTCGTAAAAACGATCGTCTATAAGATGTTGCGACAAGATGCAAGGGTCTAATTCATCTAAAATGTCTTGATGTAGCATTATTAATAGTATTAATTATCCTAATTGAATAGAATCGGGACCCGAAACATTTACTATACACAAAGACATAGCAATATCTTTCGGTGTACTGATTGGTTATTCTTGCGCATGAATTGTCCGATAACCACGCCCCGTCAAAAGGTAATGAACCAATTAAACGCCTTTTGAAATTTCCGGTGAACTGATTGGGTAAAATTTTGTCAAGTTTCAATTTAAATCATGTATATCATTGGAAAACCACGCCCCGTCAATAAACCAAAGTATAAACAGATGTCATAATTGCTGTAATTAGTAAAATAACTTATTTTGGTGTTCAATGATGAAAACATTTTGTTGTTGTAAAACCAAAATATCGCACTTACAGTTTAAAACGATATTATTGAATTTTGAAAATGTACCCAATATTTCCGTTCACGAAAAAGGCTTGTTGAGCAGCTTCTGATCAGCTAAAAACAGATGTTTCAGTACCAAATTCTAAATCTTTCACCAAAGAACGTAAGGCTAGTGCGTAAAGAGTCGACCCTACTCATATTGCGGACCGAGAAGGTTCGTAAATTGTCCAACTTTGATGAATTTCTTTTACAAGAGTAATTTAGCTATTTGTTCCTTCCCTTGAAAGAGTTTTTTATGCGACCTCTGACTGACCCGTACTTGAACCAATCCTTTACATAATAATTTTGATTTTATGGAGTTCCCAGTCGCTCCACATTCGCGTGACGGGTCACATATAATGAAGCTGAAGTTTAATGAATGGTCTCTTCGAAATTTTGCTCTGAGATATTATTTCTTGAGTTCGAAGTTAACGTATAAACTTGAACAGTACGAAAGCCGGGAAGAAATCTTCCTGTTATAATTTTGTCCAAGGGCGTAAAAACATGACACGCAGTACGCACAAGCGTAATAAGTAATATATTATTCGTTGAAAAATATCGTCGATGATTAATAAATTATCGAATCAACGCAAGTACAGCTTTTTAAAGCTACATTTGCGACATTTTGATCACCCGTCAACATTTTTATTTAGAACATTCTCTCTAGTTTGACGCATTCTGTCTGTCCTCCTCTCCCTCTTTTAGTTTTTTTTTCTCTCTTTATATCTTTTTTCTTGAAATAAGACATTTAACACAACATTTAAACAGTTTTTCGATATTTACAATATTGTGAAAACTTTTTTGTTGAAAAAAAGAGAAGAAATTTTCTTGGTGTAAACGATATTGAACCCGCTTGACACTTATTAAAGCTTGAAATGGTGACCATTTTTTAATATATTAAAATGTTTTGTGTGCCGAAATAAAAAAAAATGAATAAATTTGAAAAATGTTTCAGAAATGATTTTGAAAATAATTGGCATATTAGAAGAATTATCGGTACACAGACTAGCACACGCAGAAAGGGTTACCTTCGGTAAATCATTTGTCATGTGCGCTGTTGTGTAATCGGCAAGATGTCACAATGCTTTCAATAAACAAAACCATCCAGCTACATGTAATTTATAAAACTTTATGACTTAATTAAACACACATTTTATCCTTCAATGATTCAACTGACATGCCGCAAAAGACTAATTTTCAACCGGCGGTATACCTAGGCACAACCTTCAATCGACAACGGAATACCATCAAATTTGTGTTTAATTGAATTTATTTTTCTAATTATTTGTTGATGATATTCATTCGTTATATTTTTGTCAAATTCAAATAAAAGTGAAAATATGGGTGAACATTTGTGGATTAAAGAAAATGGAAAAATCGTGGAAAAGGAAATTTGTCCCGACAAATAATTAAAGTTTGGAGGAATTTCATACCATTTAATTGCCAAAGCCCTGTTGAGGTAGGGTTTTATTCAATGTTTGATTTAATATTGCATAATATGTTTGATTGACTTTGTAGTAATCTGGTTTTGACCAACCATCAAATGTGTTATGTCAAGCCCTTTTTATGTTTTCTTTTATATATCTGTATAATAAACAAAAGTTGAAGCTAAATGATTGGTCACTGTGAAATATTATTCTCAATTAGATCAAATTGGATTTTCTTCTGAAGTTTTTACCAAATTTACGAAGTGAACAGTCTGAAAAATGCCGATTTTGATTTGTGAGAGAAAAATGATTATTTTTAACAAGATTACATCGTTACAACGGCGTGAAAACACTCTAACCATGCCATAGTTTCCGACTTACGTTTATCCGGACCTTGTTGTTAGACTCTCGACCAGATATCTCAGATTTAGGGTTTAAAGTAAACATATCTGTAGTTTCCGCTTGCTTAGGTTTAAACTGTGCTGACTGCACAAGTTGATAGCGGTATAACAATATCGAACCTTCGTGTTGTTGTTCGATAGCTGTGATAATAACAAGCGTTCGCATTGTTTACCTTCGAGAGGAATGACTACAATGACGTCACATCCGGTGCGCAAGTGCGAAAATCCGTTTTCGGCCAGGTGAAAATTTCCAATAAATCACGGTCATTCTTTCGTAAATACTGTCCCTTTGGGTGTGTGTTTTTCGACGCGGATTTTTTATACCTTTTTATTCCAATTAAACTGATTGAAATATATATTTAGTTCTTGTTCGAAAAATAGCTTTTCATTTGATCTTTAAATGAATTGTCTAATTCAGGGCTGTGTAATTCCCATGTCTGAATTGCCCGACATGGGCTTTTTTAGCTGCGGAGAAGTACGATTTTCAAGGCCACTTGTCTGTGGACAAAAAATACCAAGGAAAATCTTGGAGTAGTAATGAATAGATCCAAGAGATTTTTTAGTCTAAGTTTAGCATCAAAGGCTAGAAAACATTAGTTTTAATAAAGAAAATGCTGGGTTCCAGCATTTTCTTCTTTTAAAACGATGTTTTCTCAAAATTTATCTGATCTCTTTTTTAGTTCCTTACTTACACTTAAATGAGGGGTCAAAGCAAAACTATTGTAACTGCCTAAACATATATAGGCATTTTCAATAGTTTTTGACTAACCCCTCAAAGAATAAGCAAAAGAATTCATAGAATGTGTACAATGAACTCAGCCTTTCTCACATTTTTCACAACATATTTATTTTTTTTATAAAAGTTTTGCACACAATAAAGACTAAGATCAGGCTGCACAGATATGCAGTCTGATCTTAGCCTACACACATTAAATTGACTTTATAATTAGCAGAAAAGAAGTGTTATGGAATGGTTAAGTGCTCCAAACATTGATATTTTTAAGCCACATTTTAATGCAGCAGAAAAAAGGCTAAGAGACCACAAAACACTGCCAAAAAGTTTTCACTCAAAGAGCACAACTGTAATAGGGTCTACTTTTTTTGGTACATGAATGGGTACTTTAATTGTGATAATGAAATGAAGTGTAATTCAAATGGTAAGTGCAAAACTATCATAAGTGCCTTTTAATATATTGGCACTTAAAATAGTTTTGCAACGGCCCCTCCAAATGTATTTTAATTATTATTTTTCAGTAGCTAAAAAGGGCCAAATCACAAGGTGTATGGCTACACTTCTAGAATTCCTTTTCTTTTTTCATTATATAATCTTGGTATCCTACAATATTCAGCACAAATTCAATAAGTTACCAGAATAAAAAATCACGAGATATTTCAAAAATCCTTGATCCAAGAGAACACATGTTAGAACATTGTAACTCTCACCTGTTTTTACTGTTACTGAATTTGTTGTAGTTAGATCTGTTTTGGAACTTGATTTCTTTGTGCCTGTGACAAATTCAACCTGTAAATGATAAGGCTAAGGTTGTTTTTAGAAAGTAAAATCCAATATAGAATTGGAGTTTTTTGTTACTCCCAAAAAATCAACCTGTAAATGGCAAGAATGAGAATGGATTTGAGATAGTAAAAGCTTATTCAAAATTGGATTTCTGTGCTTCTGTTACAAAAAGTAACCTGTAATTAAATCAGATTTAAATAAGTGGACCTGTAATAGTCCCAAAAAATTTCTGAACTCATAAACTTTCACAATATTAACTAAGGTTTCCTAATTAAATCATTAGGAAAACTCGGTTAACACTGTCAAAGTTTATAAATTCCAAAAAGTTGCAGAACTATTACAGGTCCACTAGTTCAAAATATAAAGACAACATTTTTCAAGTCACTAAAATAGTTTCTTAATGAATATTACTCAATACTTTGCTTAAATAATTTGTCTTGCATTCATTTTCATTCAAAATATAGAGCAACTTTTTAGGGATATGTCATACTAAATTTTGACTGCATAGCCAGATTTTTTTCCCTTCACATTCCATTCACAGCATATTCCTACTGGACATAAATCTTTGGCCATATAAACGTAGATCAGTTTGCACAGACAAGCAGTTTTACCTTTGAGAACATCCCTGATCATAAACTAAATAATAATGGGAAAAACTTGAGCAAGAAAAGTTCAAAAGACAAAAACTTCAAAATTTTATATAATAAATGTTAGCTTTGGTCATCAAAATTCTTGTATTTTGATTGGCTAAAAAATTAGTATCATTGCTTTAGAAAGTAATTTAGTGTATGCAGCTATTTTGTAAGCTTAAACACAAAGTTGTTCCAAAAGAAATCAGTCTCTTTATTTATAAAGCCTCACATTTTTGCTTCATGATATTTAATTATAAGATATGAAGAGGATGTTTGTTAATTTCATGGAGCTTTGAAACTAAAAACCTAATCACATTCACGTATAAAGTTTTTAGTTTCAAACCTCCATGAAATCAACAAATACTCTCTTCATATCTTAATTGAAACAAAATTCAATTTCAGCAGGATAAGGGTTAAATCATCTCAGCTCTACACAATAAAAGAAGACATACAAACTACAGCTTGTCTGAAAATAACTAAGACATGTTTTTTCAGGCATTGGTAGCCTTAGGATGTAATATAAGAACTTGAAACAGCCCATTTGTCATTACACAATATATATACCTGTACACAATACAAAATTATATCCTATGCCATATATAGTATGTGCATTAATATTGTTCATCAAAGATCCTAATATCTAAAATAGAGCTTATTAAAGCTGTATATACGATTTCATGACCATTCACCAACGATGATATAAAAATTTCATCCCTGGAAGAGCTATTCCTCTGTCTATTTGGGAGGGGTGGGGGTGAAACACTTCTATTAACATGTTTTTATACTATGTTTAGCAGAAATTATGTTTCTGTATCAGAATAACATTGCCTTATAACTGAAGAACTTTGCCTTCTGCATGTACACATATGCAGAATATATGTACTTCTGCATGTACACATATGCAGAATATATGTATTTCTGTACAGGTATGCCTGTGTGTACATGTGTGTGAATCTTCTGATTCCATACACATTTAAATATGAATGTTCAAAACCTTTTTAGGCACTAAAATGAGCAAATATTATAGAGGGAATGGCTGTTTTCTAAGTTGAAAGAAGGCCCGGTCCGACTGCACTTATGGATGCATTGGTGATGTAAAACATATGCAAATCTTTACATCCGTTTAAAAGACACTTTGCGTCTGTTCTTTACCCTGCACATAGGTTTTGCATACATTCTATCCTTTGAGCATCTCCATTGTTATTGCATCCACGCACAAAGTTTTGAGCTGCACAAAATTTGTAGAGCGGATAAACTTTCTGCTATGAACGATGTAAATGCAAAACAATATGAGGAAAAATCGCTATGTATCCGATACAATCTGTTTTACATCGGCTGTATCCTCAATCCATCCGTAGGGCAACCTAGATACTCCAATCCAGTTTGGTTGAAAACTTAAAGAGGACGGAATTATCAGGTATAATTCATAAAAGGTAAGTAAGGTAGATATGTATATATGTAAGCGTGTGAATCATGTAAAATTTAATGATCAGCACTCTATTGATTTTACTTCCTCTCCACATATGCGGTGTATACAGCAAATGCATTATGTATCTGCTCTTTCCGCTATTCGAATACGTCACAATTACACCAGGTAACCTCTCTGAGCTGTCATCTGCTCTTATCAGCAAGGCTTCCAATGATCATCCTCTCGTAATCTCGGATACATCCTTTAGGCATCTGATGTTTTCCAGTCTGTCTTTGCAAATTTTTGCTACATTTATCAGTTTTTAGCAAGCATATGAAATGGATGGAAATTTCACTCTTCTGCCATGTCCATTAGGCATATGTTTTGTGGCAGTTTTGCAGTTGGACTGGGCCTTTATATACTATATGTAGTAACACTTATGTACCATGTAAAAGATAAATAATGGCAATGAAATATATTACTTGCCTTTGTTCTCTCTTTTCTTTCTTTTTCTCTCCTTTCCATGTCAGATTTCTGTGCTTTTTCTGAAAATGGTGAAATGAAAGGGCTATAGTGGCCATAGATTGCTTGCCAAGATGATAGTCTTAAATCTTTTAATTTCAAACTTTTTGAAAGATAAAGAATACAATGATAAAAGTAAGTGCTTCAGATATATATTGCTTGTTTCTTTCTTAACCCTAGTCATGCTGAATTATAGTCTGTTTTACTTCATCAGTTGCGTTTGAATGAAGAATTTGTATGTGGTTAAATCTTAATTTCAGCTTAATACCATTCCAAAAAGTATTTTTTTTAAAATAAAATGATTTCAAAATAATGATTTTGTCTATCTAGTTAATGTTAATATTTTAACATTTTCCGCTCTCAAATACAAGGGGTGATGATGGCTGTTAAAAATAGTAAGAAATTGTAAACATATAGTAAATACACATGGTTTCATATTAAACATTTGAAAGGAGAAATGTCCATTATTCCTTATTTGGACATCCTCACTAGCATATCGACGGTCATGACATCTTAAACTTAAAATATCAAGTAATTTGTACCATTATTACTCGGCTTCTTATCAAGTTTTCCTCAAGAAATTCCCAATGACTTAGTAAAATAATGCCTTTTTGATTGGTCTAAATATGTGAATATGGGGTTCATCTCAGAATATATAAAAACAATTATCAATTATCTGGTCATACGATTTTGAATAAAGAGACAATATATTCAGATTTGATATCCAAAGACAGTAAAATTTTTCGACAAACTTAATTTTATAAAAATACTCGATTTTAAACTAAAACGACTCACTTCAGATCTTACACTTTTGAATTGGCCCCTATGCAAATCAGAGCTATTTATGGATATACAACTTGCTGTTCCAGTTAATACCGACACAATGAGTCATGAGGGCTGGAAGTTAACATGTAGAAAGACGAACAAAATCATAATTTTACACCAAAAAATTCTGAAAAATAGAATCTGTCATGGTATTAGATGGAAAATATGATATGACAAGAAAAAATTCGTTTCGTAAACTCAAAACTGAAATTTTCGGCAAAATGTTGACCCACATAGAAGTCAAATGGACTATACAACCCTGGCTCAACAAAAGTCCAAGTTATCAAGACGACAAACATTACTATTGAATTTCAAGACATTTGAGTCAAATATGATGCCTTAAGTACTAAAAGAGTTTCAAGTTTTGAAGAGGTGTCCTAGTTTTTGACCCTCTTTCCATCTTGTCTAAGATTTCAAGACAAACATTCTGACAATATGTTCAAATCAAATTTTTATTTGTGTTTTCTAGAGTGCACATAAGGTTTTTCTAAGATATGACCCCTTGACCTCATTTTTGACATCACTTGACCCAATTTTTAAACTTGACCTAGATTTAATGGAGATAAAAATTCTTAACAAGTTTCATGACATTTGTGCTAAAAATGTGGCCTCTAGATAGCACACAAGGTTTTTCTAAGATTTGACACCTTGATCCCAATTTTGACCCAACTTGACCCAAATTGAACTTGTGACCTCAAGAGTGCACAATAGATAATGACGGACTACCAGACGACAGACACAGCTCAATCACAATAGCTAACCATGAGCACTTTGTGCTCAGGTGAGCTAACAAAAAGATACCATGAAATCATACTTACCTAATGCATCATAAAAAGACTCCTTCCCCCATATAGATGGATCATAGAGTTCAGGTGGATAATTGGTACCTTTCTCATCTATACCACAAAATTCTATTAACTTTTCATATATACTGAAATTAAATTATGGTCATTAATTCATTACATAATTGAACCAAATAAACCTAAGCCATCATGAAAAGACTCCTTCCCCCATATAGATGGAATTCTGGTGGATAATATGTATCTTTCTCATCTATACCACAAAATACTATTAACTTTTCATAAATACTGAAATAAGACAGTGGTTATCAATTATTTAATCATGATTCAAACAAGATGGAGATTAAAAAATTCAAGCCTTTAAAATGAAAATTCAATTTAAAAGCTTTTCAAAATAATTTAAATGTCCAATGCTATCCCCATAAAGTTATAAGGTTAGTCTTTAAAGTATAATCTGAGCCCCTGTGTGAGATTTTTGACAATTTCAAACGTGCTCAAAGCAAAGACTCTGACCTGTCTGTGCATCTGCACAGTCTGTCCAGAGTCTTTACTATGCTGTTAGTGTAAATAGATAAGGTCTCAAAGTATCTGTAGACCATCAGGTAACTTTATACTTACAGTATGTGGCTTTCTTCTCTACTCTATGTTTATACGTCATGAAAATTTCAAATAATTTGAAATGTCACGCATAGGTTCATTTTCGAGTTGATTAACACCATCAACCATTATTTTAAAACCTTTCAAAAAGGGGGCATGAATGCCCAGTAACACTTTATTTTGTGGTATTTATGGATGAATTACTGTTATGTTTTTTTTAAACAGGACTCTAGATAATTTTCATTTTTCTTTGTCTCTTATTCTATCTGAAACAATTTGACTTACCTAGGATTCCTAAAATCAACTCGATGTTGTATAGAATTATTAAGATTTAGGCCTTCTCTTACTCGTCTCTGATATAACTCAGCAATTTTGGCCTGTAAATATAACAACTTTGTAAGCAATACACAAAAATAACAGGCAGATAATAGTTGGTGATCAAAGCATATTCAAGCTGAATTTAAGGTAGTGGAGGTAATGAACTTTAACAGTGGTAACCAAGGTTTCCTAATGATTTTCATTTGGAAAACTCAGTTAACATTGTTAAAGATCATGAGTTCCAAAATGTTGCGGAACTATTACGGTTCCACTACCTTAAAATGCTTTTTGTTCCCCATTGGCAAGATGTTGTCCTTGACTGTGAATTCATAGAGCAGTCAATCTTGCTCAAGCAACAATGTCTATTTAGAGACCATTTTTTATTAAGGGGCCGTTTTTAAAATCCCCGTCTTTAAATCCAAATATCTTGAAAAAGTAGGTGTTGTTGGTCTAATTTTTCTTGAAAATGAATCCTATGTTGTTGGAACTGACCAGAATCGTCTCAATGAGGACATAAAAACATAGAATTACTGAGATTTTCGCAATAACATGCATATTCAATGAAAAAAACATGTTTCTTATTAAGAAACAAATAAGTATTAAGTAGGGATGGGAACGAGTATTCGATTAATCGAGTACTCGATCGAACGTCCGATTATCGATTACCAATTTCACTAATCGAATAGTCGGTTAAAAAAAAAAATAGTAGCAAATTCGTTTCGAATCTCATTTTTTTCATATTTTCTCAAAATATCGATCTTTCATCAAAATATTGATCGTTCATATGAAATGATGTTCAGCTAAAGATAATGTATGCAACACCTGGGCGCCTGCCGATTGTCTTATCCATCGATATTTTTCCGATTTTGCAATCAAGTGCCAACTGTCAATGTTCTTGCTGTCAAACAATACACGTCATTTTGAATGTATTCGCACCTTCGAATTTTGGTGCTCTTATCCGGGACAGTGCGATTTACTTGGATCTTCGGATCAACGGAATGATGCAGCGTCATTCCAAACCTTGTAACGCAATCTTATTGTCGTTGCAGTTACTTGGTCTTTCTCAACCGAAAGTTATATATAAAACCGAAGAATATCGCCTGGAAATATTACCGAGAAATGACTCTCTGAGCATGCACTTTACAGTTTTTCGTTTCTTAAAATAAATTAGCAATCATGTCATTTCAACTGCTCCTTCGACCGAAATATGCAGCAAATACCGTATATATTAACGTTTGAAGACACAGAATAAATGAATGTCCTCAATTCTATCCGAGTACTCGAGTACTCGATCGGAAAGGTGAACGAGTAACGGATTAGTTAAAATGGTACTCGTTACCATCCCTAGTATTAAGTGACAATTTGCTTAAACAACTGCTTTTTTGTGGTCCCGTTAGTGGTCCCTTAATACAAGTTTAACTGAACATGTATCTA